>CM040188.1:75271169-75931965 GCA_022606455.1 Callitettix versicolor | reverse complement strand
GCAGTCGAGAGAACATCTAAAGATTTAAGCCGTTAAGCCCTCCAGCAACGACTTCAATTAAATTTGGCTATGTGTTTAAACACATTAAAAATTCACATTAAAAAACACTTTAGAAAATTCATTGGAAATTGAGGAGCAGCCATCGTGATAAGACGCAAATATTTTACGAGTGGTATAAGCGTTTCCAAGAAGGCCGTGAAAAAATTGAAGATGACGAACGCCCTGGACACCCCAGCACATCAACAACCGATGAAAACGTGAAAAAAGTGAAAGAAATGGTTATGAACAATCGCTGAATCACAATTAGAGAGATCGTTGATAACGTTGGCATATCGATTGGATCATGTCATGACATTGTTTCCAATGTTTTGTGTATGAAACGCGTGGTAGCAAAATTCGTTCCAATTGTTGAATTTTGAACAAAAACAGTGGCGAATGGAAGTTGCTCAGGAGTCACTAAATAAAGTCAACGACGATGCAGAATTACTGAAACGTATTATAACAGGTGACGAAACATGGGTTTACGGATATGACGTCGAAACTAAGGCTCAATCATACCTATTCATTCGATACCTACATTCATTACAATATTTACATCCGATACATAGCTTACGATATCTATGTACGCTTTACTTTACGGTATTTACATGCAAACGACAATTTGTTTACTATATGACAATTTGTTATATATACAATTTACTATATGACAATTTGTTGTTAAATGCTTTCGGGATGCATTAAAAGGCAATTTCAATAAACTTTTTAACTGTAGACTTGGGGAAGAGCTTTTCACCACTTGGTGGTTTTTATTTAGATTTTTACTAGCCTAGGTACTGCAATTGTTAAATGGGAAACGAGTAATTTTAGATTGGAGATTAAAGAAAAGCCTGTATTGTTAAACTTTTTAAATGCTTTTTCCTTCAGCCTAATCATACACAATATAATTATTTCGTCGTGCTGATTAATTTGGTTTATATCATCAAATTGCCTTTTTACCTATACGAACAGTGATCGTTCTGATCAGCATACTCGGCAGGTTCTTAAATTTTAGAAGCTTTTATTACATCATCAATGTTCAAGGTTTATTACTCCAATCATATTTATCTGTACATACAAATGCACACAAATCCTGACGTCGCGGTTCATTTTTGCATTTTTATTTTACATTTTATTTTCATTTAATGCAATTTTAATGTTTTAAATGCTAATTTATACAGTTTTTAACACCGATTACGATAGTGGAATCAAATGTTTATAGAAAGTATTGTGTAAAAACTTAAAAATTTCACGGCGTTTCATTTTTGTATTTTTATTGTAGAACAAAAATTTAATACATTTAAAATTTTTTTATTTTAAACCAAAACAGCACATTTAGGAAATTTGCTTCCATCATGTCAGCGAGTAGCGTGCTATAATTACAAATACAAGTTGGAATAGGCAAATTACAATATAAGTCAAAAAGTGACATTCTGTAATAACAGAAAAATATAACGCATGAATGTGAAGTTCTGTTTCGTAAATCGCATGGAAAGATGTCATAGCATATAGCCAGCCTTGAAATAAAAATGCCAAGTAAGCACAAGGTCTGATAAAGCCTACAGTCACCGAAGGAACCAAGAAAGTGTGGAGCGTGGAGGGGGTACCACGAAACACAAAGCGGCTGGAGGGGAAATGTTCGTTTAACGAAAACAGCGCTTAGAGCGAGTGGCCTGCGATCTAGCGGACAAAGTTTGTCAGCAGACGTGATCGCACAACCTGTAGAACAATCTGTGTGTAAATCTATTATAACACTGACTGCGTCGAATGAAATTGCTTTAAAACAGAATATTGTTTTAAAAGGCTGCTCAGGTCTAATCTGTTTCTTGTTTCATTTTTCTTAAACTAAACAAATTAATAATAAAAACCTTAGTAGACCCTACAACAATTATATTGCTTTTTGTAACAAGAATTAAATTGTTTACTTACGTTGAATTTTGTAGGCAACTTTTACGAAACATTTTAAGTACAATTTACAAATTTTATATAGAAAAATGATTCAAAATAAACTAAATACACTATTTTTAAACACTATAAAGTAACGATTATTAATAAATTTTACAATAAACTCACAAGTTCGCAACAAACTCACACACTATTCGCAAACAGTAAAACTGACAGCCATAACCTTAAAATTTGACAGGATTACAGAAATGAACGAGTACTAAAAAAGATCAAGCAATGATTCTTGAATGCGAGTTACGAACTGCACAGCTGATCGAAAGGTAGAATGACTCATCAGTGTTACCAGGTATACAACCAGATGATTAACTTAAAATAATGCCAACGTGTTTTGGAACTTATATTGTGATTTAACTTTTTCGTTACTAAGAAAATAATTTTATTTTCATAAAATTTAAATAATAATTATTTAATTATTAATCGTTTGTGTTTTTTCGTCTGCATTAGTCCAAGTGTGAACAATAGTCGGACGTTAAACACAAAAACAAAAAAAATCGTTTGTGTTTTTTTTACATTGAGTTACATTCATTTAAATTACATTTTAGAAAAAGGTTTAAATGAATTTTAGTTTTCCAAGATTTTTATATTTTATTCTTATTTGAAGAGTTATAACTCAAGTCAGTGTAGCATATCTCAAAAAAAATTATGGTTTGAGAGAAAATTAAAACAAAATAAATTATGACGGCGTTTTGGTTTATTTTTGCTTTCCATTTAAGCCTTACTCCAGAAGAGATTTTTTTTAATTTAAAATTGTTTACACTGTCTTGTGTTATAAATCTTCAAATGTGACTAGAAGTTTACTAACTAAATTTGAGAAACGATCAACATTTCCAGTTTTTTGTCAAAAGCATCCAAACAGGATATTTGAGAAAGGTAACGTTCTACCCATTTGTTGCTATATTGAGTAACATTGTTATAAGAAATTTAAAAAAAAGATTTTTTTTAATCAACGATTTTTCAAAGAAAATGGATCTTGGAAAGAAACAAATTGAAAAATAAGTTATTTCCGAAATACATGAACAAACCACATCTAGTGTTTCGCAGACACGAACAGACGCTTGTACCGGTTCTGCTTTTCCGATTTTTTAACTGTAACTTGTTTTTATTTCAAATTTTTTACGCTTACTTGAGTCATGATTGTACGAGAAATATTAAAATTTGAGTAAAATATATCGAACCAATATTTTAAAACTCGGATGCCCAATAGTTTTCGACTCTAAATTTTTAAGGATATTTTAGTGGTTATATAATTGGTAAGTAGACTAATAACAAATATCATGGTTATGAATTTGCAAAAAAAGGTTAATGCTTGCAATAAGTACCATTTATATTTAAAGTCTACGGCAGTTTCTCTTGGCAGAGGACACATGGATAGGTCTATGAATCTCTCCATGCAAAGGTCGTTAAGAGGCAAAAATCACAGCACTAGTTTGAAATGTACTCTGTTTTTGTGCCATTTTAATATAATAACCTCTACAAGGAGAGATTCTAAGGTTTTTATTATTAAAATAAAAACTTTTTAGACAGGCCAAGTATTTTTTAAAATAAGAAAACCACAAATTCGCAATTGCACGAATAGAATGTAAAAAAGCGTCACGCTTGCCGTATACACATTATTAGTATTCTTCAAATGAATTGAGCTGCATTCTTGCCCTCAGTGCTTATGAAACTAAAGAGGCATGAGTTCGAAACACGCTGTTGACTTTTTTATATTTATTTATTATTACTTATATAAATAAGTTCAACAATATATAATTAAATTACAATCATCGCCATTACACTACATACCCAGCTGGCACAAAAAATTACAGAATTAGTAAATTCCATTGTACTATATCTCCAGTCCAGCCATCATGATTAATAGGGAATTAACGGTTATATATTGTGTGTGCGAGTATAAAGTAGATACTTAATTGGTTCCTTCAATATCAATTGTGTATAATACAAGTAGGTCTATTTCAATATAATAATGTCAATAATAGAAACTGTAGGCCTATAATGGTGACAATACAAACCAACAATTAACACTTATTACTTCAATTTTTAAGATCATTATATTCTTCGAACCAATAAAAATTAATCTCTTATCAAAATTTTCACTTCTCTCAGCTAGTTTCCTGTCCACATATTGCGTGCTGGCATTTGTTTTGTTTTATAACCAAAGCATGTGCTGCTTTTGGGCCATAATCATTGCTGATTCTTTAAAGATTTAAACACAACCTGTATGCTATGTGAAGTACAGTCCCCGACTGGTGCAGAGGACTAAAATGCAGTCTGTAAACTACGTGAAGTCGTGAAGTACTTGTGATAGACTCCCTGGAGAACAGACCTATTTCGCTTCAGATTCTGTGTTCATATAAAGCCGAGCCGCCCATTAAATTGTTTTTACTTAAAACGACAAAGAGATACGTCCAACAATTTAAAGAAGACATTTATTGCGAACATAACATTGCATTCTGCGTCATACTATTGACCGCGCGAAGCGAGGTCTCTTTCAACTCAACTGTTCGGCATTTTGTTTGTTACGTAGTTTTGATCAAACGCATTGACCGATTGTTTTGAAATTAGGTGCAAAGGTAGCTCGTATAAAGCCCGTATGATCTATGTGTAAGATTTTTTCCGATTCACTTCCGTTTCAAGATGGCTTCTGATTTAAGAGGACGTGTGTGTGTGTGTGTGCAGAGTTTCAAAATCCGTTAATTTAACGGCGGTTTGAATTCATTTTTTTAAGGCGAAAAGCACATTGAGGCTATTATCACCTCCCTAAATGTAAGTGTGAGTGTAAAGTGTTAAAGTCGTAAGTGTTGTGTTGTAAGTGTGTGTTAGACTAGGATACCTCGAGGGACGTCTAAATCCTTTCAATAGGTGCAGCTAGTCTGCACCCCCCTGCAGTGGGTTTGAGTTCATTTTTGTATTTCACAGTATCAGTAATTTAAAAGTTTAAAAATGCTAATATATGTAGCATTTAATTATGATGGTGAATTTAAAAAAAAGCAAGAAAAAAATGTTTTTTTGGGAAATTCGCTTCCACCACGTCAGCGTGACGTCGTCCGGCAATTTTTATTTTGGTTTGAAAATAAAAAAGTGATTTTTTCACAAATACCATACACTTAGTCAGCTTCGTATAATGAAAAATTAAAAGTAGTTTCTTACAAAAATAATATTTTAATTTTTTTAATTATTTTATGGCTAAAAGCACATTGAGGCTATTATCGCCTCCCTAATTGTAGTGTGAGTGTAAAGTGTAAAGTCGTAAGTGTAGTGTTGTAAGTGTAAGTGTGTGTTAGACTCGGGTACCGCGAGGGACGTCTAAATCCTCTCAATATATGCAGCTAGTCTGCATCTACCTGCAAGGACAAAAATAATAACGGCACACAGCTCTCCAAAAGCATTTTTCTTTATCTTGCCCTTTTTGAAATTTTGTTGTCACCATCATAATCAGCATTAAAATATGCATATATTAGCATTTTAAAATTACATTTAAAAAATGAAAATGAACCCTGGTCGCCGTCAAAAAATTTCTTAATTTCAACACATTTTGAAAAATTCAAAATGATAATTTATGCAGTATTTAACCATGACTACGACTGTGGAACAGGATTTTTTAAAATATTTAATATAAAAAGTTATTTAAAGTTTTGAAATGACCGCCAATTAGAAACTGTTGAACGAATTTTGCTGGTTTACAAACTTGTCCATGATATTACCAAAAATCGATTTTGTAATTACCGTTGAATCGAACGGACCAAAATTGCGAACTTGAGCATGGTAACTAATACACACACACACACGCACACGCACACACACACACACACGCACGCGCGCGCGCACACACACACACGCGCGCGCGCGCGCACACACACACACACACACACACACACACACACAAATTCAACACCTGCTCAAAAAGTGATCCAGAATTCATAATCGGTTCTCAAAAAAAGATTTAGAATTTAGGATCGGTTTTTATTCTTGATCGGGTCTGGGTTTTACTATGACGGCCGCTTCACTAGCTCATTTTCCCTAAACACTTATAGAAATTCGCTAAAAAAAACACAAGTAATCATCAATCACTAAGAATTAATTAGGTTTCATCATGATGCCTATATCTGTACATCTTACCTTACAATGGTCAGATAATTATTGCTTTTTGTTTGGAACTGTTAGAGGTTTTATTGCTTGCAGGACCATATCATCGTGTCAACAATATGTGGTCATTTAAATTTTTAAAACAAATATTAATATGTTTGGCAGATTATCAGATCTGTGGACGCTGGGGGGTACAAGTATTACGTTGTTAACATTGTGCTATGGAACGATCACACAAGCCGCCTCAGTGGCCTTGTTGATAGCGTACTGGGCTTTCACCCCGAGGACCCGGGTCCGATTTCCGGCCAGGGCTTGGCATTTTCATACGCTATAAATCATCCCATCGTCTGCATTAGCCTAAGTATGCACAACAATTGGACGTTAAACAAACAAAAAAAAAAAAAAGGAACGACCACACACCCTTCCTACGATTGTGCCAAGCGATTACTTTCTAATATGGATTACAATTACATAGGTATGGAGTACTTAATACCAATTATAATTACATCTAGGTATGGAGTACTAATACCAATTACAATTACATTTATGTATGGTGTACTAAAACCAATTACATCTAGGTATGGAGCAAGGTTTTTATATAGAAGGTTGTCTCAGTCAAGCGCGCACGCCTCTTGCGCATGACGTCACGCTAAGACCTACCACCGCCACTTGTAATGTGCAAAGCTAGGTATTCACCTAGCTGTGCTGTGTTCGTAGTGTGTTTAAAGTTTTCTTTTCCAGTTTAGATCAAGTGATTAAAATGCCTGGTGAGCGATGTGCAGTGGCAGTTTGCAATAACAGCCGCGTAAAAACACGTGAGTTGTTTGGTGACAGGCCTAAAATACTTTATCATAGATTCCCTAAGGATCCAAACAGTGGACACAGTGCTGTAAACGGGCAGATAAATTATTTAACCCTCTTACTTCTGTAATTTGTTCTGAGCATTTTACTTCCAATGACTATGTAAGAGATTTAAAAGCAGAATTGTTAAATATAACCCCCAAAAGAGTTCTTAAGGAGAATGCAATTCCATCCATCAACCTAAATTTAAAACAAAAACATACTACAGGCATAATCTTAAAAAAAGACAGTGAAACCCGAATTAAGAGTAGAGAAGGCAAAAAACTTGTTGAAACACTTGTTAACAATATACGTTCAGAAAGTACTTCAACTGCAGAAGTTAACAAGTTATCAGTTTCATTAAATGAAAATAAATTATTAACTAAACAAATATTTTGTCTTAAAAAGCAGATTAAGCATTTACAACAAAAAATTGAGCTTGATACAGTCGAAGTGAGAAAGCTAAAAATAGAAAACCAATATTTAAAAAGAAAAAATAATAAAACGTCTTTGACATATGAGAAAATGCACAAAGTTTTAACATCAGTGTTTACTGGAAACCAGATTGATATATTACTTGGTTTGAAAAAACATGTAGTTTGGACTTGTGAAGAAATCTCATTAGCATTTACTCTGAGGTATCTAAGCAAACGTTGTTTTTTGTTTCTCAAAAGAAAATTGAAAATACTGTTGCCTGGAATTTCAAAACTTCATCGATGGGCGTCTCGATTTGAAATTAAACAGGGATTGATGGAAACTGTTTTCAAGTATCTGGAAGCTGCAAAACCTACATTTCGAGATGTTGAACGTGTTGCAGTACTCCAGTTTGATGAAATAAAAATTAAAAAAATATTTGAGTATGACCAGAAGAATGATCAAATTGTAGGTCCACACTCAAACATGTTAGTTATTTCTGCTCGTGGATTGTTTTCGAAGTGGAAACAGCCACTTTATATTAACTTTGACACCCAAGTAACGAAGGAAACCCTTGAAAAAATTATTGGAAAACTGAAGGAAACGGGTTACACAGTAAAAGCTTGTGTAAGTAATATGGGTGGAGGAAATGTTGGTTTGTGGAAGAAGCTTGAAATAAGCACTCAAAAAACATTTTTTATTACCTCTACTGAGGATAAGGTGTATATGTTCGCTGACGCACCACACGTACTGAAGCTAATTCGTAACTGGTTTTTAGACACTGGTTTTACGTTGTCAGATGGCAGATTTGTTAGCAAGCAACCAGTTGCAGAATTAATAAAACTGGAAGAAACCAAAGCGTTGAAAATATGTCACAAGATTTCAGAGAAACATTAAACTGTCCAAAAAGCCAATCGACAGAATGTGAGAATGGCATGTGAGCTCTTGTCACATACCACAGCAACTGCTCTAAAACACTACTTGGGTGGGACAGACCTTGCTCAAAATACCAGCTACTTTATAGAGCTCGTCGATAAGTGGTTCAATATAATGAACTCCTACAGCTCTAGAAAATATGGTGAGCCTTTTCAGAAGCCTTATGGGCAGGACTTGGAGAAGCAAGATCAAATATTGGCAGATATGAAAGCAAGTGTTTCAAAGAGGCTGTATTATTTCTATAATATCATTACAAGAACTATATAAGGACTTGAAAGATACTTATGATGTGAAATACATTCTCACACACAGGTTGAACCAAGACTGTCTGGAAAATTTATTTTCTCAAATAAGAACCCGTGGAGGATTGAATGACCACCCTTCTCCTTTGAACGCTATACACAGACTCCGAATGATAAAACTTGGAAAAACTCAGGGTCTGTTACAAAACAACACCAACACAAACAATCCTGAAGATGACACAGAAACCATTGTAAGTAAAGTTTTAAGAGTAACAGGAGTTAAAGTACATGAAGAAAATAATGGTCATAGTATTGATATAAACAGTGATGAGATAGCTAATATTCCAGTGAGTTTAACAAAATCAGATATCGGCAACGTCAGTGACATACAAAATGATGCATTAGAATACCTAGCTGGATGGGTTGCAAAAAAACATAAAGCTGATTATGCGTATCTTGAGGATAAAAATACGAAAGAAGAAAAATGTGTTGAAGCTGATTCTTGGATAAAACATCTTACATACGGAGGACTGACAAATCCATCATAGGAATGGCTGAAACAATCAAGATGTATAAATAACGAATTTACAACATTCCATAAGAATTATATATTCAAAGAACCAGGTAAACATATTTTTTTAATCTTTAACTTTTCAACTATGGCAAACAAAATATGTGTATTGGATAGTTTCATGCTTTATCTGTTGCATTGTACTTACCATACTTTTTCTACATAGCCTACGTAGACCCATATGTAATATAGTACAATAATACTTTGTACACAATAGGTTTCTTTTATCATGTTTTTCATGTCAAGCTGTTGATAAAATAAAAAAACTTTTACAGAATAAAAGATTATTTCACATTATTATTTTCTCAGTTCAGTATATCATTTCAAAAGATTAGGCCTAAGAACAAAGTATTTCATCTTTCAGGTGTTGTTGAAAAACTAACCATGGTAATAGTAAAAAAATATTCTGAAGTGCCGGAAGAGGTTGTAAGATCTTTTATTAAACAAAGAATTTTTATCAGGATGAAATTCCTCAACGAAGACCATGTCAACAAAAGGAAGAATGCCGAAACTGTTGATAGAAACAGTGTCAAAAAGTATAAGAAGATTATGAATTAATTTTATATTTTTAAACGTCTTTAAATCATAGTAAAAATAAAATGTTCATACAAAAAAAATATTTAAATTAAATATATTGTAAAACATGATGTTTAGTTAACAATTCTAATTCCATTGAATGCGATTTCATATTTTGTATTGTAGCTGGGGTGTTTACTTCTTTCAAATACTTTAGCAATCTTTATTTAATTTGAACTTGACTATAATTACATTTCATATACATTTTTTATATATATATATATATATATATATATATATATATATATATATATATATATATATATATATATATATATATATATATATATATATATATATATATATATATATATATATATATATATATATATATATATATATATATATATATATATATATATATATTATAATAATAATAATTTATTGTAAATTAACTTACAAGTTTTAATAACTAAACAAGAAATATGTTCTTTAATATGCTATTAGAATGAGAAAATGTTAGTGAATTACTTATAAGATTAAACGAATTTAGTACTAATGAAAGAAGAATTAATAAAGACATGAAGGAAATGAATTCCTACAAATTAAAATGCAAAATATGAACATCACTTCTTTGACTACCCATTACTTTGCCAGGCCTTAGCGGCAGCTTAGGTCGGCGCGTGATGTCACAGCCACGCCCACTGCTGGTTACATGTGCCTTATGGGACTGAGACAACCTTCTATATAATAACCTTGGGTATGGAGTACTAATGCCAATTATAATTACATCTAGGAATGCAGTAATAATAGATTATTACAATTACATCTATGTACGGAGTAATAAATACAATTACATTTAGTAATACTGATTATTTTCTTTGTAATCACATGGCTACCATAACCAGAGAACAATATCACTGAAGTATAAGCACAAGAATATAGATGAATGAATGACTTGCATGCTTACTACTACACTGCAACCTTGTAGGTTCATTGTGCTCAGTTACAGTGCCTTCTCCAGTACTACTCTCTATAAAGTCTACGATTTGGAGAGGATTAATTTTGGGTAACTCCCTCAATTCTAATTGGTGACTTGCCAGTTCATTATTGAGATACTTGCAGATGATTGCTCTGCTAATTTTCTTTCAATTTCTCCCCCTCTTTATTTCAATTTCTCTTGACCCATTCACAGAGACTGTGCCCCATTTGGCCACCACTGTTGTGCGGTGAGTTCCCACTTATTCTATTCATTCTTACTCATATGTACATGAGTAGCTAGGGAAATTATGTCCACCCATACGGAGTCCCACATGCATGAGTAAGGCTAAGGTACACTGGGAGGTTACCAGGTATCCCAGAGCTCTGTTTTATACACCATTAGGTCGGTGTCATTCACTCCAGCAGGTCACTTGACCCTTTGGTGTTAGCCAGATTATGTAGATTAGTGAATGTGTGTCTTGAGTAGATGAAAAAGAGTAGTATAATCTAGAAGTACAATGGGATCGCTAAACCAATTAACTGCCACCCTTGGCAGATTATAGATACTTACATTATCTTATTCATACAGTACTTATTTGAACTAGCAGCTAACTTATTTGGAATAACAGTTTTACAAAATATAATATTTTTAAGCCTACTCATAATTATTTATTATTTGCATTAACAAATTATTTAATATGTATCATGAAATTTTTATAATAAAATTCAATCACTATTAATAACTCTTAACACAAACTACTGTATATTATATTTCACGAAATTTTAACTACAATGAAATGTAATTTATTAGGAAATTATAAATTATGCTAATAAACACGTCACACAAAACTAAAGTATTTTTGGAAATTACAAGTTGCAGACACATTCATCAAATAAGTAGGCTTAAAGTATCTAGTACCTGGAAGTAATTGTTTCTATATTGACAGTACTGACATGTATAGATTCACTACAGATAAGCTTGGAGCACAGTACATACTGTAATCACATTCCAGTACTTTCAACCCTTCCAGTACAAATACTCGATACTCATACCATCTCATTTCTATGCTACTTTACAGTGACAAAGAGACAAGGAGACATTGAATGTGGTGATAAAACCGCAATATTTATGCTTAGCCTGTGTACTGCTTCACTAACACACAATATTCTTCTTGTATCGTAAGAAAGACCTTGTCTCGAATTACTTGACTTAGCATAAGAGAAGAAAGATATACATTATTTGAATGAATATATAAAAGTTTTTATTTACTAACTCAATTAAATAAATAGAAAAAATCTATTTAAAAAAATGTGTATATCCCATTAAAAAGCTTCAACATATAGCACAGCTAGTATCTCGACACCAGGATATGCCAATGGGTAACATACTAGTATGCAACATCAGTTTTAAAAAGTTTAAAACATGCAACATGTACTCTGAAAAGTTTTTTTTTAAATTATGTTTTAAAAATAAAACTAATGTGATTGCAATAGATTTTTAAAGATTTCTTTTGGGCTCTAAAAACCAAACTCTAAAGCATCTTAGTACTACATTTTCCGACAGCCAGAAAACAGTAAGAACATACAATTTTATGTGGAAATAATAATTTTACATAGATAAACAAAACAATACTCGAGGAATACAGCTCTCTTGCTGACAGATAAAAGAGAAATTTGAAAGAGTAACAACATTTATTAAGAGAACGTAAACGTACACTTTTATTTTACACTAAAAATATGAAAATGAACCCTAACTAGCTACAAATATATATTTGTCTTTCTTAAGCTTTTTTAAACAAATATATTTTCATCATTGTAATGTGTGTTGAAGGTACAAATATTAACAACAAAATATAATTGTATTGAACAAGAAAGAGGAGGTCACATACTGTATTCAGCAATTTTTTTTTTTAATTAATACTTATTCTATGAAAACAGGATTGGTACACTTTTCATATTTATTAACTAAATATAATTTTAGAAGTCATAAAATTTTTCCATTAATTTTACCTAGTTATTCTCACAATATTCTAAGAACAGCACCACCTGACTGACTTTCAACTAAAATAATTTAATTAGAGAAACAATTCCCAGAATGCAGCACTTCACTGAAAATAAAATCCGCTAATTTGTGACAATTTACTGTTTAAAATCCCTTGATATCTACATGATTTTTTATGGTGAAAAATTTTTCATAGTTAAAAAAAATTGGGGTAAAATTTAAATTGAACATTTAGTCTGGTGATATTATCAGAAACAACAGGTTATTTATAACTTTACTATTTAGGGATAAATAGAGAAGTTGTAGAAGCATTATGATGAACCTTCTACATTAATTTTAAAGTATATAATGTGCTGCAATATGGAAGTATTAATAGTTTATTAAGTTAATGTTGGGGTTGTATAGTGCTACTCTCCTAGGATTGTCAATTATTCAAACATGTATATCAATCCATTTGTAATAGTCCAATTGTTGTAAAATGTATATTATCATTCTTATTATCCAATCACTATGGTTTTTGTTCCTTATTAATTTTAGCCTAAATCAGTCAAAAGATTTGGAGTGGATTATTTTTAAAAATGGCAAAAAAAAATATATTAAATGGTTATTATATGAAAATTTTTGGCCTCCTCCGTGGCCTAGTTGATAGCATACTAGGCTTTCACCCCGAGGACCCGGGTTCGATTCCCGGCCAGGGCTTGGCATTTTCATACGCTATAAATCATCTGCATTAGCCCAAGTGTGCACAATAGTCGAACGTTAAGCACGAAAAAAAATATATATATGAAATTGCTTATGAACTAAGTTTGGGTGCAAAATGATTTTGGTGGATACAATTGCTTTGCAACTGTTGTTTCATCCTAACTTAACTAAAGTCATTATTCTATTAGGCCTACTGTACAAACCAAAGTTTTCAAAAAAATGTTGTCATCACTTTTCAGGAAAAGCTGAAAACATTGTATATTATTTATGAAATTCTACTGGGGTACAATTCAGTCTTACTTTGACTGAAACCTCTTTTGGTAATTTCTTGACCAACACCAAAACATCACTTCCATTTGGTAATTCCTCTCACCAAAACAAACACTTATACAAGGCCTATTTGTAAAATAAATTCAATTTTATTAAGCTAATAAAAAAACAATTGGTTTAAAAAGCTTTTATAACACATAAAGAAAAGCTCTAATTGGTTATTGTTCAAGAGCTTGTCTTTAGTTGTATTGTCTTGAGTTTAGTTATCCATACTTACTGTGCCTCTGGCATTCCTATTGGTTGCCAGCTCCATAAATATTCCACTTAATGTCTTCTATCATTAAGAATCCCATTAACTATAAGTTGTTAGTGTGCTAACAAGTGATTTCTTTGAGAGGGTACATTTGTTTTATCAGGGTGCTTAAAATCAATCAAGATCAAGCACTACAATAAAACAAACAATTTATTATCTAAAAGTTGCCAATATTCACAGTGTAATTTATATTCAAAGCACAATGTGTAATATTGCATTTTGAAAATGGTGCTTTCAGTTTTGAGATATGTGAATAAAGATTCACAATGAAAAACAAAGTTGGCAAACATGATAAATTGCTGTCAATTTTTGTCTGTAAGAAAATCTATAATAATTAATTATTCATCATACCTGGACACTCTGAAACTTTCCCGGAAGTGTTCTGTCAGTTGTTGGAAAGACTTATATACTTTATACCAGTTAGATTTAATGAGGACGAAGGATCAGTGTTAACAGAAATTGTAAAGCTTTCAGTAGTCTTGAACCCATTACCTTGAAGTGTGCAGTTTGGAAACGCAGCAGGCTGACTGGTGTCTTAACCACATCAACCATGTAGCCCTTGTGATGGCTTGAAAACTTTTTCATAACCATACTTTAGATTGTTACAGGGTTTTAGAACAGGTGATTTGGTTTCTAATCTTATAAAAGAGTGATGAATTTATTATTAGCTATTAGTTGCAAAATGTTAGTTATAAAATTGTTGGCTTAAAAATGTTAAAAATTTTTAACGTTCTTGCTCACAAAGTTTTATCCTAAGGTGCCTCAATATTAACCAAAACATACATTCTATCTTTTATACCAGTTTTGTGATCTTTTCTGTAGGCCCTCTTGGCTCTTGTAGCAACATCTCTGCCCTCAATGGCATACACTTTCCTAATACCTCTCAGCAACTAGTCCTTTTGAAGACATCCTCAGCATAAAAAATTACACAGATGGTTATAGTGGTTAAACAGCTATTATATGTAACTGTTACTTATTTTGCATTATCATATCAAAGGCATAATATGAGGTAGTGCGAGGCATAAAAAAATATATTAAATGGTTATTATATGAAAATTTTTGGCCGCCTCGGTGGCCTAGTTGATAGCATACTAGGCTTTCACCCCGAGGACCCGGGTTCGATTCCCGGCGATGGCTTGGCATTTTCATATGCTATAAATCATCCCATCGTCTCCATTAGCCCAAGTGTGCACAACAGTTAAACGTTAAACACTAAAAAAAAAAAAAAAATTAGACATTAATTAAAATTTCTAGGTGATACCCTTAGTTGTAAAAATACAAAATAACACATTTAATTCACAATATTTTATTACTTTTTCAAAGACCAGATATTACAATATAATTGTATTTTAAATAATATATTTCTTAATAATTAAATAATATAATAGCTACATAGAGTAACTAATACAGTCTAATTATCACATTTACTAATTTTGGTAACATAATTATTATGTATAAAGGCTTATATAAGGTTAATAATACCAAAATTGGTAAACATTAAACATAATATCCAACTTCCCTTACTCAGTAGTATAATCAATCAATTTTTTTTAATAAGTACCTAGGGTTGAAATGACACCCAAAAATGTTCATTCATTTGTCAGATACTGTTTTATGAACAAAATTCCTTTTTTGGGAGAAGCTTCAACTTTCCAAATTCCAATCAACTCAACACACTCTATAAACCTCACCATCAGATTTTAATGAAATTTTGCTATTAATATAGACTTGGAAATATTTAATGAAAATTAATATAGACTTGGAAAAATACCATTTCGTCTAGACATGTTAACTAGTTTTTGAATTACACCTATGAAAATTTTCAAAAATTTGCCAAAAACCACAAACAGAAATTTTTTGAATTGCTCTAGAGCTAGGAGAAGTGTAATTTTTCAGCATTTTCTTATTAAATGCATTTTACAGAAAAATGCTGGAAAATGAAGTGTAAAAATCTCCAGATAACTCAGATTGAAAGGTCCCTGTTGGGTTGATTGTGCACAGTCTACCATGGTAAAGTTTTCTGCATACCACTCAAGAAGTTATCACGGGGTATGAGTTTGATTTCATATGCAAACTAGCAAGAGCTGTATACACAGGTTAAATATCTCTACAAAACTCATGCATATTACCAGTTCTGTGTGTGTACTTTTACAGACCAAATTTATTTGCAGTAACATTTTTAATTCTTAAAATTTTATTAATACTCTATTATTTTATTAACTTTTATAAAAGTAAAGTTAAAAATTATGAGGACCTAAAGTTTTTAAAGTATGAGTTTATAAGTATATATAGCAGATTACAATTATCTATAATTTAATTGTTTTATGTTAATTACTATATTCTTTATTTAAGTTAGGGTTCATATTAATGTGTCACGGAAGTGTAAATATTAGCACTCTTATATTAATCAGCTGAATACAGAGAATTAATCAAAAAAAACAAAATTCAGTTTTAAATTAATGTAACAATGAACCAATTATCATCCCAAATTATTATTTTTTGGCAGGTGGTTTATAACAATACTAACTATTTATGAAACTAATTTTAAAATATGCACTTTTTGGGAAAAAATTAATTTTTTCTTTTAGATTTTGACAAACAATTTTTTGTATTAACCTATGGTGTGTTGGATACCTCAGGAAAGGACAAGAAAATAACACCTCTCTCACCTCTCTAGCTTAATTAGTAGATCCAAGGTACAAAGAGAAATTCAAAAAATTTCTATTTGTAGTTTTGGTTAAATTTTTGAAAATTTACATAGCTGTAATTCAGAAACCAGTTGGCATAAGTTTATGACATTTAGTATTTCCCAAGTCTATATGAATATTTCCCACTTGTGCCATATTTCATTAGAATATGAAATGGTGAAGTATATTTGGTTTTAAAATTGCGTTTATTTGACCTAGATTGACCATGTACCAAACCATTAAGTAACATTTCTACGTTGTAGTTTTTTAATTTTATCATACAAAATGTTTATGATTTTATTATAGCTCATTATTTCAAACATTTATAAGACGATTACCGAATCAAATTTTATTTGCTTATGTATCTGTTGGTTAAATTTATTTCACACTTCTTTATTTTTAGTTTTATGCCTGCCTTTTTGCCATTAACTAAACCTTATGATTTAAATATGCTTTCCAAATTTAAATTCAAAAGTAGCTGAAAATTCTGTAAAAAATACATTAAGTTAACATTTTTTATTTTCAGTAACACATATTAGCCGTCTAAAAAAAAAAAAATATATATATATAAATAATGTCAGGGTAACAGGATTTTCACAACTATAACTTATAAAATTTTTTATTATACACCTAATATTGTTACCTCTAACTATTAAAAAGCGATCAAATACCTAAGTTATCAAACAACATATACCCAGTCATTAAATACATTATCTCAATTGTTAGTTATTTGAATTATAACTAACAAAAATTAGATTTTTTTAAAATTAAATAATCGTAATTTATTTTAACTGTTATAAATTCAACACAATTGTAAACTATGGCCTAGTCTAGTTTAGCAATACAATCAATATTAAATTTTTTCATGAAAATATTACATTTACTAAATATAATGGTAAACATAATTTTTTTTTCTTAAATCATTACTACAATAGTAGTTTTACTTATAACAAAACATTATTTTAATCATTTGACTGCATACATGAAAATACATTCCACAAAACTATGTTAAGTTTAAAAGTTCTTAAAAAAAAATTAAAAAACATCACATTAATTAATGCACAACAGCTTAAAACAAATCAGCACTTGGCCATTGCAGAGAGCAGATGTAAAGCTACCCATCTTAATTATAAAGAGGTTTAAAAAACGTTTATTTTTTTTTCAATTATTACAAAATTAAAAGGTATTTAAATCAATGTGCTTTAATGTGAAGCTTTTTCGTCAAAAATAGCAAATAATTAAAGATAACATTTTTGATAACACTGCGCTGAAGAATTCAATTTAAAAAAGAAATTATTTCTGCAACGATTTTGGTAAAAATGCACATTTAGGTGATTTGTCAATTTTCGTAATATTTTCACCAAAATACTTTATCACATTTCTAAAAGCAACAATACAAAATAAAAAAAATGTGGAGAGTTTGGAAAAAAATGGGATATAAAAGTAACTTGTATAACCACTACAACGCAAAAGTAGGTAACATATTTTTTAAAACAAATAATTAAATATGTGTTATTTATTAATAATGAAAAGAATACAAAGGCTTAAGAATCTAACTCGATTCGGTTGACGAGTCGACCTATACAACTAATATTCCATAAGAGCTACTAACCATTATAGTGAGTATTATTATGGCGGATAAAAAGCAGCCACAGCTTTAAAAAAATGATGAATCCTTTGCTTATAGTTGCCATAGTTTAATGTAAATTGAAACTTGGCTAAATATCCCATGAAGTGTGTCTAACGCCAAATCATGGTATTGTATTTCGAACTTTACAACAGCATCTTTCAATTGTATTTAGGTATAATCATGTTAACAGATGCTTAATGAATAAAAGTAACTGAGTGATTAATCATGAGATGGGTAAAGTCTCTATCAAAAATGCAATTATAATTTCAACAGTCACTAATAATTGTTGTTCCCAGTAGAATCCATTGTTAGTTAATGTTGAGAAACAATAACTGATGTGCTTGTTATCTTAATAACAAGCATAAGCAGTATCTTGGTAGGTCATGTTGGTGTTGTAATCTTGTGTAGGTTTTCTAGCATGCTGTATGCAAAGTAAACATCAATGATTTCACAAAATAGTTCCATTAAACAGCACTTAAAATCATAAATTATCATAAGACATTTAATCTTTTGCTCATGAATATCTTTTAATTTGAGAATAAATTTTACAAATTAAAGTGCATGATTTTTAAAAAATCCAAAAAACTACTTTAGTAAATGACCCAAAAGTGCATACATATGTAAGTTTTTCAGGGGGTCAAATAAATAAAAAATTTTCACCATTATTTTCAGAAAAAATAACATATCAGGGGTCACGCTAATCTAGACACTTATTTCCTAAGAATCCATTAATTAATTTTGTTAAGAAAAATCTCAAAAACTTCTTAAGCTTAAAAACACATTAAGTCTTGAAAAATGCTTTTTGATTCATCAAGAAATAGTAGGGAAAATATGTCGTTATAAAAATCCGGATAGTACTCACAAGCTCTTTGGCAATCTGGTGTCCAATTAATTTCTAATAACTTTGGATTATATTTGCCTTCAGCATCAATTGAAAGCATTATATCAGCTGCATACAATGCTCTAGATTGTGGATTTTCACCGATTCCACAAGGTGGTTTTTTCATTGTTGCTGCTTCAAATACTTGCCGTAACATTGAAAATATATCTGCTTCAACAAGTTCCCAATTTGTCGAACTATTTTGGGCATTAAATTCTCTAATGAAATCATTATACAACATTTTACACAGTGGAACTGCATTGTTATAGTTCATTACAGTAAAATGTTTTTCATAATCCTCAAAATCTCGTAGAGCAAATGGCTTATTTGCAAAGCGAAGAAAGAAATTTCTGTATACATAAACTTCAAGAGGATTCACATGTTTTAATAATATAACATACCGAATATCAAATTTTACCAAACCACACTCCGGTCTGTAAAACAACACTGGTTTGTCAATATATTTTTGTGCAATTTTAGGTCCACTAGAAGCAATGCGAATTATAAAATCTAAATTGTTTGTTATATTAGTGTCTAAACTCCTAGCTAAATTCCAAGGCTTGCAAATCCAGTGATTATCCAATCCTTTACTTTCACGATGTTGGAAATAGCTTACAAACTTACTAAGCTCAGTTTTTAAATTATAAGTAGTAGGTAACCAAAATGGATTGGTATCTAAGGTTGCTGAATCTTCATTTTCTTTGTTATCACAAACCCGGCGACAGACAATACTAAGCAAATCTTTAATAGTAATAACATTCTCAAATGGAAATTGGTTTATATATTTATGAGGACATTTTTCACTAAATTCTAAGTAACTTTTAAAAGAAGTAGTTAACCATAAAATATCAGCATCATCTTGATCCTCGACACACTGAAACCTTGAATCAGTTAGATACTGATTAATAAAGCTATAATCAGAATATACTTTCCAAAAAGTCTTAGGAGATATAATGTTGCCATTATACTCTTTAGATTGAATTAAACTTAATTTAGGGAGGGTTTCCAAAAGACGTCCCGACTGAAAATATTCAACTGGTGGTTCTTCTTGTACATACGAAATATATTTTAAATCATCAGGTCTCCAAGGCAGTAAAACAGCTTTCCTTAAATTTGTATCCATATAACCTTCAGCATAATCTCTTGTTACTTCATCATCTTTGAATATTTTATTTAATGGATATAAAACTGAATATGTTACTCCTTCAGGTAAATATATAAATGGTACAATTTTAACATTAGGAGTATCTGAATGTTGAATTGCTGAACCGAATTCATCCATTATGTACCACAGTGGTAATCGATCTTCAATACTAGCTCCAAACGAAAAAGAATAAGTTAGATTAAATTTCCACATTTTGTTAAGCACTTCATCTAACACAGTTAAAGATTCCACTGATATTCCCATTAAGTTTGCCATTCTACTTAAAAGACCTGGTACTTCACACAAATGAACTTTCGCTTCATGTGCTTTGTATGTCCAAGCATGGTCTATAAGGAAAATATGATCTTTGTTTTCTGGATCAACAGCACCATCATCACTGGAAACTACGACTTTATACAGAGGCAAATAGTTTGATTCAACTTCATCATACTCGATTTGAAACATAGAAAACACAGAGCCTGCATCAAAAATTTCACACTTCAACTTTATAAAAAGTGATTTCCAAAAGTTTTCTGGTATTTTATTACATTCTAACTGGGCTTTATGTACTTCAATAAAGTTCAAAAACAAAGGATCATCATCAGACATAAAGTCATTAGTAACAGGTGTACTGAATTCATTTACGGACTCCATAACTCTTATGAAATTCACATAAATATTTTTTGAAAACTATAACAGTACACTAATAACCTTACACTAGAACAAAAAGTGATAAATTGTAAACATTCACAGAAATCACGTGCAGGAAATGTGGTTTTTATTATAATAAAATGTAACTAGTAACAACACTTTTAATGTTCATTGTTACTTTGCTTACAAACTACATCACACTGGCTTGAATTCTTAAACTTCATTATGAGTATCTGGCCTAACAAGAAGTTAGTAAACTCTTTATTTAAATACATAGTCCAGTGATTACACATAATTGTAACTAACCTTTACATTTTTCTGTTTTATCAATTCGATTTGTCTATTTTGTCTAATTCAGGACCGATGATTGTGTTCAGGATATTCAAACGGGACATTGCAGAAAATAAACAGTATTTTTGGTTATTTTCTAAAACTGCTTTTATGTTTTACAGTACAATTTGATCAATATATAAAATTATAACCTATAAAAGGAAAATTTGCCTAAGTGTTATACAAAAATTTCATAGCTATTTTTCACAATTAATGGACTTATTTACTTACAAACATTATGTTAATAATAATGTTGTAAAATATATTATATAATCCTAAAGAAAACTGCAAACAGTGCTTGTGTTGTACGCATTGTCGTTGTAGATACCCACAGATTACAGAATAAACAGTGGCCGGTAAACTCACACTGGGACAGTACACAAAGATTTATTCAATAATCTGTGCGGAAAAGTAAACTTTCTCACGTTTTTCTGGAGTCAGTCCGAACTAACCTATAAGACTAAAGACCTGTAATCCTCATTTTCAATCTAGTAGAGGTAAGTTTATTTATTTATTGTATTTTTTGTAATTGTCAGAACTAACTAACCTCTAAGACTACAGATCTAAATTCTCAATTTTTAATCTAATAAAGTTAAGTTTGGTAAAACTGAGTTTTTGGGACTTTCTTCAATTTTGGTAATTTTTGCACTAAAACTCTTCATTATAGAACCAATATGAATAATCCAAAATATAAAAGTGCGGAAACAACGGTAAGTTACAAAAAAGTAAAAATAAAT
Organism: Callitettix versicolor; assembly: GCA_022606455.1. Classification (NCBI taxonomy): domain Eukaryota; kingdom Metazoa; phylum Arthropoda; class Insecta; order Hemiptera; family Cercopidae; genus Callitettix; species Callitettix versicolor. Next base: position 75,910,032 of record CM040188.1, on the reverse strand, counting down.
GTGACAAACATAACCTCAAAATGACGGCAGCGCAAACGTGGGGAACATGTTTTTAATGGCGAAAACGATAAATTAAATGCCAGTTATTAATTAAATACATTTAATTAAATGTATGTTATTATTAATGAAAAGAATATAATTTTAAAAAAAAGAATGATAACCTAGTTGACTCAGCTGTTTAACCTAACGATTCAGCTGTTGTGTTTAATGAAATATGTGTTATTAATAATGAAAAAAATGTAATCTTTTTTTAAAAAAATACTTGATAACGTAACGACTCGGCTGTTGAGTGTATTTGTTACGTACATAACTAGTATTCCTTAAGAAGTACTAACTTTTGGGTAAATATGCAGTGTAGGTTGTTTTTGGTTTAACAGTAATTGTTTCACTAAAATGCTTTATTACATGCCCAAAAGCAATAATCCAAAAAAGTGCAGAAAGCACAGGAAATACTATAAAAATTGAAAATAAAAGTGACATACATAACCTCAAAATTGCTACTGCACGAAAGTACTGCATAAATACCAAACTTTGTAAGTAGTGTCATGGTGGATAATAAAAGTGGAAATTATAATATATATCTGTAATAAATGACTAAAAATTGTAATTTATCATAATAAATTTAATCTTCTGCATGTAAATTTAATCTTTCAATAAAATAATATACAATAAAAACAAAAAAGTCATTAAAATCATGACTTTTACAAAAGTCCCAAAAAGTCAGAAAATTATTAAAATATTAAAAAATTATTAATTAATTATAAAATTATAATTAATTAAAAATAAAAAAATTATTAAAATTTTAATTGAGGAATATTTAGGTTTTTTTATAATTGTGACTCAGAGAAAATAATCTTTAAATAGTTGTAAGTGAAAGATAATTAAATTAATATATTCAAAACTGCAGCTTTTTTGTTATTATACATATGGGATAATATGTCTGTGATTTTTATAACTTTTTTCATTTTATTAATATATAAATATTCCCGATTAAGAGTAACACGATTTTTAGGAGAGGAAATAATAATTTAATATAATCAAAATAACATTATATCTAACTTAAATTCAAATAACAAGATCGACAAAAAAAAATATTTCTAATCTAAGAATAGTTTTCATGAAAGTTACTAGCATGTTTTTTTGCAAAAATACATTATTTAATATATGTAAGTAATTTGTAAATATTTGTTTTTAATTACCTTAATAACCTAACCAATACTATTACATAAAAGTTATTAACCATGTAATTACTGTTATGGCGGATATAAATCAGCCGGTGTTGGCAAATGAAATTGTGTACTCTCCATGCAATGTAGTCGATAATCTGCCTTAATAGTAATTGCAAAGCTAATAACTTCATATCATAGTATTGGATAGGTTATCGTATTTTCCTCACTTTTATTTGATCCTCAAATATTTTTCTCACTTATATTTTTTATTATTACAAATGAACATGAAATAAAGCTATTTGGAGGAAAAAAATATAACCGTGTTTGAGATTAGCCATATTCTTTTCTTTATTGTTATTTTGAAGGTGTTATTATTTTTTCCCAAAAAGGAAGTTGTTGAACCCCAAATATGCATTAATACTTTTTTAAATAAATTGTGGGATACTAATATTTTAAACTAAATATGTATTTTAACACACACACACACACACACACACACACACACACACACACACACACACACACACACACACACACACACACGCACACGCATGCATGCACACACACATTTATATTAACTATATTAAAATTGGGTTTAGTGTCACAGTGATTGCCTGTTATTTTTGCAGTTAAGTGATGTTTCACACTGCAATAAATAAAAGTTTTTTATTTTAAATAAAACTTTTATTTCACAAAAAACTTTCAATGTAGGCTACCAGTCTAATAGCATAGGATTATTGATTTTTAAAAAATCGCAAATCCATTTTTGAGAAAGCCAAAAAATGTTTTCACTATGTAACTCAAAAAAAATTAGTACTTTCAGGAAAAATTAACAACTTAAGTTATTATTATCGTATTTCACACTGATGTGCACTAATATTTCCCAAATTAATTTTAAAACTATACTAGGTATATATCCAGTAAAGTTTTGCAATAATGTTTGTTTCAGGGCATAATGAAAGTTAAAACTCCAGTTAATGGCAAATCAACAATAACCAAGAAGAAAAAATCTAAAGATTTTTCAAATGAAAAAGGAAAACAACCAGTAAATGGTTCCACTGTTAAGAATGGAAATATATCTAAGAAGAAACAAAATACAATTGTGCAGAAAGAAAATAAAACTACAATGTATGTAGCAAAGTACTTTTTATACATTCAGTACTTGATAAACACTTAATCAAAATTAATTGTTTTATCTTTCAAAGTTCTGTTGAGACATCCTTTTGATTTTTTAAATTTTATCATGAATCTTTTGTATTAGCTTCATAATTACTGATTTGCCTTTCTTAGCAAATTTATCAGTGCCTCATTACTCCTAATGCTTCTATGTGAGTGTGATGAAATTGAAAAGAATGGTATTACCTCTGCACAATCTAACCTTTGATGCTCTTGTTTCTAGGAGATTAACTCTGTAGGAAATTGTTGCAGTAATACACATTATTTAATCATGATAAAAGGTCACATTTAGCAGTCAGTAAATTTTAGTCTTATTAGAATCATAAAACATTGAAGACAATCAAAGCAGCAAATAGGGTGGCTACTCAGTTCTATTGCTACCTTTTACTTCAGTTCTAACTCTGTCATCTTGTCTCTCGCGTCCACCCTCCTTAAAAATATATAAAGTATATTTTCTTGATCCTTAACCTTTGTTGTATTTTAGAAAGAGAGCAGTAAAGTTTGAAGTCAGCACAGCTAAACTAAATGCAAAAAATGAGTTGAATCCAATTCATTGAAAAATTATGGAATTAAATTGCCAGGTGTTATTCAGCCTAATGAAGTAGTTCCTTTTACAGAACAGCAGAACAATAAGAAAAACAAAAAGAAAAAATAAGTACTGTATTGCTAAAATATGTTTTCCTGCATATGCAGAAACTTTCTTCCATTTAATTTATATATATGTTATGTTCTTGTCTCTGGCCCCTCACCCTTGAAAATGTATAATGTATATTTTCTTGATCCTTATCCTTTGTTGATTTTAGAAAGGCGGCAGTAAAGTTAGAGGTCAGCACAAGTAATGAAATTGCAAAAAATGAGTCGAATCCAATTCACCCTATTTTTTTGAAAAATTACAGAAAGGACGCAAATAAATTGCCAGGTGTTATTGAGCCTAATGAAGTAGTTTCTTTCACAGAACAGCAGAACAATAAGAAAAACAAAAAAAAGTAAGTACTGTATTGCTAAAATATGTTTTCCTGCTTATGCAGAAACTATCTTATAGTCGATATTAGAGGAATGGATAATTCAACCCCAGGCACTGCGATCAACTAAATCTCTTAAAATACCTTGTTCAGCAGATTGGTGCCCCTAATAAGTTCCAGCAACCCACCGACTAGCTCACTCTGCTGAAGATCCCTAGGATCTTGGAAACCAAAAACACCTAGCCTCCTATTAGCAAAAGGCCTCACAATCATAAATTATATGACCTGTAGTTTCCTCCTCCTTGCTGCACAATATATACGCGGTTAATAAAAAATAACATATATTTTCTTGATCCTTATCCTTTGCTGATTTTAGATTGGCAGCAGTAAAGTTGGAAGTCAGCGCAACCAGTGAAACTGCAAAAAATGAGTTGAATCCAATTCACCCTATTTTTTTGAAAAATTATAGAAAGGATGCAAATAAATTGCCAGGTGTTATTGAGCCTAATGAAGCAGTTCCTTTCACAGAACAACAGAGCAATAAGAAAAACATAAAAAAGTAAGTACTTTATTGCTAAAATATATTTTCCTGCATATGTAAAAAAATTTTCACGTTTAATTTACACTCTTCTTGCCTCTCACCTCCACCCTCACCCTTAAAAATGTATAATGTATATCTTCATAATCCTTATCCTTTGTTATATTTTAGAAAGGCAGCAGTAAAGTTGGAAGTCAGCGCAACCAGTGAAACTGCAAAAAATGAGTTGAATCCAATTCAGGATGCAAATAAATCGCCAGTTGTTATTGAGCCTAATGGAGTAGTTTCTTTCACAGGACTGAAGGAAAACAAAAAAAAGTAAGTACAAAGACAATTTTGCTGTATTGTTAAAATATGTTTTCTTTTGTATGCAGAAACATCGTTACATTTAGTTTATATTTGTTTAAAAGGTGCCAAATGCACCTTTTTAGTACCCAAATAAAATGCATATATTGCTATTTCTTGGAATACTGCAGTTCAGCAACTATTGGTAAAGACAAAAAAATTAGTGATGAGAAGAGTCTAAAGATTAATTTTGAAAATTGTTATTTTATAAATAAAAGTTCCAAAATAATTTAAAATATTACTTTTCAGTATTTTATTCAAAATTGGGACACTAAATATTGATGTATTACCAAATTTTATCAAAATCTATTGAGAAGCTTACACAGATTTTCAGATTTTTGTCAGTAATTCTCAGACAGGATTTTTTTCAGAATAGCAATGCTGTTAAGGTACTTGAGAACTATATTTGAAAAAATACGATCAAATCCAAGTTAAATTTAAGTAATTCAATCAGAAAAAACAACATGTATAGTCCTAAAAAAAATTCTTGATTCTGTACCCCTGAAGTAAAGGATACCATGTGACATTTTTGTATTTGTTTAGGAGAGCCAATTTCCTATAACTTTGAGCTATAAAAACTTATTTCTTTGTTACTTATAGAAACAGCTTAATGAAAGGTTTTCACATTGTTATTAGCATTGATAAGTAATTGCTAGTATTTATCATAATATTTTATATATGACAATTTAACTAAAATATTATCTCTGATGAAAACAGACATAGTATTATTCTTTAATGTCTTATCTAAATTATTTATGGGAACAGGACATAGTGTTCTATACCACTGTAGAGATATAAAAATCCACATTAAGGACATTGTTTTAGGTCATTTTAATAAAAAAATGGACATGGTGTCCTCTACCTCTGGGGCACAGAATGAATATCACCTTTGTATCATAATTATCTAGCACATAAAAAAACATATTTGTTGGCTTTAATTTCCTATTTTTCACCTGATGTGATTACTTCAAACCGTTATGAGTTTACTGTATTTAAATTGTAGCTTCTCATTACATTTTTTTTCCTAGAAAAGAAGCTCTCTCTGGAACAATTCAGTCACCACAAGGAAATGAAGTAACAAAGAAAAAAATTAAAGCACAAGTACCAGTTGTGTTAACAACAAACAAAAAACTTTCGCCAGAAAAACTAAATGTAAACGCACAGGAGAAAAAGAAAAAAAGGAAAAGGTAAGCATACTTATATCCTGTAAGAAAAATTGTGCTTAAAGGAAAAAATATTTACGTTTTGAATCCAAGTCTTCAACTTTTTTTAAGTTAATAATTTGATTATTAAATTATACTTTTTACAGAACTATTGTTATTTAATAGGAAATCGAGAGGAGCCAAGCAACAAAATGATGTTGATAATAAAACCACAGCAGAAAAAAGTGCAATAAAATTACCAGAAATTCAAAGTTCTTCAGATGATGAAGTTACAGTATCTCCCAAATCTGAAAATAATACTTCATCTGTAAGTAAGAAGAAACAAAAAAATAGGAACAAAAAACTCATGTAAGCACATTTTATTTATAAAAATGGTTTGTTTGTAAGATTAAAGTTTCCGTAGGTGTGTGCAAGAGGTATCCTCAGACTGTTTTATCCTTCTAGTAATGCCGTTCTTTGTGAATTAAGTCTTGTTGATGCACATTGAGTGGTCTTCATCTTCAGAATTATTATTTAATAATTTTAATTATAAATGTCGTCAATATAGCTAGTAATCATTTAATTGGCAAAGAGAAATATAGTGGACAATGGTTACAAATCGCTGCTTTTAACAAAGTACCAGGATTTTTTTGGTTTTGATCTCCATAATGATAAATTAATTTGCTTTTACCAAGACTAAAATGAATCTTAGACTTGGTTATAAGAAGCGCTTTTGTATTCGAAGTAATTATACAAAATTCATATGTTGATTTAAAAAACAGTATCTACATAATGTTTTTATGGTGGGGAAATTCCAATTTTATTTATGTAACATACAGTTTATTTGCATTGTATAATTTTTGTAACTTTTTTATGGGCTCGTCTACCACTTGAATTTTTATAATATGATTAGGCTCTATTGCATGTATTTGTACAATCTGTACTTGATTCAATAATATAGATGTGCAAAAAAAAAACTTATACACTAGAGTCTTGATTAACCGTCAATTTCTGTTAACTGTCAGTTTAATTCTGTTAGCTGACATTCTGTAAACAGTCTACCATAGTAAACAATTTGTAATAAATAATAAAAAATAACCTTCTAGATAAAACAAAATACTATAATAGGATACAACTTCTTTATAGCGTAGGTGATGGCAGTTAACATTAATTGCTACCCAAAACATTAATAATTGAAAGGTAAATGATCCTACGAAAATTAAATGATTCCTAATGAAAAAACACTAGATCCTTTTCAGATAGTGTCAACAAACTCTGAAAAATTGCACGAATGTTCCTTTTGAAAGATTTCTTCCGCTCTCACATTTATATTCAGTATATAAGTTGATCTGTAACAGTTACGTGAATGATACACTTGGTTCTCTTGCATATGTTATGTGAATATTTGTCAAAAGATTACGTACAGATAATTTGCTGTACTAAAGACCAACGTGTGTAAAATTTGTGTAGTATATAATTAGAGTTAAATAGAAAACTTCCTACATTCCCCAAAATAACAATAATAAAACATTCTGTGCTATAAACAGAATATAGTATACTATTTTTATCAATTGCCAAAAGTGCGAGTGGTCTGTTTCTGTTATCCATCTATTCTATCATCCGTCACCCCAGCAATCCTCAGAATGACAGTTAAACGAGACTCTACTGTATTATAAATTTTGCCAATCCATAGGCTACTACAATGCTAAAATTAAAATTTATATATAAAATATTACAACCAATTATTGCATTTTTACCTTAGGCATACTTTGGTGTTTAGTTCTGAAGTGTTAATAAAAGGTTTATAACAACACTTAATATTTTCATTATTACAAATGATATGAAGCGTGTTTTTTATGTAAGTACCATTTTAAAATAAAAGTAAAACAAGTAGAACTTTCATAGCAATTTTATTTTTACATAAAAATCTGTACTGTATTACTTTTCTACATAATTTCCACCAATATTAAGGCACTTATTGTATCATACAACCAGCTTTTTAATATCATCTTCATAGACAAATACTACCTGATTAGACAACCATTGCAACACGGTTGTTTTGACACCATCATACAGGAATTGGATAGTCACTGTGTGCTACTAGATCAGGGATTTATGGAAGGTGATCAGTTGTTCCCAGTCAAATTTTCCGATCAGCTCTTGAGTTCAATTGGCCTTGTATGGACAGGCATTGTCATGAAGCAAAACAATCCTTTACTCAGCCTTTTGTTTTTGATTGCATGGGGCAGTTTTTTTAAGGCCTTACAATGTCGTAAAATTTATGGTGTTACCACAAGACAAAAATCCACAAGCAACACCCCTTCCTGTCCCAAAAAAACAGTGCACATGATTGTCTGATCTGAAATTGTTAGCTTGAACTTCACTTTCTTGAGCAATGTTGAACGCCGCCGTTCATAAATTGCTGCTTTGGTTCAGGTATAACTAAGCCATCCATATTTCATCATCTGTGACAGTTTGGCTTAAAGTCAGCTTCCTCACTGGACTGCTCTAGGAAAGTCAAAGAACTGGCTGGCTAAACGTTTGCTTCTGTGCACCTCAGTCAGTATCTTCAGTACCCAGCGTGAACATAACTACCGATAATTTAAACGTTCTGTAACCATTGCATAAAGCACACTTATTGATATTTGAGGGAACTCATCACATAACGTCAAAATCGTCTGTTTTCTATCACTTTTTCATCAAATTTTTGCACCAAATTGTCAACGATTGAAGGTTGCCAACATCATTCCTTATATTTGCACATTCTTACTGCCATCTTTAAAAGCTCTTACCCATATCCACACCATCCCATGGCTTATAATGTGTTCTCCACACACTTCACTGATATAACGATGAATTTTATTCACTTTCACGCCTTAAACAGTAAAAAAAACAAACCACAGTAAGAATTTCACAGTCGATGGGATTTTCAATTGGAGGAGACATTTCAAATACAAACAAACAAAAATACACCAAATGACTGTAATGGCACCTGTGGCTTGCCAACAGATTGCGTTATACAGTGTGCATGCACCAAATGCTGACAACAGCGCTGCAGCAGCGGAATTTCAAAACGGTATTTACTTAAAAAACACGCCTTGTAGTAAAAACAGTTATTATTATAGGAATTCAGGAGTTTTTGTTTGCAAATTTCCAGGAACAACTCGGCCCAAACAATAACGATCCATCACAGTTGCCTAACAGTTCCGTTGTCTATCTAACTGTATAACCCACTCCAGAAAGTAAATTCAGTAGTTGTAATTTTCTATCCTTAAATAGTGTCAGTGAAACAGTGCAGTAATATTTACCATCCACTGCATAACAATTTCACAGAAGCCTCTGACTCTTGCATAAGTGTGTGCATTTTCATGTTTCATGCTGTAGTACTGTATTTTTAGAAAGCTGTATACTTTTTTAACCCGAGTTAATTTTTTAATGCATGATGCCTGGCATTAAAAGGTAACAACCGTTAATTAGTAATAAAATTATCCAAAGACTAGAACGAGGCCTATCAAATTTTGATAGTGAAAACCATGAATTTTCTTCATCAACATCGCAACAGTTGCAAGACTTTAAGCACTTTTGAAAAAAGTCACAAGCAGGTTTCATTAATTAAAGCAAAATTTATTAATGTTTACAAATTATATTAAATTAAAATTTTACTTTTTAGTCTGTCATCCAAAAGTATCATTAGTTTACAGCGTTTTGAAAAAACTTTTTGGAAGAATTTTTTGTAATATGTTAGATTATAATGACATACTGTAATTTTGATGTTTCACGTTCTTTTGGGCAATTGTCATTTTCAAAGTTTGTGTTATAAACAGAAATTTTTTATCAAAACTAACTTCATTTTCATAAATTCAAATTAAAATGATTACAATGTGGAAGTTTTATAATGGTTATAAGTTTTTAATATTCTGTCAGATCCTTTGCAATCGGTTCATAAAACTTATGAGTTTAATTTTCTATGATTAAATAATAATTTAATGAAAAATGTTTCAGTAGTGTTTTACCTTGAATTTATTAACAAAATTATCTGCTTAAGATTGAATTGATTTTTTTTCTAGATTGCAGGAAAATCAGATTGAAGAGGTAAAATCTCTAGATAGTAGTGACGATGAAAACACCATTTTTGTTGGAAATCTACCAAATATGGTTAAAAAAGGGGAGATAGAAAAATTGTTTAAGAAATATGGCAAAATACAAGGGATCCGTCTAAGAAGCGCTGCTCAGTCTGATCAGAGGATACCGAAGAAAGTTGCTGTGATAACACAAGACTTTCACAAAGACTCAGATAATATTAATGCCTTTGTCAGATTCAGTGAAAAATTTGAAGCGAGAACTGCTTTAATAGCAAATGGAAGCGTTTTTAAGGGCCATCACTTAAGAGTTGACTATGCAAAACCTGAAAAACAACACAATAGTAGAGCTTCTATATTTGTTGGGAATTTACCTTTTGGTAAGTCAATGTTATTTAACAAATATTATAATTGTTGCTTCATCAACTTAGTTGTAACAAAAGGTCATGTGATAAATTGATAGTCCATCTTAACAAATATCTGGTTGTAGAACATTTGAATTTAGCATGAACCATACCCAATACTTTTTGATCCTGAATACTGGATTCAAAGGTAATACAAGTTCATATAAATTGTCCATTTTAAATTTTAGTTTTTAGTGACTGTTAAACAAAATACAGTGTCAATATTTTTTCTCAAACATTCTCAATAGTACTATTCTCAAAAAGTACTAGCCTATGACTAGTACTAATCATTCTCGATAACTGATTTCCTGTATAACCTGAGTCAGTAGACTTGAGTAGTACTAGATAGGCTACGATGAAATGTGCTAGTCCCGTTGTCCCTTAATGTCCAGAACTATAATCATAAACTAAACAATGGGGGTTATAAAGACATTTTTGGAGGAAATATGTCACGCTTTTTGTAGCAAGTTTTCAAATTGATAAAGGGACCTTTATATGCCTTCCAAATACTGATGTGTGCTTGGAAGAAACAAAGAATATAACATTAAATTAGGCTTTATTAAAGTAAAAACAGCCATAATAAAAAATGTGAAAATAACAATACCTTCAGTAATGTCAGCTGATTTTGCTGTAGTAGGTCTATATTAAACATGTGATCAATTTTACTTTTTATATTATGCATACCTTAACATAAAAGCATCTGTAATACCTCAGCTATAAATTCATAGGGATTTGAAGTCCTCTGGTGATGTAAAAGAGGGAGAAATAACTCTTCCTAATTTTTATTCTTTTGTTTATCCTTTGATATACCTGTTTATATAACAGGTTGATATACCTGTAATATAAACATCATTACCTGTTTTGTCAGGATTTTATACTACATTAATCTATTTTGGTCCCTGTTAGTATTAGTCTGTTGTGTCTGAACTGCACACTTCAAAGTTCTTAGATCAAGCCACAGTTACTCACATTACTTCACCTTTACTTTTAGCACTGATTTCTCATCCTCATTAGTCTAATTGACATAAAGTATGGATGTTAAGCAAAAAAAAAGTTTAAAATTTTCTACTATTTATCAGATGATTTTTTTTAATATATGCGTAAAAATTTTTTATTCACAAAGACAGTTTATAAAATGTTTGTTTGTATTTTTTGGATTGAGCTGTGCGTGATGATGAATTATGGGAAACTTTTAAAAGTTGTGGTGAAATTGAAAGTGTCCGTGTTATCAGAGACAAAGAAACCAGGGTCGGCAAAGGCTTTGGATATGTCAACTTTAAGGTGGGTACATTGACTTATTTTTCATGTAAGGAAGGTATATGTTATAAAATTTTATTAATTGAAAACTTTTATCTTATAAAGACCTGGTCTTGGTATAACAATAACATTATCCATTTGTAATCTCAGGGATCCCACAGTTAACATACATAAAGATAAAAAAGACTTACTGAATCTTTTTAATGTGTAACAGTCAATTTGGTAGTTTTACCATTTTCTGCATGAATTGACTTTAATCCATAATGATAGAAAAAACTTTTCCATTGGCTGTGTAAGTCGATTATAGTACCAAGTGTTTAGAAATTATGTTATTTCTGCGTAAGTATGTGTCTTTTGGTAGCCATTGGAACTTCGGTTTCTCACATGTTGTTTGTTGACAATCTGGTATATTTTTAGTCAAGGTTACAAAGTGATTTTAATGTTTTCATTGATCCTCATACTTTATTTCAATTGTGTTTATACTAATATTTATTTCACATATTTTCAGTTTTAAAGTGATTTACTGAAGGCTTGAGGTTCTGTCTGTATTATTATAACATAACTACTATATCATTGGTAATTTTAACCTCTTTTTATTCACAATACAGACTTTATAATGTTTTGTTATGACAAATAAAAAAAACATTAGCACAGAAATATTATTAACTATTTATAATAACAGCATTCAAATTACAGTATACTATTATAGGTTCAATTTTTTTACTAAATATTGTTATTTCAACTTCACTATTGCTGTTTCATTCATCAATAACATGAGTGTTACTGCATCTTACAAAATTATTTAATCATAGTACAGTAATAAACATATGCATGTTTAAATTTAAAAAAAAGGGCACACTTGAAAATTTTAATTAAAAATATTAAAATTATAAAGATATAATAGTAAAAGCAAGTATAAGTAAAATTAACCAAAAATAAATAAATTAGTTAATTAATTGCAAAACTCATGGAATACTTGGATATTAATACGCAGCAAAAAGGTTAATAGGACCAACATGGGAGAAATTTAGATATGCCTTGTATCCAGTATCACAATATTTCCCATTGTAATATAACCAAGGATTATTACACATTCAGATACTTAATGTTTAGTTTCAGCACATTTTTCATGAATTATAATTCATTTGATTAATTTATTATTCAAAATTATAATGTAAGATTAATTGATTTATCTTGTTTCTTTCCAGTCTCCCGATGGCGTTGAATTGGCACTTCAGTTAGAAAACGTCACAATTCAGAATCGGAAATTGAGGATTGCCCGACAAGCTGAACCAAAAGTCAGGCTTAAAGACAACAATAATGAAAATGAATCTAAAAAGAGAAAATTAAGTTTGTCTCAAAACGATAATATCGCTGTTGAAAACAAAAAAGTGAAACTAGAAAATGATAAAAGCCATGAACTGAAAAAGAAATTCCAAGGGGAAAAATCTGCCAGTCAAAAACTTAAAAAACAAACGCTTAAAAAGGTATAATTTTTTTTCTATTTAACCATTTAAAATTATCTATATTAAATTCCATATATATATATATATATATATATATATATATATATATATATATATATATATAACAATGTTTATACTGAAATATTAATTTAATTCACATGCATTTTTTTTTACAGAAAATAAAAAAGAGGAGAAATGAAAAACACAAAAAGTCAGTAGCTAGTCTTCTTATGTCAAAACCTGAGAAAAAAATATAGTAAAAAAGTAAGAAAACATGAAAATACAAAGGCATTGTACAGTTTTTCATTTAAAAGTACATCAGCATGTGTTTTAATACATTTTGTCTGTTTAGAATTACTATGTATTAAATGGAATTGTATTTTAAAAAGAAAATCTACTGAAATAGATGTATTTTTATTTATTTTTGTTTGCTTTCTTTAATCATTTTTAGTTTTAATTGAACCTGAAGCGGAAAGCTGTTGAAATGTAGTTCGGTACATTCACGGCAAAATGTCTTCTCATAAAAAAAGCTGCATTCTGGAGATTGGCACACTGGTTTTGAACATAATGAACAATCACTCCCAAGCACCAACACTTGTCCTTTGTTTGGAGGAGAAAATGGGTCCTTAATAATATAACAGTTGTTTAGGAAAACTAGCTGTTTATTGAATGGTGGTTGTTTTCCTTTGTAGATGCATGTTTCTGATAAACTGCATAATGCACATGTAAATATTATCTCAGTTTTATCTTCTTCCATTTCATATGTTATCACCTAAAACACATGGTGTAGCTAAAATAAATATTTTCTTACTCTAAAAATGATTTTTTGAGGTTAGGAAGTAAAATAAAATGACATTTTTATATGTTGTGTCAGTAGTAATTTTTTTTAATAATAAAATTTAAAGGAAAGTGTAGGAAAACAGAAGGATGATTGAAGCAATTGAAAATGAACCGTTGATACATTTTCTATAGTGTTCAAAATCATTTAAAGTAACAAGTCAGAGGCGAAAAAGAGAAGAAATAGATAAGATATGATTACACCTGTAAACACAAGGTAATTAATTATGTACTTCAGAGGAAACCTTTCCTGGGTTAAATTGCTAAGAGAAGCATGATCGCAAGCCAACACCATGCCAGAAGCATGGCTGGAAAAAAATTCAAACACAACCTTATGAAAAGTGGAACCCAAAGCTCCATTCAAGCCGATCCTTAAATAACACAGTTATAATCGAAAGTGGTTTTTATATTTTGTTATTATTGCTTTTAATGGATTTTTTTTTTTTTTAACGTCCGACTATTGTGCACACTTGGGCTAATGCAGACGATGGGATGATTTATAGCGTATGAAAATGCCAAACCCTCGCCGGGAATCGAACCCAGGTCCTCGGGGTGAAAGCCTAGTATGCTATCCACTAGGCCAACGAGGCGGCTGCTTTCAATGGAAACCTGTTTAATAAATTAACTTACATTAAAAGATGAGAGAATATTGTGATAATATAAGCCCAAAATATTTTTATATCCCAAATCTAAGAGGGAAAAATGGAAGATGAAAAATGCTTTAAATGGATGTTAATCTACAGTTAAGCAAAAATTGATAAAAATGTCCTCATGAGTGGACAGTTTAACTACAGTAAAACATCGGTCAACCGAAAAAAATCCAGAATCACAAATCCCATAAAAAAAAATTACGGGAAATAAATAAAATGTACAGGAATATAAAGGCAAGATCAAATGTGCTAGCAAAGAAGTAAATGCCTGACCTTGGGTTGACTTCCCAGCCACTGACTCCAGAGTCTAAATATAGCTACAATGCCAATCTGCACCCCACCCTGCAATGCTGACACCCACATTAGTCACTAGCGGTCAATACAGAAGTGTGGATCACACTTAGTTTTATATAGTGCTAAACAAAGCAGCGAGTCAGCACCAGCTAACATTGTAATGAAAAAATGGCAGAACAGCTTAAAAACGTTGGTATGGACATAAGAAACAAACGAAAATTACTGGGTTTTTAATGAGTAATTAATACGCTAGTATAGAGTTCATTGATGTAAGCCTTTAAAAATGTAATTGTTAACTTTAATAAAAAACATAAATCATGTATAACCTGAAAAAAATAGGTTAAAATCATTTGACCTAAATTCTTAGAATTGTAAAAAAAATTATTACATGTGCATGGCTTAACTGAAAACATGATCTGAAACAGCTTCTCCCCCTTTATTTCTTACAACTGGGGTCGTACTGTAATAACTAGGAATACCCTCATTTGTTTTGTTTAAATAAATGCTGTAATAAAGTACACTAAACTGAGCATTTATGGCAAATCCAGTTGTCTGAATTAAATTCATGTTCAATTTAAAACCCAATGAATAGACTAAGAGTCAGGTTGCAATAATAGCAGGTCATTATAAATCTAAAGGTAAAAAAAACAATATTTCATAAGAACTTGTATATATACCTTTAATGTGCCATTTAAAATTATATAAAATATATTTCATTACAATAATAAAGCAATAATAATTTACATCCATAAATGTACAAAAGCGAAAAATGTTTTTTTTTAATACATCTAGTACCAATGTCTGGTTTATATAATTCAAATGCCAGCATGCTTCAGGTCTGACAATTGTTTTACAAAAATACATTTAAAGAAATATGAAGCGTTAAACAATAAGTTGTGTACTATACAAATTGATTGATAATGACAGCCAATTGTGCATGTGGCTTGGTATACATGTTAATACCTAAAGGCGGTCAAACACCTAGGGCACTGACATTAGTGAGTTGAAATTATTCATAGGGTCATAAATTTTTCTGTATAATAGCACAGTTATACCCGTCAGTGTGGTTGAGTGGGGAGCGATGTTCAACATAAACAAACAGAAAATTCTAAATTCTTTGTAAGTTGCCTAAAACCGACAATTTTGTTTCTCTTGTCTTGCTATATAGGCTTTCTATGTCCACTTGAAAATATATATTTTTCATTAAATATGTCCAACAATAACAACAAAAATACAGTATTAAAATTTTGTTCATTTAAAAAAAATGTATGGCACTAAAGCGTTAACAATAATGTATATTAAAAGTCTTATTCAGATATTAACCATTTAATTTGATGAATGAATAACTAAAATCACTATTAGTTACATAATAATTATCAGAAAGAAACATAAAATATTATTTTTACATAATGTATTTAGTGTTACCACTGCATTGACTAGATTATAAATTTATTAGAATTATTAAAGCTAATGTCAATCTTTTTTAGAGTCCATACGTTCTTTGGGTAGCTCTTGCGGCCACCAAAAAGGCTTAATAGTATTTGCATTAACCCCTCCCACTTTTAGCTTAGACAATTCTAATGCTTCTGCTATTCTCATTAAACCAAGGGCAACATTTTTTTCAATGCCTCTTAATTTACCAACACTAGTTTTTCTTTTGCCTTCTGCATCTTCAATCGATGCGTCCATTTGAAAACTATCATGAGAGACTTCCTCATCTAATAACAAAGGCATCAGTCTTTTACGTACAACTCCAGTGTGATGTGTTCTTGCTGTGAGTTCTTGTCCGATATAACACCCTTTATGGAAACTAACGCCATGTAAATAATCACAATTCGCTTCTAATGGAAAACACTTACCTAAGGGCAATTCTTCTATACCTTCTCCTACACCTAAAGCATAACGAAACATTTTATACGACAATATTTGTGTATCTTTGACTGTAATTCCATTACTTTTAACTGCCTCCACAATATCTTGCCCTGGTGGTGCAAGAACTCGTGTTCCTAATGTAGAAATTCTAGGATCACTGTAGAGATATACATTTTCACCAAGTAGTAAATCATTTAGAAATTGTTGACCCTGATTTTCTACTTGTGGAACTGTACAAGGAACAATACGTTCCTGAAGAATATCTTTTTTGTTGTTCGGAACACCACTGGCTTTATTTATTTGCTCAACATGTAAAGGATTAAATAAAACCCATATTTGTAATTGATTGTTTATTGCTTTAACATCAATTTTACGGCGAACACGAAATAATTTTAAATGCTTCTCTAATAATTCTACTCCTTCAGAGTCACATTCCACCAATAAATCGTTTGATGAAGGACACTTATAAATGATTGAATCAAACATCACTCTACCTTTTGTATTTAAAAACATAGTGTATAAACTTTTCAGCCCATTTTCCAAGTGTCTAATGTCATTTGTAATTAGACCTTGCATAAAAGACGCAACATCCTCACCGCTCACTTTCAAGAGGCTTCTCGATGCTAGCTGTTCCACTTGGCAAGTGATGTTTAACTGCCGTTTATGTATAGTCGGGCTAACTATCTTTTGAATATTTCTGATTACTGATGAGAAAAGTGTTTTATTATTAACAACTTTATAGCGTATTTCACTCAAGTAATTCATCTTGCACTATTTAATTAACTATTTTCATCTTCATGGGACCTGTAGTAAAAAAAAAATATATTATACATTTGTTGTAAATAAAAACTGTAAGCTCAGTACAAATTGTATGCCCTCAAGCCGTGACATAAAACCATGCATAATTAATTTTGTAGAGTAAATCCATATGGTTATTAATGAGAGATTTATAGCGAATCTAAAATAGTTACGCTGGCGATGATGACATTGCTGGTTTTTCGCCAGAAAAAAAATAGTTATGTAGCTAAAACTATTTACAATTTACTCAATTCTTTAATTTAACAATAATTTTATCATTAACCATGCCCATTCAAAGTCCTAACTGGTGCAACACCTCAACTTAAGCACAAACTGCCAATTCCAGTTATTCTGATTAATCTATAACTGGTACCTTTTTCAAATTGTACTTCAAACTAACTTTTCTAGAACAACAATATTTTATTTTTAGTTGAGTATTTATTTTAGAAAAAAGTACAGCTATGGTTCTGCTTCTGTTATGGTTGGTCAATTAATTGCATATATCACTAGGAAAATATTGTGCATGCACTAGTAGTTCTATTGAGTTGGACTTTATATATATATATATATATATATATATATATATATATATATATATATATTTTTTTAATAGACTTTTTCAAAGGACGACTTTTGTTAATATATTTATATAAGTGGGTTTAATTATTCTGTTCCATATGATTCAGTATTTTCTTTAGTTTATTTGAACTTTTATTTTTCTTACTGTTACTTCAAGTTTATATAATTACTGTTTCTATGCAATAAAACATATTCCACAGTTGGGAGATTTAATTAGTTTTTAAGTTGATATTAGATTTTATATAAGGTTAAGTTTATTTAGATAATAAGTACAGTCCACCTTGGTTATAATGCCCTCGGTTGTAGCGCTATTTTCTTAATGTCCCCAATAATCTATAATAAGTGTACGTGTATTTTGGGCTCGGTTACAATGCTTCGTGAACTCAGATACAATGCTGTTATAGTCCAGTAACTTAGTAAACGGCCTGAGCGAGAATTTTTCGCGCATGTAGGAGAATTCCCCTCCAGCTCTCTTCAACAGTTCAGTGACACAGAGTCTGCCAATCCAAGTCTAGAATCTGTTACTACTCAGCGATAGTGAAGGAAAAGGGAGGAGCTATGGTAACAGAGTGGGGACATGACCTCTCACTCGCACATTTTTTCTCTCTGTCCCAATGGTGCTCTTAGCAGTTTTCTGAGTTACTAACCTATAGTTAATTTCACTTGAAATACAATTTGTGTTCTATTTTTAGAATGAAGGTTGAGAATAGTACCCTTTCTTAGAATTTTGTTGCAAGCTAAACAAACAATGTAAATTGTGTCATTCCCATAAAAGTGTTCTCTCTCTCTCTCACACACACACACACACACACACACACACACACACACACACACACACACACTGTACGCCTTAGTAGAGTGGGAACTTTAATATCACACCCTCACAACAATGTACACACTATGTTGCATGTATATATACTACAGTACTTATTTTCTATTAGTTTAAACTAAAATATATTTTTAAAATATATAATATGTGTAATAAATTGTAATAAAATAGTCATTAATTACGTACACAGTACAAAATATGCTTTTCTTTCACTACATACAGTATTTCCGCTGTAATATCGTGAATATAATCTTAAAATAAATGAAAACTCTTCAGGTTTACTATGAACTAGTAACTTTATTATACTAACTGGGAGAGCTACATGTTATCGGTGTGGCGGTCACCGTAGCACTGGCACGCCGTGCGGCGGGGCGCGACAACTAGCCACAAGTGGTGCCAACCGTAGGGCCATACAAATACCTATATACTACATCCGCCATTTACTGTACACTCGGTTATAACACTATCTTGTTTACAGCGCTCATATACGTTTTGTCCCTTCAACCGCGTTATATCCGAGGTTGACTGTATTACAGTATGTTCATGCAGCAGCCTCGCTGCTGGCACATTACTATGCTTCTCACATGGATGTCTAGCGATGATAAAACAAACCAAAGTCTTTTAACTGGAGTGTTTATAGTGACTGCACTGCTAGTTGCCCAATCCTTACCTCAGCAATGATAGAAAACTGGTTTTAATTTTCAAGCCTTAATCATTTTCAAAATTGATATGTGATTGGTTTTTTCAAAGTTGCCTCCTTTATAACTTCTGTTCAACAATGTTTCAAATATAACTAAAAGTTGATTGTTGTGTATTCCTACAAATATGAAATACTGATAAAGTTGTGAAATTAACTATGGTGGAGAAGTTTTTGGTTCAAAAGATGTACATTGTACCTCTCTTCTTTCGAGTCAAAGCACATATTATAGGCACAAATGAATCTGAATCAGTATCACATGATGACAAAAACACTGCTTAACTTCTGACACTTAATATGTTCGGTATTGTATACTTCACACTCACAACCGAATGATGGTGATGTGCTCAGCTGCAGGATAAATTCACCAAGGTGAGCAGCAAGCATCCATGTGCCAGCAGCATGGCTGTAGCATAAATGTACCCTTTTTCTTTTTTAAAACTGGTCACACTAATTTCCTAAAATGATAAAGAAGTAGTAGTATAGATAATGGCAGTAGTTGTGTAGGTAAATGATAAGAATTTCCTGTTTTTATTCTGTTGTTTAAAGAGTTTTTGAAGGAAATAAAATAAAATTTTTAAAAAATCTGTAGGCTATTATAATACTTACCCTTTCTCTAAATTGTTTGTACTTTTTAAATTACATACTTAAAATTTAATGTGTCATGAAAGTATAAAGTTAAAACAATTATAATTATATATATATATATATATATATATATATATATATATATATATATATATATATATATATATACAGTATATTTTTTTTTAAACGTCCGACTATTGTGCACACGGGCTAATGCAGACGATGGGATGATTTATAGCGTATGAAAATGCTAAGCCCTGGCCGGGAATCGAACCCGGGTCCTCGGGGTGAAAGCCCAGTACGCTATCAACTAGGCCACCAAGGCGGTTTTATATATATATTATACATGGTTTGTTACATCATTTTTTTGTAAATCTGTTTAAAAGGTATCATCAGCCTTCAAATCTATACCAAAAATTATAAAATTAT
Source organism: Callitettix versicolor (assembly GCA_022606455.1). Lineage (NCBI taxonomy): Eukaryota > Metazoa > Arthropoda > Insecta > Hemiptera > Cercopidae > Callitettix > Callitettix versicolor. Next base: position 75,889,921 of record CM040188.1, on the reverse strand, counting down.
GTTTTACTGAAAAAAAAAGAGGGCATACATTCAAAGAATAAAACATAGGTCACGGTTTATTAAAGACATACTTACTAGTGTGTTAACTAACAGTATGTGACTGAAAAGTTTATGTAAAACTGTTTTTTTCTTTTTAAAATTCTCATAAGTAATACATAGTTTGTAATAACACCAGCTTGCAATCTGATCTTTTTTTTCTTACGATTGTATGCTATTTTTAACAGAATTATATTATGAAGTCATAGTGCGTTTACATTTTATCAAACATCTTAGATTCACTACCCCAAGGTCACAGAAAAACAAAGTCAAACAAGTTAGTAATCGTGCAAATGTTATCACAATCTTATTGTCAATACATTGGTAGCTGTGTGGACAAATTCAGTTATACAACTGTGTTAGGTTCTTGGTTCTTCGTCCAACAACCATGTCAGTTAGGTCTTGCCTTTTTTTTTAAAAGAAATGTCTGTTGTTTTCATTATTAATAACAATTAATTTCATTATTAATTAATTGCTTTTGCGTTGAAAGACACATTACCTACTTTTATGAGCTAATTATTTTAAGATTATATATCACTTATTTTTGATTTTTTCAAACTTCCAGTAGTATCCAAACTTTCATGTTGTGTAAAACATATACTGTATTTTTAATTGGTATATAAAGTGTTTTAGTAAACACAATGGTTAATGTCATATTTACTAATAAAACAGTGAAGTAAATAGTAACACTTTTTTGATATTTTTGTAATTTTTTGGCACTGCTTATTTTCATGTTTTTAAAGTATTTTTTCTGGTCTGTTACCTATTTTATTATTAAATTAAGTGTTATTAATCTACAGAAGACTTAATTTTTTACAATAAGTTAAAATATTTTTTACAATAATTTTTTAAGAAAATTATTTTGTGATAATGTTGTCTACATTGCATGGAGCATGTAGGATTGCATTTGCCAAGATTACTGAAGATTACTCTGAATTATAACAGTGGCTGCTTTAAATCTGTTGTAACGATAATTACAAAGTTTCACACAATATTAGGCCTTTTGGTTAGGTTATTCAAGTAGAATTTTCTTTTTTTAATCTTCTGGTAATGTCATTCTTACGCTTTTGATTATCGGTTATAGGTATTACATAAAGTGTTTTTGAAGAGATAAAAACAATTACAACATTAGTAACTTTCACAATAAGTTAGTAATCGTTACGTTATGAAGGTAATTTTTTAAGTCTTCGGGTAATTTCCTCACGTTTATTACTTATAGGGCATGAAATAAAACGTTCTGATGAAAAAATCGAAAATATACCAGTGCCCAAAAACTACACATTTACCTTTTCATAATAAAAAAGGTAATTTTTTAAGTCTTCGGGTAATTTCCTCACTTTTATTACTTATAGGGCATGAAATAAAACGTTCTGATGAAAAAATCGAAAATATACCAGTGCCCAAAAACTACACATTTACCTTTTCATAATAAAAAACTGAATACAGTACATATAAATAGTCTAGCTTACAGAATTAAGGGAAACCTTCCTAAATATCACAAGTTATAAACTTTGTAAAAGGCTTTTCTACTTTATTTAAATAAAGAATTTATACTCACCTATAAGATTACGTATTTAATGATAAATCTTTGAACCAATCTATACAATATCGGTAGATTATTTGAAACAAAACATAACCTTTAAATTAGGTTAAAGTTATAGATACTTGAAATGTTTTGTTTTATGGTATGATCGTATGATGTTTATTGAAACAGCTGACGTACTTATTATCAATGTTAAATTTGGCCTTTGGTGCATTATAGTATAGATAGATCCACTAAATTGCTACTAGTCACAGATGAACAACACTTATTGTGTGCTCGATGTTTATAAATAATTATTAGAAAAACAATAATTGTTAATTAAATTTTAAGTACTCTGGCTAAACCAGAATGTGTTAATTTTAAGTTTTTTTGTATCTTGTTGTCAACTGTTAGTGCCAATATATGTAAGTAAGCTTTGTTTGTGTGATTTTAACCAGCAGATGAACTATATATCCTCTATTGTACCCGACATGACTTTTTTTTCTATTTTCTATTTCTATAACTATTTTATATTTCTGCTGTGATAAACTATTTTTTGTGATGACTGTACGTTTGAAAAAATATTATTTTGAATAAATAGATAGATCCACTAAATTGCTACTGGTCACAGATGAACAACATTTATTGTGTGCTTCTCGTTGCCAATTAATAATTATTAGAGAAACAATACACATTTAAATTATGGACTATCCGAAATCCCGCAAAAAACTTATAATCATACTTCTATAAAATACCGTAAATGAAGTTTTTAGTTTCAATATTACTTACGCCCTATGTAGACGCATAACATAAGATAGGAGAAATAATATATAGGGAAAAACTTTCAAGAAGTGCATTTTTGCTATTATAATGGCAGAGAGCAGAAGTAGCCATAGTCTGCAATCTGGTGGTGATTAAAACAACTTTGTCAAAAATTAAATAAATCTACAGTAATTGTTACCGGCTTTTCTTCAATGAGTCGGAATAATATACAGTACCAATTTTCAGCATTTAAATTTGTTACTGGATGGGTTGAAACATATTTAATGGTTAATAAAAACGAAAAATTAAATTATGTCTAGTTTAAAACATACTAAAACATATCCTTTCACTCTTAATTTGTAATATATTTTTAACGTCCCGCAGGGCTAGTCAATAGACTAGCTGCACCTATTGAGGGGATTTAGACGTCTCTCGCGGTCTAACACACACTTGCACTTACAACACTACACTTACGACTTTAACACTACACTCACAGTTACATTTAGGAAGACGATAACAGCCTTAATGTGCTTTTCGCCTTAAAAAAAAAATATATATATATATATATATATATATATATATATATATATATATATATATATCATAGTTTCATCGTTTTATGGGTACCTGAGTAACCTATCTCTAGAAAAAGTACAATAACAACAAACGATAAATGAAGCAAAATTTTTGGTAACGTATCGATAAATATGTCTTGGTATTTTCAATATCTTCTTAAACAGGTTTTTTTTACTATATATTAGTTAAAGTTTAAGAAAAAAAATATTTATCACCTAAACATTGTTTTACATTATCATAATTTTATTCAAAATGTTTGGATTAAAAATAATCTAATGGTTGGTTTATCTAGGGGTAATTTAAAATGTCTATATGTTTTTATCAACATTATGTATGTATATATATATATATATATCACCCGCAGTAGGTTGCAGACTAGCTGCACCTATTGAGAGGATTTAGACGTCCCACGCGGTACCCGAGTCTAACACACACACACACACACACACACACACACACACACACACACACACACACACACACACACACACACACACACACACACACTTACAACACTACACTTGCGACTTTTTTACACTCACACTTACATTTAGGGAGACGATAATAGCCTTAATGTGCTTTTCGCCATAACATATATATATATATATATATATATAAAGTGGTAAAATACGTTGATCAATATAAAATCTGAAATTAAAATAAAATCTGTCATTTATCGGAATATTAGACGAAATTACACTAAATAATGTTTAATGTTGTTTATTGACATTTATTTCAAAGTATTGTTACTATGAAGGTTAGCAAAGGTAAAACCATAAGGACTTTAACCTAATGTATAAAAACTAATTTAAAATTGTAATAATTTAATGCAATAAAGTATATTAATAATTATTTTACCAACTGCGTAGTTAACATTTGAGCTTACGTTGCATTTTGTTTTAAACAATTTCGTAGTGTAGCGCCTTGCGCATGTGCAGTTCCGTCAGTTCCAACAGTTTCGTTTCCGAAATCCCCTCGAGTCGCGCGTCTCGTCCAATCGCTGAAGTTCTTACAAGTTACGTTGTCCTCGTTACCTTTTACGGCATTGCCAACCACTCTGGCCGCAGAGTTTGTCAGTTTAACATTGTTGGTGAGTTGGTGAGACAGTTTGTTTTGACATTACGGCGTGTTCGATGAGGAAATGTTTTTTAAATAACAACGGTTATTAATCGAGTTCGGGAAATTGTGGTTTAAATTGTGCGGAAGGATATGGTTAGTTTTTTTTTGTCGTAAACTTTTCTACGTATTAGAAGGTTTTTACTAACGTAAGACTTGCCATGAAAGTGCTCCATTTTTTATAGTGTGAAGTCTTAAGCTGTTGACGATAACACTCTGTCAAAGTCAAACTTATCTTATCAGCTTTTAAAGGGTATAGCTTGAGTGTTGTGCAGGCAAAATACCAGACAGTTTGTTACAAATCAAAATTTTTAAGAAGATGAAATATATTGAACAATTTTAGTGCGGTTAATTTTTTTTATAGTGAAGTGCATTTACAACTGTATTCAAGATGATGTCCGATGGATACCTTATCGGGGACGGATCCTGGAATCTCCAGGTGTACGTCACTGACCTGCAAGTGACTAGATCTCTTCGAGTCAAAGGAGATCTGCACATCGGTGGAGTGATGCTGAGGCTAGTTGAAGATTTAGGTTAGTTAAATCATCCATATCGAATTTTGTACGATTTAAATGGTTGTATTTAGATATATTTCCTGTGAACGTAAAAAGAACTAAGCTTGCCATCCCAAATTGAAGTTTTACAACACGAATTTTGTTTTATTGCTGTTTGAAAACATAAAATCGTTACTAAAGTTCACTTAACACTTTCAACCCTTTTAGAATAAAATATGATTAGCCTGATCATGGTTTATAGACTAATTAAGTAATTCCACAGATCGCTGATAACATTTACTTAACTCTCAAGTATTTCAAGAAATAACAAAACCAATTCTACCCTAAAACAAGGGGCTATAGGCAATTTGATGTTTTAGAGAAATTTTGAAGTTTGCTTAGCCTACATCAAAGGTGAAAATATTGACCAAAGTTTGGGGCATATAATGTAAGTACTTTGAATAAGTTGATATTCTTTTTGAAATCTACAATTAGGGGTCTACTTTTTAAATGTAAATGCTATGCTACATCTTGAAAAAAATAATGCCCTTTAGGCTACTGGTATTCAAATTTTAATATTTTAGTAGGCTCTTTTACCTATATTATAAATTCTAGCATAGGCCTACTATATTTCCAAATTATATTATAAATTTCAATAACGTATATAAATTTAGTTTGATATTTGGTGCTGTTCTACCTATATACACTTAACAGAAACCCTTCTGTTTCGCCTGATTGTTACTGAATTTATACTGCACTATATTATTTGCAATTCATGGTATTCATACTGTCAACAAATGAAATTCATTCATTTAGTTACAGAGTGTGGTAAATTATAAATTTGAGCATAATCAGTCAAAATAGGAGGGTGGGAACATATTTTAAGTTAATATTAGGCCCTACTTTCAATTAAAAGTATGGTTTGTGATATACATTTTAAAAATAATCATGGCAACTGTTTTCACTGATGAAATTCATGCAAATATCTCAAAATATAACAAAATTTAATAACATACAAATGTACATTTTAATATTTTAGCAATTTTTATAGCTCATTTTATAAACAAATGTAGAAGAAACCGTGTATACTATAAAATTAAAACTTTTATCAGAATCTGATTTCACCATCATAATATGTGATGCATATTAATCAGCTTTTTATGTATTTAAGTTTCAGTGAAAGTATGACTCATTAGGTACATTTTCGTATTTTATATCAAAATTAAAATGCTAATTTATGCAGCTTTTAGTGCATGTTATGCCTTAGTGGAACTAGATTTTCAAAAAAGTGTAATAGAATTATATGAAATTTTAAAAACATGAAATGTTTGCCATTTTGAAACTGTTAAATGGATTTTGTTGAGTAACAGACTTGTAGAATATATGTTTAAAGTGATATAGTTATTGGAAATTAACCTCTAGATTTGTAGGTTAGTTGTAACCTAGCCAACCAAAATGAATTTTTGTTATGAGTTTTGGGGAAACATGAGGACAACGTTTTTTGTAGAAACAATTGATACTAAAGGTTGTAGGCCTCTACACTAGTTTGAAATATTAATAACACACACACACACACACACACACACACATTTTTTTTTAAATCATGACCTATAAATTCTATACGTCAGGATTGGCGAGTGAAGCAATGCAGGCCTACCCTTTCAAGAACAATCTTAAAATAAATAAATAAAAATAAAAGATCTAAGCAATTCCAAAAAAAAGTTTTATTTTTAATTAAGTAACCTAATTTCATGTAATCATTAAGTGTACTGTACATTTATATGCCTATCCATTGACAATATAAAAATTAACAATAGATTCAGCACAGCGATTTTGTTGTTAAACCAGCATCTATGGATTTTAACAATACACAAAAATAATGCTTCTACTTGATGAACACAGAATTTAAATTCGAATGTATCTAATGACATATCTGCTAGTACTGTGTAGTCTTCTATGATTTCCTTACATCCTAGACCTACATTTTCACTTTGATCTTGTCGCACAATCTGGCAGCACTGTACGCAGTACGTTGAAGTCATGAAGGCCGACAGATCAGTTTGTCTAGTGAATGACCTTTGTCGTAGGCCTACTGCACTCGTCTTCTTGTGTCTGCCAATATCCCCTACTAATATCCTTCCTCACTTTCTTCCAGTGAAAGAATATGTAAAAAAACATTACGGAAAATTTCTCGCGTTAAATTTATGTAATTATAGAAATCCTAGAATTTTTGACCACACACAATGCTACCAGAAATTTTACAGCAATTTTTTTTTGTCCAATCGTGACTATACTTGCTTAGTTACGGGCTCGCATGGTTAGCGTTCTAGCAGTACTACCATAATTTCTAAATTTTAACTGTCTGTTTTGTTGTACTTGTAATTTACGGCGCTGTAAAATGGCGGTCAGGGTTAACTTTTTGACTAATTAAGAACAAAAAAAATGTGGAGATGAGAAAAATGCAACCTTAAAATTTAGATGAAGCACCCCTTTTCAGTGTTCTTGAATAAAAAAAATGAGTTATACCATCTGTAGGCCTACATTGATAAACTATCAATGGAGACTAAACTGATTGTAGTTTGGGTTACCCATTCTCAGGCTGTGATAACTTGCAGATCTTTGATAAGTGATTAATATCAGATTTATTTGTACATTTATGTTTGGTTTGACATTTAAAACCTTACAGGCTTTGTGCAAATACAAACAGGAGGCAGTGAGCAGGTAAGAGATCGGCTTGACCAACCGGCGGGCCGCATTCCACGAGCTATTGTTTCCTAGAACTGGGAAGAGCTGCCTTCCTTCCCCCACTCCTGTCCTCATCTTGCTTCTGCTGGACTCAGCGAATTAAAAACTATCCCAGATTGCACTTAAATTGCACGATTATTCGTCCATCAATTAAAACTATCTGGTCTGTATTTCTTAATATGTCAAAAATTTCAATTTAAAACACCATTAGCTTCATAGTGCAAAAATATCTGAAAACGTTATTACCCTTTCTGAAGCAATAGAAAAGTCTGCCTAATTTCTCAAAATCGGTTAGTTACATTTTGTTTAAATTTTGATTGCATACTAGAAGTTAGTGTTTTTTAAAAAAAGATTCGCAGTTCGAGAATGAATTGGAAAACCGACTACGGTTAGAGCCCATTTTCGTTCCCCCCATTTTTACTCCAGAACCTGAACTGTAGAACTACTTTTAACATTTAGTATTTGAGTTACGAAATTTCATACGTAAAAAAAATTGTTTTGCTTCCGTACCATAACGTTTTAACATCTTTCGAATAAACTTGAATATTGTTGACTTGTTTTGAATAGAAAAGTAATAAATATTTTCGCTTCTAAAATTTTAAATTTTTCCCGAAACACAGACAAACTATTTTTTACTTTCAAAATTTGTCAATTAGTTTGGTACACAGCTCAGCTATGTGAGTAGGTTAGGTTAGGTTATAAAAACCATTTTATATTTTGAAAACAACCTGAAAACTTATATATAAAACACAAAATTGATTTTTGATGACCTATTTTCCTCCTAGAAAAAGTACAATCTTGAATTAAGTTTCTTACATTCTGTAAATTATTTTTCAAAATTTTTGGTTATTACACAACCAAATTGGAGTCATAATGTGTCATCTATTTCGCAACCATAATAATTTTTCTTGAACATCTAACAATATTTTAAAATGTGCAAAAAACATTTAACCAATATCAAGAGTTTTTCATCTTACCGTTTAGGCGCTAGGGATCTTTTTGAATATGCATTCCTTTAATCGGTCAGTGTTTACCTCATCAATACAACGCACTTTGCCGCTGATTTGCCCAGCAGGTGTTAGATGGGCGGTGTCCTTGGGGTAACCTTGCGGAATCCGAGCAGCGCCATGTTTGGACATCCTCCACGCTGCACAGGATAACGGCACGTACATTCCTCACGAGATCTGCCTGTCTGTCTGTCTGTACTCTGCAGTAGGTCATAACGTTCTTTAAATTCTTTTTTTTTATGTTACTCATTAATACGTGAGAACGTTTTTAAATTTTTAATAAAATACGCGAAGAATGCACCAAAACGACATATTTTAGGCATATGTATTTACGGGCTTTGTTTGGTTTAGCGTTGCCAGAGTAGGACTGCTACAGTTTTACTTTCAAGAAAGTGGTGTTAACACGTAAAATTTAATATTATATTTTAATTGAAATATTCATTTTAGGCTTCCTGTGCCTAAAAACGTTCTATCTGGATGAATGTAGGTTGTCCAAAGCTGGAAACTTAATAGATTTATCGTTTCAATTTTTGTACGTTATTAGATTTTTACAAATATTTCGGTGTAAATGTTTATTGAATTTTTCATTTTTATAGCGCTTTGCCCCATAAAAATCTTTTTTAAGTGATTGAGTCTATATTTTCTTAGATTCCAACTATTTTTAGCAGTTTTACCTTAGATGATGCAGCTTTTCTGTACCTAACGCAATGTTGGTTGCTATACAAAGTGATCGCAACGCGCAGCTGTCTAGCTGACGTGATGGAGGCGAATTTCTAAAAGTATATTTCTTTATCGTACCTTTTTTTTGAAATTCTGATTTCACAATGAAAATCGGCACTGAAATCAGCGTTTCAAATTGCATTGAAAGTACGAGAATGAACAAGGACCGTCGACAAATTGAATTTCTGAATTTCGACAGATTTTGAAAATTCAAAATGCTAATTTACACATTTCTTAAGCTAATTACGATGGTGAAATCAGATATAGACAGGTAGCTAGTGGAATTTTGAAAAGGCTGCCATTTTGAAACCGTTGAGCGAGTTTCGCTGGTTAATTAACTTTTCCAAGCTGTTACCGGAATATTCTTTTGCCAAGTTCGAATCAGATGTGCGCGTACACAAAGTGTTAACGCCCTCAAAAATTATCGTAAGGGTTTTAATTTCAAGGTGCAGGGTCTGGTCCATGATGGCTGCTCCAATTTATCCAATGGAAATCCGCAAAAAATTAATTCGAGCTATTGCATTTTTTCAACAAAATTGGTTATTCGGATATAGCAATTGTATGAAGCCTTTATCAAGTTATATACAATGAAATTCTTAGACTAGAAGAAATATCATGGCTATTAATGTTTTTATGTTGTCAAATGTGAAATATTTTTTTTTTTTAAGTTGGTAATCAAATGTTTGCATTATATGTATTATAATGTATTTGAAATTTACCACTAAAAATTAACAACTTCAGTAATTTCAACATTTAACGAGATCCGCGAAAATGACCCGCAAGCCTGTAACAGTTACTGAAAATGGGAGTTTTCCGCAAACTGGCAACATTGTGCATAACCTACTCAGCCCAACACGTGTTGCTGCTTGAATGACGCACGGGTGAGTCCTTTGAAGTTTTGGCAAGTGGAAACAAAAATATAAAGAGATTTCTGGCGCCACAAAGCCCAGGGCTGGATACTTTGTCCTGCCCCAAGCTGGGCCTCTTAAGTTAAAAACGAGTCTAAAATTTACTCAGTGAATAACATTTTAATTTTATTCTACCTGTTTACATACTGTATACTAAACGGCTAGACCGATTTTAGTAAATATATGATATATTTCTATGTGCCTACATCTCGAGACGTTTTCCAATAGAAATTTGTGAGTAGCTTGCGTAAAAAATGTAAATTTTCTCAAAAACGACTGCAACAATTTTTAAAACACGTACAGCTTTTAAGAATCAAAGCAAAACTTATAAGTTGGCATCATGCTGTACTGACAAAAACCGGAAAAACGGCTTAACAATTTTATAAAGGCCTATATACCATTCACACTTTGTTAGTCTTCATTAAAGATGATAATATTTGTGAAAAACACTCTTGGCTGACCTGTTAGGTAGCTATTGCGTCTTCATATAGGCTAATATAAATTTGAAAAAATTAACAAAAATCGCTATTAATGGTAGGCCCTACCTGTTTATCTATACTACACAATATTAACTACTTGTACAAAAAAAAAAAAAAAAATACTCTATACTGAATTAGTAATACCAACAGCAAGCTAAGTCTGGCGGGAAAGAACTGGTGCGCGCGCATTTAACAATATCAATATTTACCTCCTCTCGGCAATTCGGTACTAATAAAATCGTGAAATGTGAAAATTTCGTATTTGGTGTGGTATATTTTAATTGTGAATAGCCTAGGTGTCAGATCGGCAGGTAACAAACTGTGAACTAGAGATGGTAACGATATCACAGAACTGCTACTTTTTCACAGGTAGTCAAATTTCACATATTTATCTAATAGTGAATGGCTGAGTTCAACTGTTACTAACTGTGAACTGTGAACTGAAATCTTCGAAATCTGTTCAACCAATCCGTGCCCCTAGTTTCTTTTATTTCCGCTAAGATCGATTCGCTTTGCCCTTTTATTAATTTTATTATTAATTTCCCACAGTGTTGGAGCCACTGATCCTTCCTTGATTGTGCCTTATGGATCTGAAACATGGACCATGTCAGCTGCCAATGAGAATGTATATTAGAAGGATAAATGTTAGACAGAAGGATGGAGAATTTGAGATAAACAGGGCTCTCCAGTGAAAAATAGTACGGTTTGTGAAGTCCAGACAGCTGGCGTGGTTTCGGCACATGGAGCGTATTGGAGAACTAATACTTAAGTATTTAAATCCTTTCGTGGAAGGACGACAAAGGATGGATTTAGTATGTGAGGAGTGCATGAGGGTTGTGTGCGTTTGGAAGATAGTGAGAGAAAGTCCAGTCTAGGCAGGAATGGGATTCCACAATGGACTGTAGCGTCAGGGAAAGGAAAGAAGGCGTCGGAATGTAAGGGTCGGTATGTGCGTGTGTAACTTTCGCTATTGAGTGCATCAAAAAACGTTGAGTTTTCACAAAGCTGGCTGGTGAGACAAAGGCCTAATGTTTTCAGAAAAGAGCCCACTTGCCCCGCCCGCCTACTGGCCAGCATCAGCTCATGCGCACTAACTTAACGCTCCTAATGTATATTCGGTGCGACTATGTGAGTCCGTCTCGAGAGCAGTAACTTACCGAGTTTTTTTTTTTAATGTCCAACAGTTGTGCACACTTGGACTAATGCAGACGATGAGATAATTTATAGCGTATGAAAATGCCAAGCCCTGGCCGGGAATCGAACCCGGGTCCTCGGGGTGAGAGCCTAGTACGCTATCAACTAGGCCACAGAGGCGGGGCTAGTTACTGTTAATTACAACAGCATTGAATTGTATAATTGAATCAGTGTTTAGTTTCTAAACCATCACGTGACATTCACTTAGTTTTGTTAAAAATACTTTATCCAAATCAAATAGAAATTTATATACGAATAAAACAAAGTAATCAACAGAAGAGTAAAAAATTTCAAACTTAAATCTGTGTTTGTCGTGTATAAAGAAGTGTATATCTGTTTTTTACAGCCATTACGTACTTTTAAAAGATCAGTTACGGTTGTGGATATTTTGTGCGTGCACCCCTGGTGTGAGCTATCAAAAAGATGCCCTCAGTTTGATAATTGCATGACTTAAACGCTATTGACGACGGTGTCGAGACTTTTATATCGAAAATAAATAAAGTTTTGTGTTTGAAGACATCTGGTGGTAGGTTGTAGTAGAGATGATATTGTACTACTTACACCACACAATACAGACCTAATAGTGGTCATGGTCCGTTAGAATGGACTGTATGGGTGTTTGAGGTGCGAATTCGTTACGGGTAATTCCCGCCCCTTTACGGTAGTTCTTTGTCCCGTTGGGATTTGAGACCCCATTTCACTCCAGACGGATCCACACAGCCTCAGTCAGAGAACAGTTGAAACATTTACATCGGTTTTACTTTTGTCAATTGAAATAATTTCGAGATAACAATTCGCCTACAATTCGTTGTTTTCAGTAGTGAACTGGTTCTCAAAGTGGATACTTTTTTAAACATTTATTGTGTCAAGAACTTTGATATAATTTGTTTCTTGTGGCTTAACGTCTTTATTTTACGCAATGAAAACGAGGGATCGACGGAACAGAAATTTGCATTCAGGTCAGACTTGAAACTAACAATACCGCTAAAAGTGGGAAACTGCATAAACGAAGCCGTATCAGCTGTTAATAAACTGATTATAAACACACAAAAACAGCTGATTATAGGTAATTGTTTCTTCGTACGTTAACTCGCATCGTTTTAGGGCAATCGAACAATACCGTCCACAGAAACGTGAGTCATACCTTATTCTCTATTTCGACACCACGATAATCCTTTCTTCAGAGTGGTTATGACCTATTGTTATTTTCATCGCCATTTAGTTTTGTTTAGTGTAGTGGCCATTATCAGTGTATAACACGTAGATTTGTTATATACTTGTATACATTGTTATATACATTAAGTGTTTAGTCAACCACGTTTTTGACACGTTTGTCTTTATTTTGGACTGTCTTTGTAGTGTTTGTTTTCAGCATGGAACAGCTGATAGCAGTAATTAAATGCTCATATCGTGATAATTATCAATTGGTTTCCGTATCTCTGCAGATTTTGTCTACCTTTAGCGTAAAATATCTTCTGAACTTCTTTACATCCATTTACAAGTAGCTCGTTAAGTGATGGTAAAACTGGTATATAGATTGCTCCAAGACAGAAGCATGCACTGGTGCTGTGATGTACTGCAGAACCTCAGTGCTCTGTCCCTGGGAAACCCTATTACTCTTCACCGAGTTCCGAGACATAAGGGGGTTGAGGATAATGAGGAGGCGGACAGACGGGCTAATGTGGGATCTGCATCTGAGTTTGTCGGACTGGAGCTGGCTTTAGGGATCGCTATCGTTGGCCGGGAAGCTATAGGTGGATTAACAAGCAACACCAGGCAAGATGGGAAGGCATTCCCTTAGCTAGCGCCTCTTGTTTAAGATTCCTCATGGAGGTTTTAGAGGGGCGGCAAATGTCTTGAGCAGAGCACTACTCAGGAAAATCATGGGGCTTCTTAATGGTGACTGTAGGCTGAGGTTGGATATGAACAGGATAGGTATATACCATGGAGAAACAGTTATGCCGTAAAGAGGAGGAAACTGCAGAACACATAATTTGTCATTGTGAGGCTCTTGCTGGCAGGAGGTTTAAGAGTTTTTGGTTTCCAGGATCCTGGGGACTCCTGCAGAACGAGCTAGTCTGTGGATTGCTGGAACTTACAAGAAGACCAGTTTACTGAACTAGTACTTACGAGGTTTTAGTTGCACAATAGGTCTGTGGAGCGCAGTGCTTGGGATGTTATAATCCTTTCTTCCAGTATATAATATAATCTAAGTGGTGGTACTTACCAGAAACACTGCCATTTTGTAAATTAGTAGGATGTACCGAATAATTTCTTTCATTCGCCAAATAAATATTGTTCATCGTCACTACTACCGCTAAAATATTTAATCCAATGTATGTATACAAAATTTGGATCACACATGGAACCATCGGGTAAACCATCTTGTCAAGTGTGGGGTTCGAACCCGGAGCGAGGCAGACGATAAACTTATAAAATTCGAATACCTTTAGAAAGTAAACAGAGCTTCGCAAAAGTGTTCCTGGGTCACTGTAATCGTTTGGCTGCTTTGCGTTTAACCTTTTTCAAATAATTACTGTCGACATTTCTATTAATAGGTGCAGCGGGTATCTCAACGCCAGCATTACAATAATTGTATACAATTACCTGGCATTGAGTCTGAGGCAATGTGGGCAGATTCAAGCAGAGTGGAATGTACTGCGGTCGTATCAATTTCAGCACCATCCGAGTTCAACGCTAATAGCTTTAAAACTTCAGAAGGTTGTTTGCCTTTGAAAATGTAGCGATATAAAATTTATTTTTTTCTTAAATAGCCTAAGTATAAAAGTTTCAAGTAGTATGTTGTACGAGGGCTGATCAAAAAGTAACTAGGCAAATATGATTAAACAGAAATTTACACAAATTTACAGAAATCGACAAATTTACATGCTCTTCTTTAAAATAATCAACTTGTTCTTTTCCATTGATTTTTAAAATAGCTGTAAGGCAATACGCAGCAAACAATTCATTAATGAAACCAAACAGCGGTGTGTTGCAGGGCTCCGCAATGCGCCTTATTCTGTTTATGATTAATCTACCGCTACTGCCGCTAAACGAACCACAAGAAAAGATCACAAGACCCTCGTTACATCGCTATTATGTATGTCCACAACACCATGACTGTAGGGGAAGCGTATTATTTTCTGTAAACAACGACGAATATCAAATCCATTGAATTACGTATAAAAGGGCATTTCCAACTAGAAAAAGTTTCTTCCCCTATTCTGAATTAAAAAGTGATAAACAAACTACCCTACACCCTCCCCGCAATAGTTCTCCCTCGTACCGGACGCGTGACAGAGTAATAGAACGCCTGTAATGCTATGATAATCGGAATCATATGATTGGAATCCAATGAATTGATAGAATTAAGTAACACACCCACCCTCTGGGTGAGTCACCGCGAGTTGTCGACATTCTTCTGGTCGAGTAAACAGTCCCTCGAGACAAAGACGGTCAGACAAGGCGAAAACATAATATGTTTCGAAAATAATTTGGATTGTTTTCCGATTGCAATAAATATCGGGTAATGTATACGTTTAGGAGAATATATTATGAATTCTCATCATTGGATGATAAAGAATTGGCCAGAGGTCGCCACGAAAAGAGATAACGGAGGAATCCGCATGCGGCAAAAAACTAAGCAGCAGATAAGGATTTGGCAAGGTAACCAAACGTCTACTAACACGGGTTGAGAGCCGCTGAATGTACCGTGTGTTTGCTTTCCAATTCGACACGACTTAAAGTACTTTGTGACCACTGGTATAACCCATCATAGGATTTGGCGGATCCCTGGTTTAGAAGACTTTTGTCTTGGGAGCTTAAATTACAGCAACACTCAAAAATGCCCAGCCTTGTGGTTACTGGGGTTGTACTGAATTATCTTTTTCATAAAGAGTTCGCGTGTCGACTCTGCCAGAGGTTGAAGAACTTTTGAATAGTTTACCTTTATTACAATCAGAGGCGCTACAACCCTGACTTTGTCTTTACGCTTCTAAAATTTATATCTTTCCCGATCATCATGTTTTTAGCGCCTATTCGTCTTATCACCGTCAACTCCATCTGAATCTGTCTATCGGGCCTTTATGTTATCGCCGGCATTAATGGCAATTTTATTTTTGTTGGATTTGTGTCACCATTTATTATGTTCGTTATCATTTTCAATAATTTAAGAATTATTACTCTTTTCATCACGCTTCTAAAAAAAAGATGAAATTATCTTCCTAGATTTTTTAGAAGACAATAAAATGCTTCTGTAAATTATAGTAACTTTTGTTCGCTTAGACTAATCTAAATTTTACCATTTCATTGTTTAAAATTGTTAATGTAAGGATGTATAGTTCAATTGGTGTCATACTAATGCAAATAAACTGTCAGTTGCCAGGATAAACAGTCGAACAGGATCCGTGTCAGGTTAACATATCATTACATACCAGGATTTGGTAGGGGAATGTTTTCAACCCTCTGGTCAGACAATGAAAATAAAATGTAGTACACAAGCAGGGATGAGATTTCATACAGCAAAAAATGAAATGACATTCGAATTCTTTAGTCTCAAGAAATCGCTTTTTAGAAGTACAAAAG
Organism: Callitettix versicolor; assembly: GCA_022606455.1. NCBI lineage: Eukaryota > Metazoa > Arthropoda > Insecta > Hemiptera > Cercopidae > Callitettix > Callitettix versicolor. The sequence goes on along the minus strand of CM040188.1, from coordinate 75,873,778 downwards.
ACCGTCGTAGAGGGTCCAAGAAGTTCAGTTTGACGAGTGCAGTAATATTTTAATGAACAGATACTCTGATGGTTGCAATATTCTGCTCTTTCTCATTCAGACACAACCCAATTTAGGTTCTAATTGAATACATTTCTACTCATCAAATATTATACAACATGTCTGCAGTAAGAAAGCAATTTTCTTCCACACGTTATGAATTGGGATTAGGAAATTTACGGAAACTTCGATAAACAGCTGTTTTGGCCGCTATGTGAAGACATCGAGGTTACGCAACAGATGTCATTCAGTGGGTGCATGTCCGACGTGGTTGCATTGTACGCATGCGTGCGTGCTTGAATGCAATTTGTAATACAATACGCCATACACATGATAAAAGTCAACAAAGGTATGGATAGGTATCTTCATGTTTCCGCTTGAGTTTCACAGTTGTGACACTTTTGATATTAGTACCACGGCCATTATAATTGTGTGCTCTAATTACAAGAAGCAGTTTCGTAACTGTATATCGAAAATAATCATACATTGCGCACATTGCTCGCTGACGTGATAGAAGTGAATTTGCAGAAAGTAAAAATATCACAACGAATCATTTTTTTTTTAATTGAACTTTTAAAATATACGAAATGTACCTTGACAGCCGTAAAATTCATTTCGTATTTTCAATAGAATTTGACAGTTTTAAATACTAATTTTAACCGGCTTTTAAAGCTGGTTTAGGCGGTGAAGTGAGGATAAAAGTTAAAATGGCAGCCATTTTAAAACTGTTGACTGGGTGACGGAACATATAAAAGGTATTACTAATTTATATATTAACGGTCCTCCCCAAAATGATCTGGAGGTTATGGGATCAATGCTCGTTCGAGTTCCGGAACATGATCTCACCATGATGACCGCTCGAATAGCTTGTTTTACAACGTGAGTTCTCGAAACACGTTTACAAAAAAATGTAGTAAATGTAGTAAATTTTAGAGTTCTCGAAAAATAAAGCCAGTTTACAATAATTTTTTTACGGTATTTAAAATTTGGTGCATTATTTTGCGTGCTGAATATTTGACCTAAATTTAAGGACCGATTAAGAGAAATTTGGTTGATTTGATAAACTGGAAATTGGGTTGTGCTCGTAAACTATAATGGCGACTATATGGCTGGCGAATTAGATTAATTGTACAGATCATTGTATAAGATTAGGATGTGGTTATCTAACTTGGGCCTGAATTACGCGTCTGGTAAGCGTTCAGACAACGCGAGGTACACGAGATAACAAAGGCATTGCTTCCAAGATTTCCAGTGCTTACACAGCTGCGAGATACCATAAGTAGAGTAGCTAATGGACTTTCGTGGTTAAACGTGATGACAGTACATCGTACATCTACGTACAAATGCACATTGTTTTATGCGTCTAACCTTCATGAGTCACTTATCAGCTGTTCGAACTTTTCAAAGAAAAACGTATCTTGTGAAACTTGGGGAGTTGCCAACAGAAGCGAAGCTTTTGTTAATGAAATCTTTGCTGAATATATAATTAGTTTGAAGATATGTTTATACAAACATCTTGTTTTGTTCAAAGAAAAAAATATGTGAACCTAGCTTAGATATTATTTACTGTAGTTATAGTAAAAGATCAGTTGTTTTATATCATTTCGTAACGGTCAGCTGATTTCATTGAACAGCTGGTAGGCTATAATAAGTTTCAGGTTATGTCTTTAAAAACTAGCAATGTTAACAAGTATTATAAACGATTACATTAATTTCGAATGTATTATAAACAGTTACTTGCACTTGTTCTTCAACTAAGGGAAAACCGAAACCAAAGCAACACATCGTTTTCATATACTACGCGTGTGCTGTTATTGAAAAGGAGAAAGAAAAAGAAAGACAGAAATAGAGAGACGAAATTCGTTTCCTCGTTCGTTCCATATTTCCGTTACATTCTGCAACAGACTTTTTTTACTGCTCTCGCCCAAGCTTCGCTTCAATAAAACGTATCAAATGAAAAAATAGTTGTATTTTTATGAAAATCAGAAGCACTTTTTGAGGGTATTATTATAGCACTCCAGTTTTCTCAATTTTGGCCCGATTTGATTCATACTATTAAATTTGAACTGTTAAAGTGGTATACCTTCGACATGTTGGCTGTCCTTTTAAAGTCTTAGTAAATCAACTTTTTTCTCTGACACTTTCTAAAAAAAAATTCTTTCACCATCGTAATCAGTGTTAAAATCTGCGAAAAGTATCATTTTAAAATACTTTGAAATGACTAATATATAAGTACGTTTTGGAATTTTGCTTCCATCTCGTCGGCGAAACAGCTGCGTGTCTCGATTGTGATATATCTTACGTTTATAACCTAACTAAAACAGTTTTAATATTCGCTTCCGAACAATGAATTTGCGATGGACTTGAATACCGTCACGAAGTCACGTCCTATTTGTCGCAATCTACTTAGTCACGTAGCACGTAGCCTGCTATGCACGTGATGGACAACAATGGGGCACGCTGGAGGGTCTAGAGCGGGTCAACGGGGCGGCAGACCGATTAATTCTCATTAGTTGACTGGTATACTTGAATAATGCCGTAAAAATACATTGATACTACAGGTCTGAAAGAATTATTGTTGTAGTTTGGTGCCTTTATTTGTCTGTACTTCAGTTAACGATAGAATAGGATGTAGAAGGAGTGCGACGTTGCCACGTCTAGCACAAACACTTGTCTGTAATAACTGACATAATGTAGAGATGTTAAGGAAATCATATAACTTTTATCTAGTAACGTATTTAGAGTAGCCTAACCTGTCACTTTTGTTCCTAACTAAATTTGATTGTTTTTTTATTTATCAATCTATTACCTAGCTTGTTGTGATTGCTGAATGTAAATTTGACTCGATGATACTGTTGCTACACGATGTTCATCCAGATAGTAAACGGTTTTGCGCGAACATTTCTCGCACATGTAGGAGAATTTCCCTCCACCTCCCTCCAACAGTCCAGTGACAGAATTTGCCAGTCTGAGCCTACAAAATGAAGGACTCAGCGGTAGTGAAGGAAGAGGAGGGAGCTATGGTGAGAGAGTGGGGACTCGATCTCTCTCTCGCACATTTTTTTCTCTGTCCTACTGGTGTTCTTAGCAGGCCGTTTTGTAAGCGGCTGAGCTATAATACAATCTGTTGTTGAATATTTGGATTGACTAACAAAAAAAAAGAAGGAAAATAGAGAGCGAATTATGACCATTAATAGGTACAAAGTTGTTTAGGCAGGAAGTCCTAGGCTGATAGTTCCAACTAAACTGACTTAGAGTCGGCCGTAAAATATCTTGACGAAAGCGGTTTGTGGATCAACCTTCATTAGTCGAGGAACTCACGCTCCACTTCTGCAAAATAGTAACCGTATTTCAGATCATTAAAATACACTAAAACTCCTGTTATTTTCTCGGCCGCTGTCAATATTAACTGTAAACTGTCCGTTGTCGTAAATTATGTCGATCAGGTTGCACCTAAATTTTGTGTTGACATGTAGGCCAGCTAGCTATGAAGGTTGCATAAAACCAAAAACCAAACCAACGTTGATTAAAGTTATACCATTGTAAAGCCAGCCTAACTTGCACACATGTAAGGATTTGTTTATTGTGCACGCCTATTCGCATCTATAGCGTTCCGAAATAAAAATGTTAAAAGTTTGATATTGTGAGTTTGTCAAGCATTGTTTCCACTTAAAGGGAATTTATTCCTTTTTAGGGAAATTTTGATCTCTGAAGGAATGAAAAGGGAATTAAGAGATGTTGAGGGGAAAATTTGTTCCGGATTTAATAACCAATTTATCGTTTCGTATCACTTTTACCAAATGACCATTTTTCTTAATCAGTACGTGAATATGGTTTGAGCGGCTAGTGTGTCATAAAGGTCATGTATTCATTGTACTGATTATGTTAATTCAAACACAATAGTATTCCAAAGGCTTTGTAAGAGATAGAACGTTAAGTTTGTTTGAAGTAATCCTCCAGAATTACTATTTGGTATGTCAAGTAATAAGTAACAGTTTATTTAGTAGTGATTAACTACTAAAATAGATATTGAGTCTAATTGAACAACAAAGAGAGGTGTCTGTTTCAACTCGACCGTTCGACATTTGGTTTGTTTGTCACGCAGTTTTGGTAAGAAGAATTGATTGTTTTGAAATTTGCTACTAAGGTACTGCGTATAAAACCGAACTGTGTGTGTGTGTGTGTGTGTGTGTGTGTGTGTGTGTGTGTGTGTGCGCGCGTGCGCGCGTGCGTGCGTGTGCGCGCGCGCGCGCGCGTGTGTGTGTAGGATTGTTTCCTATGCACTACTGTTTCAAGATGGTAGCTTCTTATTTAACGAAGACTATTGTACGCAGTTTAGGCCAAACGGATTGTCCGATTGTTTTGAAAATTTCTACGAATGTATCTTGTATAAAACCTGAACGATGTATGTGTAATTTTTTCCCATTCACTTCCGTTTCAAGATGACGGTCTCTGATTTGACGAAGACGAGTGTACGCAGGTTTTGCCAAACGCATCATTGACAGATTGTTTTGAAATTTGGTAAGAAAGTATCTTGTGTAAAACCTGAACGACGTGTGTGTAAGATTGTTTCCCATTCACTTCCGTTTCTTGATGGCCAGCGCTTGATTCAACGTTGTGAGTGCAATTGCTTGTTATTTCTTGTAATACGAGCTGAATGACAAGACACTATAATTTTGACCGTTTCATGGAGAAAGAGCATATTTCCAATAAAGTTGTTCCAGTAACACTTTTCGTGAATATTAACTGTTACCGGTTAAATTAGCGGAAAAACTTACGAGTCCTGTCGTGGAGAGCTCTTTATACGACTATAAGGCGAGTTCTACTGTTCTTTGAACTATTATATAAGGTTTTAACAAGTATTTGTTATATTTTACAAGTTCTTAACGATTCATGTACCCTCTGGGACAACCAGGTCATGCTGGGATAGAGTGAAATGAGAAAGGATATGAGCTGGCAAGGAAAGGGGCTCGATCCCACTTATAGGACCAGAATTGTTTTGCGGATTTGAAAACAGCTACTTCAAATTAAAGAGGATGATTAAAGAGGAAGGATAGGGTAAAAGATCTAAGCTCTGGAAGGGTAAGTGAGGTTCAAAAGGAGCTCATCGGAAACTTTTGACAGGTACAGAGGAAAGGTCTGTATCATCGGCCTTTACCAAAAGTAAACTAAGACTGTTGGCAAATCTTACGGGGTAAATATTACGGTTACAAGGAATTGGTGAAAAAGTTATGAGCGCTGTCGTGGAGCTCGCTGTATATTAATAATATACTTTGAGTTCGGTTGTTATTTGAACTACTGGTATAGTCTCTAGGCCATATTTGTGTGCTACATAAAATAATAAAACAAAATATCCGTACTTTACCATGTTACCTCCCTTCACAAGTATTTTAAATGTGTTATCGTTAGACGGTGGGTTATTGAGGGATTTTTTTATTTTACGAAGTGATAGCACTGTTCCCAGAGCAGAAGGACACCATTTCATAACCGTCATTTGCCCTGTAATGCTCTGTCCGGGACCACTACCTGTGAAGTTAATCATTTTTGGTAGATGATTGACTTTTCTAAAACTCTCTGTCATAACCTCATCCTAAAGAGAGATGTTAGGTCGCGAACGAATCTATGTGAACGAGAGATCTGGTCGTTCGCATGAAAAGAACGATCCATCTGTGGATATCGATTCGGGTGAGTTCTGTCATTGCCGTTTGTTTTGCCTTTTGGCCCGTTCCTTTCAACCTGCGGCTTCCCTCACTTTCAAAGAACAAACTAAGAACGATTCAAGCAAGATACATCGATTTCAGTATTGACTGTCGGTATTCATACTTACTCAATGAGTGATTGGTTCAAACGAACGACCCCGCGGGGGTGCAGACTAGCTGCACCTATTGAGAGGATTTAGACGTCCCTCGCGGTACCTGAGTCTAACACTCGCTCACACTTACAACACTACACTTACGACTTTAACACTTCACACTCACACTTACATTTAGGAAGGCGATAATAGCCTCATTGTGCTTTTCGCTTTAAAATAACAACAAACAAAATTGAACGATCGATCGAACTCCTTGAACCTGAATCTAGAATCAGATCCAATGCCCTTGGTATTCAGTCCCTTTTGAGCGTTTTACTGTGACACTGTAGTTTTATTATACAAAAATTGTAAATGTGTATTTTTTAAAAATATAAACCTATTTTATTTATGTTATTGACCTCGATTGATTGCGTTTGACCTTTTTATGTCGCGGCCGCTTACAATTTTTTTCTAACATAGTGTTTTATTATTATTATTTCAAAGTTTATTATTATATTTCTTAAAGTTTCCTTTACGTAATTATAAGAAAATATAGCCTGTAAATGCGAATATTTGTTTAAATTCTATGCTTTAGACATTAACAGTTTAAATGACTTTCTCGTGTTAATTGTATAATACACGGTTAACGGTTTTGCATTAAATTAAACCCACTTTCAATAGCTTGATGGAGTGAATGAATCAAGTGAACGAGGTCCAGAAGATTCGTCCACCTAACTGAACGACGTGGTCTAACATCTCTAGAATAGTGATGGGGAAGTGATTTTCAAATCTATGATTCAGTCACTGATATTTCAAAATCACAGTTCGACCTGTAATTGGCCCAACCAGAACGGCAGTCTTAACTGTGATTTCATTGATTGATTCGTAGTGCTAATTAATGTACCGGCAACAAGGGAAAACTAAATAATATACAGTTAGTGTGATTGTGATGTGACTCAGTCAATCATGTTTCACGTGACTGTAAAAGTCACTGCGTAGTAGCATTCACAGTTAGTACTGTGCTGTAAAATCACTGCGTTTTCGTAATAGCAATCACAGTTTGTACTGTGCTGTAAAAGCACTGCGTTTTCGTAATAGCAATCACAGTTTATACTGTGCTGTAAAATCACTGCGTTTCCGTAATAGCAATCACAGTTGGTACTGTGCTGTAAAAGCACTACGTTTTCGTAATAGCAATCACAGTTTGTACTGTGCTGTAAAAGCACTGCGTTTTCGTAATAGCAATCACAGTTTGTACTGTGCTGTAAAAGCACTACGTTTTCGTAATAGCAATCACAGTTTGTACTGTGCTGTAAAAGCACTGCGTTTTCGTAATAGCAATCACAGTTTATACTGTGCTGTAAAATCACTGCGTTTCCGTAATAGCAATCACAGTTGGTACTGTGCTGTAAAAGCACTACGTTTTCGTAATAGCAATCACAGTTTGTACTGTGCTGTAAAAGCACTGCGTTTTCGTAATAGCAATCACAGTTTGTACTGTGCTGTAAAAGCACTACGTTTTCGTAATAGCAATCACAGTTTATACTGTGCTGTAAAATCACTGCGTTTCCGTAATAGCAATCACAGTTGGTACTGTGCTGTAAAAGCACTACGTTTTCGTAATAGCAATCACAGTTTGTACTGTGCTGTAAAAGCACTGCGTTTTCGTAATAGCAATCACAGTTTGTACTGTGCTGTAAAAGCACTACGTTTTCGTAATAGCAATCACAGTTTGTACTGTGCTGTAAAAGCACTGCGTTTTCGTAATAGCAATCACAGTTTATACTGTGCTGTAAAATCACTGCGTTTCCGTAATAGCAATTACAGTTGGTACTGTGACTGTAAAATCACTGAGAGCCACATCACTACTCGACCTTCCAGTGTGAAGGTGAAGTTTTCAAGAGACATGCAGTAATGTAGCGGGGGCGTGATGTTGCATATAACCTTGGTCTTGCCAGTGAAAGCAATGGCCCTACCCCACTGTGCTGTGCCTTTATTTGGGTCAATAGTATAGGCCTAACTCCTCCCACGCTCCCAGAACGGCTGTTTAACCTTTTACTTTAATAAGACAAAATGTCACCGTACCACATCACACTTTCATGACTGCGTCGTTTATTAAACTATTAGTTGTTTATTAGGAGTTAAGAGTGTGGGGTGTATAAGGGATCAAGATCGCGCGCGCGCGCGCGTGTGTGTGTGTGTCGCACCTCAAGCTTGAAATTTGTTTCAGTTTAAAATTATTCGTGTTTTCCTTCTTGTATTCATTTCTGTTTTATTTTAACCAATTTCCATTGATCTTCGTGTTTCTTAAACACCTATACTTTGTCAGTTGCACTAATGCGTTCAGCGTTAACGATACGGGTAAAACAACGTGAGTAACTGCCGTTCGAACTAAGAACCTTTACGTGCGCAATTCAGAAACGCAACAGTGTGACTTTAATGACCGGTGCTGTAACCACTTCGGCCATTGACTATTGGAAAACGAGCTATTAGAGTTATCGTAGTAAGGATCCAGACTAACAAGTGTGAACAGATAATTTTGATTTCTAGTTTAAGTTTTGAGAAGTTAAAATTTTGTTTATGTGCGCTAATTTTCTATTCCATAGACGTACCAGAGTGATAACCCTTGTGAGAAATGTGTGCTAGTGGTATCTTGCGGCAGAATGTCCAACTACATTTAAATAGATAATAGTACAGTCTGTTTTCTCAAACGTCTCCCCGTACTTGCAGCTTGCAGCGTTCCTAGCGGCAGGTAGTCCAATTACTTGGACTTTAGTGTCTAATATCGAGCACGTTTTTTTTTGTAATGGTGATTGTACTTGTATTCCGTTTGTATTCAATGGCTACTGTAACGTTCGCAATATTAGTGTGATTTTATTCAAACATGGCGTAACAATTAATTTCGGTAGTAGCTTGGTCAAGTTCACTATCCGGCAGAATCCGTTCATCTGGCAAATGGCGGCCATTTCATATCTTGAAAATTTTTATGTAATCAGTTTTTGAAAATTTGATTTTACCATTGTAACCAGCGTTGAAAAGTGCCGTTGCAAATACAGAAAAAAAAAGAATATGACGGCGGTCAGGGTTCATTAAGGGTAATTAAAATACTGTTCGTCCTTGGGGGCGTCAGGACGTCAATACGTACAAGCCACAGACACCAGTCTCCGCATGGGTCATTCCTTGTTAACGCACGGATTTCTCATAGGACGCAGGGACCCACCTATACGCAATGAATACAGAATCTATAGATTCTGAGGTATCTATAGATTCTATAGGTATCTATAGATTCTGTATTCATTGCTATATGTCAGTTTTGTGGTGATGTCATCACAAACACTTTCTTCTAGATTGTAATGGTTTCAAAAGCATTCGGATTGGGGGCCTCTATACAGACAATTTTAAAGGACCATTGAGTTTTAAATTTTTTATGTGGTCTAAATATATTTGAACTACTTTCGCTATTTTTGTACAGCGTTGAAATTATTTTTATTTTATGTATTCCAATTTTTTCTGAACTAGTTTTAGATAAACATTTATTTATGTTCCTCTTACCCACCTTGTTATATTTTTTGTTGTTTTTCACGTATATGTTCTTGTTTTTTTATTTTTGTTTAGTTTATATATTTTAACAGTGTTATCTAGTTTGCTAGTGTTTAGTTTTAGTGTCCCCTATTTTGCAATAGATAACGGGCGATGATAACCTTCATATGATTTTCACTAAAATCTGTTTCATCAGTTTAAGGACATAAAATTTATTGCGATATTGTTATTTCTTTAGAAATTCGCTTCCATCACGACAGCTAGGCGTGCCGCGATTACGCAATATCTTAAAGTGATGAACACATCACCTGTAAGTCAGCACGTTTTAGGGTGTAGCGAAATAATTACTTCAAAGAGAGAGACAGATGATGGGGGGGGGTTTGAGGGAGGTGTACCGGAAGCATCATTCTTGCCGCAATTAGCGTTGTATTCTCTGTTAAGTGGGCTGACATGACAGTTACTGTAATTTGTTTACATGCTGTAGGTATTTGTAGACCTGTAAATACAAGCACACTTTGAAACTAACAGCATTCTGTTCCTATTGCCGTTCGTTGTTAGATGGAAAACAGACTTCAAGGTAGAGAGTTGAGAATGCCATACAATCACAAATCAAGGAACTATTAATAGGGACTACACAATAAAAGTGAATAAACTTCGCCAGTTTACTTCCAATCAAATATCTTATTAAAATCCTGTTCGGAAGCTATCGACAAAACAAAATGATTTATCAGATTTTATTCAACATTTATTTAGAGGTTATGTATGTTTCGTTATAATTTTTTTGAATAAATTACAATCTTTTAATAATTATATAAAGTAGGTCTATAATAATAGGCCTACTTCGTGCCTTCTAGGTTGGCAACACGATTAACCTAGTACTTATACTTTAACCAGGGTGTTCCGTAAAAGACACGGATTTTATCAAGTGGTCCCAGATGTCACTGATAATACCGGAATTTAGAATTAAAATCCCTTTTTTCCTTAGAAAATAGTAATTTCCTTCCCTTCCCAGTGATTTTGTAAATTGCGATACGAAATGCCGATAAATAAGCCTTGATACGGAAAAAATAGTAGAATGTGCCTCCATTAGCCAAACATTCAAGTAGGCTTCCAAAAAACTTAATTTTAAGGTTATTATGTACCATCTAGTGTAATTTAATTGTGGAACTAATATGTACGATGCCGCTAATGTCGAAGAAATTCATGGTCCCATGTTTTTGTAATATATGTCCCCAAAAAGTCCTTGATTTTTGCTTAAGGGAGCTAAGTAAAATAAAAATATATTGAATTAGCATTTTAAGTTTTCAAATTACATTGGAAGTACGGAAATGTGCCATTTATTTTCGCAATAGATTTTGCGCTGATTTGTGCATATTTTAACGTTGCATACTATGGTGAAATCAGATTTTCAAAAAGTACCAGATAACTGAAAATGTTATGATTTTTATTTGTTTTGAAACTATTAACGGTTCAAATAGATAATGATTTTTGGATCAGTTTTAATGGAATCTGGAAAATACGACCTCTGAAGTACATTTTCATTTTAAACACGATATTGCAGAAGAAATTCGCTGAAAACGGAGCTAGAAACTGTAACCTTGCAAAATGAAACGCGACTGCTGCTGTGGTTATAAAAAAATGCTTTCATCTTGTTTAAACGGTTCGTTGTGTTACTTTTGAGGTTATGTTTATTTCGTAATTAGTCTTTGAATAAATCAAGTAGGTTTTATGTGGATAATTGCGCACTCTTCGTAACAATCACAAGATATTGTTAAGAACATTTTACTTCTTTCATTTTATTAACAGTTTCGTTACGTTACTATTGAGGTTATGTTTATTTCGTAGTTGTCTTTGAAGTAGGTTTTACAATACTAATTACGCACTTTTCGTAACAATCAGAATATATTTCTTCATTTGAACGAATTAACATCGTTTACCTTGGTAGACGACATTTCTTATCAGAAATAGTTATTCGATGAGCCAACTTGTGCGATAGCATCGCTGAACAAATAACAGTTATTTATAACCAGTTATAATTCTACCTGTCTTTGTAAGGCGCCGTGTTTTTTCTTTTCTAAATAAATCACTGATAACAGATAAATAGGCTACTATTTATGTATTTAATTATAATGAGCATTTGAGAATATTTTTTCTTAAATTTACTTCTGTTAATTTCGAAAATTAGTTCAAATGGTAAAGCAAATGCTTTTGAAACACGTACTGAAGGGACGTAGGCTCCTTGTTTATACATTGTTTTAATGCTTACTACCATGACTTTCATCAAATATAACTGTTAACAAGAATCGATTCCTTTGATACTAATGCCAGTTTGTATTTTCGTCGATCTTCAGTTTCAATCTGTATTATTACAACATTTTATTAATACAGAAAGCATCACAATAGATAACAGTTCCGCGACTCTAATAAATTGACCTTTTGACTTATGTGTCTTATCTTTTGTTGAATATCCGTTTTAGTATTCAAATTGCTTACAGCCTAATTCTCGGTAGAGATATACAGCAAATTAAATATGGAACATATTGATAAAAGCAGTAATTTTGGAAACAAATTAATCGGAACAGTTTGACAGCTCTAAACAACAATAAATTTTGTCAGTTAAAAAAAATTGGTTCTGGTGCTAGGAAAGAGTGAAAAATAGACCTAATATATTAAAATTTGGCCATATATAAAGATTCAAAACTCATTTAAATGAACAGAATTTGAAAAAAATCTATGGTTCGCGAATATTATAATTTTTAAATAATCTCGGCACGCAGCTGTCTCGCTGACGTGATGGAAGCACATTTTCAAAAATATATTTTTTTTATCTGAATCTTTTTTCTTAAAGTTCTGATTTTACCTTCATAATCACCTTTAAAGTCTATATATTAGCATTAAGTTGCATTGAAAATACGAAAATGAACCATGACCGCCATTAAGTTCAGTTTCTTAACGTATTTTGAAAATTCGATATGCTCATTTTTATACAGTATTTGTCGCTGGTTATGTTGGTGAAATCTGATTTTCAAAAGCGTTCAAGTAAAAAAAAGATTTAATTTTTAAAGATTCGATATGATCGCCATTTTGAAACTGTTGATTTTTTTTAAGGCGAGAAGCACATTGATGCTATTATCGCCTCCCTAAATGTAAGTGTGAGTGTAAAGTGTTAAAGTAGTAAGCGTAGAGTTGTAAGTGTAAGTGTGTGTTAAACTAGGGTACCGCGAGGGACGTCGAAATCCTCTCAATACGTTAATAGCCTGCACTCCCCTGAGGGATGAAACTGTTGAACGGATTGTGCTGGGTAACGAACTTGTCCGAGCTAACCAGAATCGATGTTTGTGTCACAACAGTTTTTAAACGATCCCATCAAAAAATTATCTTAATATCAGGATTGGCGGTTGTGTTAAGGTCCCGGGGTCTGAATCTTACCATGAAGGTCGCTTTAATAATTCATTTTCTAGTGGACACTAAAAAAATGACTGGAGGAAATAACTAAATTATTGAAGTAATACTGTGTGCGTAATGTTTGTGGACTTTTTATTTGGATTCGGGAAACAAAAAAAGTGAATACCCACTAATATAGCGCACATAAAAGTCTTAAGATCGATTTCTTCACAGTGTTTTTACTTTTTATGATTCGCGTAGAAAGTAAATGGTCAAACTAATTACATTAAACTCTCTATAGCGGCATTGAAGGGAACGTTAGTTTTCGCCGCTTAAAAAGATATCCTCTATAGAAAGACCACAACCAAACGGTGTATGAAATGTGTTTTTATTTGTAAAATGTGTTGAACACTATTCTTAATTTGAAGTAATGAGTACAAAGTTTATTGAAATAAAACTATGTGACGTATAATCTTTAAAATATATATATATATATATATATATATATATATATATATATATATATATATATATAGAGGAAGGGGTGCAAATGTGGAAACGTGTGGGTAATGTGGAAACGTATTGTATCTGGCAAATAAAGTGCTGCACGCCAGCAGGATTAGGGGTAAACATTTGTAGTAGTTCTTATTTGTCTTTGTAAGCAGTCAGCAGTCAGTCAAGCAGATAGTGTCACAGTGAGTCAAGTTATTTTCCTGGATTTTTCAATACTTTTTAGAGGTAAGCTTTAGGCATTAAATTCGTCTAACTATCTTATAAATATTTTACTTTAGATTAGGTAGGTTATAAAAGGATATACAAAGAAGGTCTTGGCAGTTTTCAATCTGACCTAAACTGATAGTTTCGCAACATAATCTGCTTAAATTCGAGATGGTCAATGTGCGGGTAACGTGGAAACGTACATGTGTTGGTATTGTGGAAACGTTTCCATGCTCACTGTAGTTCAGAGCAAGATACCACATGTAGTTGGACTAAAGGGTAAACGTCAAGTATGAGCCATTACTTCAGCAGAGAGAGGGTCACTGGTAACTGTAATATGCTGCATGAGCGCCGGTGGTAATTTCATACCACCCATGATGATCTTCCCCAGAAAGAACTGGACTGATACTCTTCTTGTCTCTTCAGGAGAGTCAAATTTGGATCTTCCAATTAGTGAAAAAAAACCTACCAACGCATTTTCTAAAGACGTTCGGGGAGAATTGTGGATTAAATGTGTAATGTGTGAGGAGTGGAGTCACTCTTTGTGTGCTGGATGTGAAAGTGACACTTACGTATGTGATTTCTGCAAGTAAATTTAGTGTAACAATAATTTTAAGGCGTTTCCACATTACCCGCACTTTATGAAGTTTTAAAAAAAAGTATTACAAAGACAAAACGGTTTTTTATTCTTTACATGCATAGTTTTTATATTAATTAGTATTATATTTATATTTAAAACATTATAAAGTTACTTTAAGCAATTTTTTAAAACTAAAAAACAATTAAAAAATTTTTTATTCAACAAAAACAAAATGGGTTTCCACATTTGCACCCCCTCCTCTCTCTCTCTCTCTCTCTCTCTCTCTCTCTCTCTCTATATATATATATATATATATATATATATATATATATATATATATATATATATATATATATATATATATATATATATATATATATATATATATATATATATATATATATATATATATATATATATATATATATATATATATATATATATATATATATATATATATATTAATTTATTTTAAGGCGAAAAGCACATTGAGGCTATTATCGCATCCTTAAATGTAAGTGTGAGTGTAAAGTGTTAAAGTCGTAAGTGTAGTGTTGCAAGTGTAAGTGTGCGTTAGACTCGGGTACCACGAGGGACGTCTAAATCCTCTCATTAGGTACAGCTGGTCTGCACCCCCTACGGGGTAATACGGTATAAATAAAATACTCTTAATTGTGAGAAAAAGGCAATATTTTGCCGAAACTACTGCAGAACCGCTTCATCAGTTCTTACAAATTCTGATTTTAGATTTTTTTTTAAAGCTATTCCCTTCATTATATGCCTTCATTATTTTATTTTTATTTTTCTATATCGTGCTACCAAAAGAACTAGCTAAATTAAAATATCGACAACATCTAGTTGCTTCACACCTTTCTCTAAGTCACGCAAAACTCTAACCTTTACATCTAAATATAAAATTTCCCGTTTAGACGCCATTACAAAGTATTGTAAATGTATAAAAAGTAACAATGCACTACGCACTGCTTTTCAAGCCCAAGTGACGTGTGTTGGCATACTGTTTAATGGGGTGTTAGAGTAGGAAGTGTGCACGTGTTTTGCCGCTATACAAAGATTCCTGGAATTTTGTTTGCCTCAGTAGAGAAACTTACAATATATATTTTTACTTGAGGAATAAGAAGGGACTAAAACATTTTACCGGTATACAGAGATTTCCGTTATAAAGAGGTAGGCAATAAGGGATTTTACTGTTTGAACAGTCTAAATGTATATACACAACACATTAGCGGACTGATACTTCAGAAATAACAAAAATAATATTACTTGCATTTCTAGTTAACTTACGTGAATCGGCTAATTAAAGTTCACGCTGAATCTGGCATTTTAAATGGCACTAAACATTGTTTACTGTTTAGTTAACTGACATTTAAATAAATCCATGTCCTTTCACCCTAAACACACGCTAAGTAATTTTAGAATAGTCTCTCTCGCGGTGTTTTTAAAATAGCCTCAGTGAGGGTACTATTTGCTATTCATACACCGTGCCCTGACATGTTTATTAAACAAATATATTGCGATTATCGTTAATTTATCGAGCTTCGTTCTGCCGCCATCTTGTCCTAGATAACCGCGGTATCATGTTTATTGTGCTATGCAGTTACTTATACAACGTGATAATGTTTATTGCTTGTTTTAATAGATTAAACACGTGTTGATAGAGAATATACAAATGGTGATATTTTAAAGTGCATGTTGCATAATTTACCGGCTACGCTGACCAATCCCGATAGGTTGTGTTGTAGTGTTCGCTACGTCTGCAGCTGCAGGGTCTTAAGCAGTAGTGATAAACATAACTTCAAACTTTAATAACGAAGAAACAAAGTTACAAATCAGCTGCTTGAACATATTTGGTTGTTTACGAAAGTTGCAATGATGGCGTATTTGAGTGACGATTGGTTTTTATGAAGGGTTTTGAAAAAAAAACATATTTTGAAAGTTTAACATGTCAACGTTGCGCAACAGTTCTGTTAAGTTAACAAAATGAAATTTTGCATGTGGATTTACTTGTTACTTATTTCGGGACTAAAATTTAATTTTTCCAATAAAATCTGTTTTTTTCGGTATCTTATTACGATTTTTATCAATTTTTTTTCAAATATAATTCGCAAGTACCAAAACAACAAAACGTATGAGTCGTTATATTCCATAAATAATCACGGGACGCAGTTGACTTGCTGACGTGATGGAAGCGAATTTCCAAAAAAAATTTGTCAAATTTTTTTGAACATAAGCATTAACATCCGTATGTATTAGTTTGTTATTAGCATTTTGAACATATAAATTAACATTGATAATACCAAAATGAACCCTGACTCTGTTAAATTAAATTCCTTAATTTCATCAGATTTTGAAAATTCATACTGTTGATTTATGCAATTTTTAACGCTTATGAAGACATGAAATGGCTGCCATTTTGAAACTGTTAAACGAATTTTTCTGATTAACGAACTTATCTAAACTGTCGGCAAAAACTGTGTTTGTGCCAAATTTGAATCTTAATCGGACTAAAATTGCGAACGTGACGTTCTAAAACGAGCGCGCGCACGCACGCACACACGCGCGTGTCTTAGCAAGCTTGACACGAATGATGTTGTTCCGCTTAAAAGTACAGCATTTGTCCAGTTACTATAAATAATATATACAACAGATATATTGCTAAAGGAGAAAGATTTTGTCATTCCTTACCGCAATAGTTTCTTTAATGTATGCTAGGATCAGTGAATGGAAACCAATAAATTCAGCGACAAAACAAAAAGGAACAGCGTGACCAAATACTTTGGCCTAAATACCTCCTTTTGTTTCAGTGCGGTATTGCCTTCCGGTCTATTATTAACCTGACCTCACTCTAGGGCTAGGCAAGCGTCTGGTTTTTGTCCACCGTTTTGTAACCATGCCGCCCAGGAAGGTGCTGTGGAAACCGCTCCTATGAGAAAAACATAAAATTCAGTTTGTAACTTAGACGACCGTGTACATTAATTATATTTCAAACTATAGGGTAGGTTAAATTTAGTAAGCAAGAATGGTGGCTAAGTGATTTAACTTTGCAACGATGTACAGTTGACTCGCTATTATTCCTGTTTTCCTGACCTTGCACTACCGGATTTGTACCAGTTCCCACGACTGAAAATGACAGTAAAAAAGACTACATTTTGCTGATTTAGAGGTGGTGGAAAATGCGATGAAGCTGCTAAAAGAAAGCGTCGATGTGAGGGAACACTGTCATGCAACAAAAAACCAATCCTGCCCAGTTTTCAATAGTTTTCATGTAACTGTAATGCGTAGCCGTTTCGGGATCTCCTTGTTCAGTTCTTTGTTTACCGTTTTCCCTTCAGGAATAAATTCGTAGTGAATCAAGCCCTGGTAATAAAAGAAACGCCCCATTAGGCCTATCACTTCACTCCGGCTTCTGTCCAGGCGAAATTTTTCCTATCTTGGTTCTTTTTGATTTCCATTCAGCAGACTTACGTTTCGTCTGACAGTCATAAAGGAAGTACCATCTTTTTACCACCTGTTTTCCACGACTAAAAATAACATTGAAGATATATCGTTTTGCTAATTCGTAAGCGGTGATGGAAAATGCGACGAAGCGGCTAAACGAAATTTCCAAAAATGGCTTTCAGGAGTGTTTCCAACAATTGTATGGACGGTGGAAGAAGCGTGTACATGCAGGAGGAGAGTATTTTGAAGGAAAATAAGGTTATAGTATTATAGTACTTTCAATAAATTTTCATTGGCCAATTCCGGGGACGTTTTGACCCTACCACGTATAAGTTGATAGTGCGTCATAAGAAACTCGTACAGAACATTGTAATATTTTTCTTTCTATATTATAATTTTTAGTGGCTGATGACTAAATATTACAGTGTTTTTATATATATATATATATATATATATATATATATATATATATATATATATATATTCCCCAAAACCGACAACTAAGAATAATAAAAAAATCCTTCCAGTCTATCCCAGAATAGTGGTAACTGTAAGAACACTCAAGGAGGAAACGTTCCAGCAGCTTTCAAGTGTTATATACACTCAAAAGTAATATAGAATGAACTGTAGTGTTTAAAACGTTGTTCAAATATTAAGGTGGCACAATTCTGCGGCATTAATCTGACGGTGATGTAATTGTAGAGGCGCATAAATTTTTCTCCTTGTACGACCAATTGGTTGTTATTAATATTCATACAACTCTTTAAAAGTCGTAAGTAGCCTACGTAAGGATGAAACATCCAATTAGTTCCACAAGCACACGCACACGCGCGCGCGCGCGCACACACACACACACACACACACACAGTGTGCACTTAATTGTTTGTTAAACATTTTAGGAAAATGTTTTTGCATACTACTTTTTCACTATAAAAGAAGTAAGTATAAAGAAAACATACCAAATTACATCAAGAATCACCAGACGCCCAAATGTAATCACTTCTTATGAACTCAGTATACCTGTAAACGTAATGATACTGAAGTGATACTGATTCTTTGTAGTTTATGCAAGTGGAGACTTTACCTAAAGCCACCAGAACCACTTCAGAAGTGGAGGTTTTTATGTCTAGTTTCAATAGAAGATATAGAACAAGAAATAATAAATCTAGTTTGGTTAAAAACAAAAAACGTGTTTTCAAACGATTTATCGTTTTTTTTATGAATATCCAGTGCCTTGGACAGTCAAGTCTGCGACCAAACATGCAAACACAAGCCTAGTAAGCCTGTAAAATCTATCGAATAGTTTAGTTACTAGTTGCACACACAATCGGGCATTTAAGTAAAACTACTTTTTTGATTCAGGGAACTGAAAACTGATTGATTATCATAATATCAAACAATCACCAAACCTTTTTTAAACTTATAGTGAAAAAATAATACCTAGTAGTGACTACAAAATATAAAGTAATGCGAAGTAGATGCATTAGAAGAGAAAATATCACAAAGTATATCCCCTACCTTGCGCATGGTCAAACTGAGATCTCTTTATTTCAGACAAAAAAGAAGGGTTATGTTTGTTTATTATTTATGCATAAAGATACCATTAATCACTACTGCCATGGACAGCCAAGTCTGGCGAGACCAACCGTGCAAGCACAACCCGTAGTAAGGCTTAAACATAACTATATAGGCCAAGCCCGTCAAGGCCCGATCCTTAGTGTCAAGCCGCGTACAAGTCCCGGCCAAGCTTGTCCAAGCCGTGCCAGGCCCGGTAATCATGGACCAGCCGTATCCGCCTCGGCCTGAGAAGTCCAAGGCATCCAAGTCCAGACCATGACCGCCCAGCCAAAATGCAAGTCCCGGCCATGCTATAGTCCAAGCCGTGCAGTGTCCCGGCCAAGATGTTTAAACCTTCCTAGACTTGCACAAACACAGTGTAGCCTCTAGACCAGCTGATCACGGCAAACTACAAGACCTGCCATTAATCAGAGTATATCTGATCATCAGCACAAATACACGAGTACACTCGCAGTAGGTGAACTGGCTGAATATTTATTTAAAACATTTGCTTAGCAACAACTAAACAATTAATTTTGATTGTTGATCGGTTTTATAAGTTCGCTTTATAATTGAAATATTTTTTACTTTGACGAACATTTTATTAATTTGTCTAAATGTGACGCCGTAGTATTTTTTTTTTAGAAATAGATTTTTCCATGCCAGAATATACGTATACTATTAATTACTATTAAAAAAATTTAATCGTGGCACGCAGCTGTCTCGCTGACGTTGTTTAACGCTCACCGTAAAATCAGATTTTCAAAAACATGAAAAGATATGAAATGGCCGTCGTACAGAAATCGGTTAATAGCTTAAGCAAGTTTGTTCAGCAGTTTTCAAAATGGCGGCCATTTCTTTTTAAATCTTTAAAAATCCATGACTTTTTTTGTCTTAAATGTTTTTGAAAATCTGCAGTCGTAATTGACGTTAAAATTTGCATAAATTAACGTTTTTAATTTTCAAAATCCGGTGAAATTAAGAAATATTTGACGGCGGTTCAGGGGTCATTTTCGTATTTTGATTATAATTTGAAAGTTAAAATACGCAGTATTTATAAACAGAGGTTAATATAAAGAAAAACACTTTCGAAAAGTAGCTTCAATCACGTCAGCGAGAAATCTGCGTGGGGCTATTATAATAACTTTCACAGCGATCAGTAATTATAAATGTCAACGTTAATGGTGCATTCTGACTGTAATCACTGCGTCTAAACGGTAAACATAACTTAAGTATATCTAATTATTGGATTCACACGACATTGATGGATTTATTGCTTAAATACTTTAATTAGTGAAGAGGCTAATGTAAAAGGGCTGTCCTAAACACGCCCTGTCCCACCAATTGCCCGCCTTTCATTAGGCTTAATTAAGTCTTTTAGAGGTCGACTGATTCCCACGATTCAAATACACGCCCTTCACACGTAGGTACACGTACACGCACCCTTTCGTATACGAGAAAGTGTGTGTTTACGGTAAAGCAGAAATAATCACGACTCGCAGTGTTCCACTAATTTGAAAAAAAACAAGTTTTTCACATTTTACGTTTTTGAAAATCTTACTCCACCGTCGTAATCAGCATCATCTGAACGAAGTTATTTTTAAATGTTTAAAAGAATGATTGAAAAAAATTAAGTGAACCCTGAACTCTGTTGGGTTTATTTTCATTGAAAATTTAAAATGCTAATTTTAACGCTGATTGCGATGGTCTGTTTTAAGAAATTGGCTGTTTTTCGTTGTCAATGCCTTCAAAACAGGAGTTCTAAATGAATAAATTTGTAGGGTTACTGCAACCTCTGCAGATCTACTGGCTCCCTTTCTATATTCCTGAAATCCTCGGTTACAGCGCCTTCTCCAGTCCTAGTTTCTTCAAAAAAGTCTGGGATTTTTTTAGAGAATTCGAGGTGGGTAGAACCCTAATTCTAACTAATTCTAACTGGTGACTTCCTAGTTCCTTGTTGAGGTGCTTGCTCTGCTAGCCTAATTCCTTTCAGTTTTTCTTGACCCTTTAATACGGAGGTTTTGCTCTGTTTGGCCAGTCTTCTTGTTGAGCGGTGATATCTCGGCCATTCTGTTTTATAATCTTGCTTATAGGAACACCGGTAAGTAGCTAAGGTCCGCCCAAACAGAACCCTGTGTGCTTGAGTAAGGCTAAGATACGCTGGGAGATCACCAAGTCTCCCAGGAATCTTTTGGTAGTATTTATGGGGGTGTGCGAGTGTAAGTATGAGTTAGAGATACAGCTGGATAGGTAAACCCATGAGACTTAACTTGGGCTGCCTTTGCCGGAAAATAAAACTGGAATTTTACAAACGTTACTATATTGTGAGAAAGTTTGTGTAGGGTTTTTTGAATAATTTGTCATTGTTGTGTCAGTCACAGCATATACTTGACAAGCACGATGTTATATATATATATATATATATATATATATATATATATAAATGCCCGCTTAATAAACTTGGCACTGGGGCACGGGAGCCCTGGCCAAATCCCAAACACCGAAGAGTGAGTACTGATAATATATAAACTGTATGTATTATGACGGCGGCCAGTCCAATATGAAAGTGGTGTTGCTAATTTGTGATACTATAATTAGATATGCAACGTTTGTTTGTTTTCCAATACAAACAACGATCCCAGTTGTGAGTGGATTGCGTCTGGCTTTAAGACATTATCGCAGAAAAGTTACAAATACAGTATATCATATTGTCTTTGGAATTGCTTTGTGAATTTCAATAAATTTTCAAAAATGAAATTCTATACAAAATCACAGAAAAGTACGGTATTAACGCAGTGGTACTTTAAAAGTAAACGTTGTAATTTCCCTGTATTCTCTTTCTCACTGTACAAAGTTGTATAAAGGAAGTTTGGAGATCGTGGAAAAAAATTAATTTGAAGATTTTTGATGGATCTCTAAATGAAAGGTTTTTAATATAATTATTAACAGTGTAAACAAATTTTGCAGTCACTCGTGCTATTTCGGTCAAATTTTGTTCTTGTAAGCCTGTAATAATTACCTATTTAGATTAGATTAGAATACTCTAGAGGGAGGTATTGTAAAAACCCCAGGCACTGCTTAACGGATTTATTGTGCAACTGAACCTCTTGCAGATGGTGGCCGAAATAACTTCCAGCATCCTCCTGGAGGTCCTCAGGGTCCTGGAAACTAAAATCCCTAGCTGCCTGCTAGCAAGAGCCTCACTGTCATAAATTATATGTCCTGTCGTTTTCTCCTCTTCCCTGTATGCAGGGAAACCTACACACGGTTTCTCCGTGGTACATTTCTATCCTGTTCATGTTCACGCTCAGACGAAAATACCCTGTAATGAGCCCTATGGTGTTCCTGATTTCTGCTCTGCCCCTATTAAGTCTTTCAAGAGACCTATAATGCCGTTGTCCCATGTTGCCTGGTATTGCTTGTTTATCCATCTGTTCATAGACCCGAATAACAACAGAGAAATCCCCAAAGCTGGTTCGGGTCTAATATGTTATATTCTCCAAGAGAAATATTAAAAGTTCAGACGTTCACCAGATCGGCCTCGAGCTGGTGAGGCACTCTTCCGGTTCGGAATAGTCAGAAAAGAAGTTCGTTGTTCTTTAAATTTGGCTGGATTCCTCTTATTTCCACCCGAGCATGTTGTGGTGTCTTGTAAAGTTGTTTCAGGTGTCGGCAGGCTGTCCTATAGTTGTTCTGTAACGAGTGGTCCTCCTCGACGTTCTACCGAACGATTTTCAACCTGTATATGTACTCCAAATTGGCGAGAACCATAATTTCTCATAAATCCATTGTTAAAACTACAGAAAGAACGCTCCAGTGAGGATAATATAGCGTACTTTTCAGACCCGAAGTACACGAGCACTGCGAACAAATCAGATGCGAGTATCGCTTTACGGGATAATTGTGAACTAGGTTAGCAGGTGTAGGCTATTTGAAAACCGGGCGAGAAGTAACTCCGTTGTAGATCCTAGTCAACCTGTCGGTTTGCCTCCTCATTACCCTGTACTCCATTATGCTCCGGAGTAAGTACCTTAACAAAAACGTTAAATTAGATTTTAAAATATTAACGTAATTTTATGGTTTAAGATTTTTGAATGGCACAGTTTTAAATCAGTTAAAAGTAGATTGTTGCGTAACGATCTTGTCCAAGCTACTCCCAGAATTTGGTTCTGTAAGTTTTAATCGAACCAGACAATCAGCTAAAAGCGTATTTTATTTTCCATTTGAAAAAAAAAACGATAGTAATAATAGTTCTTTCTTTAAAAATAAGTAGAAACTACTCTGTCGTTTTAATAGTTCGCATCACATTTATGACTGAAAAACTGAATAGTTTGATTTAGTGTCAATAACACACACCAGCTACCAGCCAAGTGAAACACACGCGGTCATGAAACAACCTATTGTATAGTCTTTGTGAATATTATAAGTAACTTTGATAACCGGTTCAAATTCACTGTTGACCGCGTGGTCATAGAAAAGTGAATTCATCCGTGGCGCAATGTATATTCAGTAAGTACAGTCCGTTTAAAACAAACTATGTTGAAAACCAAACGCCCAGCCTTGTCCTCCAATAAAGTAGGATTATTAATTGAACAATTAAAACTTACCTCTAATTAGATATGGCGGACGGTTTAATTAGGCGGATGATCCAATCAAGGCCAAAGTGACGCAACCGTCAAAGCATCCCGACAGCGGCGGATATCTTATCGCGCAAATATGTGCACACTTCATTGTAAATATTTTGAAATGATATGCTGTACTGTTCCACGTTTTTGTATCTGTGTTTGGAGTATTTGTCTTTGAAAGAGAATCCTTTATGGTTGTTAGTACCATGAAAAGTATATAAAAAAGAAGTTAATTTTGAATTAGTATGTCTAAATTACGTGTTTGTTATAACGTATTTCGTAATATTCGGTTTTGTTCTTAAACTATTCATATTATTTTTTTTTTAGGCGAAAAGCACATTGAGGCTATTATCGCCTCCCTAAATGTAAGTGTGAGTGCAAAGTGTTAAGTCGTAAGTGTTTGTTAGACTCGGGTACCACGTGGGACGTCTAAATTCTCTCAATAGATGCAGCTAGTCTGCACCCCTGCCGTACATACGAGGATTGATCAAATATAAACGAGACTGATTTTTTAAAAAAATTATTGCTTACTTACAAATTATTCTTGATACAACTTATTTTTCTACATAGTCTCCCGTACGAGTAACACATTTTTCCCACCGGATTGGAAGTTTTTTAATTTCATCTTCGTAAAAAGTTCTCGGGCGTTCATTGAGCCATTGGAGCACGAAGGTCTCCACCGCAGAATCGTCTTCGAAACGCTGGCCTCCAAGCGCCTCTTTGAGTGGCTCAAACAGGTGATAGTCGCAGGGTGATAAGTCTGGACTGTATGGGGGATGTTCCATTAGTTCCCAGCCAATTTGATCGAGTTTAAGCCTCGTAGCGTTCGCCGAATGTGGTCGGGCATTATCGTGAAGAAGAATGACGTTTCTCGCCGGTTTAGATTTCCTTTTCCTACGAAAAGACTGTTTTGCGGCCTCTAAAACATCGCAATAATATTGTGCATTTATTGTGCGTCGTTGATGGAGGAAATCGACGTGAAAGGCGCCTTGATTGTCGAAAAATACAGTGGCCATTACCTTCCCGGCCAACGATCGTGATTTGGCCTTCAGAGGCGCCCTCTCTCCCCTCTTCCGCCACTCCATACTTGCCTGTTTCGACTCGGGAGTGTAATGGTGAACCCATGTTTCGTCACAGGTGACAATCCGGTTTAATAATGCCTCACCATCTCGTTCAAATTGGGTCAATAGTCGCTGGCAAATCTCCAAACGATTCCGTTTGTGAACGTTGGTCAAAATTCGTGGAACCCACCTTGCAGATACTTTGCTGAGTTCCAGGTTTGATGTAACGATTTTTTGAACGCTACCATAGCTCAACTGGAGTTCATCTGCAATAAATCGCAGCGATATACGTCTGTCTTCGTCCAGGAGCTTCCGAACAGACGGAAGTAGTCGGGCGACGATCATGGCTGAGGTTTTCTACTGCTTCCCGTCCTTCGGCGAATTCCTTGTGCCAAGCAAAAACGCTAGCTCTTGACAGGGTCCTGTCCCCGTATTGAGCCGTCAATCTACGAAAGATTTCAGTCGGATTGACCCCCTCCTTGGCCAAAAACTTAATAATAATTCTCTGCTCCACGGAAACGTGCACTTCACTCTCACTCATTGTATAGTTTTATACTGAAGGGTTAGAACGGAAATGTTGCCCGTCTACGAGCGTTCCAAACCTCCCAGGCTACCTGAAACCCCACCCTTTAGAGTTCAATGTCCAACGGAAAAGTTTTTAGAAAGTCAGTCTCGTTTATATTTGATCAACCCTCGTATTAAAAAAAATAATCAAAGTTTCTGCCCTTTGCGGGTAAACCCTGCTCTCTCGTAACATGACCTTATTTAGCAATGGCAAAAAAGCAGATAAGTATCATTGCTTCATTTTATACAGAAACGCTCTGCCACAATACAAGTGCAATTCTTCGCTTCAATGCTTCCTTCTGCGACTTCAAGCCTAGAGCGAGTGAAAAACTACTTCAGGAATTCTGTAAGCAGTGAAAAGTTAAATTCCCATGCTGTAGCCATAATGTGAATTGAAAATGATGTAACACCGTCATTGGACTACAGAGATCATTTCAGAATTTCCAAAAATTAAAGAGGCGAAAATTGTACACTGTAAGTCACAGTACCTTACTGTTTTATTGTAAACTCACGTACTGTCTTTTAATAAGTGCTGTTTTGTATTTGAACTAACAGAGTTTAATTTTAGGTTCACATTATTAATTTTATGATGTTTTTTTACATTAAATTTCTCAGTTTGTGATCTTTTTAAACAAGTATATGCTTATATGGGGGATTTTATATGTATCCAGACAAAAGTCAAGTATTTAATGTTCGAAATAACGGCGCGTAAGATGGGGAGGGGTTCCGACGGTCAAAGGACTTGCAGGCGTCGAACTCATAAATAGTTTTTTTTTAAGGCGAAAAGCACATCGAGTCTATTATTACCTCCCTAAATGTAAGTATGAGTGTAAAGTGTTAAAGTCGTAAGTGTAGTGTTGCAAATGTGTATGTGTTGGACTCGGGTACCGCGAGGGACAGGCGCATCTCCTCCTCAATAGGCGCAGCTATTCTAAATACAGCACTGCATGGTACGCAGCTATTCTAAATACAGCCCTGCATGGTACACTGAAATTAAGGAATGGTCGCTAACGGAGAGGATGATGTAGGTAATGGTGGGCGAATGTGGAGGAAACTGCGGTTGGTATATGTGGGAGATGAAAGAATTTTAGTCAGAGGTGACACTTCTGGTAATAGTAATAATGTTTTGGTGAGTCAGATTTGAAACTGCTTATTTGTAAGTACCTGGAAATCGTATATAAGTAAATCTAAGTATAGATGAGAAATGTATTGAAAAAATAGATTACATTATTGCAACATAGCCACCGGACCACATATTTAAGTAATTAGGATTATAACCTATTCTTCCCGTCAGTGGTATACTCACCTCGTAAAGGCTACCGCGGTTTCGAAACTCTGTTGTTCCATCTTCAGGCCGTGATACAAAATGTTAAATCCCTCTGTCGAGGCCGTCACATGTCGTTACATTCTGGACATGTTAGACATACGAGTCGCACGTATCGTTTGGCCAAACCAAATGTCATCGTACGTATTTTAATTGTGTTAAGTGTTTGTGACGTATGTTTTAAATGGTTTGTTTGACTTTGTGACGACCTCGACAGAGGGATTTAACATTTTGTATCACGGCCTGAAGATGGAACAATAGAGTTTAGAAACTGCGGTAGCCTTTACGAGGTGAGTAGATGTACTACAATTTATAAAAGAAAATTACAAAATGGATGATTCAATTTAGGCCTGTTTATGATACCAGCGCAGTGTCCTAAACTGTTCGTCTGGATGTATTGCATTGAAAAAGTGGAAATTTTCGTAAATTATAAAATTATGCATGGCTCCGTAGCTAGAGGTAGTGACCACCTCCCCTTTCCAATACACCGCCTCCCACAGAACGAGGCTGCCTTAGTCGAAGATGGTATGGATAAATAATGAATAATATTTTGTTTAGTTCTTATACCACACCTTGGGAAAAATTATATTACTAATGAAAGCTCCTGCCCATTTTGTAGGCAAACCCAGCTCTTCGTTACGTAACCCTAAAGTAGTGAAAAACCGCAGTTTAAAAACGTTTTCAGTTGATATTTTTTTTAAAATGGTGTTTACATGTTCGAACCTCGCTAATAGTTTATAATTTGCTCATAAGTGATTATAAGTTTGAAATTCAATCAACAACGGTAAATACAATGTAGCCCGTAAATTTGTAAACAAAACGTAAGGAACCGGAATGTTCCGGAACAGATATGTGAACACTGTTTGGGTTTGATGAACGTGAGAAGGTTTGAGCAATGTTTTACGGTTGCAACACACGCTGATACATACGGTTAAATATTTCAAGACTTTGTAGACGCGGAGCAACAAGGGTAATATCCGTTACGGCCAGTTAGGTATCGAGTTACATTGGCGAGATATACGCTGATACATACGGTACGCTGATACATACGGTTAAATATTTCAAGACTTTGTAGATGCGGAGCAACAAGGGTAATATCCGTTACGGCCAGTTAGGTATCGAGTTACATTGGCGAGATATACGCTGATACATACGGTTAAATATTTCAAGACTTTGTAGATGCGGAGCAACAAGGGTAATATCCGTTACGGCCAGTTAGGTATCGAGTTACATTGGCGAGATATACGCTGATACATACGGTTAAATATTTCAGGACTTTGTAGACGTGGAGCAACAAGGGTAATATCCGTTACGGCCAGTTAGGTATCGAGTTACATTGGCGAGATATACGCTGATACATACGGTTAAATATTTCAAGACTTTGTAGATGCGGAGCAACAGGGTAATATCCGTTACGGCCAGTTAGGTATCGAGTTACATTGGCGAGATATACGCTGATACATACGGTTAAATATTTCAGGACTTTGTAGACGTGGAGCAACAAGGGGTAATACGCAGTTAGGTATCGAGTTACATACGATACATACGGTAAATATTTCAAGACTTTGTAGATGCGGAGCAACAAGGGTAATATCCGTTACGGCCAGTTAGGTATCGAGTTACATTGGCGAGATATACGCTGATACATACGGTTAAATATTTCAGGACTTTGTAGACGTGGAGCAACAAGGGTAATATCCGTTACGGCCAGTTAGGTATCGAGTTACATTGGCGAGATATACGCTGATACATACGGTTAAATATTTCAAGACTTTGTAGACGCGGAGCAACAAGGGTAATATCCGTTACGGCCAGTTAGGTATCGAGTTACATTGGCGAGATATAATTACGTGTCGTTGAATCAAGGTTGGGGACATTTATTGGTCGTGACACAGATGTCAGCACCTGTACGGCAGTGAGTTAGCCGTTGAATTATTTATCCTAGTCTGATATACTCGTTTAAAATGGTAGTGCGTGTAATGAATTAGTGACAGAACTGCCACAGCATCTGTTGGTGATGATGCTCACGGGTAGTCTCATAGCTGGATGAAATCAACTAAATGGTGCAAAAACATTGTACCATTAAGCTGTGTAAATGGGATCCTTAAACGTATGTGTTCCAGTTTCTCTATAAAACCAACGCATGCATTGGTTCGGAATTAGCATGCGGATTCAGTAAAACCGTCGCCAAATTGGAAAATTGCGTTGGACGCTTTAATCTGTGGAGAGTAAGCTCTATGGGCCATTGTGTTAAGTTTTATAAGTTTACACTGTTTACAAGTTCCCTCACTAAGTCGGTAAGTAGAGGCAACCTGAGGAAAATCTTCAGTTTCGTATCCGGGCATGGAGTATTTAAATGAAACTGGAACTCAAGTAATCCTGAAATGAAGATCGTGCGATCAGCACATTGAAACCTAAAGTGGGTCGTCTATGGACTTAGAAAGTACAAAAATCTTAAAGGCTTATGTGCCAAGAAAGGAACATCCTTCTTGGTAACAACGCAAGATTGGTACCAAAAGATCAGAAGGATCTTAGTTAGGATACTGAAACAACAGTATCATCAAAAAAGAGATGCTTTTATGTATTTGTGAAGACATGGATTCACCATAATGTAACACCATTGTAACCAACATCAGCAGCAAAAATCACGATATATTTCAGGATGCGAAAAGGCCAGCTGTTGTAATTTCATATATCATTGAACAATAAACAGTGATTACTACTGTGATATGCTTATCAGAAGTGACGCTAACTGTTGAAAAATCTTCCTGGATCTCGGAGCAGACGTAATTCTGCTTCACGATAACGTCCAAACTCACAGGGTTGATGTAACAAGAGAGAATGGACAGATTGGTTTGGGATCCAAGTCAGGTCAGCCGCTTAGAAAACACCAGTGGGACAGAGAGAAATAATGTTCGAGTGAGAGATGATTTGGTAATGTTGGAATGCGCAAAACAATTCTGCGTAACTGATACAGATTTCGTATTATTCCGAATATCAACATCACTCTGACTTCGCTCCATCAGGTTTTCAATCCTTAAGTTTACTGAAAGAGAAACTGTAATAAGTTTAATGACAATGATGACATCAAAGATAAAAGATTTATTTGGAGCAGGCGCATATAAACTGATTTAGAGATTGGACAAGTGTAGGCCTATTGCTGCTAAAGTTTATGCTGAAAAACGGGGAAAATTATATGCCATGTAGATTAAATCGGGCGTTTTAACCCGATCCCAGAGCAGTTTGTGTTACTAATCAATTTATTAGGTCTAAACCAGTTCTTAGTTTATTTTCGATTAGGTTCTAATGCCCCTACACGTTTAGCCTATATTCCTTTAAGCCCGCCAACACTGCCCGGTACCCAGGTGGTTGTGGTTCTCCCACGTAGGCCTACAACGGCTTTCTATTCCCACATACAACGTGCAGATACTACTAATGAGCAGTGAGCCTGTGACGTAGGCCCTTATTAGGACCAACTAACACCTATAATTACACACTGACACAACGCACGTTGATTGTAGGATAGTTGCCAATAACAAATTAATTATTCGCGTACTTGTACAGGCATTTAACAGTTTGACGTCTTTTTAAATGATGAACAAACTTTATCGTATGCTGATTTTAAAAAATCAGTAAATCCATAAACAGCTGATTGCTAGAGCTATAAAAAAACTGATACATCAATACTATTATCTTAAAAAAATTGATCGTTTTTTTTTTTTGAAATTTTGATCATTTGAAGAATAAATAAGTCAAATTTTTAAGTAAAAAATACACTACGGAAGTTAGTAAACTAACCTGACGGTGGTCAGGACTTTTTCGATTTACTTCCAACCGTAAATTCCTTTTGTTTAAAATTTGCTACAATCACTTGAGTTATTGTGCTTCATTTATAAACAGAATTTGAGAAATAAATTTTCAATACATGATTTTATTTTCGACAAAAATAACGTGTTCAGAGGACATTCTATACTTATTTTCTTTGCGAACTGAAAACGGGACATACCCGTAAAAGATCTATTCGTTTCAAGGTCGTCAAACTTTATAATTCGTATGACGGGAAAGTAAAAATCACCGTTCAACGAACTTTTTAAACGGCAACACCTCAAGGCCATGACACTTGCGATAAGATCAGCTGCTAAACAAAACGGAATCTGTTCATACCGGAAGTGCCTGTTTGCCCTCTCCGTTGAGTGTACAAGCTATCATTGATTAGATATTTCATTCATACGACTGTGGAAATATCAATGAGTTGATTATAGTAGTCAGTTATACAAGTAATAGCTTTATTCTTAAACACTGAAAATCACTGTACTATTCAATTTATACAGAATGTGCCAAAGTTAAAGTTTGAACGATTGAAAGTAGGAAAAAAAGGAAAGTTTGGAGATCGTGAAAAAGTCGATCTAGAAATATAGATGAAACTGTAGGTGAGCGTGTGCTGGTGCGTGCACTTTGCCTACGGACCCTTTCAAAGTCGCGCATCCGTTTTGTCGTAACGCATCCCATACTCGTGTAAAATTTGGCGAAAATGTTTTTTGTGACGGCCCGAACCAGTGAACTCGGTAACTCATAAAATATTATAATTTCCAATAGTTACATGAAAATATGCAATAATTCCATACAAGCCTAAGTACTTTATCTACTTCAACTAGATCTATTTTTAAGGTAATAAAAATAAATCTTTGTGATAAAACCTGACAAAAAAAAATATTATTTAGTGCAAAGATTTATTTTGGTGAAGGAAATGTCACATGGAATACATAAAATTAAATTTGAAAATTAATGTTCATATTTTAATTGATAATTTACTCCAAATAACGCTTCTAATTTTCCTTTTTTTCAGCGCGAATTCATCAGCTGTTTTGTTTGGGTCGATTTTGACTGCTATGTCCATCGTGTCCACGCATCCGCTCGTGACTACTTATTCCCCTTCTCCCTTTTTTCTTCAGGGATGTTAAACTTTAACAAGTCCCTCTGTACCTGTGCATGCAGAATTCAGAGTTTAGATTTAAAGAATAAAATTAAACCAATAGTTGGCATTTTTATTTTACTTAATTAGGTAACTAATAAATTCATATTCAAACTGAAAAGCGGGCAGGAGGGGCTGCAGCTAGTGGCCCGAACACTGGAGATATTATTGAATGTAAAAACGTGTGTGCAGTGTATTGTTTTAAATGACGTCTGTTAACATCGCACGGCCGTATCAGATAATTTCACCTGCACCAGGTGACTGCCTCCTACTTGCCCGCCTTCCTACACTAAGCAGCACCTACTCGCCACTTTCTTCGCTCCTTATTTGACTGCTTGATCGTCACACGGCCCCACTGCCCGTGCCCTATTTGGCGTTGATTACCCGTGCCTTCCCCATTGTGGTAATCCCGTGGCTGGAGGATCCGCAGTAAATCACAAAGCGTCATTTGTCAAAGGATTTATCGTGCGGCGGTAATTGGGCGAGCAGTATCGTTACCTCGATATGGGCGGGGCGTCTGTTTGATAAATATGACGTCATCAATTTATTTTTAGGGGTTTTTACATTAAAATGTTGCTTCGTGTGAAATAGTTTTTTGTGGCCACGTTTTGGTATGAACGTAAATTGTTATGCAACTGTTTTAAGAATTTATGCACATGTAGTTGCAATTGCAAGTAATTGTTTAATAAACATTTATTTATTTTTAAAGAATGAACATTAAATGAATACGTATAAAATATTTTAAGAAACCTACTAGAAGTGGGTCTTGCCGTTTGAACATGTGTCGTGTTTTAGGGCTGGATGTGATGTATTTTACGCGTCGTGTGATTAGAGTACACAAATTTATATTGGTAGTTACAGTAAAAGATCGGTTGTTTTATATTAATTCGTAACGATCAGCTGATTTCATTGAACATCTGATAGGTTATAATAAGTTGTAGGTTATGTTGTGAAAAACTACCTATGTTAATTTGTCGTGTTTTAAAATAGATTATTGCAGTTAAAACAAAACTGAAGAGAAAACATGATACTTGATTTTTATTTTTTGGTTGAATAAAAAAAATTTTTTCCGTACATATTTGCTTATTATTATTTTTTTTGTGATAGGTATTTATACCCTGATATGTCATCAAGAATTTATACTACCATGTTTTCCATAACACATTTCCCGTTAGCTTTCAAATTCTTGTTTTAATCTTATGGATAGATTTTAAGTTAAACACTCGTTCATTAGGTTCAATAGTTCATTAGGTTCACCACAGAATGCAGCACATACAGATGTTTTATTCATTGGTGTTAGCATTTGTGTTTACGCAGGTTTTTTGATGGAGTACTTTCGCAAATACGAATGAATTTTACTGAAACCATTTTAATTCATAACATTAAATAATGGGTTATATAATAGGGCCGACATCATGATAACACCAGTTTTATCAGCTGGGACTGAATTAAATCCGATACTATGAAATGAGCCCCAATTCTGAGCTAACGCGTTAACAATTTGCAGTATGTTTTATCATATCGATTACTTATTGACAGTACAGTTTTAGCGGTCGCTAAATCCATTCCGATTTTACGGCGGTAAGGGAACATTCCATTTTCGTGTTATTGAATTTTCGTGTGCTTAAAAAAACGATACAGTAAAAAATGTTGGCATGTTAAAATGTTCAGTTATATGATTTACTAAATTTTGTTACTTGTTGGTAATTAGCTTCCATCACGTCAGCGAGACAGCTGCATACCGTTATTGTAATGCAATTTATATCTGTGATTTTTTGCTTTCCATTCAGGATACGAATATATTCTGCCAAATATTAGAAGAACAGATTCGAAAAACCTTTTTTCATAGCGAATTCCCATTGAAAAATGAGCTATCGGTGCAACCATCGTGGTAAGACCCACGCGTGGGACCTTGAAGTGAGCACCGATCATGATTTCGATAACTAAAATTGGTCGTTAAAATTCGCGCTCGCACTTACGTTCGCAATTTGGTCCGATTTGATTCAAACGACACAAAAATCGATATTGGTGGTAAGCGTGAACTAGTTCGTTATTCAGCAAAAGCTGTTTACCAGTTTCAAAATGGCCGACATTAAAAAAAAATCGTAATTTTTTTGTCTTGCACTGTCTTGAAAATCTGATTTCATTATCACAATCAACGTTAAAAACTAAATGATTTACCATTTTGAATTTCAAATTCCGTTGAAATTAAGAAATGTTTGGCGGCGTTCAGGGTTCATTTTCTTATTTTCAGTGTAATTTAAAGGCTCAAAATGCTGATATATGCCGATTTTAATGGCTACGATGGTGAAATCATAATTTTAAAAAGGGCGAATAAAGAAAAAATACTTTCGGAAACTCGCTTCTATCACGTCAGTGAGACTGTCGTTCTACAATTATTATTAAAATATGATTTCATCAACGTAAAGTGTGTTAAATTTCATTGAAAACTGAAATGAACTCGATAAATACTATAAAGTTTTTCAAAAAGGAAATTTTTTAGCAACCATTTTGAAACGAATGAACGATTTTTACTGGGTAACTAAAGTTTTGGAAAATAGCTTCTAATTATGTCAGCAATACTTTTGTGTGTCGCAATTAATATTTTGTATTTATTTTAATAGTTTATTGATAATATTTTTTCTGTTGCAGGTAAATTGCGCTTGATTATAAAGGCACTTTGGTTTCTAATTATGAACTTTACTCTCTCTAATAAGGTAATTCAGTAATTTCAAGTTACAATATTTGCATATGGCAGTAAATAGTTTGTAAATATTTAATAAGATTTTTGGTTAATAACAGTTTACATTGAAAGAAAAATCGAAGTACCTTTCCCCTGATTTAAGTTATAACTGTTCACAAAACCACCAAAATCCGATTTACCGAGCAAAGCGAGGGATCTGTTTGAATTCGATCGCTCGTCCTTTGGATGGTGTGTGTTTGGGGGGGGGGGCGTCTCAGCTTTGGCCAAACGCATTGACAGATTGTTTTGAAATTAGGTATAGAGGTACCTTGTATGATCCCTCGTCCTTATTAGTCTTAACTGGCATAAAGTGTGGACGTTGAGAGAAAAACATTTTAAAATTAAGCCCAAATGACTTATGTGTAAGATTTTTTTTTTCTAATTACTTCTATTTCAAGATGGTGGCCTCTGATTTAACGATGACGAGTGTACGCAGTTTCAGCCAAACGCATTGACTGATTTTTTTAAATTTAATACGAAGGTTACATTGTATAAAGCCCAAATGACGTATGTGTAAGATTTTCTCCCCCCACCCAATTACTTCTGTTTCAAGATGGTGGCCTCTGACTTAACGATGATTAGTGTACGTAGTTTTAATCAAACGCATTGACCGATTGTTTTGAAATACTGTACGAAGGTAAATTGTATAAAGCCCGAAAGACGTTTATGTGTAAGATTTTTTCCCATTTATTGCCGTTTCAAGTTGGAGGGCTCTGATTTAACGTTAAGAGCTGGTTATCTCCTGTAATATTGACTGAACGGCAAAACCTATCGTAATTTTGACCGCTTCACGGAGAAAGAGTATAAAGTTTCTAATAAAGTTGGTCCATATAATTTTTCGTAAACATTACGGTTACCAGTTAAATTGGCGGAAATGTTACGAGTTGCTTCCTTGGAACTCTCTGTATATTAGAAATATAGTGCGAAGACTTAGTACTTATTTAGCCAATATCGAGTTCGAGGAGTGTTTGTGCAGTTAAATAAGTTAGTGTATTTTTCGTCCCATTAAATTCTCGTTTCTTTAACTATACGATTAATATTATTTAAGAACAGCACAATGACAGACTGACATTGTTTGCTGAACAATACAGTTGTGATGGGTACATGGCACGCATGCGCATAATTGCCTAATTACACGCCCATTCAAGGCTACTACAATATTGACGGAAATGAGGGCACGCACTGAACTAGAAACCGGAAGTAGCCTAATATCGGTGGCCATTGTGACGTCATACATTCCCGTACAATGGCTGGCAACAATATCGTACTGTAACAGTGACGTACAGTATCTTTTTTCCCTAAAAATTCCCAAGTTTCTGGCCTGATCGGCATCCGGTTCCGCGGGGCCCCTCTTTGCCCCTCCCCCTGACAGATCCTGAAACATTCATCATCGAGATGATGTCATCTGGCCTGGTAAAAGATGTTCTGTAAAGTGCTGACGGCAGCTTCACATGACTTTTTATGCGATTTTGTTACTGGTGACTCAAAACCTCGTTACTTGCCGATGTTTGGCAATTTCAATTGGAATATGAGATATTGGAACCCTCTTGGTAAGAAACAAACTCGAGGATCTTGAAATAATTACAGATCTTGATCTCTGGAGACCCTTTTTGAAGTTTGTTTTAATTGATAAAATGTATGTTTTTTTAACAGTGTAGACTAATATTCAAAATAGTAATCCGAAAAATATAGTTTTTTAATGTATTGTATTTTTGCTATGTAAGAGACATTTCATCACGTAAATTTTTGTGCAGAATTCGTTTCAAATTTTGCAAAATTTCGGTAGCTAGTGTGTTTCAACAGTACTCAAAACTTGCTGAATTTAAGATTTGTCAAATTTCATGGCCCGGGTCTGGATCTTACCATAATGGCAGCTTAGGTATCGCCTTTACCAATAAACATGTTTGCAGTATATGAGCGTTTTAAATATTCACGTCAAATTTCTACGAAATAAAAAGTATATATTTTTCTTTTCTTAGCGAATTACCATTAGAAAGTCAGCTCTTCAAGCGGCTGTCATGGTAAGACTTAGACAAGGGACTTTGAAATGAGCTCCGATCTGCATCTAGATCGCTTTTTAAGGGGTCTTTGAAATTATATCTAGTGCGCATGCGCGTGCGCGTGTGTCGTTCATTTAAAAACGGCAGCAATCACAAACTTTAAAAATTCTTAATTTTTTTTGTCTTAAATATTTTTAAATGTCTGATTTTATTATCGTAATCAGCGTTAAAAACTGCTTAAATAATAATTTAAAATTTTCTGAACCATTGAAATTGAGAAATTTAATTTGACTTCGGGGTCAGGGTTCATTTTCGTAATTTCATACAGTTTGAGAGTTCAAAATGCTAATATGCTGTGAAGAAATCAGCGTTTCAAAAAGAAAATTACTTTTGGAAATTCGCTTCCATCACGTCAGCGAGACAGCGCTGTAATCGCATTTTATGCACGATCGCAATGTTTTCTACATATTTTTTGTTGTAATTTTTGAGAAAATTTTTCTCCGTACACCAGATGGAGTAGGCAGTAAAACTGGACTCGAGTTTTAGATATTTCAGGCTGCAGGATATCGCAGATTATAAATCACTGCGGCCAACCTAACCTAAGTGTAATTGAACGATTACAGCTATCGATTATATCGACTTGGGCGCGGCTCCCCCTTCCCTACTTCCTTAACACTTTTAGCTTTTTAACGCCATTCTTTTGGAATGCACCCAATTTTATATTTGCAGACACAGTTTTTCACGGAGAAGCTTCTTTGATGGTCTAATTATAAAGCTGAAACATGTCATAATTGCAAGAAACTATTCGCAACAAGATCTAACCAAACAATAGCGGCGAGCAGCTGCCTCGCTGACGCCAAATTGCATTGAAAATACAAAGATGAACCCTGTCCGCCGTCAAATTTGTAATTTAAGCAGTTACATAAAAACTGGTAATGTTTAACGCTGGTTACGTTAGTAAAATTGGATTTTCAAAAATATTGCAGATAAAGAAGTTAACGATTTTTTTAATGATCGCCAGCAAACTAATTTCGTTGTTTGACGAATTTCTCTAAGCTGTTACCAGAATCGATTTTCGAGCCAAATCGAATTTAAAGTTCAGGATCGGCGCTCATTTCAAGGTCCAGGGTCTGGGTCTTAACACGAAGCAGCTCTGGTAGCTCGTTATCCAGTGGAAATCCGCTAATGATTATTAAGAGCCGTAACAGCGAGAATATGATAATCGTAATTCACCTTTTTTATTTAACGGTTGGGAAACGCCTTAAAATATTTTTAAAGGTTGTGTCATTGAACGTAAACGGATTTGAAGTACAGTCACCATTGTAAAAGCGTGCTTGATATCGTAGGCTAAAGTTCAAGTAGTTGGACTACTTGCCGGTACGAACGCTGCAAGTTGCAAGGACAGGGAGGAAGACATTTGAGAAAATAGACAGTACTGTTATATATTTAACTGTAAAGTAGTTGAGCACTCTGCCGCAAGATGCCATTAACTTGTGATAACAGTTAACCTACTTCCGATATGTTATTTCCTAAACTGTTCATTTATAAGTAAATTCCGAAACTGCGTTGTACAAAAGGAGGCTGTGTTTCAACACATGTCTGTAGCACTATCTGTAGAATTTTTAAGAGCTTAAGTAACGAAGAAACAGTAGGGAAAGGTAATCGCGGCACGCAGCTGTCTCGCTTAGCGAATTGATACAAGTATTTTTCCTTATCTTTTCTTTTTGAAAATTCCGATTTTACCTTCATTAAAACCTACGTAGGCCTATACTACAATTTAAACTTTCAAATTGCATTTAAAATACAAAATGAATCCTGACCGCCGAAAAAAAAATCGTAATTTAAACGTATTTCGAAAAACCAAAATGCCAATTTACGCGGTTCGTAACGCTGATTACGGTAAGGAAATCGTATTTTTTTAAAAAACATTAAGACAAAAAGGTATGAATTTTTTAAGATTTCAGGTAGCCATCCGCTATTTTGAAACTGTAAAACGTGTCCAACCTATTACCATAATTTTGTGCGAAATTTGAATCAGATCGGACCTACCAAAATTGCAAACGTGCGTGTGAACACGAGCGCGTGTAAATTTTGACTACCCCTCAAAAAAGGCTGAATCGGTGCTCATTATAAGTCCCTGGTCTGGGTGTTGCCGTGATGGCTCCTATAGATCATTTTCCCAATGGAAATAGACAAATAAAGATAATAGGCCTATCACCTCTCACAGACAATGTATACAACTTAAAATATCGAAACGCGCGCGCGCGCACGCGGGGGGGCACTTACTTATACGCCTAACTGGGCTGAACGAGGAATATTTTGATTCAAAAGTTCCATATGTTATAATACTGTTGTGCTTAAGTGAAATATTTGTCTTTTTTTTCAAACTGTGGGCGGCGAGGGTCACATTTTGTCTCGCAAAACGGATTATCGCAGCCTCCTTATGCTCTAAGGGGCTAGTAGAGCCCTACACTTTGCTGTCAACACACTAGCACAAGAGGCCTGCGCTACTTCGTTTTACGAAGCAAAATGTGAGGAATGTCATTTCAAGGACACGCGATGCACTTCCAGAATGTCCTTACAAGACAGTTTATCTTCCGTAACATAACATTCCCTAGGCTATGTTACACCATCCAGAACAGTGTTAGGCCTATGCATCAGCCGCTTGTGCAGTTTGTGGTAATTAGTAATGTACATGCTAAACAAGCAATTACATGTAATTGGTTGCTTTTAACTATCTGCTATCGAATGCTAAATAACCCAATTACGCTATTCGAT
This sequence comes from Callitettix versicolor, assembly GCA_022606455.1. NCBI lineage: Eukaryota > Metazoa > Arthropoda > Insecta > Hemiptera > Cercopidae > Callitettix > Callitettix versicolor. Next base: position 75,834,647 of record CM040188.1, on the reverse strand, counting down.
TAGAGAGTGTTAATTTAGATAATTTTAATGGACATGTAAGCTGTTATGTTTGATTACATCGATTTTCGAAAACTATTTATAGTATTAATGATAAGTAACTGCAGCGCTGACTTGATATAAGCGAATTATCAAAAATAATGTTATCTTTTGCAATCATAAAGCATAAAAATTGTTTATATTAAGCATTTTTAAACTGTCTGTTTGCATTGAAAATACGAAAATAAACCCTGATCATCGTCAAAATATTTTTTTAAAATTTCGACTGGTTTTGAAACTTCGAAATGGTGAAGACCAAAAACTATAAATTTTTAAAGATTTAAAATAGTGGCCGTTTTGAAACAAAGAGATTTTGTTGGAAAAGGAAAGTGCCCCAGCTAATTACCAAAATCGCTTTTTGCGAAGTTTCGAATCAAATCGGACCGAAATTGCGATATTGTGTGTGCAAGAGGGCGTACACACACACACACACGCGCGCGCGCGCACACACTTGATTAAATATATTTATACTGTATATACAATTTTTAACGACCCTTTAAAAAGTGATCTACAGGTGTCAATTTCATTGTTCCGTGTCTTGGTATGACCATGATGGTAGCTGGTAGCTCCATGATGATGGTTCATTGGTCCAGTGAAAGTCGGTAATAAAGTGTGCATGAAAGTTGTACGCTAATATGAGTTCACATTGTACGGAAACATTGGAAAAACGTCACACGTTGACAAATTTTTAAAATTTTGGTTCAGGCGCTCTTTAAATTTCAGATGCGGACATTTCTAATTTTGACGACGGTAAGGGTTCCTTGTCTATGAAAATTTAAAATGCTGATATATGCACGTTTGAACGCTAGTTATTTTGGTGAAATCGGATTTTCAGAAATGTGTAAGATGGACAAAATTTTTTTTGAAAATTCATTTACTATTAACAATACGTCTGCGGTTGAGGTTGTTTCTGCGTGCGTGCGTGCGTGCGCGCGCGCCGTGAAATTGTGTAGCATGAACAATGTGGAACCATAAATTGAATAAATGTTTAACAAGGTGCTTCAGAGTGTTCATATCATTGAAATAATAAAAAAAAAATTGATTCCCAATGGAATTGTGAAAAATAAACCTTGACGTGTTTGATTGTAATTTGTGAAGTGTTTGATTGTAATTTGTGAAGTGTTTGATTGTAATTTGAGGAAAATAATCCTTGATGTTTTTGATTGTAATTTTTCTAATGGGCTATGATGAGCTCATGTAATTGTAATTCCTGAAGATAATAAAATTATGGCATTTAATAATGAGACTTGTACGGGGTTACAAGTTACAGTCATTTTAGGTGGTAATTTTATCCTGTTTTGTTTGTTACTCAGTCCTAACAGTTCGCTACGAGATAGTTATGCGCAAAATCTGCTTTATTAAACACAATGACATGACGCCAAGGCTTTCAAGCTCAGGACAGGATCGAAGTCTAAATAAGGACAGGAGTGATACAACAGGATCCAGCCATTTTTGTCTTGCGCAGAAATTACATAGGCGCTTCAAGTGTACTTGTGTCTGATGGATCCAAGTAGAATAAAAATAGCTTTTCTGACTGAAAAACACTAACAAAAAAACGAAAGGTTTTACTAAAGGTTCACTAATCCCTATACACGAAGTAACACACTCAATCAGCGGATTTTGTGTATTTTATTGAATCGACAAACGTAAAACGTTGTTTTCACTTCCTCACTGTACGAGACCTAAGAAAGTATTGTAAACGTGAGATTTGTTTGATTTATTCCGTCTTCTTCAGATCCCTTGAGTTCAAAATTGGTTGTTACATGTCTGTCACTTAGTATTTCCATGGTAATCGCTGAAGAAATGTGGTTATTGGCCCATCTTGAAACATTTATTAATTTGTCAAAATGTTTGGGGCCACCGATCCCTCATTAGACCACTTATAACTTATAAATCAGGAGCATTGACATGTCAAAATAGAATACTTTACATGGAAGGAAGAGAATAATTTACATGGGAGGAAGAGAATACTTTACATGGGAGGAAGAGAATACCTTACATGGGAGGAAGAGGATAGTTTACATGGGAGGAAGAGAATACTTTACATGGGAGGAAGAGAATACTTTACATGGGAGGAAGAGGATACTTTACATGGGAGGAAAGGATAATTTACATGGGAGGAAGAGAATACTTTACATGGGAGGAAGAGGATAGTTTACATGGGAGGAAAGGATAATTTACATGGGAGGAAGAGGATACTTTACATGGGAGGAAAGCATATTTTACATGGGAGGAAGAGGATACTTTACATGGGAGGAAGAGGATAGTTTACATGGGAGGAAGAGAATACTTTACACGGGAGGAAGAGAATACTTTACATGGGAGGAAAAGATATTTTACATGGGAGGAAGAGAATACTTTACATGGGAGGAAGAGAATACTTTACAATGGCGGAAGAGATTACTTTACATGGGAGGAAGAGGATATTTTACATGGGAGGAAGAGAATACTTTATATGGGAGGAAAAGGATACTTTACATGGGAGGAAGAGAATAATATGAGAGACAGAAGGATGGAGATAAGAACAAAAAGGAAAGTTGAAGATATACTCTAGGAAAAAACAGTACGATTTGTAAATTCCAGTGTAACCATGTAGAGATGAACGAATAAATAAGTCGTTGTTAGATGAGAAAATGGTGGAAAGAAGAAGACGTAGAAAGCCGAGAAAGAGATGAATGTAGGATTTGGAGGAGTATATAAGGTCTGTGCGTTGGAAGATGGTGAATGTCCAGTCTAGGCAGGAATGGGGTCCCACCAAGGAATGGAAAGAAGGAGCCATGGGTACAACGGAAGGCTTGGCTGTACAGTTGGGCTGGCTGGCTGCGAAAACTTGGTCTATTTGTCACAAAGCGGGGTTAAGTTTCCAGATGGTACAAAGTTCTTAACTACATCCAACATCCAACGGCCGAAAAGCATTAGGTACTCCTGCGGGCATCCCAGAGTACTAGCTGACTGCCATGAAGTACTCATTTGACTCGTTTTTATATTCGTCTGAGTCGGAGTAAACAATTTAAGAAACATTGGTCTAAGTGAACACATTGCCTGGATAGAATGTAATCACGAACACTGCATTAATATTGGCCAAACTCTCCGATTCTTGCCAAACAGATAACCTCGGCTTCATACTGTCGACACGTGGGAGTGACCGAACCTAAACAAAATTAGGCAAGGTTTCATAAACAACCAGTCTAAAATACCAAAAGTGTAAAGTGTTCGTACTGTCGACACGTGGGAGTGACCGAACCTAAACAAAATTAGGCAAGGTTTCATAAACAACCAGCCTAAAATACCAAAAGTGTAACGTGTTCGTACTGTCGACACGTGGGAGTGACCGAACCTAAACAAAATTAGGCAAGGTTTCATAAACAACCAGTCTAAAATACCAAAAGTGTAAAGTGTTCGTACTGTCGACACGTGGGAGTGACCGAACCTAAACAAAATTAGGCAAGGTTTCATAAACAACCAGTCTAAAATACCAAAAGTGTAAAGTGTTCGTACTGTCGACACGTGGGAGTGACCGAACCTAAACAAAATTAGGCAAGGTTTCATAAACAACCAGCCTAAAATACCAAAAGTGTAAAGTGTTCGTACTGTCGACACGTGGGAGTGACCGAACCTAAACAAAATTAGGCAAGGTTTCATAAACAACCAGCTAAACAAAATTAGGCTAAAAAACACCTAAAATAAAAGTGTAACGTGTTCGTACTGTCGACACGTGGGAGTGACCGAACCTAAACAAATTAGGCAAGGTTTCATAAACAACCAGCCTAAAATACCAAAAGTGTAACGTGTTCATACTGTCGACACGTGGGGGAGTGACCGAAGCCTAAAAACAAATTAGGCAAGGTTTCATAAACAACCAGCCTAAAATACCAAAAGTGTAACGTGTTCGTACTGTCGACACGTGGGAGTGACCGAAGCTAAACAAATTAGGCAAGGTTTCATAAACAACCAGCCTAAAATACCAAAAGTGTAACGTGTTCGTACTGTCGACACGTGGGAGTGACCGAAGCCTAAACAAATTAGGCAAGGTTTCATAAACAACCAGCCTAAAATACCAAAAGTGTAACGTGTTCGTACTGTCGACACGTGGGAGTGACCGAACCTAAACAAATTAGGCAAGGTTTCATAAACAACCAGCCTAAAATACCAAAAGTGTAACGTGTTCATACTGTCGACACGTGGAGTACTGTCGACACGTGGGAGTGACCGAACCCTAAACAAATTAGGCAAGGTTTCATAAACAACCAGCCTAAAATACCAAAAGTGTAACGTGTTCGTACTGTCGACACGTAAACAACCAGGAGTGACCGAAGCTAAACAAAATTAGGCAAGGTTTCATAAACAACCAGCCTAAAATACCAAAAGTGTAACGTGTTCGTACTGTCGACACGTGGGAGTGACCGAACCTAAACAAAATTAGGCAAGGTTTCATAAACAACCAGCCTAAAATACCAAAAGTGTAACGTGTTCGTACTGTCGACACGTGGGAGTGACCGAACCTAAACAAAATTAGGCAAGGTTTCATAAACAACCAGCCTAAAATACCAAAAGTGTAACAGTGTTCAAAAGTGTACTACTGTCGACACGTGGGAGTGACCGAACCTAAACAAAATTAGGCAAGGTTTCATAAACAACCAGTCTAAAATACCAAAAGTGTAAAGTGTTCGTACTGTCGACACGTGGGAGTGACCGAACCTAAACAAAATTAGGCAAGGTTTCATAAACAACCAGTCTAAAATACCAAAAGTGTAAAGTGTTCGTACTGCATGTAGAAATGTATTTTAGAATTAACAGATTTTGAAATTGCTTTGAACGTTTCCTGTAACAACCAACATAATTAATCACGGTTTAATTCAGGATAACTGCTTAATAATCACTAACGGAGATTTCCAGGTTGTAAAGGCTCAAAGGCCGTAGTAGAAACCTTAGTGGTCCACATTTTAATAATAGATCAGTTTATCTTAAAACTTGTGGTGCAATTAGAGCAGGAGTACCAGTAAGAAATATACGTAGTGCAATTGAAGGTAATCATTTTAATTGTTTTGCACTGTTTTACAATGCGTAAAGGATAAAATTGAACAACGGTTATATCCAGCACAATTGATTTTTGAAGAATACTCAACAGTGTCAGTTTATTTGAATTAATATTTGACGAATAGCGAAAACTGAAATGAATGTAGTCAAAACGAAAAATTTAAAACAGACCAGTTCAGTGTGGGAGTAAAACTGTGGCTGATCAGCTGAGTCTACCAATGAACGAATGTCCACCAACAGTGTTCGCAAATATCAAAGAAATGCACCAAGAAAGATTCTGCAAGGCGACTTCTTCAGTGATTTTTAATGAATTTCATGGAAGAAAAATAATCTCGTGTGTGGACACGCGCGCGAACACGTTATTGGATTGTCTTGGGTGTAGGTACTTTGCTTTCGATAGCAATTTACAAAAGGAAGTTTAGGCTGGCCACCAGTTGGAAACCTACCTTTTTACTTAAGTTCACGTCTGTGGATTACCTATTGATCACTGTCCTTCTGAAAACAGCGTAACAGATTTAGATTTTTAAGACGTTATTGATCGATCGGATGCATGCTTTTGCACTAGGTAAGAGTACTTCAGTGCTAGTTTAGGTGTATTATTTTTAGAAAGTTGTTTTCGAAGTTACTCGTGAAAAGAACGTATCAGAAGGAAAGATTGGAATTATCTCGCAGCAAATCATGTATAATTATTACCCAGAATCTTATGGTACACTCAATCGTAAGTGTTCAATTAATAATCTATCCCAACGAAAAATAGTCGAACAACAACTAGAATCTATTGGGTCAAATGTACTCTGCTTCAGGATCATCCGCCAATGAGCAGATACCTTATCAGTCGCGGCCCACGGGTGTTCTGACAACTACGATAACAACGGACTGACGACCTGTTTATCACACAACCTAGGCACAGGCAGGATTATCTTGCTCCTCCTGAGCTTTGGCATTGGATACATAAGTGTACTGATATGTAGAACAAAATTTTAAATAAAATATAACAACTTGTCAAACAAAAACAGAGAAAACAAAGCCTAAACATGGAATCGAGTTGTTTGAATCAGGAAGCGATTTGGGTCTTTGGATTCCCGCTGAAGCTAGCAGGTGCACGCCACAATTGTGTTCGTAGAATTTTATACACACATGACAAAATTATATAATAAATAGCGTTCGGTAAAGGACGAAAAGATTGATTATATATTTGTTTTATAATTTTCTAATTTCAGTGATTATGAAAGAACACAGGCAACAAATTTACGCTGCGTTGCTGAACCCAACCACGTATGCCTGCAGAAGTACACTTCTCTCTGACTAGTTATGTCATTACAAATGATTAACTATGAAAGCCTATCTACATCTCAAGCTCTTCTAGGCACTTGATTGCATTGCTTTTATCCGGTCAAATAATTAACTAAGGTTACTTTAGATTAATTGAAGGACTTTTATCTGTGCCGCCACAAGAATTTAATCCACTTCATAATGTGACTTCCGACCACAGATCACTTCTAGCGTTATTAGATAGATGTATCTCTGTATTAGATAGATGTATTAGCTACCGATATGTCCGTAGCTTCTGTTTGCTTCGTGGGATCGGTATGGTCTTGTGAAACTGAGAGGCCTTATCGACATGTTAATTAGAATCTCGTCATTTTAGAAATATTGATTTTGAAACTGTTGTTATACACGTCACCTGTTTGTGGCGTATTTTTATTGATAACGCACCTCTGGCCTTTAAAAGGTAATTCGGACGATTTTGAAATTTTACCGCTTGAGTGTGCGAAACCAATCTTGATAAGAAAGCATAAATGGTGCAAAAGTATTACATCATTCAATTATTTTTCCCAAATCAACTATTGTCCAATATCAAACAATTATTGTATAAAATCAAACCGCTATTGTCCAATGTCAAACAACTATTGTCCAATAACAAACAGTATTGTATTATCAAACAATTATTGTCCAATATTAAACAATTATTGTATAAAATCAAACCGCTATTGTCCAATGTCAAACAACTATTGTCCAATAACAAACAGTATTGTATTATCAAACAATTATTGTCCAATATTAAACAATTATTGTATAAAATCAAACAGCTATTGTCCAATGTCAAACAACTATGGTCCAATAACAAACAGTATTGTATTATCAAACAATTATTGTCCAATATTAAACAATTATTGTATAAAATCAAACAGCTATTGTCAATGTCAAACAACTATTGTCCAATAACAAACAGTTATTGTATTATCAAACAATTATTGTATAAAATCAAACAGCTATTGTCCAATGTCAAACAATTATTATCCAATATCAAACAATTATTGTATAAAATCAAACAGTTATTGTCCAATACCAAACAACTATTGTAAAATATCAAACAGCTGTTTCCATTTTCAAACAACTATTGTCCAATATCAGCTGTTTTGAGAGATAATGTGTAGGCGGTTTCTTTGAATACTAGAACAGTAACTGATTTTAATAACAGCTGAATTTGGAATGACCTTTGTTTAATTTGTTTCATGATTTATTTGTGCAATATTATTTTTTTAAAATATTTTCTGAACCCAAATTACTAAAAAAATTTGAAGTCCTCCCTCTGTAAGATATCTTTTTCTTGGTTCGAAGAGCGTTCAGCTAGTTTTTGTTGCTAAAATCACGCCATCAGATCAAGTATAAGGAATTGAAAGTAACATAAAACAGAACGATAAAATGTTTGTACCACTCCTGGCCACATGTTACTAAGTAAACAGTTTTGGCATCAGATGTGGGATTTGGTTTGAAGTGCTTTTTGGGACTCAAGTTTTCTAGCTTTCCCATCCTTAATGCAGGCCTATAAGTTTTTTTAAAATACCGAAATAAATGAGCAAGACCACTGCACAAACCCTTCTCAAGTCTACAAGACACCCCACATACCTTTAAAATTTGACTTTATTGGTGTCTACGAAAATACCCACACAGGTTTAAAGCTACACAAGCTGTGTAAGGTTATAGTTATAGTTATGAAGCTGTTATGTTACACATTTATAAACTTCCACAGTTATGGAGTCACAGTTACAACTCCATTGTTAAAATTACACAGAAACAAATCTACACAAACCTACATAGGGCGTCTGTACAGTTACTCAAATTCAAATATGTATAATTACAGATGTACAGATATACACATATTGTTATAAAATTAAACAGTTATTGAACTAAAAAGCTGTGTAGTTAGACATTCCCACATTAACAAGAATATCTACACAATTAATAAACTACACAGTTTTGTATAATATACAATTCTCCAAAAAAGTAGTTACAATTCTACAAAAACCTACATAATTACAAAGTTGCTCAGTTACTCAACTGCATAGTTACTCGTCTACAAAGCTGTGCAATTACAGTTCTGCTATGCAGTTAACAAAAACTTCACAGTTACTGAACTACAAAGTTGTGTATGTACAGACTTACGAAAACCTACACAATTATAAAACTACATATCAACACGAACTTTAATACTGAAGTTACAAAATTACTAAGTAACTCAGTTACTCAACTGCAAGTTGTATTCTGTATTAACAGATCTAGAAACAACTAAGTATGTAGTCCCAAAATTACACAGTTACTGTGTTACAAAGCCTGTAAAGTCTGTACACGTACAGCTATCAGTGTAGTCTGTAACACTTTTACAAAGTTACAAATCTTATAAGTAACACTTCCTGCTAGCAATACTTCCGCGTGTATCTGACAGGTGACTTCGATAGTCGTACGATTCAAAAGTCAATCCCAACAAATCGAGTTATGCAAAGACGCCCCGAAGTCCTGTGTCCCGGCAAAGTGGCAATAAATTTACCAGAAGCAACTTAGAATTGCAAATATTTGTACGTAGGCTCTTGATGTATTGACAACCTTGGGCTGTGTTCCATTTCGCGGTAGTGATATGTTGATTTATGTTGCAACTCTACGTATTATTTTAATTACAGTTTTGTAATGCATTTATGCAGCTTTTGACCGTGTTGTTTTTAGTGAAATAGCCCCGCAGGGGTGCACTTATTGAGAGGATTTAGACGTCCCTTGCGGTACTCGAGTCTAACGTACACTTACAACACTTTACTTACAACTAGCACTTTACACTCACACTTACATTTAGGGAGGCGATAACAGCCTCAACGTGCTTTTCGCCTTAAAATAAAAAAAAAAATTTGTGAAATAGAAAAAATTAAAAAAAAATTTGATTAGGTGAGGTAACACTACAGCTGATTTCGTTAGCCAACTTCCTTCATCTTTGCACTGTAGTATGTTTTAATTATTTTAAAATTTTTAATTTGTACGCAGACAATTTAAAAATTTACTTACTTAAATATGTTACCATTGGCTATCAGTATTACTGTAAACCAAGTTTCATTAAATTCGGTCGAATTAAAATATTTTTTGTTTTTAATTCTACCCTAAACGTATGCATTTTTAAAGGGTCGTAAATGAAAAGAAATCTTTTAGAATTACCCGTCTCTTAGTTAAACAGAACCTGATTAAATCGTTCTAAATTTATTAATAGTTTTACAAAATAAAGAATGTATTTTATTTTTATTGTTATTTTCGCTTTATAAGGTTAAATTATAAGCCTTACCGGTAAAACCAAGTAGGAAATACTTCGAAAATAAATACAGAGTATGTTAAGTATGTTAAGACACCCCACATACCCTTAACATTTGACTTAAGGGGTTGTTAATGGTATTAAGGGGTTGGACCACTTAAAAAACTGCAACCTCCTAAATGTAGGTTAATCGTATTTGTGACAACACTATAAAAAACTGTATTATATAAAGTTTCTTGAAATCCGGAGAAAATTTTAAATTTCACCTTAAAGTTTTTTGTTTAAGGGTTGAAAATGAAGAAATATATTTTTCGAGAATTTTCAGTGAACTCGAAAATATGGTTGGCGTGCGCGTTTGTGTGTGTGTGTGTGTGTGTGTGTGTGTGTGTGTGTGTGTGTGTGTGTGTGTGTGTGTGTGTGTGTGTGTGTGTGTGTGTGTGTGTGTGTGTGTGCGCGAGTGTGTGCGCGCGCGCGTGTGTTTTTCATGCTCGAGGGACTTTGGGGTTGAGGCTGTGCATTTTTTATGTTATAGATAAGAATGACACAGATACTGTACGGTCCTATTAAAGTCGAATTAAAAAAATAAAATTTTAATTTTCTCAACACCACAAACGACGGGGATGATTATTTTTTGTTGCAAAGGATTAGAAATTACTTTACCACAAGGTGGTTATTTTATTATTTATAAAATAGATGTACCAATCCCGAGTATTCATTGTCAGATACATCTCATGACGACTTGTGACTGACAAAAGATTAATTTTTATTATAAGTCAGATAACCGGGGCTATGGTGTGAGACAATAACCCGACAAAGAGGTACGGGGCAGCTAAATAATCTGTAGGTTTTCATTGTGTACTCTGCACTTGAACCTCGCTTATTGTTTTATCACAATACAAGCGTAAAACGATCTTTACAAAAGATTAAGTGAGCGATTCGGTAATGCCATTAAGATTATCATCGTACAGACACGATAGAGATCAGGTAGGCACTGGCAAAGAAAGGTAACCAGATCGTTTAGCTATTGCATTTTGCAATGTCTATTCGCAGAGCAGATGTGTATGTGTATGCTTTGTTTGAACGCCCCTCGACTTTTAATTGATCAAGGATAATAGCTATCCAATAATACCGACGGAAAACAGCTGTGCTGGCGTCAATCGAATTACAAATACGTAGTAACGTGAAGAACAGACTGTAGTAACGAACATTTGTTTGTTTGTTGTAAGATAGGCACGAAACTGATACCAGTGTATTATTTTCTTTCGATACATAGTATTTCTTGTACTCGGTACTTTTAGGAACTACTAATATTAGTAGGTACTGGTAATAAGGTACCGATAAATTATTGAAATGAAAACAGTTTTAGGCTTGCCTAGTACTTTTTGTATAAGGGGGAAATAAAATCACGATAGGTCAAATAACATGTAAAAAAACTACGCTTTTCGTATTGAAGTAACCAGTACAGTATTCTTGAAGTGAATTTAAGTCTACCAGTAGTGTCTGATCGTTGTTGCATTCGTGGCTTTAGCTTGTAAAACTAAAGAGAGTGAGTTCAAAACTCGCTACAGATTTTGTTTACATTATTTGCTTAAATTTATCTGTGGAAATAGGTTGAGTAATACATATTTAAATTATAATTAACGCCATTATACTACATACCCGACCAATGTGGAACAATATCCGGGTATTTTAGTACCATTTGGGTACATTTTCAGTTTAGAAATAAGATTAGTAAAATATTAGGACCAATAAAAATCAAAACTGATTACTTCAGTTGTTTTATTTTTCCCTTCTGTCGAAAAGTCCCCTGCTACTCATAGGCCCTTGGAAGGTTCGAACCTGAGATAACATAAGGGACCGGCAAACAAATACGAAATGACTAAACACGCCCCCTGACTTCTTACGGAACAAAACCTTACGGGTGTAAAATTAGGATGTGTTAATATTATAATAATTACTGTACTTGGTTTTAATTTTCATTTATAGTTTTTAGCCGGAAAATGACCGATTGAAGCGCCATCATGGTAACACCCTGACTAGGAACCATCAAATGAGAACCGATTCTGATCTGTAGATCTCTTCTTTGAGGGGTCGTTAAAGTTGCGTGTGCGCGTTTTAAAACACGCTCACGTTCGAAATTTTGATCCGATTTGTTCAAAGAAAAATCGAATATGGAAATAGCCTAAACGGGTTCTTTAATCAGAAAAAATTGTTGAACAGTTTCAAAATGGCGGGCATTTCATAACGTTTTTGTCGTGTATTTTTTTAAAAACATTTCACCATCGTAATCATCGTTAACAACTGCATAAATTAATATTTTGAATTTTCAAAATCCGTTAAAATTTTTTAAAATATTTTTAACAGTGGCCGGTGTTTATTTTTGTATTTTTAGGGCAATTTGAAAATTTAAAGTACAAGATTATAAGATACTGTTTAACTTTATAATGTCTTTTGTGCTTTATAATAAATTAATTGTGAAATGAGCAAGCTTATAAATTATTATTACTGTGACACACAAAAACATAACCACAAAATATATCTTGTTAATAACATTAACAGATTGATTATCTATATTACTGTCTATCTATAAATAGATTTATCTGTAAATCTATCATCAATCATTCTTTCTAATAGAAACAGTTTATAAATCTGTGAGCTAGATAGGTTGATCATCTAATTGATATTGTTAATAACCCAATCCCGCAGGGGGTGCAGACAAGCTTCACCTATTGAGAGGATTTAGACGTCCCTCGCAATACCCGAGTCTAACACACACTTACACTTACAACACTACACTTACGACTTTAAACACTTTACAGCATTTAGGGAGGCGATAATAGCCTAAATGTGCTTTTAGCCTTAAAATAAATAAATAAATTTATAAAAAAATTTAATAACCCTAACAGTTAAGAACTGTTTACTGTTTTAAGTACAAGTAAAGTATGGCAGATTTTAATGTTAATTAATATGGTGAAAAAATAATTTCAAAATGGGTAAAATAAAGAAAAAATACTTTTCTAAATTCGCTTCTATCACGTCAGCGAGACATCTGCGTGTCATGATTATTTGTATGTTGGTATGACTATTTGCATTTACTGTTTTTTTTATGTACTATTGTCTGTATTTCGTATCGTGTATATTTTTTATACTTACAAAGTTTTGCTTTTAATACAGAGTAAACACATTCAATATTATAGGCTAGTAAAATATTTACATATTAAGTTAACATTTTTTTACATTTTTTTACAGTACTTCTTCTATCGGTACTTACTAATATCAGTACTATCAGTAAAGTAAATTATTCGATTTTTTTGTCTTATCGATACTTTGTTCCGATACCAGTACTTTCTTTTTGATATTTCATTGCTAGCTACAACCGAACCCTAGCTGCGCGTATGCGTGTAATCGATTTTGGTAATGTAATTGTCCAGTTGTTTTTAGAACGTTCCAAAATAGAAACATTCAAAATTTGTAATACAAAATTGCAAAAAATGTGATTTGATCATTAAACGTAAAAATCTGTATTAAATTAGTATAAATGTGGAATTTTATAGTCCCGGGTCTGGGTTGAATTATGATGGTTCACTAAAAGCGATTGTTCTGTAAGTTGTACACAGTTGTTTCTACCTGAAGGTACGACCTCTAGACTCTGACCTTCAGATCCTTGAATTAATCTTCCCGCTGACAGAGGCGGCAGGATTACGTGTCGGCCATTGATCTGCGTCAACCATCGCACCCTGGCTTCTGCCTTTGTTTCCTCATCACGACATTGCATCCGGTCATTAATATAAAATCATCTGTTCAGTGCCGTCATTTGTCATCAGCATTGAATTTTGTTTTTAGTCCGTGTGAAAATTTTGGGCTGATTTTATTTCGAAGTTTACTTAAAGAACATATTACACTGTTAAAGATATTTGCTAAATATTTAATGTAACTTTGACCAAATGTCTTGTTTAAATATTTGTCAAAGTTGTATCAAATAAGTAAAACACATTACATTGTCGCATTTCTTTAATCTGTGTTCTTAACAAGATATATTTTGGGGTTATGTTTTTTGGAATACCACAATAATAATTTTAGCAGCTGGCTCACTTTACAACAAAGCGCAAAAGACAATATACAACAAGCAAAGTTTACGATGTATAAGGAAATGATTGTAATTACGTACATGAAAGAAATTTTGACACAAACAACAAAGCCTCAAATCTCTCTTGCACCAAAGTGGGCGTAACACAAGATACAGTTTAGTAGTTAGAAACATGTTTAAAATTGTTTATAACACTGGCATACTGTAGGTACAGTGCCTTGGTAAGACTGAATGATCTTGGTAAATTGATATTTACAGCTTCAAAAGTCAGTGTTCATTTTGTTATCTTAAAATATAGACTCCAAACGAAAGGAACAAAGTCAAATCAGGAAAAGGCAATATTTTTAGGTTATTACCTGCGTATTTTGGTAAATCTTCGGCAAAGATTTCAACACATCCAAAATTCATCAAAGTTTGATTGTTATTTACTTTATATCAATCAACTAAATACTTACTTTATATTTAAATATCAAAGTAAATTGATATTTACAACTATGAAAGGAACAAAGTCGTCAGGAAAAGGCAATATTTTGAGGTTATTACCTGCGTATTTTGGTAAATCTTCGGCAAAGAATACAACATCCAAAATTCATCAAAGTTTGATAAAAGGGTTAGTCATCAAAGAACAGTCAAATTTATTTCATCAAAAATCGTTGATCAAAGAAATTTGACGATTCATTGATAGTATGATATGTCCGTAACAATAGATTTTTTAGTAGCTTGTCAAGTTCGTTAAAATGGCGGTAATCCAGAATCTTTTTATATGAAATTGTGAAAATTTTCGCATAATGTTTTTGAATCATTGTCGAAAAAAAATATTGAAATCGTTCAGAATATTCATATTTTTAACAGTTAATCGCTTTTTAAAAACAAAAAATCGATATAACCGCGGTACGCAGAGAACAGTTTGTATAAGATCAAGAATTGTATTTTTAAATATTTTGAACGGTCGTAATTTTGTCCGGTTGTACGAATTTCGCTATGTTACGATCTGGAGCGAGAACGTAAGGTATGTGTGCAATATATGCATTGTTTCCCTGCTTAACGTCCTTATATTATGACAGACTTATGTATACGAGCAATCATTGAACATATACGGACCAGAAGTACAGCCACTACTATATCAGAGGCTAAAGTCCAAATATTTGGACTACCTACCGCTACGAACGCTGCAGACTGTAAGCACACACGGGGAAAATATTTGAGAAAATATACAGTACTATTATTATCTTTAAATGTAGTTGAAAAGTCGCCGCAAGATGTCACCAGCAGCGAGCGCTCACATATCTCTCATAAAATTTGTAATTATTATAAGTTTATATTCAGTGGTACGAGAGATCGGTGTTAACAGAAAGGGTAAAGCTTACGACAGTAATTGTAGTTTAGAACCATCGACCTTGAGAGTCGCAGCAGACTGAGGTGGTACAGCCGGTTCTGTAGGCTACATAGTGTATACATTTTACTGTATTCATTTTCAATTTAAACTAGAGTATAGCCGAAGTCATTCCATTAATATAAATACGTAACGTGCACAGCTGACGTCACTGTACTGGTGACGTCATGTTACTATTAATCCATCTGTGTTACCCTACTTACTATTTACAATACCGCATACAATTACAATTACAATCTACTTCCCATTGAAAGATATTTCTGCAGTTAGAGGAAGGTCAGTTACAGTGATTGACCGTGATTCAATGCAAGCCCTCCATCTATTCCCCGGACAAGTCATGGAGATACGGTGAATTAAGCCGATCCTTGTCGGAGATTGTAGGGCGAGGGTGACCGAGGCTTATCTTAATTTGGCGTGAACACTTCTTGACATCTGCGTTGACAACGGGACGTCCTTTACTCGGGTCAGTCCTACGTGAACGGGTCCTTTAGGTTTAATTTAATTAAAACCAGTTCAGATATTTAATTACTACTGCAAGTGAAGTAATCTCGGCACGCACGATTACGCGATTAAAATGCAGTTTTCAAAAAAATGTATTAATCTTACGCTTTATTGATATTCCTGTTTCACTATCATAATCAGCTTTGAAATCTGAATATATTAGCATTTTAAACGAAAACGAACCCTGACCGCCATTTCCAATGGAAATGTTACTAATAATCTGGGCACGCAACTGTCTCGCTGGGTTTATACGTTCGTTTACGTCGAAATTTGCGTCCATTTATTTAACTTTTTTAAAAAAATACCAGCGTTCAAATCTATTTTAGTAAACATTTTTAAATACAGAATTTCATCGTAGAGACGAAAATAAATTGAAAATTTTAATACTTGTGGAGATGAAGGCTATCATACATGAAGGCCCGTTCAGCTTACATACAGAGGAAACTAAACACATGCAAACTAAATACATGCAAAAAATTAAACACTGTTAACGATAAATTAAAACTGAACTGTTTAAACTAAAAACTAAAACTAGATAACATTATTAAAATATGTAAACCTAACCAAACAAGAAGAATACAAATTTGAAAAACAAAACAAAAAATATAACATAATGTAGTTAACAAAATTAATAAAAAAAGTGGATGTATAAAATAAAATTATTATGCGGCACAACAATACCATAGCCAAAGTATTTCAAACATACTTAAACGACGTAAAAAATACAAAACTCGGTCAGTACCGACGAATAGTCCTTAAAATTGCCTGCATTGAGGCACCCAGTCCACACATTTGACGCATGCTTTTGAAACTGTCACAGTCTAGAAATAGGTGTTTGACTGGTATCACAATATCACCACAAAACTGACATATAGGTGGGTCTCCGCGTTTTACCAGAAATCCGTGCGTTAACAAGGAATTACCAATGAGGACGGTTGGCCACCATCTCTTTCCTGAACGTGTTGACGACCTCCAAGGACGAACAGTATTTTTAATTAACCTTAATTTGTAATTGCCCACGGCTGCCCACCCATTTTCAGGCTGCAAATGAAATAGATGTTTTGCTTGGTCAAATAAAAATCTACATAAAAGGTATAATTTCTCAAAATCAGTTGATCAGATTGTACTGAAATTTCATTAACAAACATTCATCGTTAAGTCAGTATAACGAATTAGAAATAAAAAAGTTACTGCACGGGACTAAATAGGAAAATTGCAACACATTTTTATGGATATTTTTTTGTTTGGGTACTTGCTATTTGAATTTTTTTTTTTGATAAACCTATTTTGGAAAAAGATCTTCTTTTGCTAAACGTTTTTAATTTTTAGCAATCTGGCTGAAGTCGGCTTTGTAGTTTACAACCATTGCTATATACACAGGCTGACAAGTTGTCACCAAAGGATAGTGAAACAGGTCGTGTTTCCGTATTTTTCGGTCTGTTAATTGCAGCATAGGCTGTATGTAAGAAACAAAACTGGTTGTTGTTGATTCTACGCAAAGCTAAACCTAGGAAGCACATGAATCAATAACATTTGCTTATCCAAGTATGAAATTTGTTATGTCATTGAATTAACGATAAGATAAGCCGGTCTGCTAATCCCAACAATTTTATATAAGGCACTAAACTGTGATCGGAATTCGAACCCGGTTTTATAAGTCGTACCACTGAGCTGTTCGAGCGGCCACCATGGTAACGTCCAGATCCGGAAGCTTGGTATGAGTGATAATTTTTGTAAGGTCGTTAATTGTGTGTGTGTGTGTGCGCGCGTGTGTTTTAAGCACTCTTCATTTACGCAATTTTGTCCGATTTGATTCAAACTTGGCAAAAATAGTCGAATTTTGTACATCCCAGCAAAATCATTAAAAAGTTTCAAAATGGAGACGGTTTTCAAATCGTAAACGATTTATAATACCCCTCACTTTTTTTTGAAAAATCCTGATTCACTGTCGTAATCAGCGTTAAAATCTGCATAAATGAGCACTTAACAATTTTCAGATTGCTTTCACAACCTCTGACGGCGACCAGGGTTCATTTTCGTGTTTTGCAGATTTTAATGCTGATTATGATAGTAAAACCAGTTTTTTATGAACTAAAATATAAAAAACTTGCTGTAGGGAAATGGCTATGGTTTTTATTGTTGAAACTAATGTTAACGTATTTAATTTTACAGTACTGTATGGTAAAAAAATATTGTAGGTTATTATTAAATATTACGCCTTCTGCAGTAATTAAAACATGTAATACACATACATTACGTGTTAGTCTTATTATTTGCTCTTAACATGTAAATTGTTTCGAAGAATATGGTCGAATAAATTTGTTATTATTTCAAAATGGAAATCTGATTTTAAATTTTTGTTTCAGGTAAGCATATTTAACGGCAGTGCTGACCAGTTTTAAGGTAATTCTTTAATATGATCTACCACTGAGCTAAAGTTCTCTCTATGGCGTGTTATTTTTAATTCCGATTGTAAAATGAGCCATTGGAGCGTTCATTACGGTAAGACCAAGACCAGGAAACCTGGTATGAGCTATAATGTTTTGTATAATGTAAAATTCTTAATTTCATATGTTCGTAGTAAATCTGTCGAACTGATTTTCCCAGTTATGTTGTTTTACTTTCAGAATAGTTTTGAAAGTTATACCACTCAGTTCTTGAGATCTAGTGATCCCACCGTATCTCTGGCCTATACTTCCCTCATTCATCTACTGAAGGGGCGCGCGCACACACCTACTTATCTTGGTGATACAATTGTATCAAACGGTGCCCTGGGATACTTGTTGACCTCCCAGTGTGTCTTGAGCCACGCGTGTAGGGCTCTTTTTGGGCGGACCTCATTTCCTTAACTACTTGTGGGTGTTTCCATAAGTAAGAATATAAAATAGAATGAGCAGGGGCCACATAGCAGTAAAAAGGATGGCCAGTTGGGCCAGAACTTCCGTATTGAGGGTCAAAAGAAATAAAAATTGAAAGCAAATCAGCAGAGCAAGCACCTCTATAAGTAACTGGGAAATCATCAGTTAGAAGTGGGGGAGAATACCAACCTCTCCAAATCCTAGACTTTATAAAGAAACTAGAGAAGGAGCCGTATCTAAGAACTCGGGCATATTGAAAGGGGGCACAGTAGATCTGCAAAGCGGTCGCGGTGCTACTCTTTAAACACAACAAATTAATTCAAATTAATTCATTAATTAACTCATTCATGCGTACACCACTCGATAGAAAATTAAAAGGATTACAAAAAAATATCGACATTTGTCAATAAATTTTAGCGTTATTGATTTATTTTGGTGTAAACTTACGCGATTTAAAAAAAACGTATCAGTGTATGAAGTTGGTTACTTTTTCCATTTAGGCATCTGTTAAGCAAAAGAAGTATGCCGAGATTGAATTTTATTCAAAAAAACGTTTCCATAACATAATTTTGTTTAAAAACACAAAATGTCGGCTAATTGGAATATAAAGTGTTTTTAAACGTTTATAAGAATTTTTTTTCATATTTTTAGGTATAAAATCAGCTCCCGAGAGTTTGCCGTACAGTTTTTAATCACCCAGTAGTTAAAATGTAATTAAATATAGCTAAAGTAGTTATGTAATTAAGTGTAATTATTAAACTGTAACTGTTTGCAAAATTTAATGAACATCGATAAGTAAAAAACCACTTTTTACGCTCAAGGCGTATTTATACATCGACTTACCAAAATCGATTTTCTCGTGGTACTTTCTTTATGCTTGGTATAAAAAAGAAGTGAAGTAATAAAACGAATAACCCATAATAATGAAATGATCGCCCAGTACTGCAGTGACGTCACGTTCATCATCTCAGTGTCTTGCAAATCCCCAACCGATGTTTTCGGAAGCTATGACTTGTCAAGCGGATTTTGTTTGAACTGAACAGCTGATGGGCTGGTCACCTGCTTTCAATTAATCAACAACAAACAGCTGGTCAAAACTAGAGACTCCCTCGGATCGTGTGAGGGCAGTTATTCGCTTAATGATATTTACTATTCACCCTCTTCGACCTTGGCCTCGACTGATTCATGCCACCCCTTGTATCCCTTATCTGTATCTTCATTGCAATACTTCGCTAAGAACCGAAATCCGTGACGTTCTTTCTCAGTTTCGTGTGAGAAACGGGAATTGTTTAATAATTTGTACACACGCGGCAGTTTCGTGGCCACCAAATGTTGAGCGGAACTAACTGCGGCCACTGAAAGCGTAACGGAGCTGAGCGGAGTGAAGCGGCGTCGCTGGGCTCCGCTCCGCGTAGCTTCGATTCTGTCTAGGTCGGTTTCGAAGCTCACTTCGCTTCCTCCATCACATCGCCAAACTTATTATTTCCCGTCACCTAGGTTACGGTTTTTAAACATGACTACTTAGAATCCGTTACAGTAGACCTAAATATTTAAATAAAAACGCGTATTTAAACTGACTGAACTCCGTTACGGTTGCCGTTCTTCAGTCCGCTTCGCATTTGACGACCACCCGGCCTTGCTGTTCCGGAACATAACAGTATTCTTTTTGTCTTACTTTTTTTTAATCATGTTACCATCACAAAACAACGTTGAAATTTGCATAAATTAGTGTTTTTAAATAATGTAGAAAATTTTTAAATGAACCCTGACCGCCGTTACATTAATTTTCGTATTTCCAATAGAATTTTAAAATTTGAAAACTGCAATGTAATGTACATTTGTAATACGATGGCAAAAGCAGATTTTTTAAAGATTTTAAGATTAATTTTTAAAGGTTTTGATTGGCCACCAGTTATGAAACTTTTGTTGGATACATTATTTTGTCAGTTTTTTACTCGACAAACGGGTGTATATATATATATATATATATATATATATATATATATATATATATATATATATATATATATATACTTATGATACTTTTTTTTAGTGACAGCGGCCAGGGTTCGTTTTCGTATTTTCCCATACAACTGTGCCGCTTAAGTTATTTCCGTTTAGATAACACCATTCGACTTTAGTAAATCGCTCGATCACGTTAGTGAATTATTAGCGAATTCCTATTGGATTTCCATCATGGTAAGACCCAGATCCGACATCTTGAAATGAGTGCCGATCCTGAATTTTGAACCACTTTTTTGATCAGTTGTTTAAATGTGTGTTTGTGTTAGTTAACACGCTGACGCCCATAATTTTATTCCGATTTGATTCAAACTTGGCACGGAAATAAATTTTGGTAATAGTTTCGTTGACACGCATAATTCGTTCAACAGTTTCAAAATGGCGGTCATTAAAATTTTTAAATTTTTTTCTATAAATTGTGGACATATGGTTTCACTGTAGTATCACAATCTGTATAACTTAGTATTTTAAAATTTTTCAAAATCTGTCGGTTATGAAATTTAATTTAACATCGGCCAGGGTTCATTTTTTAATTTTCATTGTACTGTAACTTGAAAGTTTAACGTGCAATTTTAATGGTGAAAATGACGGTAAGAATCACCATCAGTTATGGAAATCAGAGTTTCGAAAAAAAGGGTGAGACAAAGAAAAGTATTTTTGGATATTCGCTTCCATCACCTCAGCGAGACAGCTGCGTGCGGCACGTAGTATATGTTTTGGTAGGTGAATCATAACACAACGTACAAAAATTCGCGTCCCGCTTTAAGTTATGAATCATGAAGGCAGGACATTGCGTGAATGCGTGCTTGTATGAGCTAATGAGTTGCAACATATAGGCTACTTCACCACAACCAGGCTGGGTGACCGAACAAAGGAAACATTGTGAAATTAGAAGTATGCAGACGGCGGTCAGGGTTTATTTTTTATTTTTGTAACTTGAGTGTCTTCTCTCTAATAAACGAATTACAGTTGTGAAGACAACTATTGGAGCAGCCATTATGTTCAAGACTCTGAACCGAGATTATAAATTGGACAGCAAAAACCACCGAGGCACGTTATGAATGGCCATTAAAAATTGTATTCGTATCAGAATAAGTTTGTGTTTTTTTTACGAAGAAATGCTTCAGCAAAAATTTCAGTTCAGAAAATTGGTCCAGAAATATGAGCTAAAACCAGTTCTATAAGCCAGATTTCATCAAAATTGTGCGTACGTTGTATTTTAACACTGACGATCAGTTTTGGTTAAGTGTGATTAAAACGGAATAAAAATCAATTTCGGTAATAACTTGTGGTAACTTCGTTGCCCAGCAAAATCCCTTCAAAAGTTTCAAAATAGCGGCCGTTCAACATTTTTAGAAAATCGTACACTTTTTGGGAATTTGATTCCGTCAGTGCAACCGGAGTTAAAATCTTTTCAGGTTAACATTTTAAATTCTACTGAAAACTTGGAACATGTAAATTAGGAGTTTAAAATGCTAATTTATGCGGATTTTCAAAGAAATATAACACTAGCAGATTGTATGTGTTGTTACTTTTTATAAATTCGCGATTGAGCGAGACAGCTGCGTGCCGTGATTACAAATAGACATATTTCGTTGGAAATGCTAATCCAATCTAACATCTGCCCTGAACGGCTCTGTGTGGAATGTATGTTATCAGTTTATACACATATGTCTTCTAAGTTCATGTTGTGTGACGCCTATGCATTGTCAGTGCGCGCGCTTATGTTAGAGTTGCGCAGTTTCTAAATTTACATGCAGACCAAAAATACTTGAAGTTGAATTTTGAACCACGCTTTGAAATTAGCAGTGTTACACACTCATGTCGGAATTCTTATAGCTTTAATAATAAACGTCAGAGCATTCAAAATTTATTGTTTCTGTGAGAAAAGTAATTACGTTTTGTTTATAGTCTGGTTGTAGAATGCGTTCTAATTGCGGTATTGTTTTATTTGTTTACTGGCTGTGTACTCCTGTACAGTAAGACTTCTAATGTGTATTTGTGTACAGTGGCGTATTTTATAGGCTTGCTAGGCTAGCTGCAAAGTCCATGTGTTATATGTCAGAAAAAGTGAACGTATATTTCTAAAGCCCAACCGTATAAAGTTACAGATTATAATATAACAACTACCACTTTGGGCGCTAAATTATATAACCTAACCTAACATAAAGTCACCAAGTTGGGCGACAAAATATAATATCAAGTTAATTAATTATTCATTATATTGCGGCCAATCCTGTACCTGCTGTATACATGTGATTTACCAACTTTTGAACAAAGTATTGCCGCTACTTCTGCTGACGACATAGCTATTTTAGCTGTTAGTGAAAATAACATTGAGTCCACCAGAAAACTTCAAACAGCTATAGGCGATATTCAAAATTGGACTAAGAAGCGGAGAATCAAACTTAATGAGGCCAAGTCTGTGCATGTTGATTTCACCAATAGACATATCGAGCACAAGACCTGTCTTTATTAATCATCAAGTGGTCCCATACGGGAATACAGCTAAATGTCTTAGCATGACATTAGATGCCAAACTTAACTAGAGGAGTTAAAACTAAAATTCAGAAAAATGTATTGGTTATTGGATCGTTGTTCTTCCCTATCTGTACAACAAGCTGTTGTATCAACAAGTCCTTAAACCAGTATGGACTTACGGCATTGTGCCAGTCAAAGTAACAGAAATTTTATTCAAAGATTTCAAAATAGGATGCTTCGGGGTATCGTTGATGCTCCTTGGTACATCCAAAATGACAACTTGCATAAAGACCTAGCAGTTCCAACTATCGACAGTGAAGTTAGAAAATTTGCTCAAAGTCACAAACAAAGACTACATCAGCACATTAATGTTGAGGCCCTTCAGCTACTCAACAACGATGGCATGGTTACAAGATTGAAACCATTTGAACTGTGTAGTTTTTAAGTCTCACTATTTAAGAGACCATTAGTTCTGAACTAGGTTACTGTCAGTGGATGGAACTTAATATAACTTTTATGTATTAATTTAGGTCCAAAACAAATAGCTTATTGGTGTTGCACTAGATTGCTATAATAAAAAAAAAATATTCCAGAAATTGTTGATCTTTACATATAAGTATGAATATATTTGAAGGCTTTATTAATAAAGTGTTCAGTCTCCTGTAAACAACTCCTTTAATTACAAATTTGTTCTGAAATTAAGTAGTCGTTATTACAGTAAAAAAAAAAATGAATAAATTATATCGTGGTGGTTCTTTGATACTGCAAATGGGAACCAAGTTGGTTATTGATATTGTGTACATGATTGTGATTGAGAGTCTTTAATGATGTGAAGTTAGATGAGTGGTAGAAATGTTGGTCCAGATGTCCGCAGTTTCAGAGCGGAGTTGGGATGAGTCAAGTCTTCGAAGATAAATGATTACTTTTTTCCGACTCCACTTATTTATTATTCTTACTGAATGAATTGACTTCATAAAAATGTATATATATTTACACTAGCAACGTTTGTACCGTAATACCGCTGAATTTCACTAACGCTTTGTGTACATTATAAACACTTAAGAATTCTTGGTTCTGTTTCATTAATATATAAAAAACGACAACAACTTTTCTGTAACAATTATTAGATAGACTCTTAACAACTTAATACTTTAATGATAAAAAAGTGCTCTGTTATACTGCTTGCTACTGTTCAGTGACTACCACTTATTATAAAAATAAAGAAAATTTTGTCGTGAAGCGACGTAGGTTAACTGTTCAAAAAACAGTGAGGACTCTCCTCTGCGAACCTTGTTCTTACCAATAATGAAAAAAAGCGTGGGTAGTGTCTGAGTCAAAGAGATTTAAAATTTCTTTAAATTTCTTTTGCCGTTAAGTTCCTGCAACGATATTTTTTTATGTTTTGCCTACGTGACTTCTAGCACATTTTTGGAGTCCTAACTTACTTGAAATAGATTGTAAAACCTATCTTTTTCTTTTCTTCAAGTAACAGTTAATTTTTAAGGGGCTTTGCCCCTTTTAGTTTCTTTCCTGACAAATTATTTCATATTTTTAAATTTCTAACAGGTAAGATACTAGTTATATGCTATTCATGTTATAACTTATTCGTCGTTATTCCGAATATAAAAAAAATAATATTAATATGTTATTTTGAATGCGAAATCAATATTATTTTATTTTACAAGTTACACATTGCAGCGTTACAGCTCCTAATATACCGCAACGTGCTTTTCATGTCTTCGCAGACAGAAGCGAAGACTTCCTCCACTATTAACAAACTAACTCCTTCTTGACGCATGGATGGGACGTAAGGACTCACCTCAGTGCTAGTTTTGTGGAGAAACCATCAAAACATTTTATGGTTTTCAAAATAAGCGACGTGGGCAGACGATGTTCGGACATAGTGCCTTGGCCATTGACCGATTAATGCTTTTAAAACTAGTTCTAGGTAAATGTATACTTTAGTTTTTTATTGATTTATTCCCTCTTATTATTGAAAGGCCATTTTACATCTGTTGTAGAGTACGGGAGTTCACTAGGTTGGCCGCGGGCTAGAGAGGCATTCTTCCAGTTCGAAATGGTGTAAGAAGTTCATGTCTTCTTTAATTTGGCCGGATTCTTCCTATTTCTTCCCGAGCAAGTTGTGGTGACTTGTAGAGCATTTCCAGGTGTTTGTGGGCTGTGGTGTAGTTTTTTTTTGTAGTGGGTGGTCCTCCTGGATGTTCTGCCGAACAAAGATTTTCGACCTGTATTTATACTCGAAATTATGGCGGGAACCGTAATTTCTCCGAAATTCATTGTTAAATCCAGAGAAAGAACGCATTATTAAATAAGAGAAATCCATTATTAAATCCAGAGAAAAACGCATTATTAAATAAGAGAAATCCGATATTAAATCCGAAACTCTGATGTACGGAAGATGGGTGGGGAGTGATGCGCCGGCAGTAATGGCTGGCAAAAATGTGACAATCTAGCATATATTAGAACCAAAATACATGGGCACAGTGAACCAATAAAAAGTGAGTATTGGAAGAATTGTGAACTAGGTTCGCAGGCGCAGGCTTTTTCAAAGCCGGAAGAAAAAGTCCGAACACCGAACCGTGGTTGTTCAGGTGTTAGTAAGCGAAACTAAGTTGTGTAACTCAGTTCCTATGTCATTTAGCCTTACAACGAAATGGGTATATTGTGTTGTTTTATATATGTATATATATATATATATATATATATATATATATATATATATATAATAATTATTATTATTATTATCTGCGCATAGACCCTGTTGGATCACGCAAAGCACTCCGATTCATGTCTTGTTCCTTCTAATCCTCCACACCTCCCTCATCCTGTCCCCATGGATCCTCTTCCGCTCCTCCGTCCATTTTACCCCTGCTCTCTTTGGGATTTCATTCTCTGGGACCTTCCAACCGAGCATCTTTCTCCTGTATGCGTGCCTATCTTCAACATCTGTTGAGTCTATTCCTGCGTTATGTAGGTCTATTCTGACTTGTGCGATCCACGACGTTGTTGATTTGACACCTTGTACATACTTAAGGATTATGTTGGCAAGTCTCGCTGTTGGGAGTCTACTGATGTGTCCATAGAACCGAAGCCTCCTTCCGATATCTGCTGCTAGGTTCGATATCTTCTGTGTGGTCTTCCGGGAGTGCAACCTGTATCCGTCTTCTGTTAATCTTGGGCCAAGGATCTTCCTCAAGATTTTGCGTTCTTCCTTCAAAATACCCTCCATGTTAGCTTTTGTGTGGAGTGCTAGCGTCTCGCTTGCATATAATACCTCCGGTTTTATAACTGTGTTGTAGTGTCTGATTTTTGTGTGCGTCGACATACATCTCTTATTGTAGATATCACGCGTTATACCAAGAGCCCTCTTCATTCTCAGTAGCCGAACCTTTTGCGCAGCCTTCTCGCCACCTGTGGGTTCAAGAATTTCTCCCAGATATTTGAAGTGCTTGACTCTGTTTATCTTACCATATTTTGTGTTTAGTTCTTGAATATTTAATTTTGTACAGAAGAATTCGGTTTTTTTAAACGAGATCTGTAGACCGACCCTCTCTGCACATTCCTTTAGGACTTCTATCTATCTATCTATCTATCTATCTATCTATATATATATATATATATATATATATATATATATATATATATATATATAATTATAAATTGTAAAACAGTTTTAGATGTACAGTTTTCTAATTTAAAAAAAATATATTTATGCTGTAAATTATGAATATTTAAATTTATTTTTGGTTTTGAAACGGTGAAAACGCGAAACGGCGATGATAACATAGTAGGTTTATAGCCGGGAAAAACAAAAACAAAACCTTGCAAACAATATTTGCGTTATAACTTCCGTATAAAGTGTGTGATATATTTCCAACAATAACTCTATTTCACTCCCCTTGAAGCGATTAAGTCTGTTGGATTTTCAAGTCTAACGGCGGTCCATAAAAATAATAGATAGAGCAAAGTAATTTGTCACAGAACAACCCTTGTGTTTACAGAGAGGGAAGCCCCGAGCGCGCTGAAGGGTCGTGTAAAATCACTTAGACACCCCGTTGTATATTCCCTTTATGCGAGTACAATAAAACATTTTTGTCGTCGGCATTAAAGTCTCTTAGACTGCGTGTGTGGTCGTGTATCTCACCTTATCGTCGGTCACACAATAAAGGTCACACCCTGAAGTCAGGATGCCGCTGTGGTTTCTGGAAATTTTTGATTGCGCCCTATTGTTAATCGTTGAACCCTATTGTTTGACGGCGTTTTGTATACACATTAATTGCGTTCTCGTAGATATATTGAGAAAGTTATGTTATCGATTATAACTTTTAGTAAATATTCGGTTACAGTCCACAGTAAAAAACAAAAAACAAAAAAAAAACAGAAAATCTAAAATAAATATGCAACCAGTGGACTTGAAAATATGAAAACAATTGAAGAAATCAGTTTTCATATTTAGTTTGTATCGATCCAAATACTGTAAATTACTGATCTTATTGCTACGGATAAACGAATTACTTTTTTGAAATTCGCTTCCGTCACGTTAGCGAGACAGCTGAGTGTTGCTGAAGAAATGTTCACTTCAAGAACCTAATTTTATTTTCTTAGTATGCTTCGAGTGTAGTGAAAGTTCTGGTGATCGTGGAAAAAAATCTTGGTTTTCACTTCAAGGGCCGGTCTTCAAGTGCCCCTCCCCGCAGGGGATGCAGACTAGCTGCACCTATTGAGAGGATTTAGACGTCCTTTACGGTACCCGAGTCTAACACACACTTACACTTACAACACTACACTTACGACTTAACACTTTACACTCACACTTACATTTAGGGAGGCGATAATAGCCTCAATGTGATTTTCGCCTTAAAAAATAAAAAAAAAAAAGAAAGAAAAAAGTGCCTTTGAGTCCAACAAAGTATAAAATAATCGCAATACGCAGCTGTCTCGCTGACATGTTAGAAGCGAATTTCCAAAAGTAATTGTCTATGTCTTACCAATTTTTGAAATTCTGATTCTCAAAATCAGCATTGCGTACGTCCTAATCTAAAAAAAAAAAAATAAAAAAAAATGTACGTATAGTGATTTTGAACTTCAGATTACAAACAAAATAAGGTTAAAAAAATAAGGATCGACAAAAAGTCTTAGTTTTAACGGATATTAAAAATTCAAAATGTTAAATTATGCAGTTTTCAATGCTGATTATGATGATGAGACCGGATTTTCAAAAATATTTAAGGCAACGTTACGAATTTTGTTGCTTAACGAATTTGTAAAAGTTATCGATTTTCTTGCCAAGTTTGAATCAGATCGGACCAAAATTGCTGACGTGAGCGTACCAATAGCACACACGCTTTTTAACGACCCCTCAAAAAGTGATCTAGAAGTCAGGATCGATGTTCATTTCAAGATTCCATATCTGGATCTTAGCATAACAGCTCAGTTTTACAATGGAAATTCGTTGAAAAGTGTCCTAAACAACGTTTATGGTTCTTAAACCAGAGAATATTTCAGAGGCAGCTCATGTAGTGATACTTCAAACATTACGCAAAGCCATTATCTTGAACGGAGATTTAAAACGTAATAGCTTGTCATTTTGTACAACCTCCAGGTGGTCCGTTGCCTATCTCCTGCAGACGGCGGGGGACATATCTGCAGTGAGTGAGAACAATGCCACTCTTAACAATCGGCTCTTCGAGTTAGGCTGTGTTCAAGACAGTTAATTTGCATTCACTTGTTGCGTGTTTAAACTTTCACAGACAGATGTCGCTGATCGGTTTACTGTTTTACTTCCTCGTTTTGATTAATGAGCCATACGAATAAAACCAAAGGAAATACTTCAAGTAAAAGGTTTTGTTTCAAATAAAATGAAGCAAAAATATTACATTCATTCCATATGAATGATTACTTTTGCTTACGAACAAATCGTTCAGTCTGGAAGTGAAAGGATCAACAAAAGAAGGATTTGCTTTCACTCTAAAGTAAAAGGTTTTGATTGATATTTTTATTCATATCAATTGAAGAATATGCTTCGGATTTTGTCAGTTAAAGCTTTTACTTCTTTTCATTGATACGACTCAATGTTTCAAAGTTTCAATGCTGTCATTTTAGTGGATACAGGTTTTAAGTTTTTAAACACAAAACCTTTATGATTACACGCGCATGTATGTAATTAACCTACAAGGTAGTTCGAAATTTTCAGTCCTTAATAACCCCAATTGTTCAAAATGTAAGAAAAACAATCACTGCACACGGCTGTTTAGTTGGCGTG
Source organism: Callitettix versicolor (assembly GCA_022606455.1). NCBI lineage: Eukaryota > Metazoa > Arthropoda > Insecta > Hemiptera > Cercopidae > Callitettix > Callitettix versicolor. The sequence goes on along the minus strand of CM040188.1, from coordinate 75,805,379 downwards.
ATGGTAGCGAATTTCCGAAAGTAATTTTTCATCTTGTAATTTTTTCTGAAATTCTAATATCACCATTATAATCAGCAGTAAACTGTGCGTATATTACCGTTTAAACTTTCAAATTACGTTGAGAATGCGAAAACGAACCCTGACCGCCGTGTCAAATACAGTTTCTTGAATTTCAACGGATTCTGTAAATTCAAAATACTAATTTCTGTTAAGCTGTTTTTGAAAAATAAATTATGTAAGACAAGAAAAGTTATGAATTTTTAAATTAAAAATTGCCGCCATTTTGAAACTGTTAAACGAATTTCGCTGTGTTTAACGAACTTGCACAATCGCTTTTTGTGTCAAATTGGCATCACGTCAGACCCTCTCTTGTGAATATCGTTATAACAGAAATCTCTCTATAACGGCAAAATTTCTGTTGTAGACAACAAAATTCCAGGAATATCTCTATAGGATCGAAACACGTGAACACTTCCCACAGTACTTGTACTGTATTTTTACAAGTAGTGCATCATTTTTTATATTTTTACAATACAGTGTAATGGCGTCTAAACGGAAAAATGTATCTTTAGATATAAAAGGTTTTGCGTGAGTTAGAGGAAGGTGTGAAGCAAGTAGGTGTTCGCCAAAATTTTAATTTAGGTAGTTCTTTTGTTGGCGCGATATTGAAAAATAAAAATTAAATAAAGAAGGCCTAATATAAATGAAAGGCTTCAAAGGCCAGAATCTGAAGGAATTTGTAAAAGCGGTTCTGCTGCAGTTTTTGGCAAAATATTACCTTTTTATCATACTGTTTTTTTATTCATACAATATTATTTAATAAATATTGTTAAAAACAATTCATAAAGTTTTGTTTCTATAAACTATGTACTCAGTACTTCAAATTAAAAATAGTGTAAAACACGTTTTACAAATAAAAACACATTTTGGTTGAGCTCTCTGTATAGGGGAGAGCGGGGTAATACCACGCGGTGGGTAATGACACGCACCTGTCTTTAGCGATGCCTGTAAGGGTTAGAAGTGTGTAAAGTGCTGGAATCTGTAGGCCCTTAGGTCTATTAGTGGCCAGTGTATGAGAAACTGCCAATAGGAACAAATGTGTTGTTATAAAGAATTTTTTCGAAAACCTTCAATTTTGGTTGAATTGATCTGGAAAGTTTACTTCAAGATATTTATTGAATCAGTTTAGATTTAGCCTTTTGTTTATACATATCTCTAAAGTATAATAGTTTTTAAATAGTACTTATATTAAACAATGTTTGTTTGATGCTTGTGTGACGAGTATGATGATTTTTTTCCACAATGGCGACATGCGGGGTAATGGCACGCGTCCGTGTGGCATTACCCTCAACTGCGTGTCATTTCCTCACCGTGCGTGCTAATACCCGAAAGTACTATCTTTTCGATTTTAAATATTTCTACTGAGGTACTTTGTTTCATTTCCAACTCTTATATTCCTATTAACAAAATAACGGCCCTGAAAGTCAAAGGAAAGGAAAAACCAATATCAGATCTTGAGTGCAACATCCCGAAAAGAAGCTCTTGAAGAAAGAGATAAGAGAAAACAGAAAAGGCTTAGGTCTAAACTAGAGAAGAAGGGGAAAAGCTCGAATGAAAAAAAATAGATAGCACTCATAGGAAGAAAAGGTTGCTAGAAAAGTCTCTTTTCAATGAAACAAGCAGTGAATCAGGCGATAAATTTATGGAAACATGTGAAACCGATGACGAACTAACCACAGTGGATGATTTAGCTAAAATGTTACCGGTAAAAAATAAATCGGACAATGCATGCATCTTGTGCCAAGAATTTGCAAAAAAATGAACTGTGGTTCAGATGTGTTTTAGTGCTGTAGACTGTGCAGTAGATTATATGTGTGACATTGCATATTAATGATTATTAGATAATGATAAAAAAACTGTAAAGAATAACTAAAAATGTAATTTGTTTAAAAATAGGTATACTTAAAACCAATTTATACATCATTGGTGTCGTTGTTTAATTACGGCATGTTCATGCGTGCCATTACCCGAAACCTAAGGGTAATGACACGCAGCGCAATTTTTTTTTAATTGAATAATTTGATGAAAATGAATACTGGATGTAGTAATTTTCTAGTTCCAATGTAAAGAAAAATGTATGTTTTATACGTTAAAATGAAAATAAATCTCAAAATTGAATTTTAGAACGATTACTAAACGAAAATGTTAAAGTGCGTGTCATTACCCCCTCTCCCCTAAATAGTTTAATTGAATGTGTGAATGTTTGTATAGTGTGAAGCTTTTATATTTCAACAGCAGATTAATTAATAGAAGCTGTACTATTTACTGCGTGTCATTACCCTTAGGTTTCGGGTAATGGCACATTACCCGAAACCTAAGGGTAATGACACGCAGCGCAATTTTTTTTAATTGAATAATTTGGTGAAAATGAATACTGGATATAGTAATTTTCTAGTTCCGATGTAAAGAAAAATGCATGTTTTATACGTTAAAATGTAAATAAATCCCAAAATTGAATTTTAGAACGATTACTAAACTAAAATGTTAAAGTGCGTGTCATTATCCCCCTTTCCCCTAGCGGCGAAAACTGACGTTCCCTTCAATGCCGCAATAAAAAGATTTTACAGGATGTATATTCTTAAATGGTGGCCGCTCCCAAAGCTCATTTTCCAATGGAAATTCACTAAAAGACGCAGAAAAATCCGGTGCTGAAAATTAGGCTCATTTCTCATTTTTTGTTCACAATTTTCGAATCGGGTTGTACATTTTCGAAGCTCTGCATTACGCGTTGTAGATACTTGACACAATATAGAAACATTTGATTTTAAAAATTCGTATTTTTTATTATTTTCGTTAAATTGTTACTGGAAAAAGGCATTGAAAAAGAAAATAGTTAAAGGAAAACTTTCGACAGACAAATCCACATACACGTTTAATTTTTCGAAACCGTTAAATTCGTTTAGTATGTAAAATTTCAAAATCGATTTTTCACAAACATCGTACTTTCTTGTCACAGTGTGAGTGAGAACGTAAAACAAACCATAATATACGAATATCTCATAATTGTATTTACAGATTTTAATGAAATTATGAGCGTATAATGTGAAGGAAACACAGTTTGGATTCAACTATCATTGTGAAAACGATACAAGATTCTTTCATTTGCATCAGCAGTTAACATAAATTTTAACTTTATGGTAAGAAAAATATGCAAATTAGAGGTCGAAAGATCAGTAAAGGACTCGTTACGTCATTTCCCCTTTTTTACGTGCCGTGATGCAAACCTTTCCGAGTTTTGTAATTAATTGCTCCTTCAAGCAGAAACTGCTTTTCTTAACAAAAACAGTGACGTCACCAGTCGAGATGAAGTTGTGTCAACAGTTGTAATGATGACGTCATTTATATTTGGTCTAAAGTAACGTTGCAATAATGTGACTTGTTCAGTCAGCGTCGCGGTGTTGTGAAGTTTGTATTTATTTATTCGTGTTCTGGTTCTCCGGGAAGTGACAGAAACACTCCACAAATAACTTCACGACACGAGCTGTCCTGTTTAATGTCGAGCGAGTAATGCATTCAGTTTAAAAAAAACATAAGAAATTTTTATACACCTTACAATATACTGAACTTTGCTTAACTTTAATATGTTTTGACGCCTTAAAATTGAACACAAATTAGGTTTATAAGATGTGTGTGTGTGTGTGTGTGTGTGTGTGTGTGTGTGTGTGTGTGTGTGTGCGCGCGCGCGCGTGTGTCAGAGAGAAGAGAGAGAGAGACAGACAGACAGAGAGAGAGGGAGGGGGCGCAGTTTAATTACAACTACACAGAAATATATTTTGGAAATGCTTTAGACAACTTCGTTACCCAGCAAAATAAGTTCAACAGTTTCAAAATGGCGGCCACTTTAAGTACTGTATCTAGAAAATCATTTACTTTATTCGTACTTTTTTGAAAACCTTTTCATCAGACTTTATGTAATCGTGATTTTTAAAAATCGCTGCACCCAGATGTCTCGCTGGCGTGATGCAGGCGAATTTCCATAAACATTTTTTTTGTCTTACTCTTTATAAAATTTTGATTTCATCGTCACACTCAGCATGTATTAGCATTTTAAACTTTCAATTTAACTTGATATTGACGAAAATGAACATAGTTTTCTCCTACGGGGAAAACACAACTTTAAATATATTACATATAAATTTTTTTTACGACCCTTCAAAAAGTGATGTAGAAGTCAGAATCAGTGCCCATTTCAAGGTTATGGAGTCGTAGTCTTACAATGATGGTGGCTCGGATAGCTCATTTTCGAGTGGAATTTTCCTAATAATGTAGGTTTCAAAGCTAATTATTGAAAGAAATTAGTTTTTAGCGAATTACCGTTGGGAAATGAGGTATTGGAGCGGCCATGATGGTAAGATACAGACTTCGGACCTTGAAGCGAGTGTTGACCTGAACTCTAGATTATTTTTTGAGTCGTTAAATTGTGTGTGGGGGGCACGTTAGCCTGCTCACGTTCGCAATTGTGGCCCGGTTTAATCAAAATTTCGTACAAAAATCGATTTTGAAAATAGCGTAGACAAGTTCTTCACCCATCAAAATCCGTTCAACAGTTTCAAAATGGCGGCCATTTCAAATCTGGTTTTTTATCGAGCGTTAAATTCTGTATAAATTAAAATACGTTTCGATTCTTGTTAAAACGATTGAAATTTAAAAAGTTCATTTCTCGGCGGTCAGGGTTCTTTTTCTTTAATTTTAAATGTAATTTGACAATTTAATACGCAAGTACATGAAGATTTTAATGCTAATAGTGGTTGTGAATCCAGACATCTTAAAACGAGCATGTAAAAAAATATTTTACCAAATTCGCTTCGATCACGTCAGCGAGAAAGTTGCGTGCCGCGATCTGTCATTTTTTTACAAATTTTGATTGAACCCCGTTTACAAATTTCGTTTTAAATATTTTACTGAGTAACGGAGCTATTACCGAAATTATTTTCCGTCCCAGGTTTGTCGCGTAGTGTATCGAAATGTTATTTTACTTGGTATGTTGTTAATCCAAAATGTTCTTAGAGTTTACAAATTTGTTTTCACTTAGGCCTAGTGAACGAGACAATTTTAAGTTTCTTGTTGTTTAAAGTGCAGTACCGCGATTGTTTTTCAAGTTCTGTTTGCAGTGTTTCAGTGCAATTGAAATTAAAATAATGTTCGAATCATACGCTTGTAGTGATTCAAGGATTTGAAATTTATTTAAAATGCTGTAAAATGTGGATCACCCTATAGATTAACATTAACATTAACATCCGGTTATTAAAGAATTCCGTTCATTTACTCGATCCCTCAACCCTTTTGACATATTCATTACACCAAATCTATAACTTCCTAAACAAACAACGATCCCCTAGCTTCATTAAATGCAAATCCACCCCTTATTTCACCCTTCATTTAACTACAATCGATCACCTCGTATATTGTCTGCCTCGACTCCAGCGACGGACAATTAGTGCCCCAGGTGAGGGTGGAAGATGGAAGGTGTCCGATCCAAGATGGGCGGTGCTGGCATATTTAGGCCAATCAATATTAACTGATAACTCAACGCCCTTTGGTTAAGTGTTTCGTCAAAACATCACCAAGGACACGTTTAATGAAGACTTGTACTAAGAAAGTGGTGTATTAAACACGTTTAGAAAGAGAATTCAAAGCGGTTTGTGTTAAATCTTCTGAACGTTCTTAAATTACATCTGTGAAATTTAAATTTATCTCTGAACGTAACCGTTTTTCTGAATAAAATGGTAGAACAATTTGGCACATTAAAATACTCGGAGGTTCGAGTACTTAAAAACCGTAAATATAAACAAAGCTTAATCTGCTATAGAGCTTAATCACAAGGTCATTTATTAGTGATGATCTTGGAAGATTACAAGTGATATACAAGAGTATATCACTTAAAGGTCGAAACCGGGAGTGAGTAATAAAGCTCTGTAGTTGATTTAAAGTGTTTTTATTTATAAAACTTAACACGAGGTAGGGTCAAAAAGTTCCCGGAATTGGCCAATGAAAATTTATTGAAAGCACGTATAATATTTTAATTTTCTTTCAAAGTACTCTCCTGCGTGCACTCACTTCTTCCACCGTTCATACAGTTGTTGGAAACATTCCTGAAAAGCATTTTTGGAAACTTTGTTTAGACGCTTTGTCGAATTTTCCAACAAGTTTTGCGAATCAACAAAACGATACCCCTTCAGTCTCATTTTCAGTTGTGAAAACATGTAAAAATCTTGTGGTAAGAACATGGTATTTTCTTTACGATCCTCAGACGAAACGTCAGTCTGCTGCAAAAACATGACTAAGAAAGGGATGTTTTTTCGCTTGGACAGAAGCCGGGTGTAAAGTGATGCAGGAGGTTTTTTACTACGGGTTCTGAAGGGAACACCAATTAAAACAACTGTACAAGGAGGTCCTGAAACGGCTAGGAAATTCAGTTCGATGCAAAAAGGGCAAGGAACGATTGGTTTTCGTCAAGTACAGTTTTACCACTCTGGAACACCCTATATATTCTCCCCACCTTGCACCACTGGATTTTTACCTGTTTCTATGACTGAAATGACATTAAAGGGACATGTTTTGCTGTTTCGCAAGAGTTGATGGAAAATGCGACGAAGCGGCTAAACGAAATTTCCAAAATTTGCTTTCAGGAGTGTTTCCAACAATTGTATGAAGGATGAAGAGTGTGTAAATGTAGAAGAAAAATAATGTTAAACATATACGTACTTTTAATAAATTTCATTGACCAATTTTGGGAATTTTTCTAGCATACCTCGTATATTTGACTTCTACATAGTTAAAGCCTCAAATGTCAAAATAATTGACAACAGTTTGATTTGATTTTTTTAAAATTTAACATCCGAGATTCAACGTCGCTGGTACAAACTGTCAAGAAGAACCTTGGATAGAATGTAGGTATAGACCTGTAAGGTGAAGAGATAGGGTGAGAGTGTATTTGGCTCAAGAATGCAGGAGGAACGGAAGGCTCAAGAGGAAGGATGTAGAAAAAACGAGTAAGTTTGAAAACGTTGAGCGGACTACCGATAGTAGCTTCAATTAATGTTGTTCTCCAGCAGGGTGGTGCAGACTAGCTGCACCTATTGAGAGGATTCAGACGTCCCTCGCGGTACCTGAGTCTAACACACACTTACACTTAACACTTTACACTCACACTTACATTTATGGAGGCGATAATAGCCTCAATATGCTTGTCGCCTTAAAATAAAATAAAATCAATTAATGTTGATAATGATGACTTGTCTATTTCAAAAATCGTAAGTGTAGCCAAGATTATAAAAACTATAAATCGTCAACTTTTTCTGAGTTTTATTTGAGTCGGACCTCAATTAGAAAATTACTAACCAGAGTGAAAGCACAGAATGGATGCATATAGATAATAATATAGTTCAGTTAAAGGATCCAGCACGCATGCGTAACGCCTTGTAAGGAGAGAACAAGTTCCAGGTTAACTCATGACACAGTGCTGACATTGCAATTACTGTATTTCCATGTGGCAACGTGAGATTTATAAAGCAATGAACGTTTAAAGGGCACGAGTGCGCATGTTATTCAGGGCAATAATCATTCTAAACAAAATTTCAGTTTTGAAATTTTACTGACCAAAAAGCTCGCAGATAAAATTCCGCGATTCTCAAACAATCAGAATAATTTCAGAGATAACGTAACGAATAAATGGCGCAGCTGCATTACACTGACTTTCTCACATTCAATAATTTCCATAAAAATGAGAAAAATAGGAAATTTACATACGTTTTCGAAACAGGTTCATCAATATTTTCGTCATATTGCTATTGTATTTTTCAAGTATTTTTGTTTGTTTTTTGTTTTTGTTATTTTAAGGCGAAAAGCACATTGAGGCTATTATCGCCTCCCTAAATGTGTGTGTGCGTGTGTGTGTGAAGTGTTAAAGTCGTAAGTGTAGTGTTGTAGGTGTAAGTGTGTGTTAGACTCCGGTACCGCGAGGACGTCTAAATCCTCTCAATAGGTGCAGCTAGTCTGCAGCCCCTGCTGGTGTTGATTCAAGTATTGACAAGTATCAATTCAAGTCGATTTGAAGTAAAAGAAGTATGAATAAATCGAACAAACAAAACCCAACGTTTGTTTGTTTAGTTTCTGCGATGTGCACGCACACACGCACACACACACACACACGCACACACACACACACACACACACACACACAAATGCATCAAAATAGAAACTATTTTTTGGACTTTTGCAGTTATGAAAACACAGATCTAAAAACAACGTATATATTGAAAAAAATATTTGGTAGTATTGATAATTTATAAACTATTCAGAATGTTTTATATTTGGTATGACTGTAATCATTGTTCAGTTTCTATCATGGTTTGCTTATACGGTACTATTTGAAAGCTTCTTTATGTTCAACAACGAAAAATTGTTTTGGTTATTCTGTTCCGTATTAGCAGCTGTGATTCCTAATCTACAATTTTTTTAAATACACATTCAAATAAATAACCAAGAGTAAAGACCCTCTAAACACTCCTGCTAAAGTATCCCTTAGTTATTTATTTGAACGTGTATTAAAAAAATTGTAGGTTGGGAATCACAGCTGTTTATACGGAACAGAATAACCAAAACGATTTTTACGTTGAACTTGAAGAACCTTTCAAATAGTACCGTATAAGCAATGATAAAAACTAAACAATGATTACCGTCATACCAAATATAAGACATTTTGAATAGTTTATAAATTATCAATACTATCAAATATTTTTTCATGTTCAACATCAAAATTGTTTTGGTTATTCTGTTCCGTAAAAACAGTTATAATTCCTAACCTACATTTTTGTTAATACACATTCAAATAAATAATCTAAGCATACGTGGTAAATTCTATAACTCGGTTGGTGGTTATATAAATAGTATTCCGTAAAAGCTAATAACCTTTGTAACGAGTGTTATTGCAACTAATATAAAGCAGTCGCTGTTTTATAAAAATGCACGTCAGAATATAGTTCCGTAATAAATTGCTAAAAAATGTAATTTATCGTAATAAATTTAATCTTCCGCGGTGTATAATATCTTTCAAGGAAATAATATAGCATATAATAAAAACAAAGAAATTTTAAAATCATTACTTTTGTAAAGTCTCAAAAAATCAGAAATATCAAAGTTTCAGCGGTAAGGATTCATTTTTGTATTTACATTAAGTATAAAAATCTACGCACATTGAATTGTTCGTTTATTTAATGTTTTGGAATTTGTCTTCCATCAGTCATGAACCGAAAATCGAATCCCAAGGTCGAGAACAGCGTCGGCATACCAAAGTAAAATACTGTTAATATAGTAGGTTATTGAATAACCAAAACTTAAGAAAACAATATCAATTCCGGGACGCGTGAGTCATCTTCGCGTAATGTATTTCAGACTTCTTGACCGCCAACGGAATGACAATAAACCAATTGTGTGCCCCCCACCCTCCCAGAGGGGTGGATCAGGGCGTCATGTAAAGGGCAACAGAATAACTTATCCTAAGGGACAGTGCTATATAAATTTACTTGGAACGAAGAAATGTATAGCAACTATCGTCGAGAGGCGTATAAAAATTACATGTGCACAGACTTTCTCACTTTGGAGCTGCCGAAATAAAATCTTTTTAGCTGTGATTTTGCTGAAATTTTGGTTTTCGTAAATGAAGGTTATAACAACTCGGTGTATACTAATTGAAATTAAAGACTTTTTTACAAAAACAAACAGTAAATCAGAATTAAAACAAAACGACGATCATAAGTTTTTTCCGATTTACTCGCAAACCGTAAATTTCCTTTATTTCAAATTTGCAATTCGAACTTAATTGAACAATGGTCATATCGTTAAAACCGATTTTAAGTGGTTTTTTTTACCGTGAAAAGGAATTTGTTATTTTTTAAATGAAATGTTCCTGAGTTATGAGGAAATAAAACTTGAATGCGGAATTTCTTCGAAGTCAGACAAGTCGTTTCGTCTCCAAAGATGTGCTAAGTCGTTTAGTACACGCAGACGTGCAGAATTCCAAGTAGATACCTTTTTTTTGACACAAGATAAAACTGATGTATACATCAAAACTCAAGCTACATCAAAACTTGTTTTAGAAGTTAATATCTGTCTCATTTCATGGCACCGAGTGTGGGTATTACAATAATTTATTTATTTCCATAAAAAAATTCATACATTTTAGAATCAATGATTATTAATGCTCACAGAGGCATGTGGTCTTCGATTTGTGCACGATATATAAACGTGTAACAAAAAAACGCGATAAAGAAAAGGCAAGAAGTACCAAAACATGTAATAGCAGTAAAAAAACGCTTTAAAAAGATGTTAAAAGGAAATTTAAATTAAAATGAATACTTTAAACATATTGTAAATATGTAAAACATATTGTAAAACGGATCTCAACTATCTATATTTTGAGGAGATGACCAGTCAGCAATCCCTTTCAATCCCCCAAAGCAATAAATCAACTACGTTTTATTTTATAAGCATTAATTTTAAAATTTGTAAATTAGGTTTTTAGAAATGCTACCATAAAGAATCTGACAAGCAATATGAATTTGAATTTAATAAAGATCTGTTTGTCTTTAATCGATCTGTTCTTACACTTGCTGCGTTGGATGTAATATGATGGTGCTCCAGACCTCATAACGTATAAGATAAATTTAATAAAAGTGTGAACTTTCAGTGTTCTTGTCCATAAAACGTCTCCTTTGTTGTAAAGTCTGACAAAGAACTGTGCCATTGTTTAGTGGAAGTGTGAAGCAGAAACAGCTGAAAAGATCAAACAAGGCGGGAGGAAGGGGCGGGGAACGTTATCTGCGACCTTTACTCCCCTTCCCGAAAAGCAAACAAATTAAAAAACAACGCACTGCATTAAATTCCGACACGTGTTCTACAGACCATGCCGCTTTGCTTTACATTTAGGGCCCATGAGGTAGCCTTTACACAAAGGGTCCTTTTACTTTGTCCGTCGGAACGCACCTCGAAGTTAGAGAGACGCTGGTAAAAACTAGCCTTCTGAAGCGCTCTGTTGCCAATACTCAACAAATTTTAAACTCGAAATGAATTTTCAGTTTAATCCTTAAAAGCTCGTTGCATAACAGCGATAAGTAGCAATGGTGAGTCTCCACTCATCAGTAGATGCTGCCATGGTTAGGAAGAGAATTAATGAAAATATTGCTACTTAATCATATCGGTCAGATAATACTTATATTTTGGTGTCAATCATTCTAATGGAAATAGTGCGAAACAACTAAAATGTTATGAGGGATTCGTTTAATCTATCCTTTTAAACCTCTCTCTCTCTCTCTCTCTCTCTCTCTCTCTCTCTCTCTCTCTTTCTTTTTCTTTTTGTCTTTCCACATCCATCTCAAAAACTCTAATTTGTAATTTTCTTCTCACTTTAACTGTATAGTGTTAAAATGATCTAATCGTCGCAAATTTTTGCGCACCTCGGGGTTTTTTTGTTTGTTATTTTAAGGCAAAAAGCACATTGAGGCTATTATCGCCCTAAATGTAACTGTAAGCGTAAAGTGTTAAAGTAGTAAGTGTAGTGTTGTACCGCGAGGGACGTCTAAATCCTCTCAATAGGTGCAGCTAGTCTGCACCCCCTGCGGGGTGCGCACCTCGGGAGCAAATCGGGAAACAAAAATAGATATGACACGTGAAGTCCCAAGAAATCGTGAAGTTTGTGAGAGAAAAAAAAGATGGAGTGACACGTCGACAGAATAACATAGTCAGAGGGAGTGACAAGTCAGAAGGAAACAGTACAGACTAAAAAAACAAAGCAAATGACACCACCAGGGCAACCACTTGAGAGATGGTCTGAGGACATCTACGTCTAAGTAATAAGAACAAGGTCAATGTTGATTTTGCCCCTTAACCTCCAGGATGTTATGCCAATTAGATGAGGAGAACGGAAAGGGAATAAATCTTAGGGAAGTTCCTATACTTCCGACACTAATTAGCATCGATATTTTTTCCCTGGCGAAAAACCAATGTTATCATCGCCGTTGATATTTTTCTCTTTCGATACTGGCAATATAGGTATCGGTATTGGTGTCCCGATAATATCGAGATATCGATACCAGCACTTCATTTTATGTATGTATCACTATCGTAAACAAAGAGAAATTTATTCAAAAAGCAGGAAATAATTCAGTATTTATGCAGCAAAGCTTCGCTTGTCTTATGTTTTTTCTTATCGGTTTATTGTGTTATCTTTATCTCATGTAAGTAACCATTTGATGTCTTGTGTCGAGAATACTCTCATTATTGCTATTTTTTTATACTTTGTTGTATTTGTACATTACAGTAATAGTAAAGTGTATATGTACTTTATTTTCATTAGTAAAATGTAATAATTTTCTTGAATTAGGTTCACGCTATAGTAGCCTACAATATTGATTTTTTCTATATTTTAAAGTATTTAATAAAGCGTGTATTTAGTTTTTTCACATTGGTAAAATGTAATTTTCATGAAATTTAGGGTTAAAATTCATAACCTTATTGAAAAATTTGTCTCATTAAAACATCACTGTTGTCAATCGCTATTATAAATAATAATAACACGTTTAATTATTATTATAATTCGATATTACGTGTATCGATACTTTTCAGTCGATATTACCGGAGTATTGGTATTTCCGATATTGTACCGATACGAAATATAGTAGCGAATGCGATCTTTAAGTAATTGATGAAGAGCCAATCTTGACGAGAACCAGGCTAACGAAAAATATTTTTTTTTGTATTTTAAAGCGAAAAGCACATTGAGGCTATTATCGCCTCCATAAATGTAAGTGTGAATGTAAAGTGTTAAAGTCGTAAGTGTAGAGTTGTGTAAGTATGTGTTAGACTCGGGTACCGCGAGGGACGTCTAAACCCTCTCAATAGGTGTAGCTACGTCCGACTATTGTGCACACTTGGGCTAATGCAGACGATGAGATGATTTATAGCGTATAAAAATGCCAAGCTCTGGCCGGGAATCGAACCCGGGTCCTTGGGGTGAAAGCCCAGCACGCTATCAACTAGGCCACCGAGGCGGCTTGCAGCTAGTCTGCATCCCCTGCGGGAAGCGAAAAAAGAAAAAAACTTGTGTCCACTGTGAATCTCTTTTTATTTCACAATTGATAGATTTGATTTATGAACCAATACGTAATCCAAAACTTTAATCAAAATTTATGTTCCGGTTTGTATATTGTGCAATGTTTATGCACCACTTACCATTCTATGAATAAATGTTTGCTTCATAGATGAAGCAAATGGTCAGATCTTTCCCTGCTGGATGCTGTTAGTGGATATCGTCTGTCAAACATGATGAGATTATGTCAAACCCAGTGGACACATAGCCGCTCTCAGAATTGTATTGAATTTATTTGCTGTCGTGAGACAATATTTACTGAAGCGATGGGTGCCGAGGGGAGCAGAGCTGCAATAAGTTATTTCAACAGCTTGACTCGAGTAGAGGGAGACTGCTTCCACTGGACCAATCACTCTCGCAAATCATAATGTGACCTTGGGATTTGTTTTGTCTACGCGGGCTGACCGAGAGGCACGGCCAGAGATTCTGTCGCCTTTAGTTAGTCATTAGTGAAGTTCCATTGGAAAATTATCTATATGACCATCATGGTAAGACCCGGTACCTTGGAATGAAATACGGGCCTATCCATGACCTCTAGAACACTTTAATATTTCTTAAAACATTTTTATACTGTGTATCAGCACTTGAGCTTTTTCAATTTGGTTCGATTGTCAGAAATCGATATTGGTAATAGCTTTGAAAAGTTTGTCACCCAGCTAACTTTAACTTGTATAAATTAGCAGATTTAAACTTTCAAATTTTCCAGTGGCGATGAAAACTTTGAAATTAAAAAAAACTGAAAAAAGTTCAGCGTGAAAATGTAAAACGCAGAGATTTTTTTTGAAAATGCGAAAATATTAGATTACGTGAATAGATATTACTTTTTAGGAAATAAGTTTGCATTACGTCAGCGAGACAGTTGCGTGCCAAGGTAAATAACGTTAAGATGAGCAACGCTAAACCAAACAATACTGTTTCTTTGTATCTGCAACTTATTTCGGATTGATTCGTTTCTTTTGTGTAATTAGTTTAGTGAAATTTAAATGACTAATGTTTTGAAGAGTTCATTCCAGCTCCTTCAAGAACCACGCTGGAGTCTGGAATGCCTGTCTAAATATAAAACTCCCCTCCCCTCTTGGAACATACACAGCCCCATTATCTCTGCGACGCGATGCTGTAAATAAAAGAAAAACAACATCGTAATGAAGTCGTCGCATCACTTCAATAAACACATGCCAGAGGACGCGTCACAGTAAGCCAGTGTAGTGTTTAACCGGTAGGCCATGAAAATATAAAATTTAGCCCTTCATTCTTAATCCCTTCTTTGGCGCCTTTTTGTTGTATTCATCGCTTTTAATCATCCTCTTTCTCTATTTTCTGTTTGGCTTCTTTTTTGCTGTATTCATCGCTTTTAATCATCCTCTTTCTCTATTTTCTGTTTGGCTTCTTTTTTGCTGTATTCATCGCTTTTAATCATCCTCTTTCTCTATTTTCTGTTTGGCTTCTTTTTTGCTGTATTCATCGCTTTTAATCATCCTCTTTCTCTATTTTCTGTTTAATCATCCTCTTTTTTGCTGTATTCATCGCTTTTAATCATCCTCTTTCTCTATTTTCTGTTTGGCTTCTTTTTGCTGTATTCATCGCTTTTAATCATCCTCTATTTTCTGTTTCTTCTTTTTGCTGTATTCATTCTCTATTTTCTGTTTGGCTTCTTTTTTGCTGTATTCATCGCTTTTAATCATCCTCTTTCTCTATTTTCTGTTTGGCTTCTTTTTTGCTGTATTCATCGCTTTTAATCATCCTCTTTCTCTATTTTCTGTTTGGCTTCTTTTTTGCTGTATTCATCGCTTTTAATCATCCTTTTTCTCTATTTTCTGTATCATCAGGACCTTTACCTCTGCTACTTTTTCTCGTTCGATTCATCTGCGCCTCCGTCTTGGTTTATGTGCACTTCTTTTTTCCACTTTCGTGGATTGTTATTACTTGAAATGGTAGGTATGATTTTTGTTTAACCGTCAATACTTTTTACCAGTTGGACTCATAACGACAAGGGAAGCAATACCTGCAGTCTCGAAACTATGACCTTGAGGTGCGCAAGTTTAGAAGCAACAAACTGACCGGTGCCTTAGCCACCTCGACCACGCCAGCCCAGCGATGAGCACGCGGTGACGCATATTCTCAGCGTACTGACCTACGCATTATTATGTCATTTCTTTTCTCTTTTCCATATCACATTGACAGCTTCGCATATCAGTCTGGTTTCTTCTGCGTTGGCGGTTTATATCATGACTTATAGGCTGTTCCTTACAAGATAGCAAGTTTTAGTTTAGTTATGTCTCATGCATAACTTTTATTTATGTTTGTTTTGTTGGATTTGTTTAACTTTTTTTGTGGACGAAGAACCTAAAAGATTATTACCGCCCACAACAGGACCTGAAAAAAGATTATTAACGATAAAATTACTGACGTAAAATAAACAGAATTTTGCAAAAGTAAAGCAACAAAATTTAAAATAGCTCGCTTAAGAAATAAATGATAGTAAAACTATATAAAAATGACAAAGATAATATTAGTTCGAATAAAACGTAATAAATGACTATGATATTTGAACAACAAAATACGAGTCTTTGAAAAGAAAAAAAAATGAAAAATTGATTAAATTCTAGGAATACACAAGAAAGTTAGTACTCGCCCAGCAGCCCAAGTTTTCTTTTTCTGTAACGTACTGCCTAATCCATATATCCGGCGCAGGTTCCTTAAGCCATTACATACAGTCTTGAACAGTCGGAGCCAATGGCGGCAGCTGGGTATTTTAATATGGGGTCCTGTGTAGAATTTTATTGAAATTTATTTTTTCCCACCAAACACTCAGTGTATTAAACAATTTATATTATTGTGCAAATAACAATTTTACCAGAATGTTATAAAATATGTGATTTAAAATTAAATTATATTCTATTTTTACAATAACCTTTTCATTGCACTTTGTTAATTGTGAAATCGTGTTTTTTCCAGTTGATATATTCAGTCATGTTAAGTTTTCGTGGTTCATTGCATTCCCTAAATATGATTTCATTCTTTTTGGCTTAGTAAACAGGTTCTGCTGATGTCAATTGGAATTGTAGTTAACTAATAGTTTAACGGTTTCGCTGAATGCACGTGCAAGGTTTTCTTTATTAAACCATTAAAGTTGTGAAGCTTATTTGTGCAGTAAATTGACAACTGTAGTTAGGCTAATCACTGCACAAATAATAATAATAATAATCCGCAGGGGGGTGCAGACTAATTTCACCTATTGAGAGGATTTAGACGTCCCTCACGGTATCCGAGTGTAAAACACACACACACTTACAACATTACACTTACGACTTTAACAATTTACACTGACACTTATATTTAGGGAGGCGATAATAATCTCAATATGCTTTTCGCCTTACCAAAAAAAACACAGATAATGAAAGGAACTGCAGAACTCGCAGTGCTACTTTACACTACTTCACTAGTTACATCTGAAGGCAATCGAATGCTGCCGTGTTTTGCCGAGTCTAACCGAACGCAGCCATTAATGCACTGCGTACTTGAGGGTACAACAGTCTCATTGAAAAAGCTGTCAATCATTTAATAAATTGCCATATTACCTTTTATTTTTCTTCGGGGGTGCTGCAGTTCTACATTGCCATTGTACCGGCGGCCACTGATTGGAGGGTGAGACGTAGACGCGTAATCTTGAAACGATTATAACACTTTCTGATGGGTAATTACAAATTTTATAATTATAAAATTTGCGTGTGCGTGCGTGTTGGATTGAAACATTTCTGGTAAATCTGATCTCACCATAGCAATCAGCGTTAATAAACATTATAAATTTTCACTGTACAGTAATTTAAAAATTTTAGAATGCAGATTGTGATGGCGAAAACAGAATTTAAAAAATTATATACAGAAAATGTCGGAAATGTTGGAAGGTTCGTCTTCATCACGTTTGCAAAATTGTTGTTTGTTGCAATTATTTATAATGAATTTACTTACGGAATAATAAGTGCTATGTAATCATAACATAACTCGTAAATACAATATTTTTTATCGACTTCTTCTACTTTAACCGGTTTTGTGATTAGTACGGTATTTTCCGTTTTGTAAGCCTAGTTAATTAATTCAGAAGGTCGGGAACTATTAACTATTTCTGATAATGTAGGAGACACTAGAGTTTACTGATATATATATATATATATATATATATATATATATATATATATATATATATATATATAGCGCCTCGGTGGCCTAGTTGATAGCGTACTAGGCTTTCACACCGAGGACCCGGGTTCGATTCCCGGCCAGGGCTTGGCATTTTCATACGCTATAAATCATCCCATCGTCTGCATTAGCCCAAGTGTGCACAATAGTCGAACGTTAAAATATATATATATATATATATATATATATATATATATATATATATATATATATATAGAGAGAGAGAGAGAGAGAGAGAGAGAGAGAGAGAGAGAGAGAGAGAGAGAGAGAGAGTGAGCGAGTGAGTAGACTTTAGTGGTCGCTATGTGTGTGTGTAATAGTTTTGCTTTTAAATTCGTCCAGCGAAACAAAATAAAAGTGGATAAGTTAAAATTGTAGTTAAGCGTTTTTTCAGTATATTTAGTGCCTTGTCCATAAGTACAGGCACATCAGCCGCAGCTACTGCGAGGCTACGAGCAAAGTTTGAAAACACCGGATTTGGCAAGGTATGCGTGTATGTGTTTATAGGAAGAATGCGCAAGCCGTGCTACGTGCATTCTTGCCCATGTATGGTAGCGCAGACCTTGCTCTTCCTTCTTCCAACACTCCACTGTTTGCCTTCGCAATAATTCTTTTTTTATTGCATATTTTAATATTAAGTAGGCTTATTCAATTCGTAACGTCTACATATAATTGTTCTCAATTGCCAAAAACCAGTATTTTTCCTTTAATCTATTCATTTTCTTCTTCAACTTTGTCTTCTTGTCATTTTCGTTCTATTTCATATTTATGTTATTCTTTAACTTCTTCTTCGTCTTTACATTCTCTTCATTCTAGTCCCCTTTCTTTTGTGTTCTTCTCTTCTTCGCGTACGCTTATTGTAGTCTCCGTGAGAAATACTGCAAATCCGGTCATTGGCAATTACCAGGTCGCAGACAGGCTGGCAAGGCACTCTTCCGGTCCGGAATGTTAACAAGAAGTTCGTTTGTTCTTTAAATTTGGCTGCATTCCTCCTATTTCCACCAGAACAAGTTGTATTCTGTAGAGTTGTTTCGGGTGTTGGCAGGATGTCGTACACTTGTTTTGTAGTGAGTGATCCTCCTCTGTGTTCTGCTGAAGAACGATTTTCGACCTGTGGCGGGAACTATAATTTCTCAGAAATCCATTGTTAAAATCAGAGAAACAACGCACCTATCAGGACGAAGCTACTGTGCATTGTGAAGATGCGATGTGATGCGCCGGCAGTAATGTCCGGTAGTCTCGCGTACGTTAGACCCGTGATACGCGAGCACTGCGAACCAATCAAAAACCAGTATTAGTTTACGGGAGAATTGTGAACTTGTTTCGCAGACGTAAACTGTTTGAAAGTCGGGAGAGAAGTTCGGGAATTTAGAGTGGGTATTTTTGTGCTAGTAAGCGGAACTAGTTGTCTCAGTTCCTGTTGTTTGGGCGATGACACATAAATATATCTTCCTGAATGCACAACTTAATCAAGGAACGCATTTCGTTTCGTAGCCTATCTGTCCCGCCTTCCTCCACGTCCATACCCTTTCGCCGTTGTAACAGTAAGTGGTAAATAACTGTTATTTAATATTTGTTACATTAAAGTAACAGTTTACTCATTTTATCAAAATGTTACAAACAAGTAAACATGCTGTCATTTTGTAAATATGGAGCATTCTCGTTACTCGAAATCCAAGAAATGTTTAATTCATAAACAAAAATCGTGTTTTTTGTCAAACAATACTTTTAGTTAAACATTTTTTAATTTTCCGTTATACCAAACGCTAATATAACGACTCAGTTAATCCATGTTTTATTCAATCGTAGGACAATCTCGTTTCGCCTTGGCTGAACAAACGGATGAAATATTGACACAATTTCTAAAAGTGGTTAATGGTTACCCTCCACAGAATGCAGTTTGCTTTGCATTACACTGGCCAAGGGAGGGTCTAAGGGCGATCAATTCTCTAATGCTCCCCCCGCTCTTCTAACCGGAACCTCGGGGGCTGAATCTTACGTAACAAATAACTTTATTAAGAAATATTTCGGGCGTCCATTTTTGCCTTTCGCAAAAAGTGAAGCATTCACCCTTCTTTCTTTGATTTATGTATACGAATAAAATACGGAGTGTACTGTCATTTACAAGTTTAAACTTCGTATCGGGAGAAAGTAAAAAATATAGTCATACTGTATATAAGTTTCAAAATGGCGCGTCCCCGCAGATTAGCGAGAGGATTTAGACGTTGAAATTCTTTTTATATTCTTCTTCTTTTCTGCTAGGATTATTGTCACTATGTTCAGTATAATGCCTTCCCTAGCTTCGTAAATTCTTCTTTCGTTGACGCGTTTCGGAGAACCAACATCTTCAAAAACTATTTCTATACGATTTAGACGTTCCTCGCGGTACCCGATTCTAACAACTCGAACTTACAACACTACACTTACTTCTTTAACACTTTACACTCACACTTACATTTAGGGTGGCGATAATAGCCTTAATGTGCTTTTAGCCTTAAAATAATCAAAATTAAGCGTAAGCGTGACAGCTGCGTGACGAAGTATTTTTAACTGCTTAATTTGGACGTTCGAAGATAGATCAAGTATGATGAAAAGGTAACCTGTTCGAGATTGCCCGACCCCCAAAAATAAAATACTTATTTTAGTTTCTGAGCGAAACTGGAAACTCTCCAATGTCTGCCTCATCGCACCGAAAATAGAACTGTATGAAACGGTTTCTGAGAAATTTATTGAAATTTTGGTAACTGATTAGGTCTAAAAACCTTTATTGTTTTTGATTTTATCCATTAAAATGTTTTGTATGACCGCAGTAACTAGTAGTTTAAAGAACAGAAGACCTCGCGTTATATTCTTAATCAGTCGCTTTGTCACCGCTCTGCGACAGCCAACTGACACGCGTAACCTTTGGCGCGCTTCCTTTTGTGACATTTTTAACCGGTGAGAAAAATGTCACTGGACCAACTTTATTGGATATCTTATAACTCTTTCTTCATGAAGCGGTCAAAATTATGATAGGTCTTGCCGTTCATCCCGTATTACAGGAAATTACGCTCGTCGTTAAACTAGCGCTATTTTGAAACAAGTAAATTGGAAAAAATACGCATAGGCCGTTCGGGGTTTATACAACATACATTCGTAAGAAATTTCAAAACAATTGGTCAATTCGTTTTGCCAAAGCGTTTTTACACTCGTCATCGTTAAATCAATGGCTGCCATTTTAAAACTGAAGTGAATGGGAAAAATCGTACACATTTATAATTCGGGCTTTATACAAAGTACCTTCGTACCCAATCGGTCAGCGGTTTTTGGCCAAAATTTCGTATACTCAAAATTACCAATGCCGAACGAACGGTCGAGTTGAAACAAAAACTAATTTAGTTTGCATTCCTTGCAGTCTAACTCATTAAGATTTTAATGTTAACAATTAAAATACAATTTACAAATTTGGTAATTATTATTTCAACGTATAACCTCAGTTAAAATAGTATTATCGGAGGAACAGCTGTGCTGCGAAATCAGCTGTTTAAATAAACATTACTTCAACCCTCTAATACATCTGTATAGCGTATTCATTCTTTTTGCTTATGTTTTTATCTCTCTTGAGTAGATGAGTATTCCTTTAGGTGTACCAACAGTAAGGGGTTTCCATTTTCCGCCTTGACAGAGAAAAAATTATTTAAAAAAAATATGGTTTTATTAAACATAACGTAGGTGTTTATCATTAGTGATTCTGTTAATATAAAAAAATGTGTCCAAATCGAGTAAGGGGGGGGGGTATTACAGCAGCATAGAAACGTCAGATTTCTTTGGTCAAAGATCTTTGAGGAAATAAATTTGATGGTTCTTTCAATGAATTTCAGCATCGAATTTCTTATCTAGTTTTAATCAGCTCGGGACAGAGTAAAACACACACACACACACACACTACTATTTTTTTTTGGAGGGGGCTCTCAAATTTTGGTTCTTTTAGGTTTTTGAGATTTTCCCAATACTTTTTCAGTCTTATAGATATCTGTAGTCTAACTTCCTCCGAGTAAAAGGCAACTCTTTTTGTTCCTTCTTTAAATTTTAATCTAGTGTTTTTATTTCTAAGGATTGGTTTTTCCCTTCCTTCTTTGTGACTTTCTCCGTTATCCCTAATTCTTTTAGGTCCTGTTCCACTTAAGCCACTCATTCTTTACTTTCATCTTGAGTTGGTAATTTAGGAGTTTACACTACTAATTTATTATAGTAGACCTATAATAATATATATATATATATATATATATATATATATATATATATATATATATATATATATATATATATGTATGTATATATAATTCGGTCTACAACGTTCTACGCCGTCTTCCGATCTCCAACCTCCACCGATCGCGGTCCCACCACAGGTCTTCTGGTAAATCCCTTTTTTTTATTTCCTTTTCGACTCCCTCTCTCCAGGTCAGTCTCGGCCTTTCTCGTTTTCTTCTTCCATGTGTTCGCCATTGCATGATTTTTTTTGGGAATTCGCTCATCCGGCATTCTTTGTACATGCCCGTACCAAACCAGTTGTTTTGTTCTTATATCTTCTACAATTGTATGCCTTACGTCCATTATCCTCCGTGTATATATATATATATATATATATATATATATATATATATGTATATAGTACCATTATTTATTAAATAATAGTATGCATTATTTAATTGAACGCGTTCGCGTTGTAAGTCTTGGGGGTCTTTCCATGCTGGTTTTCCATCAGCTCATTTTCTAATAGAGCTCGTAAAAATGCAAAATTACATAACGTGTTAAATTTTTCGCCTTTTCGATCGCTAAAAACGTATTTGCAATCCGTAATTTGTCACATTTTGCCCATCACACGTTGACTAAAACGTGCAGTTTATACTTTTCAAAGTGTGAACAATAATTTAACAACTTAACTTTTAAACGCTAATGGTTTGTTCTATCGCATACCTTCTTTACAGGCTGCGTAGCCAGACAACTGGGCGCGCGTGTTCCTGCAGCTTGTCAATTTGCAGATTCGCCAAAGCGTAACGTATTGCGGAAGGGCTGACAGAGCTGTTGTACGACTATTGTGGGCTGGACGTGGAATATAGAGCAAGGATAAGTTGTTTCGTCTGAGACCAATCAAGATGTAGGCTATTAGTTCTCGTAGATTTAATGTCGAACTGTAAATTTCTTTAATTTCAAATTACGAGTTGTGAATAGGGTTTTGGTTGGTGTATGACCAAAACTCTCTGCCCACTTCGTGGGCCAACCCTTTTAATTTTTACTTACTGAAAAACAGTTACAGAACTATATTACTGTACACCAAGTCATTAAATTCCGACAAATGAAAATATTTTTTAGGGAATTTACTTTGGAAAAATGAGCTGTTGGAGTGCCATCACGGTAAAACCCAAGCCCGAGGTCTTGTAATGATTCTAATTCCACCATCATAATCATCATTAAGATCTGCATATATAGCATTTTTAACTTTCAAATGAAGTTGAAATTTTTGAAAATGAACATAGTTTTCCCGTACGGGGAAAAGCATTACAACGTTTAAGCGTATTTATGTATAAAATGTTTAACGATTCTTCAAAAAAAGAGAACAGGATCGGTGATCATTTCAGGGCCACGGAGTCATAGTCTTACCATGATGGTTGGTCTAATAACTCATTTTCTTATGAAATTTCCCGATACTGTTGGATTCAATGCTAATTGTTAACAGATATTAGATTTTTACCACTGGAAAGTGAGCCCGGTCCTTCCCTATAGATCACTTTTTGATGAATCATTCTAATTGTGTGTATGTGTGTGTGTGTGTGTGTGTGTGTGTGTGTGTGTGTGTGTGTGTGTGTGTGTGTGTGTGTGTGTGTGTGTGTGTGTGTGTGTGTGTGTGTGCGTGTGTGTGTGTGTGTGTGTGTGTGTGTGTGTGTGTGTGTGTGTGTGTGTGTGCTACCATCACGTCAGCGATTAATCCAAATAAGAGATCCAGGTGATTGGGAGTTCTACGGTACGCTTCTCGCCATCGATTGCTTTGAAATTTCTTTGCGGGCTTTTTTGACTTCGGGGAATTTAAAATGTCATATTTCCCCGTGGAAAAATAAAATTGCCTCCACCAGTTTGATACACGGCGTGTTTGATCAGTTTTGTGACCGCAGCCGCGTCGCCTCCACCAGTTTTATACACGGCGTGTTTGATCAGTTTGATGACCGCAGCCGCGTCGCCTCCACCAGTTTGATACACGGCGTGTTTGATCAGTTTTGTGACCGCAGCCGCGTCGCCTCCACCAGTTTTATACACGGCGTGTTTGATCAGTTTGATGACCGCAGCCGCGCCGCCTCCACCAGTTTGATACACGGCGTGTTTGATCAGTTTTGTGACCGCAGCCGCGTCGCCTCCACCAGTTTTATACACGGCGTGTTTGATCAGTTTGATGACCGCAGCCGCGTCGCCTCCACCAGTTTGATACACGGCTTGTTTGATCAGTTTGGTGACCGCAGCCGCGCCGCCTCCACCAGTTTGATACACGGCGTGTTTGATCAGTTTGATGACCGCAGCGCGACGCCATCCACTCATCACAAAGGACGGGAGTAAACACAACCGCTTGCGTGTGAACAGAATGCTTAGTCAGTACACATTACAATACAAAGTGTCGATACTATCTCTTGCAAGTCACGGACTATGTTTCCGGTAAAGAACAATTTGGACAAAACACTTTGCATTTCGTACTTCCGGTCACGGAATCTTCAAGGTCACATGCTTACACCGGTACAAAACTGATTGGTAAATGATTTGGAAGTAGTTGAGTTACTCTGAATTGTTATTAAACATACTGCTTGTTGTATTGTTAAAAATACGTAGAACTTATTTTGTATTAAAGTATACTGTGTGATACTGCCACTGGATATAAACGTACCAGAAATGTGAGCGCTCGCTGCTGCTGGTACCTTGCGGCACAGTGTTCAACTACAGTTAAATACATAATGCAGTAATTCTGTCTGTTTTCTTTCCCCCTGCCCTTGCAGCTTGCAGCGTTCGTAGCGGTAGGTAGTCCAATTACTTGAACTTTAGTCACTAATATCGAGCACGTTTTATGTAAAAGTGGCTGTACTTTAGTCCGTTTTATATTCAATGAGGCTGCTAATGGTTTGGAATCTGTGGATTGTTCTAAAACGAATGCCATAATTACACAACGTACTAATTAGTTGTAAAATCAACTTGATTATTGTGTCGAAATCTGCCTATTTATATTAATTTGTATTTAGTAATTTAATATTGTAAATGGCCCTCTTTTAATAGATTATTTATTTATATTGACGTCACTGGATACATTACTTGTTACTTCTAGTGGTTCTATTATTCAAACAAAAGAGTATATTTAGTTGTTTAATAATATTTGCTCTGGGATTAAGTAAGTAACAATCACAATTTGCCTTTTTATTTCAAAGTAGTTTGCGTAAGACTAAGTACAAATTTAAGTTTTTCTTTTGCTTAAAACAACCGATTTATAATTATAAATGTTAATTCCTTCTTTTCTTGCGTGAAAACAGAATTGATTTACATTTTTTGTTACTATTTATCTTTAAAATATTAATGCTTGAAGTTCAAAATTAAAATTGTAAGTGTTGAAAAGCAACCGTGTTGATTTTCTTTGGTTACCTTGAACAACATTGTGGTTGTTTTGGCCTAAATCAGTGGTACATAGAATATTAAAATTAAAGACAACCTATTGTTACGTTTAATTCGATACAAAGTTAGTTACGGCTCACCCCTTCTCCTCAGTAGCCGGCAAACAATACTCGCCAAACTTATTACGGATACGTAATACGCCCTCGTTAGTCTAACTGGCATAAAGCAGAAAAACATTTTCCGGAGGCGCCCTGTGGGACCTGAAACTGGCCTCCGAAGTTGGACAACATAGAGGCTAAAGAAGTGTAATAAAGTGCAAGCCGAAACTCAAAACATTGCACAAATTTTCTAGTTAAGGTACTCCACCGTAAAGAATAACCAATAAGATAACAAGCGCCAATAGAAATTTAAATATCTAAACGAAATGATTGGCCGCTTCCGGCGAGCAGTGCTTCAAGGCATGCGAATTATTCACGCCAATTGATATTGATATGCCTCTCCCTCGGCTTCAGACTGTCGCGACAGCAAAGTTGTTGGCATTAATTAAACCAATTGGTCAGGCCAGGGGCCAGAGATGTCGATGGTTTTATTTTAAGACGTGGGCTCAAGGCCATCCACTTCTTCCCACAAGTATAAGATGGACGCCATATCTCACGTCTGTTTTTGGTTAATTAATATTTAGTATTAATAACTGTACGTTCTGTTTTAGCTCCTGCTTTTGTTTCTAACGCGTTTGAACGATAAGTCAGAAATTTATGGACTGAAGTGTTTTGTTAGGCTGCGAAAGTAGTAAAAATAAATAGCGACAGAACAAACAGGCAAACCTCAAAATCGAATCAAATATTTACTGAAATATTCGTAACTTAAATAAGTGTATACAATTTTAAATAAAACACTTTAAATTATATCATAATTTTTTGAATGTGATTTTTTGCAACAGTTTTTTAATGTATAATTATTCATAAGAATAACCTGCAGTTCATAAACTTAATATTCTGCAAATGTTTTGGTAGTAAATAAGCCTAGATACCAAATTTGAACAAAATCGGTCCAGCCAATCGATTTGTAAATCAACTACTTTTTTGACACTTATGAGACTTTACGACGGTAAATTTAAGAAGTTCCAATTCAATGAGAATAAAATCCTTCCTTAGTAAAAATTCCTGTAATGTTGATAACTAGTAATGAAGAGACACGACAGAGCAACGCTAAATAAAACATCTGCCTAAAAACATAAGCCTTATTATTAAGAGTCTGTAGACCCTGTCGACCATATTGAATCTATCGGGTCCTAGGCTATGTTACTTAACGGTACAGATTATGTTAAGGTAAAATTACGTTTGATGTCTCATTTTAAAGGCCTTGTGTACGAATTGTAGTCATTTTTTTACATTTTGGATATACCTTCTTGATTTTGAGGATCTTTACCGTACATATAAAAGCAAAAAAAAAATGTATAAAAAATTAAAACTGGATTACATTTCCACATACAAAACCTGTAAGTGAGATATCTTTAACTTACATTAGTCTTATAGGGAATAACATTAACAGACTCTTAAGGTTTTGTAACAATCTGACATTTTTTAAAAACTCTTATCAAGTATTCATGTCTAAAACGATAAATTCACAGTGTCATGTTATGCGGTTGTTGAATTAATTCACCGCTAACAGCTCCCCGGACCACCCCTATTCATTAAACATATTAACAAAGCGTGGCCACACGCGCTAAGGGTAGTATTAACCGATGGGGTTAAACATAACCTGATGAGGGTGACACGCGTTGATAATAGCGGTTGTAACAGTAAGTCAGTTGGTATCTGCTTAAACGGGATTAGAAACGCATTCTGGTGGCAGTTTCAGTTAGAATAATAGAAAACGTAAGATTAGAATTAAAAAAAAAATATTAAATAATTTGTAATTTAAGGTAGGAATTTATGCAATAAATTGGAATATCAAGATATTTTATGGTAAAAGCAAGACTTTTTAAAAGACCAATGTTTGGGAGATAATAATGTAAAAAATAATAATAGCCTGCATAAAAAGCGTGATGAATTAAAAAAAGCATCATTTGAGGTAAAAAAAAAAAAATGGTAAAACCAGAAAATGTGGAAAATTACACAATGTTCAAAGTAGCGATGTATGAAAAAGGGAAACAAAATTGCTTTAAAAAACGAAATTTTGAAGTACAAGTTACAAAAAAAAAAAAAAAAATTGGGAAAACTAGAATGGTTTTAATCAAAAAGTAGACAGTGTGATGAAACTAGTGGTAGGTGGAAGGCTTACGAGTGTTTTCGTGTTAGCAGTGAATGCTCTGAACAGTGAACAGTAACAGTGATTTAATCACAGTTTAGAGAACAGTTTACTAATAAGACAACGTGCTGCCGTGCGCTAACTGCTCACTGCTCAGTGCTGTTTATTACGCTAGTACATTTCTAATAAAAAATGTTTATTATTACAAAATTCCAAAATGAAAATAGAGGTACATTACAAAATCAGTAAAGTAAATGCGGACAACTACTTATTATTGTGAATATATATATAATCTCCTAATGTAATAATTGTGAATCGACAAAAACTTGCATAGAAATGATTTTCGTTAATTAAAAATTAATATTATTATAATCAAAAAAAGTGAATAAAATAATAGTAAGCCTATATCAAAATTGTTAGAAATATTTTTTATATGTTTTCACATCTAAATATTTTTTTTAATGTTTAGTCTATGTGAATATAAAAATTTAACAAATAAAACTTTCGAATTTATAAAAAAAAATATAAATAATATTTGTCTAATTATTAGTTAAGCACATTATAATAAGAAAATAAAACAAATAGGCCTTAATTAGTACTAATAGTAAAATAAATAATGTTACTAATTAATAAACATTAGCAGTAGGCTAACTTTTATTTCACGTAATTTTCAGTATTCCTTTATTATTATTGTAAAGCAGAGCAGGCAACATTGAGCAGAGCAGTTGAAGAACAATCACAACTGCTCAGTGCTCAGTGATAGCATTCACAGTCCCTCCTATAAATGAAACCAAACTAACAAAACACACTTTTAACCTAAAAAAAGGATGTAAGGACCAGCAGTATTTAAAAAAGTATTAAAAAACTTTATTTATAAGGTAATTAGACGCTATAATTCTTTATGACACACTATCAGCAAAAAACAGACACCTTGCATTTTCACGGTTTTTTTAAAATTATGGTCTATTAGCAATATATTTGTAGTAATGTTTTTCGCAAAAAAAACGTTACCCTACTTTTTACCTACAGCATTTTTTATTTTCAGTTAACGTTTCTGGTTAATTTGTAAGCGGTTTTTTGCCAAAAAGAGGAAGAATTTGAAATTAGAAAAAATCGCCCGATATCGTGCTGACGTAATGTATCGATTTTTCAAAAATACTTCTTGAATCTTACCATTATACAAATTCTGATGTGTATATTTTTTACTTTTAAGATGCAAAAAAAATTGTTGAAAGCAAATAAATTATACAAAAAACTGAGTTTATCTTAACAAATCGAGGAGTAATCTGTATCTTTAATTAACGTTATTCTTATTGGTAATTTATATCGTATATATCCGACAAGGCTTACAGACTAGTAAATATCCTAAGGTTGAGGACAGCTGAAATACATTTTGTAAAATGTTTAACAAGATTTTAACCCAAATTACACGCTGCGCAATTCGTACCTTTCGTTAATGCGTGCTGAATATACACCTTGATGTTTAAGAACTAATCGTAAATCGGTACTTAAGCTTTCAGGATGCGATAAATTAAGTGTAACAGCGGTGCTTACACATTAAAAATAAATCACTGGCTATATAAGGAACGCATTTCCGGTTAATTTAATTCTGTACTTCCGTTCCTCTGAGAAATTTGTTGAACGTGTCATTGCACGGGACCGGGCGTGAAGAATGTTTCGAGGTCCCAAGGCAACACTAATAACTCAGTGCCACTCATAATCTCCTCATCGTATCATTCGTAGGCCTCTGGTGGAGTGAAAGGAATGAAAATGAACATGAAATTACAGAGTTTTTAGTAAATTTCTTTTGGTAAATGAGCAGTAGGAGCCGACATTTTGGTAAGATCCAGGCCCGGGATCTTTTTTTTTGTGTTTAACGTCCGACTATTGTGCACACTTGGGCTAATGCAGACGGTGGGATGATTTATAGCGTATGAAAATGCCAAGCCATCGCCGGGAATCGAACCCGGGTCCTCGGGGTGAAAGCCTAGTACGCTATCAACTAGGCCACCGAGGCGGCTCTTGAAATGAGCGCGCGCGTGTATGTGAGCACGCCTACGTTATCAATTTAGATCCGATTTAATTTAGACTTGGTAAACAAGTCGATTTTGTTTAGGACAAGCCCGTTAGCCAGCAAAAGCCGTTCAACAGTTTCAAAATGGCGGCTATTTCAAAACTGTTTAGCATAGATTTGAATGTAATTTCGAAAAATTTATTTCAGCATCGTGATTAGCGTTGAAAACGGTATAAACTGACATTTTGACTTTTCAAAATCTGTTTGAATTAAGAAATCGAATTGAGGGCATTCATGTTCATTTTCGTACTTTCATTGCAATGTTAAAATTTAAAACGTTAAGAATGCTGTTTGTGATGGTGAAATCAGAATTTCAAAAAAAAACAACAACTAAGATTAAAATAGTTTTTGGAAATTAGCTTCCATCTGCGAGACAGCAGCTGTGACAATTAGCCTATAATATACGTATTATAGTGTGCATTGTTAATGTGATAACGTACCTGTTGTCATGGTAACAATAAAAAATCAGAAAAATCACAGATTGTTTGTAATTATAGACCTAGTTGTCTGTTTTGGCCAAACGCATCGACCGATTGTTGTAAAATTCGGTACGAAGGTACTTTGTATAAAGCCCGATCGACGTATGTGTAAGATTTTTTCCTTTTTTACTTCTGTTTCAAGATGGCGACCTCTGATTTAATAATACGAGTGTACTTACTTTTGGTTAAAAGTATTGAACCGATTGTTTTGAATTTTGGTACGAAGATATGTTGTAACAAAGCCCAAATAACATCTGTGTACCATTTTCCCCCCATTTACTTTCGTTTGAAGATGGCGGCCTGTGACGAGTATACACAGTTTTAATGAAACGCATTGACCGATTGTTTTGAATTTTGGTACGAAGATATATTTTACAAAGCCCAAATAACATCTGTGTACCATTTTCCCCCCATTTACTTTGGTTTCAAGATGGCGGCCTCTGAGGAGTATACACAGTTTTAATGAAACGCATTGACCGATTGTTTTGAATTTTGGTACGAAGATATATTTTACAAAGCCCAAATAACATCTGTGTACCATTTTCCCCCCATTTACTTTGGTTTCAAGATGGCGGCCTCTGAGGAGTATACACAGTTTTAATGAAACGCATTGACCGATTGTTTTGAATTTTGGTACGAAGATATATTGTACAAAGCCTAAATAACATCTGTGTACCATTTTCCCCCCATTTACTTTCGTTTCAAGATGGCGGCCTGTGACGAGTATGCACAGTTTTAATGAAACGCATTGACCGATTGTTTTGAATTTTGGTACGAAGATATATTTTACAAAGCCCAAATAACATCTGTGTACCATTTTCCCCCCATTTACTTTGGTTTCAAGATGGCGGCCTCTGAGGAGTATACACAGTTTTAATGAAACGCATTGACCGATTGTTTTAAAATTTGGTACGAAAGTACTTGTATTAAGCCCGAAAAACATTTTTTTCCATTCACTTCCGTTTGAAGATGGCGGGTTCTAATTCAGTATTGAGAGTGTTGCTGTTTATATTTCCTGTAATACTGTCTGAACGGTAAAACTGATAACTTTTACCACTTCATTACTGAAAGAACATAAAATTTCAAAAAAAATGCCCAGTAATATTTTTCGTAAGTATTACGGTTACCTGTTAAATTGATGGAAAAGGTTACGAGAGTTGTCGTGGAGCGCTGTGTATATTAATTAAAAATGTACTGCGAGATCTGAAGTACTACTTCGTAAATAAATACCAGTCCATACGGGGAAAAAATAAATTTACCTCAACTGTAACTTGTAAAGACTTGATACCTTAATTCCCCCGTCTATAAACGTTTACACTAAAACAAATGTAAGTTAACCAATTGTGCCACACTTGGGCGGCCACTCATCACGCACGTGTGCCCGCATGTTGAGCCACTGCCTCCTCTATATTTAACCTCAACTTAATGGCATGCGGTTCCCTCAATGTATGCCATGCCTATGCTAATAAAGTCAATTAACTGCCTCCTTTTCAATTGTTGAACACTTTTAGAACTTCTGAAATATTTCCCCTCTAATAGCCTAACCAAAACACCATAAATAAACTCGACTTAGTTAAAGCTTATCTGATTGTTTTTGGTCTTATTATAGCGTATGGACTACTTGGATTTCTCCTATTTTCGATTTTTGGTAGCTCTAGAAAATGGGCGGATTTAGCCGAGAGATGCTGGACGGGTTGGGCAATATTTTATAAGGGCGGAAGCTGTTTTGGTACGTATACAATACCTTTCAGCAAAAAATATGTCAGAAAATTTGGTATTCAGAAACGAGATTTTAACACGCTTTTAGACTAAGTCTGTGTGTTTGGAAAAACTAATACAATATGAATTTTAATTTGGTTCAAATTAATATTTTGTATATACATAGTAATACATAAAGAGGAAAATATGTTTGTTTGGATTTCCAAATTTTTGCATTTTACAGATATAGAACACCTGTGAACCTTATACTTGAACTTATACTTTTTTTACTCAAAAAATGGATATTTTCAAAATCTGCAGTAACATAGGCTATTTACGAAATTTTGTTTAAATAAAGTCCCATAAGTGCTAAAAGAAATCGTAAAAGTTGCTATATCCACAAAAGAACTTCCGTTCTGGAGTTACCTGAAAATCCTTAAAATATCGATAGGCCTATATTTTTCGAGAATCGGTTCATCACATTTTGATTTTACGTAAAAATACTTAATTGGTCAGTATAAAAAAAACTGAGCTTTTTAATTTCCGTTAGTAACCCTGATCGCCGTATTTTTTTCCGATATACGTACCATAAATTTCTTATATTCTTGTATATGACCAAAATTTGAACAAAATTAAATTGAATGTGCGAGTGCGTGCAGAAATCTGTCATTTCTACCTACTCTACATGAGTACCTACTGAGGGAGTAAAAGAAATACAGTATTGAAAAAAAAACTGGAATGTATAATTTAGTGGAAACCCACAAACCTACAGATAATAGCTTTGTCATAAAACTGTTTTATGTTCGGGATAATAATAAAAGATAGGATGTATCGAAGCAGGAGGCTACGCGACGCCTGATGGTTGTAGCCCTAAAACCGTATTGCAGATGAGGCCGTGATAAACAAAAGGCGTTGTCCTCGTAAAAACAAAATGGCGATAACAAACGCGGTCACAGGCTTTATTGCGTGTCTTTTAACATAAATATACACGTCGAGAGGAAGTCGATGATTTTCGTGTGACTTTACTGTTAGCGCCTTATCATTTGTCCATCGTTAATGCATGTCTTCACTTCTTGCGGACCTTGTCGGTCATATTTATTGAATTTATTCAAAATAAAACCAATTTTAAACCCTACAAAAACAAAACTAATTAAGGATACACGTTACCCCGCTATTTAGTTAAAATTACTTTTGATATATTGTTTTTAAGTACTTATATATTGGAATGTTGTCTGCTTTTTACATTTTTTGCCTTTAAAGGTCTGTGTTGTATCTTTGAAAGTAAAAAATATAGAGAAAATTTAAAAGCCTGACCATATTACCATACACAAGACCTTTAGAAGATATCAAACATAATATATTGTTAACAAATAGCGGATTAACCTGTATCTTTAACATTTCGATGCATAAATCAGTTTTCATTTATCCTCACGATTCCAATTTTAGTCTGATTTGTTTCAAATGTGGCATAAAAATCGATTTTAGTAATATTGAATACAGAAGTACAACACATTATAAAAAGTGTGCTCGATATCAGAGGCTAAAGTCCAAGTAATTGGACTATCTGCCGCTACGAATGCTGCAAACTGCAAGGACAAACGGGGAAGACGTTTGAGAAAATAGACAGTACTGTTATCTGTTTAACTGTATGTAATTGAACTCGTTGCCGCAAGATGTCACCAGCAGCGAGCGCTCACAAATCTCTCATAAGTGTTATCTTTCTAGTACGTTTCTATTCAGTGATAATACAGCTAAATTCGTTTTCTGAAAATGGCGGCCATTTCAAATCTTTAAAAATCTGATTTCGCTATGGTAAACAACTGCATAAAATATAATTTTGAATTTTAAAAAATTGGCGGCGGTCAAGATTCCTTTTCATATTTTCAATGTGATCCTGAAAGCTACTAAAATATGCAGATTTTTAGTACTGTTTATGATGGTGAAATCAGAGTTTCAAAAAGAGTGCATGGTAAAAACAATTAATTTTGGAAATGTTCTTCCATTACGTCGGCGGAGAATTGCCGGACACACTGCGGAACATTCCTGTTAGCGTGCTTTTACTCAATCACGTACGGCTACTGTGGGCAGACCAGTTAACTTCAAACGAATTGCTGTCAACAGACTGAACTCATTTCCTTATTAAGTCTAAGAGTTAGCCTGCGCTTATTGTTACAACAATGGCGGCTTGTTTATCATTTATTCATTCAGCTGTGACATACCATTTGATTATAATAAGCGTAGCCACGCTATATAAGTCTTTCGAAATCATATAGGCCTACTCTAACCGGACGGGAACCGGACGCCATATTTGAAAGTGTGGCGATTGTTGTTCTGTAGATTGTGAAATGTGAAAATTCATTGTCGGCGAGTGTTTCTTGGAAGCTGGGTTATCTGAGATAATTGTATACATTTGTGTACATCCATAGAGATTGTTGGTATCAATAAAATGTGTTTCTAGGTATTACAAAAACGTACAAACTTTCTCTGTAGCCTAGCATGTGTACTTTTTCAAAATCCTCTGAATAACTGAACCGAGCTTCGACATTTTGTTTGTGTCGTGCAGTTTTGGCTAAACCAGTGGTCGGCAAATCGCGGCTCTTGACTCCTTGGCTGCGGCTCTTCCACGAAATCTTAAATGAGGCACGGAATATGATTTACCAACTTGCCTTGTAAGAGATGAGTAAACTTTCTGAAACGCAAATGTACAGAAATTTTTTTCGATGTTAGAAGAAGTAATAACATTCTAAAAAAAATTGTTGTTTTTTGCCGAACATTTTGAAAGAGAAACTCTAATACACTTCCATGCCTATTGAAATATTGTCGATAAAATAAGTCCAATATTAACATTTGCTATTTCTGAACAACACTGTTAAATGTGAAGGAAGCTTTTTAAAGTTTTGAACCTGTTGAAGCTATTTTTAAAGTCTTTGAACCTGATGAGAACATCACGTATAATATTGGTATTGGTAACTGAAATGCAGTTGCTGGATTTAAAAAATAAAACTTGTAGAGCTCAAAATTCGAGCGTCTTTATACCGATTTAGAGACAACAACATACAAACCTGACACCTTTACTTTCCAAGGAAAAGCAAGGCCATTGTTCACATTAGTGGAGTATTTGTAGTTTTTTTTAAGGAAACCTTTTATATTATTTAACTTGTTATATTTTTGAATAAATATTATCTTTATATAAGTATGGTACAAAGTTTTATTTAATGTACCGTTAGTAAAACCAATACATATTTTGCAAAGGCAAGCTCGAGAGTGTACTTTTAATTCTAGTTATTTCTATAAAAATGTCTCTACTAAAGCAAAGCTTAAGTTTTAAAAAATGGCTCTTTCACTGACAAGTTTGCCGACCACTGGGCTAAACGCATTGACCGATTGTTTTGAAACTTGGTAAGAAGGTACCTTATATAAAGCCCGAACAACGTATTGTAAGATTTTTCCATTTACTTCCGTTTCAAGACGGCGACCTCTAGTGTAACGATGACGAGTGGAGTTGTTGGGTGTTTCCTGTAATACTGGCTGAACGGCAAGACCTCTCATAATTTTGCCCGCTTTTGTGGAGAGAGAGCATAAAATTTCCAATTAAGGTGGTCCAGTAACATTTTTCCTTAATATTAAGTTACCGGTTAAATTGGCGGCAAAGGTTACGAGCGCTGTCGGGGAGCTGTAGACAGGCAATTTATTATTATTAAGAATATACTACGAGGTCTACTGTTCTTCCCCGCAGGGGTTGCAGACGAGCTCTATTGAGAGGATTTAGACGTCCCTCGCGGTACCCGAATCTAACACACATACTTACACTTACAATGCTACACTTACGACTTTAACACTTTACACTCACTTACATTTAGGGAGGCGATAATAGCCTCAATGTGCTTTTTGCCTTAAAATAAAAAACTACTGCTCTTTGGCCAGTCATAACTGAAGCCAGTGTATCAAATAAAAAAAAATGTTAAAAAAATATAATTAACATCTCTTAAGTCAGTGTGTATTCCCTAACCGTTTAACAAATTTTAAAATTAATTTGCTCATACTGGCATTAATTATAAATTTTGAATTAAATTTATCGATCCACACGTTCTCAGTGTCGATTCTAGTCGATTCTAAATTAGTGAAAAAATCGATTTTTAGACACGTTCGTGATTTTAAAAAATCCAATGATGGTCAATAAAATCTTTAAAAAAATTTATCTTAAATTTTTTTAAATACCTGATTTCTCCGTTGTAATCAGCATTATAATCTGCATTTTAAAATTTTCATTGAAAGTCGAACATTAAAAATGCCAGTTTGTGCATATTTTAACGTTGATTATAATTATGAGATCAGATTTTCAAAACGTATACGGTAAAACAAAATTACAGTTATGATACGGCTTTTGACATTCATACTGTCAAAAGTATTTAGGCCAAGGGCACGAGCCTCCCCCTGAAATACGTTTTTGAGATCACGCCTCCCCATAGCGGCAATTTGGGTTAGTAATTCTACACCTTTATGATGCGAGGACGTTTTTTAGGCCAAGGGCACGAGCCTCCCCCTGAAATACGTTTTTGAGATCACGCCTCCCCATAGCGGCAATTTGGGTTAGTAATTCTACACCTTTATGATGCGAGGACGTTTTTTAGGCCAAGGGCACGAGCCTCCCCCTGAAATACGTTTTTGAGATCACGCCTCTCCATAGCGGCAATTTGGGTTAGTAATTCTACACCTTTATGATGCGAGGACGTTTTTTAGGCCAAGGGCACGAGCCTCCCCCTGAAATACGTTTTTGAGATCACGCCTCCCCATAGCGGCAATTTGGGTTAGTAATTCTACACCTTTATGATGCGAGGACGTTTTTTAGGCCAAGGGCACGAGCCTCCCCTGAAATACGTTTTGAGATCACGCCTCCCCATAGCGGCAATTTGGGTTAGTAATTCTACACCTTTATGATGCTTTATGATGCGAGAGGACGTTTTTTAGGCCAAGGGCACGAGCCTCCCCCTGAAATACGTTTTTGAGATCACGCCTCCCCATAGCGGCAATTTGGGTTAGTAATTCTACACCTTTATGATGCGAGGACGTTTTTTAGGCCAAGGGCACGAGCCTCCCCCTGAAATACGTTTTTGAGATCACGCCTCTCCATAGCGGCAATTTGGGTTAGTAATTCTACACCTTTATGATGCGAGGACGTTTTTTAGGCCAAGGGCACGAGCCTCCCCCTGAAATACGTTTTTGAGATCACGCCTCTCCATAGCGGCAATTTGGGTTAGTAATTCTACACCTTTATGATGCGACGACCTTTATAATTTTAATTTTCAGAACTTCCGTTCATTTATGGTTTCCAGTAAATATTTTTATTGCGTTTGTAATGGTAGTAAATGTAATTTTCGATTTCATTATATTAAAAATACACTTGTAGTTTATTTATTATATATTTTTTACAAAACAGTTGTTTAACAATAAACGTTTGTATATCTTTATCACATCCTTCCATTAATTCTTGTACATCTCCCAGGTTAAGGACTCTTGTTCTAGGCTATCTCGTTTTATGTTCGGAAATGCTTCTAACACGTCAGCGAGACAGTTGCGTGCGTAATTTTTTGATTACCAATATACAAAGTTACGTAAACTGACGGAGATAAGACATCGCAGAGTTGCAAGACCATCCGTCTGTGAAATCTGTAATGATTATAAATTAAACGATTTTTTTTAGACTTTCAAAATTTGTACATTTTTATTATTGTTTCTGTTCACAATTACTGCATAAATAAATATATTAATGTTTAACTCACAAAGACCTTGACATGGTTGTGTATAATGTGTGTAATAAACTTGATAATTTAGACATTGTAATAGCCTAATATACAGTCATTTTAACTGCCATAATGCTGAATTCATTTAGGCTAAAATTAGTTTCAAAAAATTACTTCAGTGTTAGTTTTTTTAACCATTTTATTAAAAAAAACAGGTATTTTCAGAGGAAAATTATATAATTAATTCTGATATCGTTGGAGTTCCAAAGTTTTGTCATTTCTTTAATTTGAAATTTAGATTCTCTTGAATTATAACTACCATAATTTAAACGAATTCGGATCAACCTAATTTGAGAAATAAAGCCTATTTTTTCAACTATTTTGATAATCATTTTTGGGGAAATTGCAATTCATAAATTTTTTGGCTTAGTAACTTATAGACAGCCTACATCTAATTGGTTTTCGATGGAAATCGTTAGACACGTTTTTGAGAAAGTTTTATTGTTTTTTTTCATCAAAAATGGCTTAAAAAACCTTTTTCCGGTTTCCTGAACAATTTTTGATCCCAAGTAATAGGACAAACGTACGTGACAAATTTCATCAAAATCTATCTACTAGTTTAGTCCCTAGTTGCACACACAATCGGACGTTTAAGTAAAAACCACTTCTTTTGATTTACGGAACTGAAAACTGGTAGATTAATCAGAATCTCAAATCGTTTTTTTTAACAATCACCAAACCTTTTTTAAGCTTCGTATAATAAGAAAATAATACATAATAGTGACTTTAAAAATAAAATAATAAGTAGATGCATTGGAAGAGACAAAATCACAAATGTATCCTACCTTGCGCATGGTCAAACCTGAGATCTCTTCCTTTCAGGCAAGAACGCACATAGAAGGGTTGCGTTTGTTGTTTATTATTGATGTATAAAGATACCATTAATCACTACTGCCATGGACAGCCAAGTCTGGTGAGACCAACCATGCAAGCACAACCCGTAGTAAGGCTTAAACATAACTATATAGGCCAAGCCCATCAAGGCCCGATCCTTAGTGTCAAGCCGCGTACAAGTCCCGGCCAAGCTTGTCCAAGCCGTGCCAGGCCCGGTAATCATGGACCAGCCGTGTCCGCCTCGGCCTGAGAAGTCCAAGGCATCCAAGTCCAGACCGTGACCGCCCAGCCAAAATGCAAGTCCCGGCCATGCTATAGTCCAAGCCGTGCAGTGTCCCGACGCTAAAGTCCCAGCCAGGGCGAGTCCCGGCCAAGATGTTTAAACCTTCCTAGACTCGCACAAACACAGTGTAGCCTCTAGACCAGCTGATCACGGCAAACTACAAGACCTGTCATTAATCAGAGTATATCTGAGCATCAGCATAAACACACGAGTACACTCACAGTAGGTGAACTAGACTGAATATTTATTTAAAACATTTGCTTAGCAACAACTAAACAATTAACTTTAATTGTTGACCGGTTTTATAAGTTCGCTTTGTATTTTTTACTTCGACGAACATTTTACTAATTTGTAAGGCCTGGATCTTTTATTTAAGTAAATATTTTGCTATTTTTAAGGATAAATAAATACCCAAATATAATTTAATATTTTATAATTCTTTTTTCTAAAAAAAAAAATAATGTATGAAGAAGGCGAGGATATAAATGGAAATACAGTTTTCCAATGAACCGATGTTAGGCCTACAGATGTGAGGTGAAAAGGGAAGGAGTAAATGATTGTCATTCCTTGAGTCAATATCGCAACGATAATTGAAAAAAGAATGTTGCTCTCATAGGTACTTTATAGCTAATACTAACATTCTGCTTGGAGCTTGAAAATCGTGTCCAGGTAAAATCGGAGAAGAAAAGTCTTGTTTTTGTTGTAAAATATATTGGTCCTCCAATTTCTTGCATAAAGTCCTAAATGTTGATGTTTACCAATATACAAAGTTATGTAAATGGACGGAGATGGAGATACGGCATCTGTCGTTTAGACAAACAATCGCAGACTGACGAGGCCATCCGCCTCTGATGCCATTTTATATAGGTCAAGACTGTCGCTGTTTTAGGAAGTTCCAATGTTAGCCGCACTGTTTACGTCTGGCCTTTTATGGACAACGTTTTTGCGTTTCTGGAACAAAAAGTCTGTTGTTTGCTGATGTATGAGTAAATGTTCGAATGTCTACCATGCGACGAGGAGATTTGCGTGGCGGTCGTGAAATACTGAGGGCCTACTGGCTATCCCACTTTCGCACGGTAGTTATAAACTTCCCCCATCACAGCGTATTACGCTAGATCTTTTGGAGACTGCGAAACGTTCCTTAAAATTTGTAACGAACCCTCAAAAAGAATTCTACACTTCATGAACGGCGCTCCTGATTTACACTTCAAAATCACATTGAAAATAACGAAAATGAACCCTCACCGCCGTCAGATTTGATTCTTAATTTCAACGAATTTTTAAAATTCATAACGAAGATTTATGCTGTTTTTAAAGCCGATTACGACTGTGTTCAGTAGGCTCGAGGTAATCCGACGTATTTCGGGCAGCACTATTGTCGGATTACCGAAGACGACGGATTAATGTGTAGGATAATATAAAGAAAATTTTATCTTAATCATATTATATTTCTGAAAGTTTGTGTGTTTGTTATTCAATCACGCTTTAACTACTGGACCAATTGATATGAACATGGTTTAGGTACCTGAGATAAACATAGGCCTATTTCCATTTTAAACCCCCATTATACTACTTACCCAGCCCAACATAATTATTTAGTATTTATTTATTATTATTTAACACTGTTGTACATGATGGCACCTCAGATAGTTCATTTTCTAACTGAAACTTGTTGAAAGTCTGATATCGCCAATATAACATTAATATCTGCACGATTCAGCACTCAAATTTCGTTGAAAAAACGGAGCGCGGTATGGTGGGTTTTTTACGTACTATAATTATAAATGTAAAAGGAAAAACGTTTTCGTATTAAAGCACTATGTTACTTTATTAATTAAATAACGCGATGAAAAATCACCAATTAACAATGGGCGGAGTTAATCACCGTAAATCCTAGAATTTATGAAGAGACTAGGTCTGGAAAAGGTACTATCTGAGTATGTCAGGAATATAGATTTTTTTAAGGCGAAAAGCACATTGAGGCTATTATCGCCTCCCTAAATGTAAGTGTTAGAGTACAGTGTTAAAGTTGTAAGTGTAAGTGTGTGTTAGACTCGGGTGCCGCGAGGGACGTCTAAATCCTCTCAATAGGTGAAATTAGTCTGCACCCCCCTGCGGATTATTATTATTATTATTATTATTTGTGCAGTGAATTAGCCTAACTACAGTTGTCAATTTACTGCACAATGCAGTTTACTGCGGGGTCAGGAATGCAGGACACAATGAATCTACAAAGGTTTCTTACGGATGTTCCGATATTGCATTCGATACGATATTTGGTATCGATACTCGTGATATCGAATGTTTTTTTTAATAAAGTATTTACACTAATAATAATTAAACGCGTTATTATTATTTATAACATCAGTCGACAACCACGATGTCATAATAAAAAAGTTGTTTCAGTAATGAGTGTAGAAGTTTAACTTAAAATTCAAGAAAATTACGTTTTACCAACGCGAAAAAACTAAATACACATTTATTTAATTAATGAAGTACAGTACTGTAAAAATTTACAAATAAGCTGCAGCAAACTTCGTACTACAAACTGTAACAATAATCATTATTAACATTTGAAAATGATTAAGAGTTTTAATTACTGTAGATTAGATTAACACTAGAGGAAGGGATAATTCAACCCCTGGCACTGCGATCAACTGACCTATTACGCAACTAAACCTCTTAAATACCTATTTCAGCAGATTGGTGCCCGTAATAAGTTCCAACAACCCACCGACTAGCTCACTCTGCTGAAGATCCCTAGGGTCTTGAAAACCAAAAACCCCTATCCTCTTACTAGCAAGAGCCTAATAATCATAAATTATGTGTCCTGCAGTTTCCTCCTCCTTCCTGCACAATCTACACACGGTTTCTCCATGGTACATTCCTATCCTGTTCATATGCACCCTCAGATCACAGTGCCCTGTAATGAGCCCCATGACCCTCCTGAGTTGTGCACTGCCCAGGACATCTGCTGCCCCTTTGAGTCCTCCAAAAGGAACTTTACTTAAGAGGCGCTTACTATGGGAGTGCCCATGAAGGTTAATCCATCTTACCTGGTGTTGATTGATAATCCACCTGTTAATAACAGCCCTGGCCAACGATTGAGAGATCCCTAAAGCCGGCTCAGGTCCGATAAACTCAGATGCAGATCAAAGTCCAGCCAGTCGGTCTGCCTCCTCATTATCCTCAACTCCCCAATGCCCCGGAACCCGGTTGCCCAGGGACAGAGCAACAGAATCCTTCCAACACGCCCAGACCAGGTTGGACCCGCAAGTGCTTTTATTGCTGCCTGACTATCGGTATGAATATGAATACGTGCCTTCTTGAAGCCACGATCAAGTTCTTCCGAACAAAATCATTAATGGCCATCACTTCAGCCTGGACTACTGTTGTATGCTGTCCCAGGGTAATAACTTTCTCTAACCCCGGTCTCAGGCCGTACACTCCATCACCAGTGCCTGTCTTTGTCTTAGAGCCATTTGTATACCACACTATGTCTCCAACACACGATCTCTCCTCCTCCCCAGAGGTCAAATTAACAAAAGGGTCTAGATACTATGTGCTGTTTAACCACCTGATCCGTCCCCATTAACAATATTGGGTCCATTGATCTTGTCTGTGATTCTAGCATGCCAGCCAGACACTACCACCCTGCAGCTAATCTGCTGTAACCTAACTCTTAAAA
Source organism: Callitettix versicolor (assembly GCA_022606455.1). Classification (NCBI taxonomy): domain Eukaryota; kingdom Metazoa; phylum Arthropoda; class Insecta; order Hemiptera; family Cercopidae; genus Callitettix; species Callitettix versicolor. The sequence goes on along the minus strand of CM040188.1, from coordinate 75,763,251 downwards.
ATACAACTTTACTAATAAGAAAAAACTAAAATACACTTGTAACTAATACTTTAATGTACAAATACAGAAAAGTATAGTGAAAAAGCAGTAATGTACTCCTGACTCAAATGATTATCGATATTAAAAATAAATCGATATGAACAACGCAGATAGGTGAAGCTTTGCTGCGTAAATAGTAAATTGTTTATTTCCTGCTTTTTGAGTAACTTTCTCTTTCTTTATGAAAGGAATGCAGAGATAAAAAAACGACACACTTTGACCGATATGACCATACGATATTTATAAATGCTAGTATATGTAGATATTATCTAAATACCAATATTGATACCAATACCACCGGCGTCAAAGGAAAATATCGATATCAATCAGTAATGAATGGATCGGGACAACCCTAGGGCAATAGTAACTTTTGAACCCATTATTTTATTCATAAGTTATTAAATTGTATTACGTTTTTACAAATTCTCTTGCATCACAGCTGAGATTATTTTAAGTGATTCGTCTTTGAAACCCAACCAGTGTATCAGATTTCCGAGCTGTTTGTCAATGTTCCAGCTGATTAGAGAAACCGTTAAATTGCCTTTATTACAACTAGCTGCGGTGATCACGTGGTCTATGTTTACCCATTGAATGTGACAACACAAGTTACAGAACACAGCTGTTTGGCAGCGCCAGTGTAGCCTTGGCGTGACGTCCCTCCTAGCCTCTATTCCAGGACTGTTACAACACAACATTAAATTAAAACTGATCTCATCTTTTGTTAAGACTTTTCATTGCTGACATTATTTTGTTTCCAATGAGCGGTGTTTCAATTCAATTAACTTTCACCGGCAAATGTGGTTTTTAGCTGCGTAAAAAAAAACAAAACGGACGGCCATTTCAACAGAATGACGTCACGCGGCATCGCTTTCGTTATTCGTAATTAGTTTTTAGCAAATTTCTATTGGAACTGTCTTAATGGTAAACCCAGACCCGGAACCTTGATATGAGCACTGATCCTGCCTCTAGATCACTATTTGAGGGATCGTTAAAATGTGTGTGTGTGTGTGTGTGTGTGTGTGTGTGTGTGTGTGTGTGTGTGTGTGTGTGTGTGTGTGTGTGTGTGTGCGTGTGCGTGTGCGTGTGCGTGTATGTGTGTGTGTGTGTGTGTGTGTGTGTGTGTGTGTGTGTGTGTGTGTGTGTGTGTGTGTGTGTGTGTGTGTGTGTGTGTGTGTGTTCACACCATTATATAACGCGCGTGAGAGCACGTTCACGTTCTTAATTTTGATCCGATTTGATTAAAAACTTAGCACAGAAATCGAGTATGCTAATTGCTTGGACAAATTCGTTTACCAGTTTCAAAATGGCGTCAATTTAAATCTTTAAAAATTCATAACTTTTAGTGTGTGTGTGTGTGTGTGTGTGTGTGTGTGTGTGTGTGTGTGTGTGTGTGTGTGTGTGTTCACACCATTATATAACGCGCGTGAGAGCACGTTCACGTTCTTAATTTTGATCCGATTTGATTAAAAACTTAGCACAGAAATCGAGTATGCTAATTGCTTGGACAAATTCGTTTACCAGTTTCAAAATGGCGTCAATTTAAATCTTTAAAAATTCATAACTTTTAGTGTGTGTGTGTGTGTGTGTGTGTGTGTGCGCGTGTGCGCGTGTGTGTGTGTTCACACCATTATATAACGCGCGTGAGAGCACGTTCACGTTCTTAATTTTGATCCGATTTGATTAAAAACTTAGCACAGAAATCGAGTATGCTAATTGCTTGGACAAATTCGTTTACCAGTTTCAAAATGGCGTCAATTTAAATCTTTAAAAATTCATAACTTTAGTGTGTGTGTGTGTGTGTGTGTGTGTGTGTGTGTGTGTGTGTGTGTGTGTGTGTGTGTGTGTGTGTGTGTGTGTGTGTTCACACCATTATATAACGCGCGTGAGAGCACGTTCACGTTCTTAATTTTGATCCGATTTGATTAAAAACTTAGCACAGAAATCGAGTATGCTAATTGCTTGGACAAATTCGTTTACCAGTTTCAAAATGGCGTCAATTTAAATCTTTAAAAATTCATAACTTTTAGTGTGTGTGTGTGTGTGTGTGTGTGTGTGTGTGTGTGTGTGTGTGTGTGTGTGTGTGTGTGTTCACACCATTTATATAACGCGTGAGAGCACGTTCACGTTCTTAATTTTGATCCGATTTGATTAAAAACTTAGCACAGAAATCGAGTATGCTAATTGCTTGGACAAATTCGTTTACCAGTTTCAAAATGGCGTCAATTTAAATCTTTAAAAAATCATAACTTTTAGTGTGTGTGTGTGTGTGTGTGTGTGTGCGCGCGTGTGCGTGTGTGCGTGTGCGTGTGTGTGTGTGTGTGTGTGTTCACACCATTATATAACGCGTGTGAGAGCACGTTCACTTTCTTAATTTTGATCCGATTTGATTAAAAACTTAGCACAGAAATCGAGTATGCTAATTGCTTGGACAAATTCGTTTACCAGTTTCAAAATGGCGTCAATTTAAATCTTTAAAAATTCATAACTTTTAGTTTGTTTGCGTATGTGTGTGTTTGGTCAAATTTAAAGATATTGTAAATGTGTAGGCTATTGTATTGCTAATAATGTGATAGTAGTTTTAATGCAAATGCCAGCATAATGAGACTACTGTAGTGTTAAATTTAACCTGTATTCTACATTTCAATTGATGCCAACATCGACTTGTATTTTCCAAACTAATGGCATTTTTCTGTTGTTCCAGGTAAGCGAACGACTTCCTGTTTTGTCACTTCCGTTACTCGTCAGGTAATGACTAATTAATTAACAAGTAATAGCTGGTCACGGCACGTAGCACTGACGTGATGGAAGCGAATTGCCAAACATTAATGTTAACTGACAGAAAAGGACATTTCGATAAGCGGCAATCAAATGACACGTGAATTGATTTTGATAATGGCTTGGGTGTGATCGTTACCAAAGAATATTCCTTCATCTGTTCTAGACTAGCTGCACCTATTGAGAGGATTTAGACGTCCCTCGCGGTACCCGAGTAACACACACTTGCACATACAACACTACGCTTACGACTTTAACACTTTATACTCACACTTACATTTAGGGAGGCGATAATAGCCTCAACATGCTTTTCGCCTTAAAATAATAAAAAAATCATCTGTTCAAAAATAGCGTTAATTCAAAATTTATAAAGTAAATCATAACTTTGTTTAAAATCAAAAGCATTATTATTTTTTTTGTGGGTGATGAGTAAGATTTATTAGTCACGCTCGGAAGTGAAAAGCTCATTCGGAAGGAAGAGCCAAATATTGCAGAGCGAAAGGACATAAATAATTGACCGGGCGAATATAGGTCTCCGTTTTAATCCGACCGTTCGGCATTTGGTTCTTTTTTTACGCAGTTTTGGCCAAACGCATTGACCGATTGTTTTAAAATTTGGTACGAAGGTACCTCGTATTAAACCCGAACGTGTAAAATTTCTTCCCATCCACTTCAGTTTCAAGATGGTGTTCTGATTTAATGACAAGAGTTGTTGGTAACTGTTTCCTGTAATACTAGTTGAACGGCAAAACATATCATAATTTTGAGCGATCGTAGAGAAAGAGCATAAAGTTGGGTCCAGTAAAATGTTTCCTAAATATTACGGTTACCGGTTAATTTGGCGGAAAAGACTGCAAGCACGTCGGTGAGCTGCTTAAACAGTGGCCAGGCAATTAGTTGGTGAGGTCTACTGTTCTTTGAACTGCTAGTAATAACAGCGAGACTCGCCCCCCCCCCCCAGAAAATCTGAAGAAACATAAATGTAAACACCCGGGAATACAGCTGTATGTGCAGCATTCTGAAAGAAACGTAACTAACTCAGTTATGAACGTTTAAGAAGTCATGTGATCAATAAAGTGGAGGGGAATTGATCATCTGATTAAAGCCATTAGGGCGAAGTCATAGATTAAAAACCTGATCTGGATATATATGCCTATCATTAAGAAAAACATTAAACAAATCTATCAGATCGTTGAATATTAATGTACTAGAATGATAACCCTCATGAGAGATATGCGACGAAAAACATTAAACAAATCTATCAGATCGTTGAATATTAATGTACTAGAATGATAACCCTCATGAGAGATATGCGACCACACGCTTCTAGTGGCACCTGGCGGTCACATTTACAGTTAAATAGATAATGGTACTATTTTCTCAAACGCTTTCCCCGTTTGTCCTTGCAGAATAGTAGCGGCAGATAGTACAATTGCCTCCGATATCGAGCAAGCTTTTATAATGGTGGCTGTACTTCTAGTCCCTCAGTGGTCAGATAAAAGAGATAAAACAACCGCATTGACGTATTAAATTACAATTTTGTTTTTAATATAGGCTCTTTCGATAATGCATGTAGATAATAATAATGAATATTTTTAAATCTAAAAAACGTTTACATTTCGTTAGTGTAGCCTTAGTCACATTTAAATAATAAATATTTGTTCTCTCGAATTTGTATAAAATCTAGTAAAACACTTACTCGTTTTCCCGTATTTAAACGTAGCTTCGAAGAAACTCGATTAAATTAAATGCTTATACTGTTTGTTTTATTTGCAAACGTTTAATGAACGCTGATTAAATGTAGGCTATCACATACACTGTCACGACAAAGGTCACCAGTTTGATCTCTCGACCTCTTACATCTTTCGTCATTCATTTTAACAGTGGTCTTTGCTTCCTGCAGAATTCTCGATCATTTCAAGTCGGACATAATATTTTATTTGTTTGACAAACTTAAAGATAAGATTGGCCGGTTTTTAATTACCAGTGTCCCGGTAACCCGGTTCAGGACGGTTATAGAAATGTAATAGTCACAGCACGCAACTGTCTCGCTGACGTGTGGAAATCAGTTAATTTTTTTTTTTGAAATTCTGATTTTATCATCATAAACAGCATTAAATTCTGCATATATTAAACTTTCAAGTTGCGTTGAAAATACGAAAATGAACTCCGACCTCTGTCAAATTAAATTTCTTAATTCAAACGGATTTTGAAAATTCAAAAATCACATCTTACAGACGAAAAAGTTATGAATTTTTAAAGATTTGAAAATGACCCATTTTGAAACTTTTCAACGGATTTTACTGGGTTGAAAAACTTATCCAAGCTGTTTCTAAATTTCATTTTTTACGAAATTTGAATCAAATCTGACTAAATTTGGAACGTGAGAGAGTCAAAACGTGTTCTAGATGTCAGGATCGATGCTAATTTCAAAGGCCCGGATCTGGGTCTTACCATGATAGCTCATTTTATAACGGAAATCCGTTAATAAAGAAACTGGTTGTTACGAAATAAGACTAAAAAGAGGCCGTACAATCAAACCTTAAGCCAGGTTGTACCAAGCTTATAGTTACATTTCCCAAAAGTAAATGTTTTGTTTTTGCAATAAATTTTAATATATTTTTGGTTAGTTATAAATACTTTGTGTTTCAGGTTTCGGAAATTAGTTTTAAAAAATCAAACCATGATAAAATACGTTTGTTTGATACTCCCGCACCTGATACGTGTCCGTTACATGTTCATTTTCGCGTGTACAATCAATTACATCGTGTACTCCTTGTATTTGTATTGTATTGTATTGTTTGAGATCATTTAGGTTAAAATTATGCAAGTGCAGTATGTAAGGGTGTCTAACGTCAGGGGCAGTATAGGCAATTTGGGTACACGGTATTGTTTAACGTTTTGCATTCTGCACTCTACAATGTTAAATTTGATGCCAATCTCTCGCGATTTTGACCAGCTGTTTTTTTTTAAATTACGCTAGAGGTTTGGATAAGAGAGACAGAATTAATAAAAAAAAGTCAAACCTATTTTAGGGCCTAAATATTGTTTCATTAAAACTATTAGTGTGTTTCATTAGTTTAACTGGCACAAGGCCATGTGAAGAGGAGTTTTTATTGGTTCAGAAACACTAAAAAAGCCTTTATTTTTATAATTAACTTTTTTACTATTAGTTATGACAGGAACCAGTTTTTTTACCGAACACCGCGCAGATTGTACAGCATGCATTCATATTGTGTCTTCACCTCACCCAGAACCCAGAAACACAAGATTAAATATCCGTGCGTAAAGATTTGCATCTTTACGACAGAGCTCAGTGTCAGCGCTTGACTCGTCAACCACAAAGACAGACGTACTTGGTTATCTTACCGCAGAAACCCCGCTTGTGTGGCTTTTTGGCGACGAAACTTTCCTAGGAAGCAGTGATTTATAGAGTTCCAGGACCAGGTACGAGTATAATAACGTGGGCAGGATCTGACACAGGAAGCTGTGCTATTCACTGCCTACGTGATACTGTAGGCGTTGAACACGTTTAATGAACGTATGTGTCCATATGTATAGTGACCTAACTTAAGGGTCATCGAAAACAAGAAGAAATTATATTATGGTTAGGTCAGCTTTCAAATAATCACAGCTGTCTCGCTGACTGGTAGGCGAAATATTTCGGCATCTGCACGCCGTTATCAGCGTCTCGGTTATTGCATCCAGGTCTTGCCTTCTCGCGGATCTCTCCTTCATTCTTTCCTTCAGTTATGCGTCGCAAAATTTCGTTACGTGGCCGATAAAGTAGAGCTTTCTCTTCTCGGTTGTTTTTAATAGCACTTAATAGCACGGTTGTATTCACCCAGCTGCTTGAGTACCTTCGCGTTTCTTCTTTCTGTCCGTCCACGATATTCGTAGGATCCGTAGTGAGTAAGTAATTCACGAACAAACGGATCAAAATGAACAAATGTTTTAACTGAACTACTCCGCGAACTAGTTCTTGGTGACTTATGTAGTTCATTTTCGCAATCAGCGCTCCTATCGACTTATTATGAAACTACAGTGCATCACCTGTAACTGCAACAATATGCAGAATAAACAACAGCACCTATTACCGTACGTTATCAAAGTAATTATGCTGATTCGGCATACATGGCTCCTTCGAGTACAGTACAGACTAAGCCAACACATTATACTCGTAGCCTAGTTTATTCTATTAGTATTTAGTTCGATTAGTTCAGTAGTTAGTTCATTTGGTTCACTAGTTCAGCTCTACAATAGTTCGCGTACTAATGGAATTACTCAGTTTATTGTACTAGTGTTTAGTTTGATTAGTTCAGTAGTTCAACTCAACAGTAGTTCGCGAACGAATGGAACGACTCAGTTTATTGTACTAATGTTATGTTTATCTGATTCAGTAGTTCATTTCGTTTACTAGATCAACTCAACAATAGTTCGCGTACTAATGGAATTACTCAGTTTATTGTACTAGTGTTTAGTTTGATTAGTTCAGTAGTTCAACTCAACAGTAGTTCGCGAACGAATGGAACGACTCAGTTTATTGTACTAATGTTATGTTTATCTGATTCAGTAGTTCATTTCGTTTACTAGATCAACTCAACAATAGTTCGCGATCGAATGGAATGACTCAGTTTATCATACTAATGTTTAGTTCCATTAGTTCAGTAGTTAGTTCATTTCGTTCACTAGTTCAACTCTACAATAGTTCGCGTACTAATGGAATTACTCAGTTTATTGTACTAGTGTTTAGTTTGATTAGTTCAGTAGTTCAACTCAACAGTAGTTCGCGAACGATTGGAACGACTCAGTTTATTGTACTAATGTTATGTTTATCTGATTCAGTAGTTCATTTCGTTTACTAGATCAACTCAACAATAGTTCGCGATCGAATGGAATGACTCAATTTATCATACTAATGTTTAGTTCCATTAGTTCCATTAGTTCAGTAGTTAGTTCATTTCGTTCACTAGTTCAACTCTACAATAGTTCGCGTACTAATGGAATTACTCAGTTTATTGTACTAGTGTTTAGTTTGATTAGTTCAGTAGTTCAACTCAACAGTAGTTCGCGAACGAATGGAACGACTCAGTTTATTGTACTAATGTTATGTTTATCTGATTCAGTAGTTCATTTCGTTTACTAGATCAACTCAACAATAGTTCGCGATCGAATGGAATGACTCAGTTTATCATACTAATGTTTAGTTCCATTAGTTCCATTAGTTCAGTAGTTAGTTCATTTCGTTCACTAGTTCAACTCTACAATAGTTCGCGTACTAATGGAATTACTCAGTTTATTGTACTAGTGTTTAGTTTGATTAGTTCAGTAGTTCAACTCAACAGTAGTTTGAACGAATGGAACGACTCAGTTTATTGTACTAATGTTATGTTTATCTGATTCAGTAGTTCATTTCGTTTACTAGATCAACTCAACAATAGTTCGCGTACTAATGGAATTACTCAGTTTATTGTACTAGTGTTTAGTTTGATTAGTTCAGTAGTTCAACTCAACAGTAGTTCGCGAACGAATGGAACGACTCAGTTTATTGTACTAATGTTATGTTTATCTGATTCAGTAGTTCATTTCGTTTACTAGATCAACTCAACAATAGTTCGCGTACTAATGGAATTACTCAGTTTATTGTACTAATGTTATGTTTATCTGATTCAGTAGTTCATTTCGTTTACTAGATCAACTCAACAATAGTTCGCGTACTAATGGAATTACTCAGTTTATTGTACTAGTGTTTAGTTTGATTAGTTCAGTAGTTCAACTCAACAGTAGTTCGCGAACGAATGGAACGACTCAGTTTATTGTACTAATGTTATGTTTATCTGATTCAGTAGTTCATTTCGTTCACTAGTTCAACTCTACAATAGTTCGCGTACTAATGGAATTACTCAGTTTATTGTACTAGTGTTTAGTTTGATTAGTTCAGTAGTTCAACTCAACAGTAGTTCGCGAACGAATGGAACGACTCAGTTTATTGTACTAATGTTATGTTTATCTGATTCAGTAGTTCATTTCGTTTACTAGATCAACTCAACAATAGTTCGCGTACTAATGGAATTACTCAGTTTATTGTACTAGTGTTTAGTTTGATTAGTTCAGTAGTTCAACTCAACAGTAGTTCGCGAACGAATGAAACGACTCAGTTTATTGTACTAATGTTATGTTTATCTGATTCAGTAGTTCATTTCGTTTACTAGATCAACTCAACAATAGTTCGCGATCGAATGGAACAACTCAGTTTATCATATTAGTGTTTAGTTTTATTAGTTTAGTAGTTCACTTCTTTCACTAGTTTAGAATAAATAGTTCACGAATGTAATGACTCAGTTTATTGTACTAGTGTTTAATTTTATTAGTTCAGTACTTCATTTCGTTCTCAAGTTCAACTCTACAATAGTTCGCGAACGAATGGAGTGACTTACATTAATAATATTTTTCCCTTCTCTGGAGACATCTTGATTCTTCTTGAGTCATTGTTTGTAAATTGTATATATTGCACTATTTTTATTTATTTATTGACTAATTTATAGATGAATATAGTCTTCTCTATAGCATTGAATAAAAGGTGAAGCAGAATGGCTGGCATCTTCGAAATTAAAAATGCTGATGTTTTTAAACCAAAATTTGTAAATAAAATTTGTTCAACGTTTTACTAATGTACTGAGTGGACTGATATTGTGTTTATTAGTATTAAGTAAGTTTTGTGTATCAAAGTTTGTGTGAAATCGGGCGTCCGAGCGCCCGCCATTTTCTTGCAAATAAGCGTTTGACAGTTTTAGATTACTTCAAATATCTTGTCATAGGTTAACAAAGAAAAAAGTTTCTGAAAGCGTGAGACCGTTTTCCAGTGAAGGCCTTCTAACGTAAAAGACAAAAAAGTTGGGCATTTGTTTGCCCGTTTTTTTTGTTTCAGATGGATGTATGTCAGTTTGGTATTGCTTGAAACCAAACCACAGCTACAAATAACGTAAAGACGTTTCACTAAAATGCGTTCAGTCGTACACCTTTGAAAATCGGATTCATACTTCAAAAATCTCTCATTTCTAGAAAGAAGCCTTTTTTTGTGTGTTTAACGTCCGACTATTGTGCACACTTGGGCTAATGCAGACGATGGGATGATTTATAGCCTATGAAAATGCCAAGCCCTAGCCGGGAATCGAACCCGGCTCCTCGGGGTGAAAGCCCAGTACGCTATCCACTAGGCCACCGAGGCGGCTAGAAAGAAGCCATTTTAATACACTTGAAAGATAAATTTTTTGAAACCCTGCCCTAACGCATATTTACACCTTAAGGAGAAAGAGCGTGTACAGTTTTATCTTTGTAGGCCTTTTTCTTGTATAAAGTGACTATTTACTTTAACTTGTATCCTTTAACTAAAGGTTACTGTATGTAGATTTCTAATACTGTATAATATATTTGGGTTAACTTATTAATACTTGTAAAATGAATACTGGTATGGGAATATTTTCGTTTCCCAGCCGAGATTGTCTAACGTTTGGTCTCTTTCCACCCTTGTGTCTGACTGATATTTGAATAACACTGTATAATTTGGGGTAAAGGTTATCTCGAAGGGACGCCCATTGTCCTGGATGGAGAGGGCGTGATACACCCTGGCCTAGTCCTTAGTCCATGAACCAGCTCACGGTTGATCAAGTGAGACTTTGTCCTTCAAAATTTGGAAGTGTCAATATATACATTGGGGAAGACTGCAACGTTTTGTAATGGGGTTTAATTATGGAATAATACAAAGTTCAGTTCAGAAAATCTTTGATGTGTTCCTGTTCATTTGTGCGCATTTACTGGCTACCAACTGGGTTACCTGGTTTCCTGCTTTTGTTTTGTTTTGTTCTTATTAGTGTTATATTGTGTCAGTAATTGTGCTATGGTTGTGTTGCTTAGTCTGTTTGTAGATAATTAACAATGTTTATTAGCAAATTTCCATGGAAAATGAACTATTGGAGTTACCATCTTGTTAAGACCCATACCCGGTACACTTAAGCGAGCGTCAATACTGACCTCTAAATTACTTTTTGAGAGGTTACAATCTGTAACATTGTGTGTGTGTGGGGGGGGGCGCGTGCGCACTTTAGCAATCTCACGTTCGGTCCGATTTCATTGAAATGACACAAAACCGATTTCGTAATAATTTACACAAATTAGTTATCCAGCGAAATCCGTTCAAAAGTTTCAAAATGGCGACCGTTTAGAATTTTTAAAGTTCATTACTTTTTTGAAAATTACTTTCACCGTTATAGGCCTAATTAAAATTAGCATTTTGAATTTTCAAAATCCGTTGATATTAAGGGACATACTACGCTATTATAGAAACATGAAATTTGTTTGATCAAAGATCTTTGGTGAAATAAATTTGACGGTTCATTGATGAATCTTTGGCACGTTGTAATCTTTGACAAAGATTTTCAAAATAAGTAGGTAAAACCTCAAAATTTTGTAATTTCCTGTTTGTGCCACATTATTCTTTCCGTTGTATACAATTTAAAACGATGGTGAAACAGACTTTTGCAGAGTAAAAACACTAATTGTACAAAAAAAGTTTTTGTGGAGTATCCACACTAATGGTTACAAAAACCGAGTTTAAAATACACTCGTTCTTAAAATTCGCCCATTTGAATCACGATCTTCCAAATGCAATTCTTTAATAACATTGGCAACTACGCCTAGTATCTTTCTTCTGTGTATCCATGGTCGAACCCAAACTTCTTTTTTTCGTTTTTCTCACTTTTCTTTAGTAGCGCCATAGCTAGTGCAGCAGTATAACAAGTCAACAATATTCGACCATTACGGCTTCTGCACTTGAGTAAACATAACCTCAAAATATATCTAGTTAATAACCCAGCTGATCAAAGAAATTTGACGAATGTAATATGCTCCCTTTGATACAACTGTGACAGATATTTCAACATGAAATGTGGTAAGAGTTTCATAAAATATTTGACAGATATCTTCGATAGTGTAATATGCCTCTAAGGAATTGAATTTGACTGCGGTCAGGGTTCCTTTTTGTATTTCCGGTGCAATTTGAAAGTTTTAAATGCTAACATATACAGATTTTAATTTTGTTTATGGCTGTGCAATTGAATTTCCAAGAAAAAGGTAAAAGTTACTCTCGGAAATTCGCTTCTATCACGTCAGGAAGACATCACGCTATCATTTTGTGTTGTGCCGGTATTAGTTCTACGGTTGTGTTGCTTGATTACTAATTTATTCGTTAGCGAATTTCAGTGGAAAGTGAGCTCTTGGAGTCGTCTTTGTAAGGCCCAGATCTTGAAACGAGCACCTATCCTGTCCTCTGAACAGGTTTGATTGTTTGATATATTGTTTGTTTGTTGATCTGTGCTCACGTTCGCAATTTTGATCCGATTTGATTCAAACGTGGCACAAAAATCGATTTCGGTAATAGTCTGGACAAGTTCATTACCCAGCAGTAGGCTGTCAGTTTCAAAATGACCATTTTGATCCTTTAAAAATAACTAGATTTTTTGATTTAATTTTTTTCATTATCGTACCTGCATACAGTAACGTTTTTAATTTTCAAAACCTGTTGAAATTTGAGAATTGTATTTGACGGCGGCCAGGGTTTCGTAAGTTCAAAGTTTAAAATGCTGATATATGCAGGTTTTAATGTTAAATTTGGTAGTGGTGAAATCTGAATTTCAAAAAAGAATAATATTAAAAAGATACTTTTGTAAATTCGCTTTCAGTACGTCAGCGAGACAGTTGTGTGTGTGTGGGGGGGTTAATTTACATAAACACTTACTTTATTTACTGGCTGAATCACCATGCTTCTCTTACGTATTATATAAAAGAAAATGTTCGTTCAACTTTAACATGTATCACGTGTTAACGGAAAATGTTGAGGTTATGTTAAATCGAACATGAGTGAATAACAATAGCAATCTAAGTAGTCATTCAGATAAATCGTCAGCTTCTGCCTTTCTGCCCGTATGCAGTTGTATTGTAGTAATTACATTAGATATCTAGGCGTTTGTAGCCATAATGTGCTTTTCGCCTGTACAATAAAAAAATGTGGCAGTTATTACCTTGATTGCAAACAAATTCTGACTCGGTATTTAAAGTGTATGCAGGCAAAATATAACGATCCACGTAGTACTTTAAATTTCTATTCTGTAGAAAGGCTTTATAGGTTAGGTTAGGTTAGGTTAGGTTAGGTTATAGATATCTCGGTCGAGTATGATGTCAAGCGTGTACAAATTGTTTCGTTTTAAACAAGGAATAAATACATGGTATTTCGGATTTTTCAAAACTTTACAAAAGTAATGGTTTTAATAATTTTTTGTTTTTTTTTATTAGTCTATGTGCTGTGTTATTTCGTTGAGAGAGATTAACCCGCGTAAGATTTATTACGGAACTATATTCTGACGTGCATTTTTACAAAGCGGCATCAGCTTTATATTCACCACAATAACACTCGTTACAACGTTTATTAGCTTTTACGGAATACTAGTTATATAACCAACAACTGAATTAAACACCCAACAACCGAGTCGAGTTAGTCGAAGTCCTTTTTTTAAAATAAAATTTAAAAAAATTTTTTCATTATTAATAACAAGCATTTAATTAGTCGTTTTCTTGACGAAAAACAGCCAAGTTAAATACCTAGTAAACACCCAACAATCGAGTCGAGTTAGCTGCAATTTTTTTAAAATAAAAAAATTCATATTTTTTCATTATTATTAATACGCACTTAATTAAATGTTTTCGCGCGGTAGTCATTTTAAGGTTATGTTGGTCATTTCTATTTTTGAACTTCCCAATGTGTCCGCGTTTTTGTATTTTGGATTATTAATATTGAGCGTATCATAAAGCGTTTTGATGGAAAAATTGTTTAAATTGACTGACAAAGTCCCGAAAACTCAGTTTTACCAGATTCATTCTCTCTCAACTTAATTTCTATAAAGAGGAAATAAAAGCAGACAGAGTTGTCCAACGTCAGTTTTCAAAACTAATCCGTTGTTTACTCGTGAAAAACAACTTAAATATTTGCATCCGTTCTTCGGGAGCCGATGGAGTAAACAGAGTACTTTATGTTATTATGTCACAACTTCGGGGGGGGGGAGAAAGGGGGGTCATCGGCCTCTATCGCTTGCTAGCATAAACACTGCGCTAGAAATAGACATGAACAAACGTTATTGGCAAGTAAATGAACAAAAGTAGGTAAACTTCAGGAAAACAGTTTGGTCCGTTTCCGTAAATATTTGAAAGGAATAGTTTTTTATAAACATGGTTATCTTCAAAAATAAATATTTTGACTGTTTTTTTAGTCTGAAATACGAATAGTTGCGTCTTCGACTTCGAAACTCAGACCGCATTCCGCTGTTGGGTGAAATTTTGTAAACCCTACAAACAGTTAATTCGATATATGATTTGTTAGATTCGAGAGACTGGCCGTTATTCGTAAATGTTTACTGGAAATGAGGTGTTATAGCGGCCATCGTGGTATAACCCAAACCTGGAACATTGAACCTTTGCGATCATTGTTTGGAAAGTTGTTAAAATTCATGTAATACGAGGTGTGTTCAGAAAGTAACGAGAATTGTAATTTTTTGAACAAAATATTTATTTATTCTTCTACATTGATGTTGTCGCCTTCAAAATAGTCCCCATTGGAAATGCACTTGTGCTAGTGCTTCTTCCAGTCCTCGAAACACTTCTCAAAATCGATCTTTGAGATAGCCTTTAGTTCTTTCAGCGATGCGCTTTTAATGTCATCTACGGCTGTAAAACGACGGCCCTTTAAGGTTCTCTTTATTTTTGGAAATAGGAAAAAGTCACACAAAGTCATGTCTGGCGAATATGGAGGCTGGGGCATCGTTACAGTACTGTTTTTGGCCAAACATTCACGAACAATCAATGAAGTGTGAGCTGGTGCATTATCGTGGTGCAAAAGAAATGAATTGTTTTTCCACAGATCCGGGCGTTTTTTCGGATTACTTCACGCTAACGGCTTTGAACTTGTAGGTAGTACTCCTTATTGACCGTTTCACCTGGTGGCAGGAATTCATGATGCATTATGCCATTAATATCGAAGAACACAGTGAGCATAACCTTCACGTTCGACCGCACTTGTCGAGCCTTTTTCGGACTTGGCGAGCCAGAATGCCTCCACTGGGATGATTGATCCTTAGTTTCGACATCATATCCGTAAACCTATGTTTCGTCATCTGTTATAGTACGTTTCAGTAATTCTGCATCGTCGTTGACTTCATTTAGTGACTCCTGAGCAACTTCCATTCGCCGCTGTTTTTGTTCAAAATTCAACAATTTTGGAACGAATTTTGCTGCCACTCGTTTCATACACAAAACATTAGAAACAATGTCATGACATAATCCAATCGATATGCCAACATCATCGGCGACCTCTCTAATTGTGAGTCGGCGATTGTTCATAACCATACCTTCATTTTTTCCACGTTTCATCGGTTGTTGATGTGCTGGGGCGTCCAGGGCGTTCGTCATCTTCAACGTCTTCACGGCCTTTTTGGAAACGCTTATACCACTCGTAAACTCTTGCTTTACTCATAGCAGACTCACCATAGGCCTTTGTTAACATTTCACACACTTTGTTACACTTTATTCCATTTTTTACGCAAAATTTGATACAATTTCTTTGATCCATTTCTTTTAACAAACGAAAATCGCCGAGCTCATAAAAACACGTCTAATCTTAGTGGTTGTCACAGACAAAGTCAACAATGAAAACAGCTGAAAGTTTTATCATACTTCAAGGGCATGTATACCAATATAATAAAAAAAATGTTTGACAATCGGACTCTTCAAGCCCGCGAAATTAAAAATTTTTCGTTACTTTCTGAACACACCTTGTGTGTGGGTGTGTGTGTGTGTGTGTGTGTGTGTGTGTGTGTGTGTGTGTGTGTGTGTGTGTGTGTGTGTGTGTGTGTGTGTGTGTGTGTGTGCGTGCGTGCGCGCGCGCGCGCGCGTGTGTGTAATTAGTGTTATATCAGTGTGTTATCACGTTAAAGTTTGCAATTTCTGCACGGTTTAATTCAAACTTGGCACAAACATCGTTTTTTGTAGTACAGTAGCTTGGAGCTCCACCAGCAGCGAGCGTTACAAAGCTCTCATAACGGTTACAATTCTAGTAGGTTTATACAATGGTCGGCTTAGGAGTGTTTTCCCGTTAGCAGTGATTTAATCGCAGTTTAGAGAACAGTTTACTAATAAAACAACGTTTTTCCGTGCGCTAACTGCTCAATGCTGGTACATTTGTAATAAGAAATGCTTACTTTACAAAATTTTACAGTCTCACCTCTATTGAAGAGCAATCACAACTGCTCACTGCTCAGTGCCAAGAACAGTGTTCTCAGTAACAGTGATAGCATTTACAGTCTCGCCTCTATTGAAGAGCAATGACAACTGCTCACTGCTCAATGCCAAGAACAGTGTTCTTAGTAGCAATGATAGCATTCACAGTCTCACCTCTATTGAAAAGCAATCACAACTGCTCACTGCTCAGTGCCAAAAACAGTGTTCTCAGTAGCAGTGATAGCATTCACAGTCTCGCCTCTATTGAAGAGCAATCACAACTGCTCACTGCTCAGTGCCAAGAACAGTGTTCTCAGTAGCAGTGATAGCATTCACAGTCTCGCCTCTATTGAAGAGCAATCACAACTGCTCACTGCTCAGTGTATAGAACAGTGTTTGCAGTAGCAATGATAGCATTCACAGTCTCGCCTCTATTGAAGAGCAATCACAACTGCTCACTGCTAAGAACAGTGTTCTCAGTAGCAGTGATTGCATTCACAGTCTCGCCTCTGTTGAAGAGCAATCACAACTGCTCACTGCTCAGTGTATAGAACAGTGTTTGCAGTAGCAATGATAGCATTCACAGTCTCACCTCTATTGAAAAACAATCACAACTGCTCACTGCTCAGTGCCAAGAACAGTGTTCTCAGTAGCAGTGATTGCATTCACAGTCTCGCCTCTATTGAAGAGCAATCACAACTGCTCACTGCTCAGTGTATAGAACAGTGTTTTCAGTAGCAGTGATAGCATTCAGTCTAGTCTCTTTATATTCAGTGCTACAATATGTTACTTAGTGTTCCGATGTTTCCTTTGCGGAATGATACTTTCTACGTGGCGGTAAATCCTCGTTCCATGCAATGTAAACGTTAATGACGTCACAAAATAGTTCGTTAAAAATTTCATAAAAATCGTAACAAATGTTCCGCCTAGTAATATTACTTAGTCATAAAATAAAAATATTGCATAATTATACAATAAGTTACGACATGTTAATTACACAAATACCTAAAAATCTGACGCCCACGTCTTGAAGGTTTCATTGAGAAACGAAGTAACAGTAAGGTGTAAGGTGCAGATAAGGTCAACAGAATACCTACTCAGCCTTAATGAGTTAGTCTGATAGATACGGTGTAGACGTGGGAGTGAGCAGTGCAACTTGCGGAGGCAGTGAATGAAAGCAGGCCTGCGTGTAGGCGATATGCTAATATTTTACCGGACACCTGTGGAACCCACCACCATATAGCGTGGCTCGATGTTGAGGGCTCTTATCTGATCGATGCGATAACTGAACTGTTTTTGTTGTCTTATGTAACATACTATCGGTATTTATGCAGTGTAGCCTATTCTGCATTTTTCGGTATTTTATTTACTACAACGCTTTATTACATGCCCAAAAGTAATAATCCAAAATATATAAGTGCGGAAACCACGAGAAGTACAATAAAAATCGAAAATAAAAGTGACCAACATAACCTCAAAATTGCTACCGCGCGTGTCTAACTTGTTGTAGATCGGTAAACGATAAAAATACTCTTAAAACTGGTTTTGTGTGATGAAAAACTTTATTTATTTCTTAAACAAAAAGCCCCATAACCTAACTGACACTGTTATTAGGACTAAAACGGTGATGCGTGAATATAAGTAACTGTTGGAAGGCCTTTCTGACAACGGCTTTGTCCATCTCACGGTCAACCACTCGGTTAATTTCGTTGATTATGAGTCAGGTGTACACACGAATACGATCGAAAGATGAATACCTAATCTGTATCAGTTAGGTTCACCACGCAAATACCGTGTCAATTAGGTTATTGAGTATTCTTTTTCTTTAAAAAAAAAGGTTTTCAAGCATCACCGTGTTAGGCCTAACAACCGTGTCAGTTAGGTTATGGGGTTTCTTTTGTTTAAAAAATATAGTTTTTTATCACGCAAAACCCATTTTAGACGAATTTTTATCATTTTACCAATCTGCAACAAATTAGCGACTTTTGCGCGGTAGCAATTTTGAGGTTATGTTGGTCACTTTTATTTTCGATTTTTATCGTACTTCTCGTGGTTTCCGCGCTTATATATTTTGGATTATTGCTTTTGGGCATGTACTGAAGCGTTTCAGTAAAAAAATGTCGAAAAATGCAGAACAGGCTACACTACATTTTTACCTTACTAGCTGAGTATTCGTGCTAAGCTACGGAATTTTATCGAAGAAAGTGTAGGCTGTACGTTTAACCTGTATCGTTAAATATCGAGGTTATGTTAAATCTATCGAACACGTAATCGTATCTTATCTTCTGTAGATATAGATCGGTCGATAATATAGTGGTTTAAGCAGATCAGAGAAAGCACTGTAGGCTCTGTCCATGTGCATTGTAACAATTAATGCGATAACTAAACAGTTTCTACTTTGATTTGACGACAAATAAGTAATTAGGATTATTACTCACCTCGTAAAGGCTGCCGCCATTTCGAAACTGCACTGTTTCATCTTCAGGCCGTAATACAAAATGTCAAATCGCTCTGTCGAGGTCGTCACAAAGTACGATAAGATTTGGTTTGGCCAAAAACTACCGTGCAACTTGTATGTCGTTACAGTCCGGACTCATTGTGTTGTGTAGACTGAAATTTTATTTAGTTGCCTGAGGAATGAGGAAAAGCAAAAACAGTTAACAAAGTTCCATTGTTTTGGGATTAGCAAAACAGTCACTTAGCCCACTACTGTTCAAAAAAATTAGTTTAAGTTTGTGTACTATCAAAAGTTGTTAAAATCGGATGAGCCAAGTTTTTCGAAAAAAAAATAGCAACACATCGTTTTATTTGGACATTTAAGTACGTCATTTCAGTTGATAATTTTGTCGTAAAAAATTGTTTCCCTTCACAGACACCATTTGCATATAGTGAAAAGCGCATTGTGTTAAATTGCTTGTATAATTTGTTGTGACTTACTGTCGCGGTGTACGAGATAGTGTTTGCCCCGCCCCTGGTACACTGGCAGCACACTGTCCTGGGCTGGTAACCGGCATTCCTGTTCCGCAAGGTGTGGTAAGCTAAGGCAGGGTTGCCAGTTCTACTGTATAAAATATTCGCAATAGTACCACAGTTAAGAGATAATCAGGGAATTTTTAGTATAAAATAAGCTATTTAAAGAACCATGATCCTATTGGAAGAACCAATAAGTTTTTGTAAGACCATGATCCTGGACAGTAAGATAATCGCCGATCCTAACTTCGAGCGCGTTCGTGTGCGCGTGTAGTATTGTACCGTTCACCTTTTGGTCCGCTTTGATTCAAACTGCGTAAGAAATTCTTTAATAATCTGAATCTGAAAAACGTAATTTTTTATTTTACACTTTTTAAAAAATACGGTAATGTTTTACTATCTGCCTAAAATAGTTGGCTATTTAAAATTTAAAATTTCCTTTGAAAAAACATGGAACAGCGGTCAGGGTTCGTTTTCGTATTTTCAGTGTGATTGAAATAATCCTAATTTATGCATATTTTAACTGTGATTACGACTGTGAAGCGGTTTTTATAGAGTTGCGATATTTGTGGAGGTCATGGTTCATTTGTAGTGTTTGTCTTATAAACGTTAGGATATTAAAATGTTTGTTTCTGACGTAAATAAATTTTGTTTTTGGAAATTCGCTCACCCACGTCAGCTGTTTGTGACGTTTATTACAGAATTTCCCATTGGAGCGGCCATCATGTTAAGGCCCAGACAAGGATCTTGAAATGAGCGTCCCATGCTGAATTCTAGATCACTTTCTTAGGGGTCGTCAAATTTGTTTCTTTCTGTCATTCGCAATTTGGTTTAAAAATCGTTTTTGATGATTGTTTAGACAAATTCCGTTACCCAGCAAAACCCGTTTAACTGTTAAAAAATGGAGGCCATTCTGTAAAAGAAGTTAACTTTTAGAAAATCTTAATTAATGTTGAAATCTGTATAAATCAGCAGTGGTTTTACAATCAGTGGTGGTGGCGATATCATATTTTAAATATACAGTAGGCTCACGGTTATCGAAGATATTTGGAACCGAGGCTACCTCGGACAAGCAAAAACTTGAATGATACAGAGTTTGTTTGTAAATGACGAAAAACGAGAAAAATAAGCTTCTACAACAACAATTAAACATAATTTAGTGAGAAACTTGAATCAAAATCTTACAGTATTTTACCTTAAAACAAAATTATTTTCTGAAAAAGACGTTGATGGTTTTCTGGGCAAACTTCTTGCCTCTTTTCGACTCGGTGATATTGCCCCAACGCTGTAGAAACAACGCTGTAAAAAAAAAGATCGTGCAGTGAGGATGAGAGATGATACTATCTGTGAAATATTGTTATATGTGAAAACTAGTACTGCTACTTTTCAATATCTGTTAAATTAAACTGTGATTAACTGTGAACTGTGAAATAATGTCTTGGCTGATCTGTTATGTTGCTATTGCTTCTTCATATTGGCTAATATAAATTAGAAAAACAAACAAAATCAGTTATTTTATCTACACAAATACACAATATACAATTATTCTTCTACAAAACACTACTTGTGCAAAAAACATTCGCTATGCTAAATAATTAATATCAACAACAAGCTAAGTCTGGTGGGAAACAACTGTGCGAACGCAGTTAGCAATATCAATATTTATCTCGTCAGTAATTCCTCACTAACAAAAGTGTGA
The DNA here is from genome assembly GCA_022606455.1 of Callitettix versicolor. Classification (NCBI taxonomy): domain Eukaryota; kingdom Metazoa; phylum Arthropoda; class Insecta; order Hemiptera; family Cercopidae; genus Callitettix; species Callitettix versicolor. Next base: position 75,742,448 of record CM040188.1, on the reverse strand, counting down.
ACAGTGAAAATTACACAGTTCACAGTTAGTGTGTAGATAGTTAAGACCAAACTGTGAACTCATTACGCATGCGCAGGGCAAAGCGACGCGATCTTAGCGGAAATAAAAGAAACTAGAGGCACGGATTAGTTGAACAGATTTCGGAGATTTCAGTTCACAGTTATTAACAGTTGAACTCAGCTATTTACTATTAGATAAATGTGTGAAATTTGACTATCTGTGAAAAAGTAGCAGTTCTGTGATATCGTTACCATCTCTTGTGAGGATCCACTTGCTGTTCAATGTAGGCAAGAGCTGATTCAATTGCTTTTAAGCCATCAAAATGAAATATTTTCTGAATTATCGTCAGCATCGTCCTCTTCGCCATGAGGGTTATCATATCGGCAATTGCCTCGCCAGTAATCAGTGTTCAGTAATTTAATAAACAAGGAAAAGAAACCTCTATTATATTCCTAGAATCGGTATTGGCCTAACTGGAAAAGTGCTAAAACAATATTCCCCGTAAAAGTTGTACTTTACGGTGGGGGAAAATCACCACCGCTAATCACATTTCAACCAATCAAAGAGAATCACACATTCTAAAAATAGCACGGCTTTGTACCTGTTACTAATTCTGATGTAGGCCTAATGTACTTTTTTTTTTAATGACTTTATCTCGGTTGACCGGAACTCGGATAATCACGAGTCTTCTGTAGTGGAAAATTAAAACAGTTATTGTTACGTTTCACACGCCATCGAGACAGCTGCGTGATCTGCGGTTTATTAAATACATTATGGGCGTTCCCGATAGCCAAACACTTGTGCGAATGCAGACGTGCTCTTTGCATACTTACACATGCTAAAAACACAAATGGCATCTAATCTTTTATTAAAACAGGGCATCTGCGTTGCACGCACATGGTGCGTCCAAGGTCCGCCACAGCTGCTTTTAATCCGCCACCTCTTGTATTCTATTTATAACTCCAGAGTAAACAACTTCAGTGTAGTAAAAGCGAATTTATAACCCAAGGTTTATTCGCGAGTCTGTTTCGACACTGTTTAACCTCCGCTGCACGCAGCTGTCTAGTTGAATCATTTGAAAATATGATTTTACGTTCAACTTTAAAATCTGTGTAAATTGTCGTTTTTAAACTTTAAAAATTACATTGATAATACGAAAAAATAACTCTGACCGCCGTCTAATTCATTTCCTTAATTTCTACGGGTTTTGAAAATTTTAAAATGCTAATTTATGCAGATTTTAACGCTAATTACGATGGGAAAACAAAATAAAAATTGTTAGATTGTTAAAAGTTATAATTTTTGTATAGGGCCTACTGAGATTTTAAGTGGCTGCCATTTTGAAACTGGTAAGTTATTACCGAAGAGAGAGAGAGAGAGCGCACAATATTGCTTAACAACCCCTCAAAAAATATCTACAGTCAGGATCGGCTTTCATTTCGAGATCTCGGGTCTAAGGTTGAGGTCACTTTACTTCTACACAAATTCCAAGTACTGTACAAAAAAAATTTGTTGAACGTGAAAAATTCGATTTGAATTTTCGATTTCGTGTCCAAAAAAGTGGTTTTCACTCGGGTTTTGAAACAAAACCAAACCCTGACCGCTGTCGGTTTTGTTATTTTAATTTCTTCAATTTGAAATTTAGTTCACTGATTTCAGTTGTGATTTCTTACGTATGACCGTTAAAATGAAACTGCCTATGGAATTACAACGAATTATTGTCCAAAACCTGTGTCACAGATCTTTCCAACAGACATTCAGTTAGGTTGGAACTTGTCAAGAGAACGAACTGAAACACGTTCCTACCCTAGCGTGGTCATATTACGGTGTTATTACAGTGTTAATTTTACATCCTCAGCTGTATTTATACATGTGACGGGGATGAAGACATGTCGGGGGATAATTGGGACAACCAGATGTGACAAGCACGTGTCACCGGAAGTTAGATAATTACCACTTCCGTTACCTGCTAAGGGTTAAATTTAGCCTGGGGTCTCTTCAAGGGTACCAACTTCGTCCTGAAATGCTTATCACAGAAAGTAAATATTAAAATATATATATATCAAAGATGTTTTGGGTGTGTCCACCACCCAACAGTAGTTTACCTTAGCCTCTGAACCACCTTCGCGTAAAATTTAGTGCAAAGATCTCAAGAAATGAATATTTCTATTGGAAACACACACACACACACACACACACACACACACACACACACACATATATATATATATATATATATATATATATATATATATATATATATTGCTGTTCGTTCGGTTCTTTTAAAATTTTAAAAAGATGGCCGTTATTTCCACTGGTCAAGTCACAGCCTTCTGACAGCTTATTTTGTTTCTGCATAACTACTTTTCATTGTAATGAGTTCATCATAGGAGGCTTTGGGTAGATCATGTGAACTGCTCTTCCAGTTCCGTTTGCTTTTTCATTTTCTGGACACTAAAGTCTACAGGAATCCATTCTAAACGGCCTTTTAGTGTTGTAGTCCGTTATAGTGATCTCGTTCAACAAATTAAGCTGCTATCCATTTAAAAAAACGTAGCTTTCGATATGATACAAGACAATTAGCGGGATGTGATTAACTGATTTTTAGGAATTGATGTGTTTTAATTACACTTTGGGGTGGGGGTGCAGGATGTTTTAACATATTATTTATTATTTCGATTTTTTTAAAATTTTATTCGTATTTTCGCTCCAATAAAAGGGCTGGTGTTTTTTATTCCATTAGAGGTAATCCCCTCAGCACTTAATAAATCAGGAGAGACAGAGGTCCGCAGGTTTTTGAAATTTCTGGTATTACTAAATCAGGGAGGACAGTATAATTTGTTGTAAAGCTCCAATAAAAGGGCTGGTGTTCGTTGTCCATGAATCCATTAGAGGTAATCCCCTCAGCACTTAATAAATCTGGGAGGACAGAGTCCACAGCCACATCCGCAGGTTTAGGTTAAAAGCTTGCGAACCCTGTTGGCCTCATTGAAAATAAAAGCAAAAACTATGCGTAAAATTTAAAAAGACTGACCTCATTCCAGATTTAAGTCAAACAGCCGCCTCGGTGGCCTAGTTGATAGCGTACTAGGCTTTCACCCCGAGGACCCGGGTTCGATTCCCGGTCAAGGTTTGGCATTTTCATACGCTTTTATATCATCCCATCGTCTGCATTAGCCCAAGTGTACACAATAGGCGGACGTTAAAAAAAAAAATGTCAAACAGTATAAAGCGGTATCTCTTTAAAAGCGGTAAATTCATAACAAAAGAAACACTGACGAAATCATATAAAACGTTTCTTCGAACACCACTTGACCGATGCGCAAGTGGCAGGCTATATCTCGCCACGACAAACCTTGTAGTTCCAAGAACATGCAGCTTACAATTTGCTACAATTACACACTAACAAGTGTTCCTAATTTTTAGTCTGAAAGTGCGAGATTTATATAATCAGTCTTGCCACGTCGATCGAGCGAAGCGAGGTCTCTGTTTCACTTTGGCGTTCAGCATTTTGTTTGTTTGTTACGCAGTTTTGGCCAAACGCATTGACCGATTTTTCTGAAATTTGGTACCTTTTATAAAGCCCAAAATACATGTAAGAACTTTTCCCATTCATTTAGGCTGATTCTAATTTAATATTGAAAGTTGCTGGTTATTTTCTGTAATACTGGCTGAACGGCAAGACGTATCGTAATTTTGACCGCTTCATGGTGGAAAAGCATAGAATGTTCAATAAAGCTGGTCCAGTTACCGGTTAAATTGGCGGAAAGATTACGAGCGCTGACGTGGCGCGCTCTGTTAATTAAGGATATACTGCGAAGTCGGTTGTTCTTTGAATTACCAGTTTATTCGTGATTAAAACAATAGACACTCATAATCAGTTGGGGTGGGGGTTGTGAACGATATTCGGGTGACAAAAAGGCCTGGCAGGGAAGGGGAGAGATACATCTTGAAGTGTGCTATAAAAAAATTGAAAACATTCATTGAAAGAGCTGTTGTAAAAGAGGGTGCTTGTGAATAGGATGAGTGTCTTTACGGCCTTGTGCCTGGTCGGGGTTCGTTTCCGCATCAATTACCCTCCCCTTCCCAGAAAATATGTGTTGTTGCTTTACAAGAAAGGGGACTGAAAATTAGGGTTTGGGTAGGTACCAAAATTTCATGGTTTTTGTTAACAAAGTTGCCGTTTTCCGTCGGCTCATACAACCTTTAACTCTGTTTACAATTCATTTTTTATATAAAATTTCATTTTTATGTTTCAGTGTACAAAGTGTGCGTGAAAATTTCTAAGCAGAATTTTTGGTTTTAAAGTCCATTTTGTACAATATAAGTTCAGTTCGTTAACGAAAATCAGTGCACAAAATTTGGAATGAAAAATACACGTTTCAGAAAATGCACGAAGCAATTGTGCACGTTGTGTGATTATTGTTTAGGAATTTCAGTCGGAAAATGAGCTTATGGAGCTATGGGGAGCCCAATTCCAAGGGGGGGGGGCTGCAGCTGCCCTAAATCAGCCAATGTTGCAGAGTAACCTAATGGCCTAGGCTGTAGGCTTGCATAATGTATTGGCTAATCTTTTTTCATCATTCCTGCAGCGTTTTGAATAATTAATAAATAAAAAAATTGCTCGTGCTTAGAATAATAATCATGCTTGGAGAACATAATAAGGAAACATAATTACACATTCATTTAATAACAATTCTCCGTTTAATTTCAAAACAGCTGTTAAATATAATTTTTGTCATCTTTGCGTGTGGGAGGGCTTCGTAAATCCAAGGCTGTTAACAGACAATGACATCAGTCAAACTTTATGTACAGGGTGTTGCTTAATTACGTTTTCAAACTACAGTCATGCATTTAATAACAATTTCCGTGTAATTACAAAACAGCTGTTAAATATAACTTGTCATTTTCGAGTATGGGAAGGCTTCATAAATCCACGGCTTTAACAGACAGTGTCATCAGTCAATCTGTGTATACAGTTTGAATGCGTGTATACAGTTTGAAGTATACGTAATGCTGAATTACGTCCTCAAACTTCAGCATACAAATTGTTATTTGCAAAACAGCTGTTAAATATAATTTTTGTCATCAGTGTGTGTGGAAGGGCTTCGTAAATCCAAGGCTGTTAGATAATTTATAGTCTGATCCACGAAAGAAAACAACTGCGTTTAGGTCCTTCCAGTCGGTTATTGTATAGAAATTTCAGATACACCAAATTAAAGCGTGTTCTTTTGTCTATAAATCTGTGTTAATTCCGTTAATATATTTTAAAAAGTCGTCTTTATATTTTAAGAAATTTACATAAAACTTGATCTTAACACAGTTTTTCTACTACCTACTTTGAAGGTTCACAAATTTGTCAGATTGTGGTTTTGTAAATTTGGCCAACGTTTGACAAAAACTGATATTGTGAATTTTTTGGTCATAAATCCAATGAAGAACAGATTTTCTCAAAATATGCTCTATTTTGATTATTTTCATTAATTTTTTTAATTAACATTTTTTTTATTACCCCACATCTACCACGACAAAATGTTTAGGTCTCTATAGCCTCAAAAACCGGTTCAGTTGAGGCTGATAAATCTACAGCTGATAAATCTGCAGAATTTCTCAACATCTGTTCGTCAGATTTTATTCAAATTTTGGTTTTATTTTAAGCTTGATAACTCGAGTCATTGTTGCAGATTTCAATTTAAAAAAAGTAAATAACTGCTAAGAAAGGACAGATTGGCCCCGGAAACATTTTACCGTGAGTAAATTTCGATCACAGATGCGTCAGAATACGGGCGCACGCGTCTGTATTAAACAAACAAAAGCCGGATCGATGCCTTTCTCTATTTTTCGCCTGTACGTTCTATTGTTGAATTGAATGTATAGCTCCCTGATCTCTGTTCCTAGCCGTGCATGGTTAAATGAACCGAGGGGATCAGTGTAATTAATACCCTGTTCAACTGCATTTTGTTTTATTTAAAAAGATTTCATATGAACTGAACCGATACACTTTTTTTACCCAAAAAACCTGTTTTGGAAGCCATATAAGTACAGCATACATTTATCTTATTTTACACTAATCCAGTGGCCTGACAGGTACAATCGAACGTTAACGGTCTGTGAACCCTGTCAGCCACGTTAATTAAATATGTAATGAACACCCTAATAAGGTTAGTGTTTACGAAAGATACAGATTGCTGCGCTATTTGTTAAGATAAAATTACGTTCGATATTTCATTTTAAAGACCTTGTAAGTTGGGAATGTAGCCAAAAAAAAATATATACAAAATGTAAAAAATCTGACCATATTCCCTCATATAAGGCATTTAAATTAGGTAACAAACATAATTTTATCTTAACAAGTAGCGGTAAAATCTGTGTTGTTAATTAACATTAGTTTTTTTGTGTTTAACGTCCGACTATTGTGCACACTTGGGCTAATGCAGACGATGGGATGATTTATAGCGTATGAAAATGCCAAGCCTACGACCCGGGTCCTCGGGGTGAAAGCCTAGTACGCTATCAACTAGGCCACCGAGGCGGCTAATTAACATTAATCTAATATATACTAGACTACATACTGCCAGATGTATCCGGTGATCATAGTACGGAAACTCGTTAAGAAGTCCCGGATTTGTTGTAGACTGAAAGTAAAATTTGAATTTATTTACATAAATATAGCTCACGGTGCCAAAGATCATCTTAAATCTAAGAAACATTTGAATGCTATTTCTGCAACTGCTTCTTACACATCAATGAGTAACTTCTTAAAAACAAATGAATCAGGTAAAAATGAACCCAGCGGTACTTCATCGCACTGGACAGATATGCAGTGTAGGTTTTTAGATTTTTCGGTATTTTTTTCGCTAAAACGCTTTATTACATGCCCAGAAGCAATAATCCAAAATGTAAAAGCTCGGAAAGTATGGTAAGTATGATAAAAATCGGAAATAAAAGTGCCCCAGATAACCTCACCCGCTACCGCGCGAAAGTAGGTAACGTATTTTTGATCGTTAAAATGAAAAAAACTGTAAAAAAATACTCAAGACCTAACTGACAAGGTTGTCGGGTGAAAAACTTGACGGACGTCATTTTAACAACTTTTCACTACAAGACCGAACAAAATAAATAATGCGTATTAGAATGTGATAACGCGCATGAGCAGTAAGTCGGTATACTCGTAGGAAATATAGTATGTTTCACGCAATGTAAATAGCAATAACGTCACAATGTAGTTCCGTAAAAACGATCTAAAATCGTAAGTATATCTTCAAAAAAATGTCTGCGGGTGAATACGTGTTGTTTGGATAATAAGGTATGCATTGAAAGGAAAACCAATAAAAACAATTGTGCTTATAAATTAATCTGATAAGCATCAGTGCCCATCGAATGTGCTTATGCACTTGGCACTTGTAATAATTCAGAGGAATCATTCTGAATATTGCTTTAGAATATAGTCAAGATAAAATAAAACGCCGATAAGACAAATGTGATTGGAGTCGGTGAAATCATGAAAGCCTTTTTTTGTCTAAAACTTGAAACAGTATCACAAGGTGAATAACTGTTAGGTCTGTTGTTAATATGGGAAGAGCTCATATGACCAAAAGATCAACCAACTAAAAGTTCATTCGAACAAATTATACTTAAATATTTTGTTTGAATGAATTCTTGGTCATATGAACCATGTTTTAAAGCAAAAAAATCAACCAAAGGTTCATTCTACCAATAATGTGTAATAACAGAGATTTATTAACATCGAGGTTCGTATTTCATTCGAAGGAGGATATTTTGTAAAACAGTGTTTTTTTTATAATTGCATATAGATCAGTGTCATTACTGATATTTAAATTAATAATACACTCCATTACACTACATACCCAGACCAGTCATTACTATATTGTTTTAGCGTTTAGGCCTACAGTTGAATGTACTGTCAATATTTTATATATTCACTTTTTTTTATTGCATATAGGTAAGTTTCAATACTGTATATTTAAATTAATAATACACGCCATTATACAATTAACACTTGAATACTAAATAATTAAGTTTGACTGGGTAAGTAGTGTAATTGCGTTTAACATAATTTAAACATTTATTAATCACACCTATCAATATATAATACACGAATAAAACGTCACTGTTATACAATTAACACTTGAATGCTAAATAATTAAGTTGGACTGGGTAAGTAGTATGATGGCGTTTAAAATAAAAATAAAAACATGGTTCATATGACCAAAAGTTCATTGGGCCAAAATATTAGTATAGAATCTGGTTGAATGAACTTTTGGTTGTTTGATCTTTTGGTCATATAACCCCATCTCACATTAATATATGTGAATGTATGTATATTTTTGAATCCTTCAGCAGTAGTTGTCAATGTAATTATTATTAGTTCAGTTCAGTGTTTGAGATAACTGATTAGCTATTTTTTTATTATTTTTTTGAGAACTACAGCTAAGTACAATAACAAGACTAATAACATTAGTAATCCTTCAGCAGTAGTTGTCAATGTAATTATTATTAGTTCTGTGTTTGAGATAACTGATGAGCTATTTTTTTTTTATTTTTTTGAAAACTACAACTAAGTACAAAAGTACCTAGTAGTTGTAACTTAAATACGAGTTACATATAACTCGTATATATCACTGTGTTAGATCTTCATTCCGTTGAATGGCTCTGGTTGTCAGCTGCAGCCCCTTAGTTTGATCTGCTGTCACTGCACCAAGTCGAAGGGTTTAGGCCAATGTGCTAGTATCTACTGAATGGGGTTCGGAGTCGTTTTTCATGCCTCGTTGCTGCTGCCTCGATTACATCAGTACACTTAACGTCTCTGTGAATATTTTCATCATTGCGCATGTACCACGGTACATTTACTATTATCCGAAGTATTTTGTTTTGAATAATCTGAATTTTCTTTACATTACTTCTCTTGACACATCCCCAAGTTTGCATTCCATAGCTCCACACCGGCTTAAGACCTTGATTATAAGACTAATAGTAATTTATTACTTATATTTAATCGTGCATTTTGTCTAAATAGCCAATACGTGTTCTTGAATTTATATCGCAAGCTCATTTACGTGTTCCAGTTCAGCCTTGGATCCAAATTCGTTCCCAGATGTTTAACTTCATTTCTGTTTGGCATAATTTTACTGTTTATTATTAGTAGTGGCACTTTTTTCACTCTTTTAATAAGTAAAATTAATATGGGTTTACTTAGACTCGTTAAGTTTTTTACGCCACCTTTCGGTTCCACACATTAACTTTCAGGATGGTTTTCTGTTGCTTCTTAAACATTATCGCCAACAGCTGGTATAGAAGTATCGTCCGCAAATATCACCTGTATGTAGCAAGTACAGTAATTGTGGTACACAAGCACTGATCTCTTTAAATTCCGAATATTCGTATCCATATTTCACATGGAACGTTCTGTCTTAAAACTTCTAAATCCAAACTGATAATACGGAATTAGTTCTAGTTCTCTTTCTTCTATTACAGATTTTTTTCTTTATTTTAAAGCGAAAAGCACATTGAGGCTATTATCGCCCCCCTAAATGTAAGTGTGTGTGTGTGTGTGTGTGTGTGTGTGTGTGTGTGTGTGTGTGTGTGTGTGTGTGTGTGTGTGTGTGTGTGTGTGTGTGTGTGTGTGTGTGTGTGTGTGTGTGTGTGTGTGTGTGTGTGTGTGTGTGTGTGTGTGTGTGTGTGTGTGTGTGTGTGTGTGTGTGTGTGTGTGTGTGTGTGTGTGTGTGTGTGTGTGTGTGTGTGTGTGTGTGTGTGTGTGTGTGTGTGTGTGTGTGTGTGTGTAAAGTCGTAGGTGTAGTGTTGTAAGTGTAGGTGTAGTGTTGTAAGTGTAAGTGTGTGTTAGACTCGGGAACCGTGAAGGACATCTAAATCCTCTCAATAGGTGCAGCTAGTCTGCAACCCTGCGGGGATTGCAGGTTTTAAAGTATCAATAAAAACATTTTAGTGTAAAAATATACAAATTTAGACACTCAAATTAATTGAATTAAATGTTTGTGTTTTATTACGTTGACATTAATCTAAAGGTCCCCACAGTTAAATTCACGGATTTCTTCTTCGAAAATATGGTCACCTTATAGTGAATAGATTTAATATGGCGACAAGTTTCTCAGAGCCGAACGTAAGGAGAGCTCTCGTAGCACAATCAGGCAATTTCCTAAAAACTTAAACCTATAGGCAGGTTCGAATCTAGCCACTACCGTTGGCTTTTTAAAAGACAAACTATAGAACATACGCGTTGAAAAAAATGCATATTCTTGTGTCCTTTAAAAATTTTTCTTCCCATACATAGGCCAAAGTGTAGGCCAATGCCTCGAAGATCCGATGACGTAGAGGAAACGCAGGCGGGAGTTTGTCTCCAGATTTCCAGATTTGGTTGCCAGCTGTTATCCCCTCCTAACTCTTGTGACGTCATACTTCTCGTTTCGGTTTTAAAACATGGTTAAAAATTATATGGTTTGCCCACAGATATTCAGTATTTTTTTGCCTTGGCCACTTACAAAATAATTGAATTAAATTTTTTATTTTGAAGGGTATTCCTTAAACAATAAAAGCTGATACTAATTCCTTGTTCAAATATTGGTTATATTTGTAAATGTTCAAAGCAGTGTGCTTAGTTTAGGATTAACATGCAGACTCGTACTGTTGCAGATCATTAGTAATAACATCTGCCTTATTAGTAATATGACCAATGTTATTAGTCATATGACCAAAAGTTCATTTGGCCAAAATATTAGTATAGAATTTGGTTGAATGAACTTTTGGTTGTTTGATCTTTTGGTCATATGACCCCATCGCATTAATATATGTGAATGTATGTATATTTTTGAATCCTTCAGCAGTAGTTGTCAATGTAATTATTATTAGTTCAGTTCAGTGTTTGAGATAACTGATTAGCTATTTTTTTATTATTTTTTTGAGAACTACAGCTAAGTACAATAACAAGACTAATAACATTAGTAATAACATAAACAGTAATAACATGCAGATCATTTTGAAATAACAAATACTACACTAACTTTCTCACATTCAATTATTTCCCAATCACTTCGGACTGATAAGTTTCTAAAAATCGGTCCATCAGATTTTGTTCAAAATGAAGAATCATTACTGAAGTCAGTTCACTAAATTTTAAATAAAAGAAATTTACATTTCGAAGGGAAATAAAAGAAAACTTGAAGCCGTCATTTTTAATGCCTTGTTTTTTATGTATTCCCGAACTAAAAATTCCTCTTATTTCAAATTGGCTTCTCTTACTTGTGTATCTTCATAACATCTAAATTTGAGCAAAACAGATTTTTGAATATTAGGCTGAGTTTCAATTATTTTTTAATATATATTGTATATATATATATATATATATATATATATATATATATATATATATATATATATATATATATGTATATATATGGTGTGTGTCTGGGTTCTTAGAGAAACACAGAAACTTTCAAGGTCTGTTCTATTAGTAAAAAAAATATTGGAAACATTTTACATAAACAAGGGTATGCAAATGCTTAGCTTGAGTTATAGTTAGCAAAAGATTTTGCCCTGGTTACTGGTCAGAGAGTGAAATGAAATCATATTGAAATTCTAGAAACCTAAGGTATAGAATTCTAGATGCTTTTCTATAGTTTTTACCTGAAAAATTGAGTAAATCAGGTTCCAGGTCTTCAAAACAGTAATTATTAAAACAGCACAAACATTTCTATTTATATGTTACGTTTAGGCTATCAAGTTGAAATAAAGTAGGGGTAAGAACAGCTGATCGACAACAGACCTATGTGTGAAATGTAATAGGAACAAAGCGAAAAAGGCAGTAAAATATGCCAGATGCAGTGAATAAAAATGTAGAACTTAAGACAAGAATAAACTGATGGATCCAAATTTAATTAACAACTAATTATTAAGAAGCAACAATTTTCAGTAACATTTGAACCATCAAAAAGATGATACATTTTGAGAAGCATTTAGTGAATGAAATAGAAATGCAGTGATAATTAAATAATCTTGTGTGAAAACAGGAAGACCAATATTAATGTGATCAATTTATCAAGAAGACTACAAACAACCATATTAATAATTATAAAAACTAAAGACTAAGGTAACGTTTTGCACACATTTTAGGACATTTTGAAAGACTTCTGTATTTTTTTAATAACAGAATTAACCTCAAAACAAAATTTATCATTGTATATATATATATATATATATATATATATGATCATTTCTTATAAAAAGAACTAGTTATTGTTCCTACAGGATCACCTTGCCGGACATCAGAAAATATTATATGTATATATTGAATGTAAACCTTTTTATTCGCTTTTAATCGAATAACAATTTGTAGTAAACAATAATTGTATAATTGTTAAACAATGAAATTAATAAATTATGTTATTTTTATTTTATTGTTTTTTATTTTAAATAAACCAAACAAGTTAGTTACATACGTTCTAAAAAAGTATGTTATGATCCATCCTTATTAACACTTTTGACACTTATGTTTTTCTTTTGAATAAATTAAAATTTTGCACAAAAGCTGTTAATTAATTAGTATTAACAATACTCATTAAAATATTTTAACAGCAGTAGATTAATCCAGTGTTTTCTTGTTCATAGATATTGCGATGGACTGGTCAGATCACGCCCTCTGGTGGCCAGCACGTAACTCTTGGTTGACCAGGACACGCTCTACAATAGATCAGTATGGCGTTCAAGCCGATGCACTTCTTCATTTCACACCGATGCACAAAACACTTCGAGTTCAACTTCCTGATCTGCGTTATTTAGATTGCAGAGTTGATTTCTCGATTAAAACTTTCAACACAGTCATTCAGTTGTGCAAAGAGCTAGGTAAGGATTGCTTTTTACAAGTATATTAAAATAATATAATATTTTGCTAAATATCTTTAAACATAATTTAAAAATTGCCTCCATGTAAAGTGAAGAAGGGCAGAAACATTGAGCTCTCTGAGAACCAAAACTATTTTAAAATCAAACATTAAAATTGTTGGGGTTTTTGTTGTAAAACTGTATTTTTTGTGTCTTTATATAACCTTGGAAAAACTCATAATGTACTTCCCATTGCCTACACAGCCCTATAGGCATTGTTGCAAGTATTTTCTTGTTTAGTAGTTTTTTTTTGGAAAAAATATTTAAGACATTTTAGTGACACAAAAAATTGTTTTAATTAAGGAACTTTTTGACAGGAAACATTTTAAAAATCTGTACCATTTGTGGGTAGGCAGTCTTGCTTAGATTTGCAAAAGTTTCTGTTGTAGTAATTGCAAAATGAACCAACATTCAGAGTTTTTACTTTTTGGATTCAACATGTGCCCTTAAATGGGATCATATTTCAGATACCCAATTGAACCTAGTGTTATACAGTTTTACTTTTTTATATATACACGATTGACAACATTCGTTTGGACAACAAAAATTAATGTAGCAGTGTCTGACAGCCTCTCCCAGTTTTTTATAAATATTTTTTATTTATAGTATTAATAAATGTTACACAAAAGGGAGACAATAGAAACCAAAACCTTCTACGAAAACAAAAACCAAAAAAAATATTAAAAAATGTTTATAAAAAACTGGGATAGCCGTTGTCAGACACTGATGCATTAATGTTCATGTTTCTATACATTTTCTCCTTTATCAATTAAGATTCTGTACAGCAGGAATATTAGGAAATAAATTGATCTGCTAAACATACTATTCTATTGGCAGATAATTTGTCCCAGACACAACATAGCTAATCCTGTTTAATTAAACTACATTACCTAACTGTTCAACTGCACTATGTAACTATTTTATTTCTAGGAATACGTCACCCAGAAGAACTATCGTTATGCAAACCTTTGGAATCAAATCATCTTAAATATAACTTAAAGGATTTACCAAGTAATAAAAAGAACAGAGAAATGAATGGATCAGGTCCTAAACATATCCCTGCAGACACAAATACGTTCATATCCAATCAGAGTCCAGGAGGATCTAACAGTTCGTTAGATAAGAGTCAGCCATTTTTGTGTGCACCTGTAACGCCCAAGCATTATACGTCTACTCCTATTAGTTCTCCTATTGGAACAGTGAGTATTTTCAGGATTGTATAAGTTTTTTAATTATTCATTATGAACCTATTTCTTCAGCCACAATGTATTATATGTAAATAATTACCTAATTCTTTTGTATTATGTTTATTTCAATGCTGTTTCGCCTCACAGTATTATTTTTCAAATTAGCTACACTACACTAACAAATAACACATAAACACAGTTTTTCATGTTTCATGATTTCAGTTTTGTCACTGTTGTAAAGTTTTAGTTGCATCCTTTAGTTACTGGTCACAAAGTAACAGCGAATTTTTATTGAAAATGCATTGAGTTTCTTTGTGTGGGATGCAATAGTGTTTGTATTTCTGGTATTAATTAAGTTATTTATTGTTGAAGCAATCTGGCACATGGAAACGCAACAACCAGAATGAGTTAAACGGTAGTTACACACCAAATGGCAACGTGACAACGCTGGAGTTGTTAAATGGAAGTTTGGACACTTCTTTGGCCCAAAGCCCTGCGACACCAAGCCACGAAGCACGAGCAGCTCTTCTGAGACCGAAGACACTTGTTGAACGAGCTCGTATGAATGTTGCGTAAGTATTTGTTCTGATGCATTGAATAACTAACTTGAAAAATTATAACAGTGTAATTATACTACGATTAAAACATTCTTGTGTATTTGTTCACATTTATTTTGAAAATCGAAGGTTTTTTCATTTTGTCACAATAAGAATACCAGTAATTTTGAAATCCAGTCAGAGAATTACAGTTGATTTTGGCTTGTTGACATCACTGGTTTAATAATACTTGTGTAGTTTTTGTTGATTTTTTCATTTTCTTACTATACGAAATATGTTGAAATTTTACGTTTCTACAACCAGTCTTGAACCTCTGCATATCTCTAACAAGAACAGATTCATGAATGCCATTAAAGAATTTAAAATGTACAAAGCTTTCAACACATAACAGCATCAATGTTTTAAACAGACCTTAATTTCAGACTAAATGTTATATACTGTTTACAGCTATTAGAGAATTGGACAAGGATTCTATAAGCATCTGTCAAATTCTTAAGCACATCATATGAGGATAGCATAAGCTCAGAAAACATTTCATCAAAATTATATTTCTTAAGCCTTAATTTTTAACTTTTTTTTACGCATCGTTTTATTTTTGGTTTATCATTTGAATTCAGTAAATTATGTTAAATGTTTTAAATTATGTTTAGGAAAGTTGATTACTTAAATTATAACATATTATTGAACTTGTACGAAGAAATGTTATTAATTTAATGAATGTATTTATCTAGATGGCTGGATTCGTCTTTGTCTATAATGGAACAAGGAGTACGAGAATTCGATACACTTCGTCTTAGGTTCAAATTTTTCTCGTTCTATGATTTGAACCCAAAAACTGATGCAGTTCGTATAAATCAGATTTACGAACAAGCGAAGTGGCAGTTGCTGAATGAAGAGCTTGACTGCACTGAAGAAGAAGCGCTTATGTTTGCTGCACTACAGGTAATCATAACACAATTGTACTTGTATTGTATTGTGTCGTCATCTGTGTTGAAGGTTCATTCACCTTCACAAAATTAAACTTTTGCTCTATCTTCACAGCAATTAATGTTTTCCCCATGACAAGATTTTATAAAAAAATAGAGAATCTTTATAACAAAATGAAGACAAGAGTTCCCTTAAAGTGTAGTTCACACTTTCAAATTAAACTATGGGAAAAAATTGCAAATATTCATAGTACTTCTAATTTTGCAAAACTGGATCAAAACTTTTTGATCAAATTTTCATCATGTTTGAAGTTAAGAAAAACAAGAATGTTTATATATATTTTTTTGTAATCTGTAACTAGCTTTTATTTAAAATGTTAATCATTGGTTTATGTTATGATTCTCATGTATGATTAAAGTTTGAGCAAAATCTTGTTTGAGCAAAATCTTTGTATTGAGAAACTGGCTTCCACTTTCGCCTGTTGACTGTTGTTCGTCTCCATCTTCTCACACCCATTTTCCAAGGTCATTCGTCAAATCCATCCACCACAACCTTGGCCTTGTCCCCCCTCTCCAGAACAGGATTAAATTGGTGCATATTATATTTATTTTTAGCTGAGTTATTTAAATTTAAAATTAACTTTTTCCACTGCCTCAAACCCTGACTTTGAGGTGCATAGTTCAGAGACTGGCCACAGTTCCTTAGCCACATCTACCACTGTAACTGAATGTTAATACTGAGTATTAACACGGTTTTGTGTTTGTTTTCAGGTCCAGGTAAACTTGCAAGCTGGTGTACCACAACCTACTTTAGATAACAGTTCCACATTATCTGTAGCAGATGATGAAATTGATGCTGCATTAACTGATTTACAAGTATCTCTCGAAGGTTCACATATATCTGGATCAAACGATATCACACAAGTTCCAGAATTATATGATTATTTGCGGTTTTTGAAGTAAGTTAAATAAATATGTGTTAAAGTGGTATTTTACATATTTATTATATAGTTTCATTAAAGGATTTAGTGTAATTTATTTTCAGAAAATATTGGGATTTTGTTGCCAAGAACTAGTTTATAGTAATAACATTCTTAAAGGCTTCCCCATACATCAAGGTGGCCAGGGTGACAGTGGTGGTAACACAATTTGAACACAAATCTAATAGATCTACTGTAAAGGTTATAAGATTTAAAAAAGTAAAATCTAATTTAATTTTTACTTCAAAATCATGTTGTGAACAAAAAGAATTTTCACAAACACCATGCTAATTAAGCCTTTGTTAAACAATGGTCTGCTTACTATTTTTCAAAAATAGCTTAATATGTAATCACAAATGCAACAATAAAATCTAAAAACTAAAGTCCTATTGTAAACTCAAAATTAAAATTAAATTAAAAACAAAACTAATAAAAAGAGAAAAACTTACAGATTACAGATGCAATTCCACAAGTTCTTTTAGAGTGCAGCATATGGTAGGTCTAATACATTTTTATGGGTCAGAATTTATTTTAGAGGATTCTAAAGTTGTAAGATTTGTATTATAGGATAAACTACTTATAGCTGTCATAATATATGTTAATATATTCCAGCAATATAATGTAATATTCTTCAATAATATCAAAATATAGGAAAAAAAAGTCCAGTAACTAGTAACATATCAGATTTGAGAATGTTAGTTTGTAAAAAGAAGGCAATTTTCTACTGTCTCAGACCTGTGTGAAAATAATATGAGTCTAGTTTTTGTTATTGGTCTGTACTTTTTCAGAACCTCTTGAGTCTAAATAAGAGGATTTATTTGGATGTCTATCCAAAATGTTTCATAATCAGCTATACAAATTTTCATCAACATTTAATTTTTTAGTTAGGTAAAGTATTTGAGTATAGTTTTTATATTTTAATTTTTTTAACTGTAATTTTTTTATTCTAGACCTAAACGATTCACGCTGAAGGCATTCAAGAGGTATTGGTTTACATGTCGAGATCTTCATTTGAGATTGTACAAGAGCAGAGAAGAAGCTAATTCAGGAGCACAGCCACTATACGATATCAATCTAAGAGGCTGTGAAGTGACCCCTGAAGTGAATCTTGGCCAAGGCAAATATAATATAAAACTCGAAGTGGCCAGTCCGGATGGCATGTCAGAGATGTGGATCAGATGTGATACGGTAAGTTTTAGGTGATTTAACTCGAAACTTTTTTCAAAAGTAGACTGTATTTCCATTTGAAATGACCACTGACTGTAACCTGTAGAATACTAGTTCGAGCTGCAGTTACGTTGCTTTAACATTATTAATGCTAATCCCTTGTCCTCATTAGTCTAACTGGCATTAAGTTTGGACATTAAAAAAAAGTACTCAAGCATTCATATTTTCTTTGCTTCATTTAATTTAATAGCATGAACAAGTTCATTACCCAGCAAAATCCATTCATCTGTTTCGAAATGATGGGTCACTTCAAATATTAAAAAAACATATCTCTTAATAGTGGTCGCCAAGTTGAAGCGTGCATCTTCGCAAAACATTCTTGCATTACAGTGATACGTAGGCTAAACCAAAATATGTTAGTTACATGGTTACTACTGTATATTTGTTTATCTCTAGCCTCCTGAAATAGTATATGGAATGATCAGTAGAAATACTTTTTATGTGGCAGTAGATGCAATCATTGAATGTTATGTGTGGTGAAATCAAATTTTCAAAAAAAAGTTAACTAAAAAAAATATTGTGATAGTGTTATTTTTTTAGAGATTCACTTCCCATAGTACTAGGCAGACAGGTTTGGCTGAATGAGATTATTCAAAATGTGGTTAAGATTAAACCATACATATGGGAATTGTTAATTTATAAATATATATTAAATAATAGTGATAAGTATTACTGAAACATATGACTATTGTTACAAAATTTTAAAATAAATGATTTGTAAATAACTAACAGAAATGAAATAAGCGTATAAATAATAATAGGTCATGAGAAGGACTATTATATCCTGTACTTGAGGGCTTGAGATGATTTGAAATGTTAATTTTACTTGGGTAACTACAGGAGGACCAATATGCCAAATGGATGGCAGCCTGCAGGCTAGCAGCGAAAGGACGTTCTTTAGCTGATAGTTCATATGAAGCTGAAGTTGCCTCGATATCAGCATTTTTACAAATGCAACATCCAGCTCCGACACCAGCAATCAATCCTGCATCGCTGGACATTGTTCCTGAAGATTATGTTGCACCGCGTTACGCTCGTAAACTAAAGGGCAAGGTTAGTCTGAATTTAAAACAAAATCAATAATTTTGATTTTGTCTGATATGCAATACACTTATTGTATTCTGTAACTCAACAAATATTTCATTGTTACACATTGAATCACAAATGTGTGGTGTAAAAACATTTCACAAACTATCACAAAAAGTCTAACGTCTCAAAATTGGATTATCACAATTTGTTCAAATTTTGGTAATTTAAAATGATTTTGATCTTCAAGTAGGAACAAGTTTTCATTAAAAAATGAACAGCAGTCCAGGAATTTTGTTTTGTTTTTTGAATTATTCATTACACAGTGGCTTGAGTTACAAATTGTCATAAATAAGCAATTTTTGATTAAAAGATTACATTTGAGCAAAGTTTGATTTGGAACCTGTTTAGAGAAGAATATAATTTTTAGAATTTTTCCATAGTTCTTGACAAAAAAAGAGCTTCAAGACTGAGCTGTGTATTTAGTTTACAACACTACAATTGTGGGCTTAGAGACAATTGTGATATTAACCCTTACTTCATTTTTACTGTATTTTAAAATATGTACTGAATGTTTTTTTCCATGCTTTTGTGCACAACAGTGCATAACTAAATATTTAAATACATAAATAAATAATAAATTTTATATAAATAGTACATATTACATACATAGTAAATAAATAGTACATAATACACAGTAAAAAAACATATCGGTGCAATAATAATCTTTTTTACATCTTATTTTTTACTGTTAGTTTAAATTGAACTTTTTATAATGTCACTTAGATGTACATAATTTTGTTCTTAGTGTGTTCAGTGACATTATTATCAAGTTTGACTACAATTTTAAATTAATATTAGTCCTGTCATAGAATTGTTTAACTGTATTTGTACTGTATTAGAGTATGTGTACTTACATTAAATTTCTATACTGGTTGCAGCTATTTATTTTCATATATATATATATATATATATATATATATATATATATATATATATATATATATATATATATATATATATATATATATATATATATATATATATATATAACAACAAATTACACAGAATCATTAGAGGAAATAAAATAATTTTGAAATTCAATAGTGTAAAATAAAAAACTTAATAAGAAACAAATCAGTATCAGAGACATGATAGTTTAGCTTGGAATGTAAAGTTATCAGAATCATGTTTTTGTCATGGTTGATACTTTTATCACTTACGAATGTAATATTATAGTACTTAATATATATATATATATATATATATATATATATATATATATATATATTATATATATATATATATATATATATATATATATATATATATATATATAACACAAAAATCAGACACTACAACACAGTCATAAAACCGGAGGTATTATATGCAAGCGAGACGCTAGCACTACACACAAAAGCTACCATGGAAGATATTTTGAAGGAAGAACGCAAAATCTTGAGTAAGATCCTTGGCCCGAGATTAACAGAAGATGGATACAGGTTGCACTCCCGGAAGACCACAGAGAAGATATCGAACCTGGCAGCAGATATCAGAAGAAGGAGGCTTCGGTTCTATGGACACATCAGTAGACTCCCAACAACGAGACTTGCCAACAGAATCCTTAAGTATATACAAAGTGTCAAATCAACAACGTCATGGATCGCACAAGTCAAAATAGACCTACATGACGCAGAAATAGACTCAACAGACATTGAAGACAGGAACGCGCATACAGGAGAAAGATGCTCGGTTGAAAGGTCCCAGAGAATGAAATCCCAAAGAGAGCAGGGGTAAAATGGATGAAGGAGCAGAAGAGGATCCAAGGGGACAGGATGAGGGAAGTGTGGAGGATTAGAAGGAACAAGATATGAGTCGGAGTGCTTTGCGTGATCCAACAGGGTCTATACGCAAATTATATATATATATATTAGTATATAGTAGTGATATTTAGATTGTGTTTTTATAGTACTTTATGTTTTTTGAAATAAGGTAAGTAGGCTTAGAAAACCGAGAAATTGGATGTATATAAATAAACAAGTGTGGCCATTTTTTCGTAACATAAGTATTTTAATTTTTGTTGTTTTTAGTTGGTCCAACGGATTTTGGAAGCACATGCCAATGTGAAGGATTTACCGCTCATTGATGCAAAAATGAATTATATAAAGGCTTGGCAGTCTCTACCTGATTTTGGAATTTCTTTGTTTGTTGTTAAATTTATGGGCCACAAAAAGGAAGAATTGCTTGGCGTGGCATTCAACAGACTGATGAGGATGGAGATCAGTACTGGCGACCATCTGAAAACTTGGAGATACAACACAATGAAGGTAAGTATTGTATCACGTGTTAGCACATTGTGAATATACTCAATGCAACACTTGCTGATACAGATTGTTTCTACACTTGTAGCCTGTACATTCTTTGGGAATTGTTACTGTACTTAAGCTGCACTTTGAGTGAACTGAAAGCTTGTAAAACCTGTTGCTTGTAATTAAGTTTGCATTAGTAGTAAAGCTACTAATTTAAGGTTCGAGAAGTGTTTCTGGAATAGGATACTCAGAATCCCGCAATTCGAAATTGGAATTCCCAATCCAGAAGCCCCATGGTTTTCCTAAATTGTACTCAACTCAAGATGTCTCTACAAGATCTATTGCCTCTACAATCTTGTGGGATATTTTTTAAAAGAAGTTTACCATGGGAGTGCCCTCCCAAGTTGTCCCATTTTGCCTGGTGTTTTTCAAGTGCAATTTTTATTTTTGCATACTACAATATTCTATATTATGATGGAAAGGCTGAGCTTGCTTTCCTGGTCGTCATTTTCCTTGATTTTGTTATGTCCGCAGTAAATATTTGTCATTGTTTTACAGTAACTAATTTCACTATTCCTCTCCTTTATAAGTCTCAAAACTTTAGCTTGTACTCCTTATTGTACACAGGCATTTAGATTAAAGCTAGAAGAAGGTATAGTATAATCCAGTGGCACTGCAACCCAGCCTCTTTGGATAGGTTTTAGCAATCCACTGATTAGCACATTCTGCTACAGACCTTAGCCTCCTGCTGGCAAGAACCTCATAATAGCAGATTATGTGGCCTGCAGTTTCCTCTTCTTTCCTGCATAACATACATACTTTTTCTCCCCCCTTTAATGAGCTCCATGGTTTTCCTAAATTGTGCTCTACCCAAGATTGTACTGTCTTTACAAAATCCTCCTTGCGGAACCTTTTTTACAAGACATTTACTATGGGAATTTTCTCCAAGGTTGTCCCATCTTGCCCGTTGGTGCTTTTTATGCAGCAATAAATACTTCTTTTTACTTCATAACACCTTATAATTAGATCGAGGCAAAAGTAAAGATGAATGTAGCACAACGCGGCGTGAAATAAAGTGAGAGTTTACATCATTCATAACTTTGTAACAAATGATTACAATAAACAAACTTGTTATTGTTATTATTGTCAAATATGCTAATAAAGAAAATCAATACTTTTTATTGTTCTACATGGAGGTTGGGGGGAAAGCACAAAATATTATAGTTTGCGGAGGACAGTCCATAATTTAGATTAAGGACCATTGTTGCACCTTAGGTTTTTTTTTTGGTACTTTAAAATGTCCTGTTGTTTCTGATGTCTTTCAGTTAGATTATTCTATTCTTTATTTTGGTTCACAATATAGCCCTGATAGGCCTTTTCCTATTCATTATGGCTTCCATTTGTCTAATTACTAGGTTTTTTTAATTGCATTTTGTAATTAGTCAAACAGTTAATACAATTTATTATTGCAGTACAGATACTGTACAGCATGTTTAATTAGGCTTGGATCTATTTTTCACTGTGTAGTGGTAGTTAACACACCTTATAAAGGCTGCCGTAGTTTTGAAAAGTTACACGTTCATCTCCAAGCCAAACAATTAACACCGAAGAGTACGTGCTGAAACTAGTGAAGACTCCGCAGTCTGGATTGGACCAACACACGTCACATTGTAGTGATGTTCAGCAAAACTGAACTTACACCTTCAATGTTTTAATAAAATTGTGTAGTGCTGTGATATGTTTTCAAATATTTTGTTAATTATCTGATGACCTCACCAGAGAGATTTGACGAATTTTACTGCTTGAAGATGAAACTTAATGTTTCAAAACTGCAGTAGCATTTATAAGATGAGTTAAAGACCACTAGAAGGTGAAAATAAATTCACATATAATAATATTCAATTTAAGCAAGATCACAACGAATGAAGCAATGCTGGGCTACGAGCAAGGCACAGAACATTAAAAAGTGATTGATTTAGTGTACCCCAAAGTTGGGTGAAACAAGTAAAGAGAGAATATTCAATTTAGTAAAACTGTTTTCAAACACTAAAAGTTTTTTTGCTAAAATGTCCATATTAGACCAATAAAGATGAAAGATAGGCATTAACAGATAAGAGGGTACGTTTTAGCATACTGCATTCTCCAACTTATAAATGGTGCACAGTTCAGAGACAGAACAGACTGACCCGGTGCTTTAACCACTAACCACCAACATGTAACAACAATAGTAAATTATGCTGTTAGT
Source organism: Callitettix versicolor (assembly GCA_022606455.1). NCBI lineage: Eukaryota > Metazoa > Arthropoda > Insecta > Hemiptera > Cercopidae > Callitettix > Callitettix versicolor. The sequence goes on along the minus strand of CM040188.1, from coordinate 75,719,079 downwards.
TGCAAACATCCAATTGACTGTTCTTGGTTTGAAATATCATCCTAATAGAATCAGCATCCTCTCCTCTGCATATGGAATTCCAGCAACAAAAATAAAGGTGAAGGTCTTAGTTTGCTAAAAATTATCTTTTTGTCTGCAAACACTATCACTGAAGCTTATTACAAACAGAAAGATAATCATTTTTGTATGGCTGTATACATCGCACCCTTATAATAGTGATAACTTTTAAAATTTCATAAACATTTTGTGCCGATGTAACGCAGTTCACCTGCTTACAGAGTCGAAGATGCTTTAAATCTCTTTAAGCGCACCTTCGACCCAGATACACTCTTTGGAGTGGGTTCTATTATATTAGAGCTGCAGTTTTTTTTTGTTTAAATTTTATTTATTTATTTAATTTAATATAAACATAAATCTTTGTATTGTTTTTTTCTTCTATTCGCCACTGAACACTTTTCGTTACAACACTTTCTTCTATTTCGTTCGCTGAACACTTTTACCGCTGAACCCGGAAACTGCTGACTGTCTGGCGATCTGCGCTGAACTTCTCGAGCGGAAGAGTAGCTCACACCACACGTCGTTGCTTAACTCTTGACCCTGAACTCGCATAGACCTGGTCGTCTCAACTTGCTGTTCTTCGGAACCGGAAGTCGACAGTCTGATGTGTCGTTACGGCATGGAGATAGGAGAGGAACTGAATAGGTTATCGGCTCAACACGCCGGTATAACTCCAAGGAAGGAATGACTATCGGCTCAGCACGCCGGTATAGTCCACGGATGTACGGTCGGCTCAACACGCCGGTACCGCACTAGGATAGGTCGATCGGTGGGTAGAGTTCGGGTTGGAGTAGGTTATCGGCTCAGCACGCCGGTATAACCCCAAGGAAGGAATGACTATCGGCTCAACACGCCGGTATAGTCCACGGATGTACGGTCGGCTCAACACGCCGGTACCGCACTAGGATAGGTTGATCGGTGGGTAGAGTTCGGGCTGGAGTAGGTTATCGGCTCAGCACGCCGGTATAACCCCAAGGAAGGAATGACTATCGGCTCAACACGCCGGTATAGTCCACGGATGTGCAGTCGGCTCAACACGCCGGTACCGCACTAGGATGGGTCGGTAGGTGGGTAGAGTTCGGGTCAGAGTAGGTTATCAGCTCAGCACGCCGGTATAACCCCAAGGAAGGAATGACTATCGGCTCAGCACGGTATAGTCCACGGATGTGCAGTCGGCTCAACACGCCGGTACCGCACTAGGATGGGTCGGTAGGTGGGTAGAGGTATAGTCCACGGATGTGCAGTCGGCTCAACACGCCGGTACCGCACTATGATGGGTCCACTAGGATGGGTCGGTAGGTGGGTAGAGTTCGGGTCGGAGTAGGTTATCGGCTCAGCACGCCGGTATAACCCCAAGGAAGGAATGACTATCGGTATAGTCCACGGATGTGCAGTCAGCTCAACACGCCGGTACCGCACAAGGATAGGTAGGTAGGGAGGGTTTGGGCTGGAGGAGCCCAACTCCCTTCTGGAGCGCTGTGCAGCTGCTTATATACCCTGGTTCTGTTGGTGAGGTATTGCTGCTGAAAGTGGGGTAAGATGTTATCTTGTTTATTTAGGACATATCTGTACATTAGAGATTATCAAGTTTGTTTACTTAGCTTATCCCAGCTTAATTAAATTAGGATTTAAATCACTTCATTACACCGAGACACCACAACAGTAGTATATAAGATTATATATTATTGTTGCAGGCATGGAATGTGAACTGGGAAGTAAAACATATGATGGTACAGTTTGAAGAAGGCAACATTATCTTCGCATGTCTATCTGCTGACTGTAAAGTAATACACGAATTTATTGGTGGATATATCTTCCTGTCAATGAGATCAAAAGAAGCAAACCAAGCGCTTAATGAGGAACTATTCCACAAACTCACTGGAGGATGGGTTTAACTAAAAAGGAAGTTTCATATAAATTTAGACTATGGTAATATTCTGTCATATTCATTCAGTCACAGAGTCAGGGTTCATTTTAGATTTTTTATAGTTATAATTAAAATGAAGTAAATAATGTTTTTCAGTTTTTCTCTGTTGGAAAGTCCTTTATCCTGTTAACAAAATGTGGTAGGGCACATTCAGTAGTTCATAAAAATTAATATCCTCAGTCAGAAAATACATTAATTTTCTCTATTATTGACTTTTATTTTAATTAATAGTTGGAAAATTGTATAGTTCACCTCTTAAACAGAGGCAATGAACAAATTCGTCCAAATGCATATTGGTGGTCAGTTAGGTTATTCTACAGTGTGCAGGACAGCAAATTGTTATAGCATGGCTGCTCTGATATAGTCAAGATTATTCTAAATATTATAAGGCTTTTCTGTTAATATTTCTGCCTGATGTGAGTTATCACAATAACACAAAGTACACAATGGGTATAATGACTGTGGATCAAGTCAAATATAAAAAATAATGGATGTTTGAATTATTGTTGGGTAACACACAGTACCCATTGTGATTGGGAGTTAGTTTTAAGGTATTTTCTAGTTAATAGGGTTGACAGTATGTATTTTTGGGTCTTTAACAACACAGTTATTTTAAGAAATTTTGTTTTTTGTTGTTCATAGCCCTTTAATCTTAATTTTGGAATTATATAGCTAGCTAATTATAAAAATAGTGAAGAAATTTTGCTTTTAAAGTTTGAACCGAATGGGTGTAGTGGTTTATACTAGAGTGGACGAATAACACAACCATAGTTGGACTGCTAGTATGAATTAGTTTATTTTTATATATCATGTAATTGAAGATTGACAAGACAAATTGTTTACACAATTGTATTTTCAAGTGGTAATAAAATACCAAATTAATATTGAAGTCAAGAATCTGAAGAAACATTCAATAATAAAGTAGATTGTTTTAACAGCATTTTATAGTTAAGTGAATCTTGTATAAAACTAAAATGGTCAATAAATAGTGTTACAGGTATGGACAGACATCAGGAAACAGTGCCTCATTTCTAAAATGGTATATTTTTACACGCCGAATACAGTTTGAAGAAAAATCAATGTAAATAACATAATTATAGTGTAATAATGAATTAATTAGTAATTATTACAGTTTGCTAGATTCTATTTTGTTTATGTGTAATAGGCCAATTGTAATCTATTAACTGTTAAGTTGCTTTATTATAATCAATTGATGAAATTTGTATAGTCCTTAAATAACTGTAAATTAATAGAAATATAGATAGGTTCAATATGTTCTTTTTTAAAAGAATGTTTTATGTTTTCAATAAGAACCATAATTTTAAATTGTTGCATCAAATATACATATCTATTTAAAAGTAATAGATTTCTGTGTAGGATGTAAACAAGTAACATTTTATTGTTTTAACTATCATTGGATATTTTATTTTATTATTTTATTTTATTTTATTTTATTTTTTTTTGTAAATGTTGTACAGTTTTAATTTCATACTTGATATTGTTAAGCATGATTGTTTAAGAATTATTTTGTTTTAGTTAGTCGTAGACGGTATGTTTGTATAGTAAAAATGCTAAATAGCCTTGTATAGGATATATTTATAAAACTAATTTTTTAAATCATTAATTTCAAGAATTGCAGTATGTTTCAGAAAAGGGGCCTTTACAATCTTGTCATGAAAATGTTGTTGCTAATTAATTCTTTTCTAAAATGTTTCGCAGATAAGTGCCTTTCACAAATAGCCTATTAGTTTCTAAGTCTGCAAAAATTTAATATTTCTATAAGTATATTGTGCACTAATGAAAAATAGTTACCTCACAAAAAAAATTAAATACTTACAATCGATAATTTAAAAAAAGTATAAAATATCTTTTTGAGCACTTTTTGGATTAAAATGAAAGCTTAGAGTAGCAACTTTAAATAATTGGATGTAGTGTAATTCTCTCATTAAAAAAATATATTATCATGAAAAGTATTACAACTTACATGATAATTAATATTTAGAATTTGTGTTCGGTTTGATCTACGAAATTATTTTTAAAATGCATTATAATTTATTATAAAGTGCATAGTGATAAGTGTAAATAATTTTGGATTAACTGATTATTCAATTTTTAATTACAATATTTTAGAAAACATTCTGTTTTTATTGTTACATTATCTTTGCATGGCAAATTGTTTATTTTTATTCAATATTTTATTCTTTATAGGAATATTTAAATATTACACAATTTCTCTACTAAAACAAAAGTTAAAGCAATATGAAGAAATTACACTGTACAAAATAATGTCTTTCAAATAACATGTAGTTTATCAACTTTTACAAAATTTATACAAAATCATTGTTAAAAATAAGAGACAATCATGATAATATGTATCGTTTGGGTTTTAACAACCCGATAGTTAGTCTTTTCTTTTATTCAGTACTTATATTTTAAATTTAGATTAATAATTTATTTTTATTTTAAGATATTGAAAAAATAAGTAACAATATCAAAATTCCATGAGTAATATTTTAACAGATATGTTTATATTTATAAACCTTCTTTGTCTTATAGCTTTACATCTTCAAAGAAATATAATAATTAGACACTCAAAGTAATTTTTAAAATTTACTCCTCGCTAGTACTTAAATGTGTAAGAACAAATTTCACACTGAGCCTGGTAAAATTTTGTATTTGGCACTAAAAGCACAATATTAATTATAGAAATGAAAATCATACCTTTCCTAAATATTATTATTAAAATAAAACCAGTAAACTATATTTCATTTAAATTTATTGTACATATTGTCATTGCTGTCGATAAATAGAAGAGTTTTAAGTATATTAAAAATTAAAAATATAGAGAAATATCATAGAATATATATTTTGAAATAATTTATTTTTGTGGGAAAATGTTGAAAATTTGTTCTGATGGTGTTGACTTACTATACTGACATTTTATATTGTTGTTAATAAATACTAATTATAATTAATATTAATTTCTTAACAAATGAATTAAACATCATTTGGTTACTGTCAATCCTTTCCTGTTTATATTGAAACCAAAATCCATATCCACTTTTTCTATTTATATATTGCTTTGCTTAATTGTTATTGCAAAGCAACAACAGCCAAAGTGGTTTTCAAGCTTACAAGTCAGAACAAGGCCTGTATCTAAAAAATACACAGGATCCTCCAAAATTCTGAAGGAAATTTGGCCAGAAGCTAAACTGTTGAATAATATAATCAGTGCGTATTCAAGGTAATAGTAACACAACTTGTGTATGCATTTGTTTTGTGTTTGTAAAAAAGTTGGGTCAAAACTTTATAATATTGAGCTGTTTATTGCTGTTCCACTGGGACTCATAAGAAATGATCTGGTTCACTGCCCATGTAAAATATTACAGAAGTTTTATTTATGAAAAAAAGATTATGCGTTTAAGGATACAGTGGGGTATTTTCTACGCTTGCTAGTCTAGCTTCAAAGCCCAAGTATTGATGACAGAAAAATGAACACACATTTCTAAAGCCCAACCATATAAAAATATACATATTACGAATATAAACAAATAATGAGATATTATTTTGAATGTAAAATTAGTATTGTTTTATGAGTTAATCTTTGCAGCTTAACAGCTCCTATTTTATCGCAACCAGATTCACGTCTTCGCTGACATAAGTGAAGACTTCCCTCACTATTAACTGATGGCATAATTGCAGAAACAGCAATTGAGATAGAAGGGGAGTATGGCATTTTAACACAGCAAATCTTTGCTTTGTGAATAGGTAGCTAACATAAAAGTGCATATAAACTGTGTTAATGCGTTTAATTTTTCTTCATGTGCTGTCCTGATCAACTTGTTGTATGCGTTTGCAAACATATTATTTATTATTACATTTAGATATTTATGGTTTTATATTTTGTTATAAAAAAACACTATTTTTTATTGAGGGCCTAAACCTTAGATTTTGTGATGGTACATTGTCCCTTCTGTACTTTATTGAAGAATTGGTCTTTGAATTAATAGCCATATATATATATATATATATATATATATATATATATATATATATATATATATATATATATATATATATATATATAACAATACTAATTTTCAGACCATTTTTTTGTATATTACAAGTTTTTATTTTATTATTACATTTAGCTATTTATAGTTTAAAAAACGCTCTATTTTTTATTGAGGGCCTAACCTTAAATATTTTGAGATGGTACACATAATTAGCCTTCTGTACTTTATTAGTCTTTTAATTAATAGACATATTAATATAACAGTATTTATTTTTAAACCACATTTTTAGTTCCATCTACAGTTTGTTAAAATCTTACAGTCGTTATTATTTTACTATCAGTTTTTTTGTCAGAAATTGAAGGAAACAAAATTCATTTATTTAAGTAAAGTTTTCATTTGTAAATTTCATTAAATTAGTGTGTGTTTAGTTTAAATATAGCAGACTTAACACTAAAAACGAAACAAGATAGCCTGCATCTTCAACGTAACAATATGCCAGTGATACAGACTGACTGCTTAGTGTTATTAGTAAATGTAATATGAACAAATGAGTTTATGCAGTTAAGTTATGCTGTGTGTCCAAGAATCTGTGTATAGACTTATATACAGGGTTTTAAGTTCCGTACAGAAACTCCACCTTCTTACTCATGTAATGAGTAAGAATAGTTAGTCTGGAAAATAATATTGGACCTAGAAAGCTATTTGAGGGAGGTGGTCACAAGGACTCAAGAAAATCTTAGATGAGAGCGTATATTAAGTTCTACATTCAATGAAATATGTTTAGTACAACATAGTACTCTACTGCAAATCTGACCTCAAAAGGTTCATTCTGTTGAATGTTTTAGTTACAAGTATACATAATATATATTGTATTTGATTTTTAATCCTACTTGCTTATACAGTTTATTCCATGTTTCATGTACATGTGCTACTCATCACACATCTAAAGGAAGTAACTTTAATAGTATTTAAAAAGTTTAGGGGATTACCTGAAGTCCAAGAATCTAGGACCTAACTTCAAAATTTTAAATAAGAAGGGATCACATGATACGTTTTTTAACACTGCCTTTTTATGCTAAAAAAAACAATGAGATCTTTGCTGTTATCCGTATACTACTATCTAAAGTAGAGTTTAAGTAGGTTACCTGTTTTAACTTAATGAAGGTAGCCAATACTTGGCGATATTATGCAATATTTCCTCGAATAGATCTTTTCCTTTGTGTCACCACTGCCAGATAACCTCACACAAGTATGAGTCTAACAATGCGTGTAGTCCCACACTGGCTTTTATTTTTCTGCTTTGCCAGATGCCAGGTACTTTCAATCGTTTGTTTGTGTGCATCACTCTCAGTATCAACGAAATTATATATATGGTTTACCGTGTAATGTTATAATTTATATATGCTCGTCTGATATAATAGTTGTCCCTGGTTGAATATATGGGTCGAATATATAGTTGTTCCTGCTTAATTATGGACAACAATGAGCCGCAGAACATTCAGTAATGATTACTAAAAAACCAATGACTTTCACAGCACACTACTCCAAATACCCATTGTTGTGTGAGTACATGTCCAACATTGTTTTTATGACAAGAAAATAAACTTTCATCAGTTTCCACAGTTGTATTTGGTCCTCCAATTTGAATAGGGTAGCAAAGTAAATTGTCGGCACAGACTTCTCACATATAGTTACACCAATCAACAGTAGTGGTATGGTTCATTTCTAGTTTGTGCTTACAAAACTCTATTGTTGTTAGTTTCCTGGACCAACAATAAATGAAAAACAGAACCTTTCTAAACGGTAGTTTTGAACCGGTTAAAAAAATGTAAACTCGAATTGATTTGTACTCACATTTCAAACAAAACCACTTCCAACGAATTGAGGTTTAAAATAGTATCGTGTCCATGGACACATTTTCAGGGAGTATACAACATTGATTTTTCTTGGAAAAACTTTATAGGAAAAACTTCACTTTTATAAATATTGACTAGTTGAAGGAAGTTCATAGTAATATAAAAATGGATCCCAATTCAAACAAGTTATGGATTGCCACTGCTTCGGCAGACTCACTTATCGCGTGAACAGAGGTAATGAAGATAAGATAAAGAAACGGTTTTTCAAATGACTCATCAGACTCACAAATAGTTTTTTCACAAAAAGCATATAACTTACATTTAAGTGGTAGTATACTTTCCTAGTGTACATATAACGGGAAAGATTCAAACAATGGTGAAATCAGAATTGTAAAAAAAAGTTGAGTCTTTTCTAGGACTATGTTTGCATCGCAAATACTGTTAAAATGAGAAATAACCACAAATGTTAAGCAAAATAATTAACAACTAGAAAATGACATCCTTTTTTTAAGTTATTAGCAATAACACACTTATATAAAATGGACGATATAAATTATCACTAGAAACATATAATGACCGTGACAAAATAACTCATTTTTATGTAAATAAATTACCAGTTGTGACTGACAGATAATTAAAACAAATATGCTGGTCTGTAGAACAGTGCAGTCTTGCCACCCAGATACATCAGGTCTATTTATTTAGTGCATGTAAGCTGAAGTGCTGGCCACTAAGAAAGTGGGGGGGGCGGAACACAACCTAGCCTCGATACAACTCAGGTTCTTTTATGGTGTGGCTAGTAGCGAAGATTCCACACACACACAGGTAGATTCCCTCCTGTAATAGATGAATGACAAGGTATCGCGTGATCTGCCTCCGTTTAGGTCTAAAGACATTTGATGGAGCACATTGATTAGCTAGAGTTGTTACTGTAGCCTGTAAGTATACAGCAAGAAGTTCTTTGTTTTTGCAAAGCATCTCTCAGTTTGTAATAAATCCATGCTATTAAAACTTACAAACTAGGCAGATTATCCAGTGTTCAAGCTATGAACTATGGAAGTGTAACAAATTCTATATACAAAAGACCTCTGGTATAGAAAATATGCTGTTTGGTATTTTATTTTGAGTATTAATTTTTGATTAAAACTACGTATGTAAATGTTCAAATAATTCATATGCACACATGTCAAATTACATGCGCACTTATCTCTTATTTGGAAGACTACATATTCCTTTTTTGACTTAAATACGCCAAAATCAAGCCCTTATCAAAACAAAGATATGCATTTCATAACAGAGATAATAATTACTGTATTCACAATCATAGAAGTGATAGACAAAAGATGGATTCTGAAATATTTCAATTGAACTATTGCACTTAAACCCTAAGCTTTAATATTAAAAAACAATTTCAATGATGTCACCACAGTACACTTTCAAGTTCCTTTAGTTTTAAACATAGGTTTAAACTATTGGCTAACTTAATGAAGGTAGCCATTCAATGAAAAGTTCAGGTTTATTATGAACCTAAATAAAAAAGTGCATAGGCATTTTTCCTACGCGCTGGAGTTTATTTTGGTTTAAATTAATTTATTTATTATGTTATGGTTAATTTTCAACCGAGTTTTGAATTGTTTAAATATTAAAATATGTAGTGCACGATATTATTAATATCTGCATACAAATTATCAATGATCATTTGAGACTGAATCAACATGACATGGCATACACCCCCTCATTGCAATATCATTTCAAATTCATTATGGTGATACACAGTGTCCCATTAACATGATAGAAGCGAATTACCAGAAGTAATTTTTTTCCTTAGCGTTTTTGAAAATCTATATTTTACCATCATAATTACCATTAAAATCTGCATAAAGGTTTTAAGCTTTTAAATTACATTGAAAACATGAAATTAAATCCTGATTGCTGTGAAAAAATCATAATTTTAATAAATTTTGAAAATTTTAAATGTTAATTTATGATGATTTTTCATGTTTGCTCATGATAGTGAAATCATATTTTCAAAAATATTTGAGCCAAAAAGTTATAAATTTTTAAAGATTTGAAACTGTTGAAAATATTTTGCTGGTTAATGAACCTGACTAAACTATTACCATATCGATTTGTTTGCCAAGTTTAAATCAAATTGAACCTAAATTGTGAACATGAGTCCTTTGTGCTACAGTTTTTTTTAGCACATGCAACACACACACACACACACACACACACATATATATATATATTTTAACAACAAAAAATTGTTTAAAAGGTCAGGATCGCTGCTCATTCCTGGGTCTAGGAGGTGGTTGCCACCATGCAGTTTACCATGATGGTTGCTCCAATCAATAGCTCTTTTTTCTAATGAAAATTTGCTTTTAGTTAAGTAATTAAAAGATTTTGTACTAAATATAGGGAATTTGATAAAAACTCATTAAAACACAATAGGCGGCTTAGGCCTGAATAAAACAAAAAATGATCATTATTGATAAGCAGTTATCTATAAAATAAATATACTGTGATAAATTATTACAAAAAAAATTGAAAAAATTTTAAAGTAGGCTATTTCTTTGGAGATAAAGTTTATTGTAGAGAAAAATATCCTAAACTAAAAACATCACAAAAATTCTCTCACTATTTAATTTCATGAAAGTTGATCTTTAATTTCTAGGATTGTAGGCAGACCTCCAAGTAAAATGGGTCCTGAAAAAAAATTTATGTAATCTTAATTTCTTTTTAGGTTCTGTGTTAGTAAAAAATACTGCAGAAGAATATTTTATTTAATACAAAGAAGTACTTGAAATGATTAAAAAAAGATGATACTTATTATCAATTAATCCAACTAAATTTATTTTCTGTAAAAATTATGCAGGATTTGATAGCACAAACTGTTTTGCAATTATTTATAAACTATACAATCTGTATTAAAAAGCTTTTAAAATAAATACTTCATACCTACAGACACAGATTTTTAAAACAATGAACACTTACAAAATATTTATTCAATCTTGCACACATTTTTTACTTTTAAATTTACGTGTAACTTCTTGCAATTATTTTGAGCAGAATAATTAACAAATGTTATAACACAATATATAACCATTGACAGAATGAGGAAGTCATATAGAGTTTCTACAATTGTCACTTCGTTTGAAATGTCTGTTGGATTGTTCAATTTTTTCTTCTGTTTTGCAAGTATTTCTAAAAACACATCCTGAATTTTTGCACCAGAAACTGGTATATATGACAGTGTGTCCAAAATTTTCTTTAACAACGTATCACTAAATGCTGTTATCACAAAAAATGTTTGTAATGTCATTTTGATCACCGATTTCCCAACCAAAGTTGCACCGAAAAAGGTCCAAAATGGAACTCCAAAGTGGCCACAAGAAATACCGGCCAGGTCAAATAAAGGGTTTGGAATGGACGCACATACTAATATACCAAAAAAGCCTACTTTCTGAATTAGCGTATGAATCATTAATTTCATACGATCTACAGTACTCAAAGAGCCCGATTTGTCTTTTATTTTTTGTAAATCTTCCAGTTCCTTAAGATCATCATCATCATTGATACCCGACTGCCTTGCTGCTCTGGCCATAAAATACGGTGGCAACTCGCCAAGAGCGGTGCCTGCTCCCCACATTATTGATTCAAGTTTTACTTTCCACATTATGTTCCAAACGCTTACAACCCATCTAGGATCTATTTGACTAGGACAGATAATTTGCTGAGGATAAGGCGGTTCAGGAAAGTTCAGGCCTCCGCATTCATATCCGGCTAATGTAACAGATGCTATATGCGGTCCTAAATACAATACGAAAGTATGAAGACCAGAACCCAATCCGATTGATGACAGCACTCCTAAGCCTATCCAATACAAGCTCCAATTCAATTGACCATGAAGATATTGCAGTAATGGTTGATGTGGCCCCTTAACAAAGGATGACATGCATATAAAGATAAGCACTGCAACAGTGGTCAGTAGTATTCTTCTGTGTTTGTATATCTTCGCCCACAGAGATTGTGATGTTTCTGCAACATCTTGAACAAAGTAATACATTGTTTGTAAAGGACTGCGCCACAACACAAGTTGACTACATAATTCATCTAAATCATTTTGAGACTTCGGTATCTGAGACATTTGAAGAGAAGTTGGAGGTATGTTTTCCTCCTGTAAAGGTTGATCACTTTTAAGACCATCAGGCTCCATTTATTATGTACAATAACTAGAACAAAAATAAAATAATTTTTAGCGAATAACATGTCTTGCTTATATAAGATACTATTACAGTTAAAAAATATTGCTGTACGAGGTACAAAGAATTTCAACAGGGCTGGTCACCTCTACATTTTCATTTTTGTGTCCACTTAAAAAAGATGTTCAAATATTGGAGGGCCCAACAAAATTAATATTTTCAATTATGGCGAGGGCAGCTGGAGTTGATGGACTAGTGATCCCATTGTACTCATACTACTTTCCCTTACACACACACACACTACTCTGTGTAGTTTGCACACAGAACAAGCATAACAATATAAAAACTTAAATGTGCATGATGGACTACGAAAGGAAAGATTTTTTTTTTAACCGATTATTGTGCACACTTGGGCTAATGTAGACGATGGGTTGATTTATAGTGTGTGAAAATGCCAAGCCCTGGCCAGGAATCAAATGCAGGTCCTCGGGGTGAAAGCCTAGTACGCTATCAACTAGGCCACCAGCTAAAGGAAAGAAATATAAAATACTAGCAATATCCTTATGGTGTTGTCTTGAAATAATAAACATGTGAGCACGAAATAATACACTCATAAACAGAACTAATTAACCATTACAACGGTTTTCTTTTTGTTTCTAAATTAGTTTTTAAAAAAGATAGTAGGTAACATCAGGTGTAATTTTCAGCTAAATAGTAATTTTAATAAAATCTAATTAGAAATTTTAAAATCCAGCTTCAAGGTTTTGTCCAGCCTTCTTCTATACACATACATTAAAAATTTTAAATGTCTGCATGCCATAGATGTGCATACATCTCACATCAAACATTTCCTTTGATTAACACATTGAAAACTGCATGTTAATGATTTCACTTTTTTAATGGTTATTAATTTTCTGTAATGTAGGAAACACAAGCAAACAGAAGGGGATTAAACAAAATAGAATTTTTTATTGATTAATTATGAGAGTGATTTTTGTTCAACCTCCAAAAATACTGTGAAGTGGTCTGTTGAGTGGTAGAAAACAAAGCCACTAACATTTTTCTCCCACTTCCAACTTAATAATACCATTTTGAGCTTAGTTCTAGGCTTCTAAACATGGCCACTTCTATTGACTCTACCGTCAAGTGCGAACTGTGGTGTTGTTTGTTTTCTTCAGGCAGAACAGCAGAAATTTATTGCTGAATGAGCTGAGTGTTTGAAAATCATTCAGAGCAAGATCCAGACTTACGGCACATGATCAAAAACTTCCCAGTAGAATTGTGAAAGTTTTAAAGTTTGGATAACAGCATGTGATCGTCACTGTCATTAATCAAAACAACTTTAGAAGAGAAGAAAGACTTTTCTTTTGTTCGAAATAACTCTCTGCTAATGTTCATGTAATGTCTGACAATACACATTTGGAATGATCATAGTCTTCATTTCATAAATCCACCAGCAACATGCCTTTATGATCCCAAAAAACAGCAGCCTTTTGATTGTTGAGCATATTTTTTTAGTTTGGAAAGTTTGTGTACACTATTCTCACACAACACTATCACTCATGAAGTTTTCACTGTATACTCAGTTCATTCTGTGATAAATGTATGCTACATTATAACCTAAAAAAAATTGCAAGTTTGCGCTTGACAAAAGAATTAATAGACATAGCCATGTCTCAGCTAGCATCAATAATACAACTCAGCTCAAATTGGCATTATAAAACTGGAAGTGACAGAAGCTATCACTCAACACACCGAACACTCAGAGGTTGAAAAAAATAATCCTCATGTATTAAATGTGTGAACATTTATAGCCAGTGTACCCTAAACAACATATATAATTTAGAAAATAAATAATAGTACTGCAACAGTTCATAATTCAAAAGCTACAAGTATTCTACATTGAACATACAAAGTATTTTTATTTTGGTAAACTTACAAGGTATCAACAAATGGATAGAGCCTATGCGTGCATCACAGCTATTAACTAGCAATCAGATTTTGGCACATTAAGGAAAGAGAATGATTTACTAATTTGTATGGTAAGAAAAAAAGAGAAGTTACTCTAATACAATTAAAATTTAATAAATAAAATCAGTTTACAATAAAATTTTATTTATAAATTCACTTAGAATTCAATTCACAAAAATGAAAGCTGTCAAAATTTGTCAAAAGTAGTGCCACAATGTCCAGCAAAGAAAGATACCAAAGGCAGTGAAAACCTGAGTTGTGAGGAAGAATGCATCACTCAGTGAGATGCTTCCAGGACACATGCAAGTGCAGGTGTTAGCATAGAAGCTTCCGCATCAGAAGTGTAAATTTTGTGTGTGTGTGTGTGAGAGAGAGAGAGATTATCAAAAAAATACACAATTTGTTCACTATTTCGTTTAGAGACTACATATGAAAAAAGTTTGTTAAGATCATTACAGCCAAATTTAAGAAATTCTAAATTCTTTAGTTTTCAATTAAAAAGAGCACAATAATGTTAGAGAAAACAGTCATAAAAATGTGTGAAAATGAACATTTCATCAAATTTAACCAATTAGTTAAGTTCTCAGCAATGAACAGACGACCAAACATCCAAATAAAAAACATTTTTAAAAACATATAGCTATCAAAATCTAAAGATTTTATTTTTTTCACAACTAGTAGTTTAACGAACAGTAGCCCTCGCACTTAATTACCTGGTCACTGCTCTACAACAGCACTCTAATGTGTTTTTATATATTAAAAGAACAAGTAACTACACTCATTATTGTTAAATCAGAATCTGCCATCTTAAAACATAAATGTATGAGAAAGAATCATGTAATACTTCGTTTGGGCTTTATAGAAGGCACTTTTGAACAAAATTTCAGAACAGTTAATGTGTTTGATCAAAACTGTGTAACAAATGAACACAAACCAAATGTCGAAACGTCGAGTTGAAAGTGATCTCGCTTCACTCGGTCAGTTATAATACTCTTCAGTTCAAAATACTTCACACAGAAAGTAAAAACAATACACAGAAATTGTAAATATTTGTGAAGATCTTACCACGAAATTTTATGTGTAGAATTTGTTACCAGAGACACAAGTTAAAATCAATAAATATGAAAAATGTGTAAATATTTATTTTATCTATTAATTAATTTTAATGAATAAACAAATAATCTCACCTAATTTCTTCAAGTACATAGATGATATCGAGTTCAATTCAATATTGTATCTAATCTTGTTTTGTCCTAAAAATATTTTCTAATCCTTTAAATCTCACAGTTACTGCTTTTATTCAACATCACCAAAATGTCTGAGAAATCATCTTCACAAATAAAGATATTTCAAAATCAAATGTGTAAAATGTATTTGCAATCCAAAATACTTGAATGAGTTATAAAGTGTTACTTTAATTACAAAAACAACACGAAAATCTAAAGACTTGGCACAGTATATTTAGGATACTAACAAAAATGTTGGCTTGTGTTATTTTGTCCAATTTAATTTGGCATATGTTATGTAAGCCTAAATTTTGGCTAGTTTTCAAATTTTGCCAAAGGAAAGCTACAAATAAAAACCATTTAAGTTTTGTGATAACCTTTAATGGTAATTAATTTAAATTACATTAGACTGATAGAAGGCAAGATTTTTTTTTTTTTTTATTAAATCCACCAAGAATGGCTGAAAACGCACACTAAGAGTTCGTTGGCACATAAACTTTTTTATATAAATAATACGGAGACTATTTAATAAATACATTTTGAATTTCCTTTAGAAAATTAGCTAAAGTGATCATCATTTTAACATTCAAATCACAAAATGAGCCCCAATCAATAAACTCGAGATTTTTAAGAGTGTATTATTTAAATTGCGTTGGATATTGGGAGCAACACAAATTAAAATGCATATTGTGTGCTTGTATTAAAATTAGGGTACAGAGTTTGGAACTTTTGTGCAGTTTAATTTAATTACATGGTAAAAAATTGTCTTCGATAATAGCTTGTATCATTTAAGTACACAAATGACATGAATGCACGCCATAAATGTGTGTACTTTGCACACATATAACAGTACGTAACTACTTAACATACTTGTGTCATCCAGCAAAATCTGTTTCAAAGTCTTAGAAAAATCCAAATTTTTTGATCCATACTTTTTTAAACCTTATTTACTATCTTAATCAGAGTTAAAAGTTTGCATAAATTAGCTCTTTAAGATTCGTTTATTTGAAAATTGATGCAGATTTTATAGTTGACGAAGTTTAGCTGTGTGTGCGACTAACATTGGTCTGTGTAATCATAGAGTCACTTTCAACAGGCAAAATTACAGACCAATAAATTATTAAATAACTATTATTATTGTGATAGCCTGCCTTAACCGTTTATTACACTAAACAAAATTCCATGCAGTAGTGATAAAGGAAAGTTAAAATGTTTTTGAAAAGCATGGATTTTCCTGGCTTCAATCTCCCCATGCAAGGTCACAAATGCAACTGAACTTCATCAACTGTACTATGGAAAAATCTTATTAAAAAAATCTATTTATTAAAATAAAAAAAGTTATATTTTCAGATTAATAATTAAGTTAAACTATATAGGCCTACTACGTAAATAATTGGATTTTCATGTATAAAATGTTCATATTTTCACATCAGCGTGCTGCCATTATTTCAATTAGCATTGTATCACTGTTCAATCCAAGACTTACACGCTTAGTAACGCTAACAAAGATAATGAGCAGCTAGTTATAATATCAAATTGTTTGAGAGAACCATTATTTTAGTAGGTTGTAATATAAGTGTTAATATATTACATTTTCATATCAACAATTTTGCAACTCGTAAAAATTCATGTTTTTCAGTTATTTACAATAATTTGAGAAATGTCTCACAATCACACACACACTATTTGTCAACTTTGCACTGGTCGTCATAATTTATTTGGAATTAGTACTCAGTAGGTACTATGTAATACAATACTAAACATGATTTTATTTTTGAGGTATTTGTTTTTGACATCTCTTGATTTACTCCCTCGCCTTTAAAAAATAAATACATTTTCACATGTTGTCATTTACCAAAAAATCCAAACTGCAAGCTATTGGGGGAAAACCCAGAGATCAGGTATTATCTTAGATGAAAATGCGTAACTCATCATTGTACTAAATTAAACTAAATGAGTAACTGCGTTATAAAGAATAAAAAAATAACAAAAAGTGTTAAACTTAATTACCATATAAAACCATAACCTGACTCAGTATCTGCCGCAGTTTATGCTTCTTGAGTCTACGTACTTATTCACAATAAATTAGCTCTAAAATCTGTCACAGAATATTTTCAGAAACGTAACATATAAATTGTTGGTAATGAGCGTAGATTTCATTTAAAGGGAATATAACTACATGAATATAGGATGCATATATGCAGAATTCTACATATACGTATTAAAAAATTACAAGAACGTGGAAGGTGCACTGAATATTATTAAAAAAACTTGTAATTTAACTGTAATTTATGTACAGTAATACAAGTAGAAGCAGTGCAGTGTTTTTGCCAAAAACAATTCAGCAATACCTTGATGCATTAGTTACTTTTACACCTCCGTCTTGAATTACCATATCAAAAGATATCCTTTGACAGCCAAATTTGTTGTCACATTATGGTGTACCTTACTGTAATGTCAGCTGGTACGATTTCAGACACAGTCATTTTCATAAGTTTTTTGTATTACAATTATGAACTAAGTCCTGTATAATTATCAAACAAGACATAAAACAAATATATATCATGCTATTGCAATTATAAATCTGTTAAAATACAGCCGATAATTCACACCTCTATAATTCGTAAAACTCTCTAATTCATACTGAGACGCTACACCCTTGAAAAACTCGACTAATCATACAAAACCAATGAATTTTTGTCCATTCCTTATTTCATAAGATTCTTCATTCATTCGAGTAGAAGCTCGATGTCCACTCTAAATTCGTACTTGGTCAAAACTTTACCTCTATAAATCATACTAACTGGGAAGGTTTCTTCTTTATACTGGTAGGCACAATATTGTTTATATGTTGGATCATAAATCTGTACTGTGATCAATGACTGTACAGCTCACTCACTTCACAGACATTTGCTTACTGATAAAGAATGGCTCATCTGTCATTATGAAATAGAAGCGCAATGTCTTCAGAATGTCAGGCATCAGCTGGTGCACAATTAAACTGTACTGTTAAACATGAGCGACATTGTGCTTTGCAGCACAGACTACACAAAGTGACACAGTAAATGTTTAGATAATAAATGATAATAGAGGCCTATTTATTAGACAGTGTCAGATGTCAGTCAGTTATTACAGAAACTATTCAAGTGTAATATAATTTATGTAGAGCTGTTGTTACTTGTTAAAGTGATAAAGAGTGCGAAAAATATGTCTTACTTTGCGGACAGAAAAGCATTTTGTACATATTAACTGTCGTTAAATGCACACTCAAATTTTTCAATTTTCCTTCTTGTGAACCTGTATATTTCCCCAACCTCAATAATGTGAATTTTTCCTCGTCCCTTTATGTATGAAATATTAATTGCAACTGTAGTTATTGAAGTATTAAAATTCACATATTCATGACTTGTGGCAGCAAACGTATACATATTTTGTAGAATATAATACTGACACATTTTTATAGTTTGTTGGTTTCACAAGTGCAATAATAAGTACTTGTTTTACGACTTATTTGTGTAAACATGCTTAATTGTACTTGCACAATAAAAATAAATGGTGCAAAAATATTACATAAACTTTCTCACATTCAATTATTTCCAAAAAAAAATTCAGTTCAGAAATTACAAGAAAAAACTAGAATATTTGCCTAATTTTTCAAAATGATTATTCAGATTTTGCTTTTATACAGAAAATCGTTAACTCGTCAGTTTATCAAATTTGAAATAAAAAAACTACACTTCTAAGAATAAATTGGAAGGGGAACTACTGGCTGCTAGAGTTTAGTTTTAGTTTTCTTCCAATTTACTCCTGAAATGTAAACTATTTTTGTTTAGAATAAGGTATAATGATTTGAATTATGAATCTTCATGTGACCAAAATCTCATAAATCAATTTTGAGGAACTGGATCTATTTTTCACAGCTAATTTTTGGCAATGGCAACACTTATTTTTTGTTTGAAAATTTTTATACTACGTTTGAGCAAAACTGCTGGGAGTTTAAAATGGCAAATCAAACATCATCAGTCAATTTAAGTTAGTCTCCAGTGATGTGCAAAAAAAAACTTTTTCAGTAGTTTTTATAGAAAACAGATGGATCCTTAGAAAGCTCAAGCTTGATTTTTTTACCATCTTCAAACTTCTTTTAAAGCATAACTTGAAAATTACTCTATAAAGCCTAAAATACAGTTCGAAAAACAAAACTACATGGACCAAACGAAGGTTTCTCTATTACTATATTACAAAAATACTTAGTTTGAACACACAATTAGGACTAAAAAGTTTTCTAAACTACACCCACCAGTTATCAAGTTCCCAGTGCCATTACAGTTCAGCAAAGGCTTGGCAGGCCTTCCTTTGGAGATCATTTCTGAAGTTAAGTATTTTTATGCCTTCGCGAAGTTTCAGCTGTACGTTTTTGTTTCCTCCTGTTTTCCTTTTTTATTTGGTTATGTGTGTTACGTAATTTGTGTGTTGTGACTTGGGGTTTAACAGCTGGAAAAAGGAACAAGTGTAAAAACAAGGGTGGGTGTAGTCAAACATTATTTCCATTTCAAAAATACCTAAATTACACTCCAATCGTATCTACAGTTAGATAGCATTTTTATTAATACTATACAATATAGTAGTCTGATTCCGGTTGTCTTTACTAATGATTCACAAATTATTTTAATGAAGAAGGAATGTTAAACTATATTGTATATAGTATTCTAAAGGAATCTAAAATACTATATTTTATAAAATTGGTCAAATCGTAATAATATTACAATGATTAATAACTCAAATCATTCTAGCATCAATTTAAATCAAATTCATTTTAGGTTCTACATGAGGGTAAGGTTTAATTTAGACCATTTGTAATTTTTTGATCCATATCCTTCAAACTAAGTATAGCAACTTAGTATAGATTTAAGAAATGCAGTGACATTTAAAGCTTGCAGGCAGTCACAACAATACATGTTTTGAAAATTAAATTTGACCCTCATAATCAGTAAAAATAACTTGAATTTAATTAATAGTAGTGATAGACCCAAAAAGGGTAAAATAATTCAGCTAAGTTCTTCATTTTTTGCTACAAAACAACACATTTTTATTTCCCAATCACTATGTGCAAAATACATATAAAAATTATGCATTTTTTTAACTGTCCAATGAAATCCAAAGTAGACTCCATTATTGCAAGTATATAATAAAATAAATAATTATTACACTTTTTATTAACAAACCCAAAACAATATATCACAAGCTTCTATAAAAAAAAATAACAGAAGCTTTCTTGTAACAATTTTTTTTGCAACAAATTTTGATAAAAATAATAAAAACGTATTTAATTTCTAATCTTTGGCCACTTTTTTATTATTACCTAAGCTAAGACGTTTTTTCGACTTCTTGTAATTGTTCTGAGCCATTGAATTAATAGTTGTAAAAATAAAATAAACAATCATTGATAAAACAAAAAATTGATAAATATCTCCAAGTTTTAGAGTTGAAGATGATTCACTGGTTGGATTGTACAACTTTTCTTTCTGTTTGGCAAGCAACTGTGAGATGGTGTCTTGAAGGGGTACACCAAGAACAGGTATGTAGGAAACTGTATCTAGAATCTTGTGTATCAAAGTATCACTGAAAGCGATGATTACAAATAACTTTTGCAACATCATTTTAATAATAGCTTTCCCAATCAAAGTTGCACCAAAAAATGTCCAAAACGGAACTCCAAAATGGCCGCAAGTAATACCGGCCAAGTCAAATAAAGGGTTTGGAATGGATGCACATACTAGAATACCAAAGAAGCCTACTCTTTGAATCAGGATCTGAATCATTATTTTCATACGATTTATAGTACTCAAAGAGCCTGGATTGTTTTTCATACTTTCTAAATCTTCCAATTCTTTAAGATCATCGTCTTCACTGATACCTGACTGCCTTGCCGCTCTGGCCATAAAATACGGTGGCAACTCGCCAAGAGCGGTGCCTGCTCCCCACATTACTGATTCAAGTCTTACTTTCCACATTATGTTCCAAACGCTTACAACCCATCTAGGATCTATTTGACTAGGACAGATAATTTGCTGAGGATAAGGCGGTTCAGGGAAGTTCAGGCCTCCGCATTCGTATCCGGCTAACGTAACAGATGCTATATGCGGTCCCAAATACAATATGAAAGTATGAAGACCAGAACCCAATCCGATCGATGACAACACTCCTAAACCCATCCAATACAAGCTCCAATTCAATCGACCATGAAGATATTGCAATAACGGTTGATGTGGCCCTTTAACAAATGATGACAAGAATATAAGTATAAATACTGCAATTACGCTCAGCAATATTCTCCTATTTTCATAAATTTTTGTCCATAGAGATTGTAATAATAATGCAACTTCTTGAATAAAGTAGTATGTTGTTAAAAAAGGACTGCGCCATAATACTAATTGATCACATATCTCATCTTTGTTATCTTTATCACTACGAGACTCCGATATTTTTGACACACGACGTGCATTTGCATATAGTTTTCTCTCTTTTACTGTTTCGTCACTTCGTTGAGCTCCAGATCCCATCTTTCACACGCAATTTCTAAAACATCAAAGAATACATTGTCAGGGTAAGGCTACAAACATAAAACTGTGACTTATTACAAAGTAACTTCTGTTATTAATAGCTGTGTAACCTACTAAAGCATCTAATTTAATAATACTTTATTTTTATTTTATATTTGTCAATTACAAAAGGAAAATAATGCATGTAGTTACAAAGTTTTGCTCATCTCCTACAACAGCATAATACAATACAAATATTGCAATGTCAAATACATTACTTACAGGAAAATACAATAGAACATTAGTTATCAGAAATATTGGCAACATGATCATAGAGTGTAAAATTCAAAGTTTTTACTGAATAGTGTTTTTTTTTTTTTAAACGTCCGACTATTGTGCACACTTGGGCTAATGCAGACGATGGGATGATTTATAGTGTATGAAAATGCCAAGCCCTGGCCGGGAATCGAACCCGGGTCCTCGGGGTGAAAGCCTAGTATGCTATCAACTAGGCCACCGAGGCGGCCTTTACTGAATGGAAATATAATGCAGTATGTTACAGTTAATCACAGGTAGAGCTAAAAAAAAGTAATTATAATCAATGAATTGTTCAAAAGAGTCATGAAGAAAACAATCATGGCAAATATTTATTACACAGTTGCTTTTTTAGCAGGTGTTTCCAAAAAATATATATCCCTCAGCTTATATTCAAAGTATAGTCTTTTAATTACTTGGCAACAGGTTTTTGGAATTTTAGAATGTAAATGACACACAAAGCTTTATCACCTAATTATCATCTATTGTAGTCACCACCTCATAAAGCTCCTGATATAATAAATTCCTATACAATGATATCGAGCAGAACTCATGGAAGCAGGCTTCTAGATTGGAACACTATTAAATTAACTTTAGGTTCAACTTTACAAAAAAAAAAATTGTTGAACAGATTTTTTTGGTCAATGACTACATGTCAGCACAGCTCGTTTAAACTGTGTCTAATAATTTTAAATGAAAATAAAACAAATTTCAAAAAATAAAGAAATTTAATATTGCACTGTTCTTACAGTCTACAAAACAAAAATGTTAAAATAAATGTTTAAAACAACAAACCCAAATATCAAAATCATTCTCTCGTTAGTATTTATTTAGAGATTTGATACTTAATAAAACAAACTGTAAACACTAACATTATTTTACAATTAAACATAAAATCAAATTTGTATCTTTGTGTTGTATTTTATTGCCAATGTTTAACCAGTAATGTATACACTACTAGTATAAAAACACTAGAGTCTATAACAAGACTCAGAATAAGATCTTTATTAATATCTATTTAAATAGAAGTTCCAAGAACAGTATTTCTAAGAACAGGTAACGATTTACTTATATATCTAAATTCAAACTCTTATTAATCTCTAAACCTTCTTTAATTACACTAAGTCAAATTAGCATTGAAATTGATCTATTGTTCTTATAACAATATCATATTTTTATATTTTTCAGTATCATACTTTTAAGTATCACTAATTACTTTTAATTCCCAATTTTTTGTTGCAGTAATGATAAAAAAATTACACACAATAATAATTAAGCCTACATATAAACTAAAAGTCTCAATTACAAAGGAAGTATTCAAATCTTCAGTTCAACTTGATGTAAAAAGCTTTAAAAAAAATGTTTACCAACAGTAGGAATGAAAGAATTAAAAATCTTTAGGTTCTTAAACTTAAAAACTAGGAGTCCCTAACAAAATTAAATAATTTGGCAAAAAGTTAGAAACACCAACTTAATGTTTTTAAAAAGTTACTACTAGACACAAGTTAATGTAAAATTTGACATCTTCCAAAAAAATAAGTAAATTCAACTAAAAACGTGATGTATGCAAAATGTTAAAGTGAGATAATTTTTCTCTCTTTACAATTAAATTTAAATGTAGTCAGGTTATTTATTTGAAATTAATTACTGTGTTGTGATTGCAATATTTCTGTTATGGTTCAAAATGAGCAAAGGTCAATGCTCTTGACGGCTATGTGTGATTAGTTTATCAAAAACTAAACAGTTCCTAAGACAAGTCAGGATTAGATAACTTAATGATTCATCCTTAGTTAGGAAGCAAGTATGCTTCCTTTGAACAATCTTGCAACAATAGAACACTTATCAATTATTAAACACACAGGAGAATTTTTTTTTCAATAAAAGGAAAAGTATTTACAAAAAATTATATGATATGCTATGTAACAAAGTATTTAATAATGTAATAACACAAGACAGCTTATATCCTAGACATGTCCTTCTGAATAACCTCAACAGAACATGGCAAGTCTGTATAATATCCAAATTCAACATATACCAAAATATTTAAAAATTCAGTAATACTTAATAAATAAAAATGTATTTTTTCTGAATTAATTGACTACATGATGTGGATAATAATTGTGAACATATTATGTTTTTAATATGTGCAGAGATATCTGTTACTATGCCAACATAAAAAAAATACCATTTATTACCAAAATTTCCTTCACACAATAATAATTATGCATAAAGGACCTATTATAGGGGCATAATGCCCATACAAAAGTTGGAATTTTGTTCCTTATTTATTTTTTCTAAAATAATCAATTTTAGTGAAATTTAACTTTTCAAAGTTTTGGAAATAAAGTTGGCATACTAAGCATACTGATAGGTTAGGTATTTTTTTTACTGTTTTACTTAGAAAAACGAATAGACTACTTTTAGAGTGAAAAGGTAAGGTTTCCATGGCCATGCTGTGGAAAAAAACAAGGTACTTTCCAGGAAATTGGTTAATAAATATCAGAAATTTAGTCACAATGTTCTAGAGTAAGTTATACTATAATTACTTACAATTAAAGTTTTTTATAATATTGCTATATAATAATAAAAGTTTTTTTAGAGCCTAAACACATGACATTTGTATATTGTCTATTATGTTTTAAGCTTAGGCCTAAAGGAGTACCCTTAAGAATACAATTTATCTTAATTAAAAAATTACAATATTTATTTGT
Source organism: Callitettix versicolor (assembly GCA_022606455.1). Lineage (NCBI taxonomy): Eukaryota > Metazoa > Arthropoda > Insecta > Hemiptera > Cercopidae > Callitettix > Callitettix versicolor. Next base: position 75,694,259 of record CM040188.1, on the reverse strand, counting down.
TGTAATCTCTTAAGGTATTAAAATCAACTATCCTACTTAATATGTCATTATAATCATTTAACACAAAATTAGATCAAGGACAAGTAGACATGACTCCTTTAGCATATGGTCATATTTATAATCTATATCATAAGAATAATCATATAAGTAACATATATATATTCTTAAGTGATACAAGACTTTTTTTATTTAATGTAGTATAATCCTTCTTTGAAAAAAAATATTTGACCTATTTAAGATAAAAATTCGAAATAACCTAACTTATTTTGTGATCAAGGTCCAGACCTACTTTTATAAAAAAATAATGAAATTAATCTAAAGTGTAGCAGGTTTAACTATTTTACACATCTATTACAAATTAACAATTCAATAATTTTACTAAAAAACCTTACCTCTTTTTTCGTTATTTTAATTTTAATTCAATCAAATGATATTTTGAAGAAACTTCAGAATTGTATTATATCCATAAATTTAACAATGTGGTTGATAAAACTACGATAAAGTCTAATTTAGGTTCACAATATCATCTATCGTAAATAACAAATTATTGTTTGAGGTTGCAGTACAGATTAGATTGTTTAAACAGATGAAGACACATGGCATGACAAAGTCTAATTTAATAATAACCAATCGCAATCAATTATCAGTCATTATTTTCTTTTGGCAAAACAATTTTCTCAAGGTGTTTTGAACCGTCAGCATCAGGTGATCTTTAGTTGGTACATTTGACACCTCATTTACTTGTGGTTAGAATTGTTTTAATCTTTGATAATTGTTTAAGTTTTAACCTGCTTGAGAAAAGTGTATATATATATATATATATATATATATATATATATATATATATATATATATATATATATATATATATATATATATATATATATATATATATATATATATATATATATATATATATATACAGAGAGTAAATATTGTTATATAGTCCTAATAATAATATTTATTTTGCCACATTTAAAATTGTGTTATATGTAATCATATCATGACTGCTGTTTCTCCTTATTTTAGTTATTATTATAAGCCTACCAATACAATAATTTTTATTAACTAAATGTTTTGTTTAATAATTTTCTACAATTAAAGAAAAAATTACCTAGGATACTTAAGTATATATATATATATATATATATATATATATATATATATATATATATATATATATATGCATCTCACGAAACAGTAATTTGGATTTAAATTTCAAATTTTATTTTCAAACCACAAATAACTTTATTATGTAATACTATATATAATTTTTTAAAATATTTGGAAGGAAAATGTTTTTGATTTTTTTTTTTTTTGCATATACATCAATAGGTACTGCAAGTTACTGCAGTACTTTGCAATAAGTCATCACAGAATAACACGTCTACCATTGATTGAGCAAACTACAAAATTATGTTATTCCCGCGTAAAAGCCTGTAAAATGTCCGTGTATGTCTGTCCGTCTTTAAGAAAGCTTGACTTTTCTGATTTAGAGTACTATTTGGCATTGGTAACAACTGACAACAAAGAAAGGAAAAGCTTATTCAGTTAATTTGAAATTTCAAGAGTTTCTTCTTAAAAGTATTGTGTAAGTGGCCTCTAGTTTGGTGCTTTCTGGTGAAAATTTTAAATGGTATGTAAAGTGGACTTTAAAATGTTAAGATACTTGCATAATTAATGGTAGTTGGCTAGGCTATTTACTTATAAGGTTAAGTTACAATATCGGTATTATACACTTGTAATAAGGCATATTATTTTTTGTTGTTTCTCATTACATAAATATTTACAATTTTGTAGGGTATTTTCTGACTTTTTGGGACTTTTACAAAAGTCATGATTTTAATTATTTTTTTTTCCTTTTATTATGTGCTATATTTTTAAGTTGAGAGAAATTAACCTGCGGAAGATTAAATTTGCTACAATAAATGTATGGTAAATTATGATTTGTAGCTATTATTAAGCTGCCTTGGTGGCCTAGTGGATAGCATACTAGGCTTTCACCCCGAGGACCCGGGTTCAATTCCCGGCGAGGGCTTGGCATTTTCATATGCTATAAATCATCCCATCGTCTATATTAGCCCAAGTGTGCACATTAGTCAGACGTTAAACATGCAAAAAAAAAAATTATAGCTATTATTATAAAACTATATTCTGATGTCCATAAAATTAACTGCTATGATACTAGGAACAAAGGTTAGTACTTATAAGGAACATAAGTTATATACATAACAGCCAAGTTGAGTTATGGGTAAATATGCAGTGTAGCATGTCCTGCTTTTTTTATATTTTTTTTACTAAAATGCTTTATTATATACCCAAAAGCAATAATCTAAAATATAATATAATACAAATTAAAAATAAAAGTGACCAACATAACCTCAAAATTGCTACCCGCACGAAAGTCGGTAACATGTTGTAGATTCATAAAAATACATCTAACACGGGTTTTGGGTGATGAAAAACCTTATTTTTTTAAAAAAAGAATATCCATAACCGGACTGACAGTTGTTATGGTCATGGTGATTCGTGAAAAAAACCTTTATTTTGTTTTAAAAGAATACTACATAACCTAACTGACACGGTTTTTGGGCTTAAGACGGTGATTTAATCACACAGTTAATTTTGAATCCAATTAATTATTTCGTTCTCCTTAATTTTCTTTTATTTATGTTTTAGGTTAAGAAGTTTGAAAAAGAGTAATAGTTTTCTGAAAATGGCAGAAACAAAGAATAAAGCAAATCAAAGCTGGGTTGAACTTTGCGATGAAGAAGAAGCTGAAAATGAATACAATCATGCTATCAAAGAAGAAATTTTTTTTGAAACGGAAAATGCAATGACTTCACCTTTAAAAAATTGTGTAAAATCTGAAGTCAAACTGGAAAAAGAAGAATTTCCTAAAAAACAGTTTTCTTATGCAAATGTAGTAAAATGTTCCCCTATGAATGATAGTAAACCTGCAAATGACATAAATGTAACAGGAGATGTTGATGTATATACTCCATCAAAAGATGATTTTCCTGACTATACAAAAGGTGGAAGGAGAAAGTCTTCAAGAAGACAAATTCAAAAAGAATTTTTACATGAGGATTTGAGTATATCAAGTCATCTTGATGTTTTCCACATGGTAAGTCCTTGTAAACAAGAATTGTTAAGCGATAAAAAAATGTCAACACCTACCAAAGAAGGACGAGTTACCAAAACTGCAAAAAGGAGGATAAATATAAATCCTTTTGCTTCTGATAGTTCAAAACATAACAAATCTGATGATCTGATGCCAAGTCCTAGAATGACACGTTCATCAACAAGGAATTCTGAAAGTACTGAAGAAGTTAAGCCCATCCGTACTCGTAAGCGACAAAGAGAGGACAGTCGAGGAAGTTGCAAAAAAAATAAAGAAATCAGGTATTAATTATTTATTTAATGTGTTTCCAAACACTTCTTTAATGTGTAGGTCTAGCATTATCATTAACAAAAAATATTCAAAGTATACAAATACCCTAAACAAGATCAAACACTAGAATATAAAGTAATATTTAACAAAAAAAAAAAAAAAAAAGAAAGTGACTATCAATTATCTACTGCACAGAATAAAAATATTCAGACATCAATGATTGTCCAAGTCTTTTTTAAACGGAACCAAAATTTTCATGTTTTTTATTCTCTTAGGAAGCTTTTTTATTATTTTACTTAAATCTTTGAAAGCAGGTTGTTAAATATATTTGTCTTGTAATCAAGGACGTTAATTTCAAAACCGACATGAAAGCTTCAGAACACATTTTCTTTTCATAAGTCTGTCATGAAACATTTTTACAATAGCATAATATATTTTCTGTTTTTTTAAAATGTATTTTTCCTCCTTTTCCCACAACAAAACATTATACCATACTGTGTACTATTGAAAAAAATACTGACAGCAGTAAAAAACTTTTTTGTTTAGCTTCTTGTTTTAATAATAACATTGAGTTATCATCAGATGTTATTCTACCTTTGTGTTAGTTTTATAGAAGTAAATAAAAATTAATAAATCCATTTTATTACTGTGCTTACAGAAAAGAAAGAGAAGTGATATGTGAAACAGATGAAGCTGTCCTTGCCCGAAGACAGAAACAAATTGATTATGGGAAAAATACGATTGGATATGAACGATATACACAGCTTGTACCAATGTAAGAGATAAAATTTTGAATTTTATACTTTTAAATAATATAATATACAATTAGTAATCACTTTGTGGTTTAAGATATCTGATATATTTAATGCCATTCTTTTGTTTTGCCTTTTATTATTTACCAGTTATTGCACTACAGTGATCACTGTGTAGGCTACATTCGAACTTTGTTATAATTGCCTTAGATGCTATGTCATCTTGGATGTAGCATTATTTTCTTGTAAGTCAGGTCAAAAATAAAAAATCCCCAGGATTTAGTGACACCAAACATTGCACTACTCTGTTATAGTGCCAAAAATGTCTTATGCATATTTTACTGTAAATTGTATTATACAGTATGTCCTCTTTTATCAGATTTAGTGTGGATTAAAGCCAAGGCTTTTAATTCATTTGTTTGTGCATGTTTTTTTTTTAAGATGTGATCCCCTTAATGCAGTTCTGGGTTGCAGTGTTTACTACCTGTCATAGATGAGCCGCCTCGGTGGCCTAGAGGATAGCGTACTAGGTTTTCACCCCGAGGACCCGGGTTCGGTTCCCGGCGAGGGCTTGGCATTTTCATACGCTATAAATCATCCCATCGTCTGCATTAGCCCAAGAGTGCACAATAGTCGGACGTTAAACACAAAAAAAACCTGTCATTCAGGTCTCCGTATTTAGGACGGGGATTTCATATTTTGAACATAATCTCCAGTTTTCCATATTTGCAATCAGTTTCTCCGTATTCTAATACAATTTCTACATTTACAATAAATAATCAGTAGGGAAAAAGTAAAAGCATTCTTAGTTTAATGCTTGTAGACATTTCTTCCAGCAAAATATGTAGGCAATTATTGTGTCATTTAGTATGTTTGATTTGTTCATATTTTATGCCAGTACCCATTGCTGCAAGCAGTTTAAGTAGGCTCAACTACTTGCTGTAGTTGATTAAGATACTCTCAACCAAAACAGTCGGAATCGAATTACATAGATATTCAGCATGATAACTTGAAATCTTAATCAGCTGTGCAGAATTGTTTTGCGTATTTGTACAACACCAAATCCAGATGTGGGATCTAAATCTGATTCTGATTGTTATTCCAAGTAAGAACAATCTGTGCATGCTCAATCGTTTCAACCACTTAAGTCCAAATCTAATAAAGTACTGTTTATTGTCTATTATTATCGGGAAGGGAAGATACTCTAAACTATTAAGCTTAGAGATATATTAACATAGAGATTCGGTTTTCCTTCGACAGTATCGTGTTATAAGTTAGAGGTCGACCTGTGTAATAAGATAGAGGTTCCATACTGTGTATTAACTTAGAGACTACAGTTCTGTAAAGTGTGTTGCACAGTGTGTATATATTGCCGGCGCCGCTGCTTGCAGGCGCTTCAGTATCTTTTATCTAACAAGTAGAATTCGCTTAGTTAAAGAAAGATATATTATTAAAATATAAAGTTCATTTGGATAGGTTTTGTTCTTAAAGGCTTATGTGCAAAGCTGTAAATGTATACTAATTAATAGAAATAATAATATAAAAGTATTTTTGAAGGCTGCTTTATTCAAACCATATCCGAATTGATTTAAGAAAACAGCCCTAAATTAATGAATTTGTATAAACTTGCGTTGTTTTTTTTTTCGGTAGACCACCAATATTTCTATTTTTCTATACAGATAATTGTCAAAAATAAACATTTAGATATGTTGTTGACCATAGTATTGACAATATATTCAACTATAGAGATACTGAAGCGCCTGCAAGCAGCGGTGTCAGCAACATATACACACAGTGCAACACATGACGGAACTGTAGTCTCTAAGTTAATACACAGTACGGAACCTCTATCTTATTACACAGGTTGATCTCTAACTTATAACACGGTACCCTCGAAGGAAAAACGATTCTCTAAGTTATTAAATCTCTAAGCTATTACACATCCCCTTATTATCTGTACCTAAAATAGATGATATACTTTTAACTTTTAAATAACAAAGTATAAACTATTAATCACAGATTTTAAAAAATTAATTTTTTTTTTTTTTTGTAACGTCCGACTATTGTGCACACTTGAAACAAAACTTATTAATTATTTTAAAAAATTAAATAAGCTACAATGTCAAACATATTATCAAATCTAAACATTGTTGTAATTTATAATGTTAATATGATGACATGGTCGAAATAAATGAAAACTTTATGTAGAATATTTGTTTCAAATTCTTTCCGATTCCTTATCTGTAAATGATAAAGAGAATATTCCAAGTATTTTGATATTTGGATTCTAAGAGTATGATTTTGAATCCTAAAATCACTAGTCTGAAAGTCTAAATAATAAACAGAATCAATGGTTCAGACAGTGATGTCTCATAAAGTTTTGTGAAAGTACAGTTATTTTAGGGTTGGTAGTGTTCATTGTTGTTTAGCGTAGTGCTATCTCTAAAAAAAAATGATTGTGTTTAAAAAAATCCTTTATAGAAGAGTTTCCGCCAGTTTTAGAATCAAGAAAAGCAATACATTTGCCTTTTGTATTGTTTGCCGGTTTGATTTTACAAACTCATATGAGATCAACAGGACATAGTAAAACATATTTGTGCAGAAACACACAAATAGTGTGCAAATGTTATTGAAAAAAATACAGAAAATAATTTCAGTGTTGGAAAATAAATGAACGACGTTGTAAAAGCAGAATGCTATTTTATACTGTTTCTTTTAGAATGTAATTGTATCCATATTAGAAGTTCTGATCATGCGGATGCACTTTTCCACAAGATTGATTGTGAAATTGCTAAAAAATTATACATGTGCTTATACAAAATAATTTCTACAGTCTATTTTAGGGAAAGTCATTTCAGAATGTTTATACAATTTTCATTGTGATTAAAAATGTAATTTTCTATTTTTGGCACAGTTTATATGTGGTAAGTGAACGTTTAAAATTAGTATTTGTGTAGACCTAGTTGTATATTGTCTATATTTTTCATATGTTTGATTGATTAAAACTCATTGTGTTGCTAAAGGACTGTTGTACTACAAATAACTTGTGTGGGTAAACATCTTCTTCACATTAACATTGTTTCTGTACTATGAGCTAATCTGTTTTTGTGAGTTTTGTTGTAAGAAGGAATAAACTTAAATCTTTTAAACAAATTAGAAATGGTCAAACAATTTTTTAGAGACTGTTGTATTTTAAAACACAACAGGCTATCTTTTGCTAGTAAAAAGTTAAAGTGTTATAAAGTGTAAATTTCTGTTGGAAAACTTTATTAAGTTTGTGTACTTTCTAAGCAACAAAGTTTTCACTTTCAGTGATAAGAGAGACAAGAAACATCCTCATACTCCACCAAAACATATAAAATACAGTCGGAGAGCATGGGATGGTCTTGTTAGAGTATGGAGACAAAGGTTGCATTTTTGGGATCCACCTTCACAGGGCGGTGGAAATCCGGACAGGTTAGTATTTATTTGCTAATTAATTATATGGTAAATTGATGCAGATTTTAATAAGATCTATAACCCAATTTTTCTAAATTGAGAATTGGAATCATCATCATCATGGTAACACTGATCAGTGGTGTTTGGAAATGGAATGGACTCATCTCTGTTTCAAGCACTTTTACAGTTTAACGTTCGACTATTGAGCACACTTGGGCTAATGCAGACGATGGGATGATTTATAGCATATGAAAATGCCAAGCCCTGGCCGGGAATCGAACACGGGTCCTCGGGTGAAAGCCCAGTACGCTATCAACTAGGCCACCGAGGCGGCTTATACAGTATACACTTACACTGTAATAAGCCTCTACTGATTTGGTCACTTTAAGAATGGACCTGACATTGGACGATTTTTTTTTTCTTAATGACATAGATACTTTATACCAAAAAACTCAAACCCAAAACCTTGAAATGTAGAGTTCAGAGATGCAGCAGGCTGACCAGTGCTGTAGCCACCAGTACATCAATTACCGAGCCCTCACTGGACGAAATAAAAATATAAGTATATATTATCACACTTGAATGACATAACCAGTATCAATTAGGAGCAATGTAAAATTGTGTACTTAAGTAGGCCATGCATACTTACTGACCCAAAACATGTTCTGTTATCAGTCATCTTATACGGTTTCTTTTGTAATAAATTGTTTGGTGTAGGGTTGAATTATCAAAGTTTATATTTTACTTTGCTTATGGTAAAACATTCTAGTCACACTGTTTTGCAAATGCTTGAATTTGCATTGTACATATGGTGGAGTGGAGAATGAAATTGTTTTTATTTTCAAGAAATTGAATTTAAAGCAGAATTTCTGTTTTATGTGGTATCTATATTATCACCAAATTGATTAAATATAAATAAATTTGTTGAGTTTTATTAATCTGAAATAATTGGGACTGACTCTTTTTTGCTACTCTGCTGTCGCCAAGCACGCAACATGTTATTTGTTCAGACTTTATTTTCCAAGTGAAACATCTATTCCATTCGCTTTGGGGAAATGAATGGGTAGTCATGGGCAATAACAAATTGAGGGTAATTAAAAATACTGTTCGTCCTTGGGGGTCGTCAATACATGTTAGTCGTCGGGAGGGTTACCCGTCTCCTCATTGGTCATTCAGTGTTAACGCATGGATTTCTCATGGGGCACGAGGACCCACCTACATGTCAGTTTTGTAGTTATATCATCACAATCAAACATTTTCTTCTGGATTGTGATGGTTTCAAAAGCATGTGTCAAATGTATGGATTGGGTTCCTCTATGGAGGCAATTTTAAAAGATTATTCATCGGTCATTAAATTTAAAATTAAAATATTAAAAAAATATTAATTTTATTTAAATTAAATTTAAATATTTGTTTTGTTTTTAAATTTTTATTTCTGTTAATCCTTCTTTATTAAGTTTATATTTTTAAATAATGTTATCTAGGTTTAGTGGCTATAGTGTTTCATTTTTTAGTATAGGATTAACAATGTTTAGATTTAGTTCCACCCCCCCCCATGTAGGATATTTTGCTGGATGGCGATGATAGCCTTTATGTGGTTTTGGCCAAAAGCCGTACTAAAAAAGACTTTTTTGATTTGCTAATTTTTTTAATTAAGTACAATCGCCCTTGAAATACACCAAACACTTATGCAACATATACTAAAAAATGTGGTACAATTTCATTTTTTATTTATAATTTCAAATGGTTCTTGCTGTGCGTTAATTATGTATTGTATAATATAATGGCCGCATAATATAAGATTCCATTTTGGTCCCAGAACACAGTAGCCATGCACTTTCTGTTGGAGAAGGTTCGCTTGAATTTCTTTGGTTTACTGGGAGAGTGAGAATGCATCCATTGTTTGGATTGTTCTTTTGTTTCTTCAGTTTCATAATGGACCCATGTCTCGTCCCCTGTGACAATTTTGTTCAAGAAAGTTTCTCCTTCATTGTGGTAACGCTGGAGAAATGTTAGGGAGGCTTCCATTCTCTGTGTTTTGTGATGGTCGGACAGCATCTTGGGAACCTATCTCGCGCACAGTTTGTGGTACTGAAGTTTCTCGCTCACAATGGTGTAGGAGAGCCGACCTTGAAATTTCAGGAAATGAATCGCTCAATTCAGAAATTGTGAACCGACGATTTTCTCGAATTGCCTCATCCACTCGCTGAACGAGATCATTGGTTGACACTGACTTCCTTCCCTGACCGCCTGCATCATGAACATCTGTACGTCCTGCTTTAAAGTTTCTGCACCATTGTCGCACTTTGCTGTCACTCATTGAAGTTTCACCGTACACAGTACTTATTCGTCGATGAATTTCAGCTGCATTACACCCCTCAGCCTGAAGAAATCGAATTACTGCACGAACTTTACACTTGGTGGGAGATGCTATTGTTGTAGACATGTTTATGTCCTACCTATGTGAACACAACTAAACGGAAGTGACGCGACGCGATTGACAGCCATACTAGAGACGCTGCGCAACACATCTGCACACAAGTTCATCCGATTTTTACGGGAATTTTTATTTCGCGACCGATCGGACCTTGAAAAAAAATAGCCCTCGTATCTTCCAGACTTTCTCGTGTGTTCACAGACACCAACCTTCTTACTATAGGAATGTATTCTATTTCACCAGTCCATCAACATTGTTTATTATGTATTAATTAACTTTGTAAGTTAATTAATAGTTTTGTGACCTATTGATGTGGTACACCTGAATCGACAATAGCAGCATCTGTCTTGAGCGTTGATCGTTGGTCAGTTTTCCCTTCCAATTCTGCAATTGCCATTTTTACCAATTTTTCATATCATTTTTAGATTGGACGATTGTGGCGATTAGGTGTCAAATTTTTTCCCTGAGTTGATAGAAACTTGATTGTACGTTGAATGATTCCCAAGTAATTCCAATTTTTCTGTTTTGGTATAGTATTTCTGGTGTCGATGTTTATTATATAGGCACTATAAATAATTTTATCACCTAACTTTCAGGTGTTACTTATATTAGTTATGCTACCATGTTTTATGATTATTAAATTTCCTAGTTATTTACATTCCCTGATACAATACATTTTCGATTAACCAGATATAGCGTAATTCCTACAATTGCTTTTACATATCAGAGTTCAATATCCACCAGTGAATTACAAAACTTGTAAAATCCACTGCTGCAATGAAACTAATTTTCTGATTTAATTATAAAAATTACAATTGACAGAAAAATTCTATTTCTGTGTGTGTATCCTTTGCCGCATTATCTGCTGCAGTGTTTCCAAATATTCCACAGTGACCAGGAATCCAGATAAATGATACTCTTGCACCTCGTAGTTCAAGTCTATGGACAGAGCACAAAATTTCTTGAACCAGAGGGTTTACCAAATATATATCCCGGATTGCCTGGAGGGCACTTTTTGAATCAAAACAAACTACGTAATGCAAACTATCGAATTCAATAGAGTTCAGAGCCTTTAAGATGGCAAAGAGTTCGGCTGTAAAGACACTACAAATTGAGGGTAATCCATACTTATATGTTTCATCTAGCAAGTAAAATGCGCACCGAACATTATTATTCTTCTTAGAACCATCTGTGAAAATAAATTTAGCAGATGGATATGAATTAATCAGTCGAGAAAATTCACGTTGATACACTACAGGCAGTAACAAATTGAGGGTAATTAAAAATACTGTTTGTCCTTGGGGGTCGTCAATATGTGCAAGTCATAGAGAAGAGGTTGTGATTACCCTCCTTCGCATTGGTCACTCCATGTTAATGCATGGATTTCTGATGAAACGCGGGGGACCCACCTGAATGCGAGTTCTGTAGGGAAACCATCACAATAAAACATATATTGTGATTGTTTCCAAAATTTGCATGTTATGTGTGGTCTGAGCAACTGTGTGCAGACGGTGTTGGGAGATAATGCCTCGGCCGTTGACCGGGTCCTAGACTTCCTTCATCGTCTGAATTTTTTAAATAAAATTTAATTTATATATTTGTTATTGCTTGTTGTAGGGCTCCTTTACAGCCCTTAAAAGTTTGTTTATATTTGCTATTTATTAATTTATTTTTAAGTTGTTTTTATTTTGTTAGTTAGTTTTAGGAACGTTAATATTTCTTTTATTTATCTTGTTATTGTTGTATGGCCAATGTACAGCCTACAATAACTTTGTATTGTATGTATGTTGTTTTAAGATTTATATTATTGTTAACTAGTTTTAAGAAACTATTTATTTATAGTTGTTATTGTATTTTGAATTGTTATTGTTTTGTTTGTTGTTTTTATAATGTCTTAAATTTTTATCTGGCTTGTTTCTTTGTTTTGAAAAATTGTATTAAATAACTGATTTATCGGGGATGATAACCTTAAAGTTTTTTGCCAGGAAAAAAATCTGTGTGTGTAGGGGGGGTGCATGCGCACAAGCAAAAGGATGTACATTTGTTTTTTTTTCAAATGCTAAAAGATAATCCATCACAAGAGGCTATTATGCCAGTGAGTTTTCTTCCCATACTGAGATTACAAGTGGAAATTCCAACAATCTCACTTGAATTTTTCCTCTCCCCCTTCATTCTGTTTTCTCCATTCAGAAAAAATACAAAATCAATATCATATGTTTTCTATACTTCTTCAACCACATCCTACATTTTGTTGTTTGTAATTCATACAAAAATTACTAAAACATGTATTACAGTAAAAGATGTAGTTATATTATGTAAATAATTCAAAATTTTAATGATAGCTTGTAAGCTATTTATCTTATGAGTTCAAGTGTGTGTTAATATTTGTGTTCAACTGATTTCTGGAATAACAAAAAAGAAGAATGTTCTGTAGTAATTCATGCCCGTGTATTTTCCTATTGGTAGTTTTGTTTCAGATAAATTTTATATTTGTGTTGTTAAATCACTATGTAATTATCTTTTCCTTTTTTTTTGTTCTACAGCTTAGAAGTAGGCAATTCATTGTCTGATATGTCAAGTTGTGAGACTGCATCATTATCCAGTTCAAATTCAACGCCATGGAAAGAAAATAAACGTCGGGTCCGGGCAAAGCATGAATCTGCCTCATCAGACAGTTCTTCAAACAGTGATCTTGATGATGAAACTGGTTGTGTGCCTTTAAACCATCTATAGAAAAAATTATTTAAAATTTTCTTCTTCATAAATTAGGTTACATATTTTTTTTATATTTAAAATGATTTTATATTTATCCAGAAAACTCTTAGGTATCCTCCTTTTGCGAGAACAGAAACAGAACTGAGTGGTTTTTTTTTTAGAGTGGATAGACATGAGTGTAATTACACGTTTAAATCTGATTTGAATTTCTATGGACAGAGTTTTAAAGGTTTCATGTTTTTGATTTGCTTAGTTTTTTATCTTTCACATTAATTTTTTTAAAATGAATAACATTTTCTTATGAAAAATAATTAAGCTGTTTACAATATGTCAGTAAAAATTTGGTTTGACATTCCTGTAGGCCACATATTCACAAAATAAGCTGTTTGTGGTAGTATTTAATGATTATCGTTTTTACTGCGTGAGTGTGTGTATGTAAATATATATATAAATTCTATTTAAAATTTTTAATGTTCAAAACTATAAACGGCTTTACATGTACAAAAAAGCTTTATTTTAAGCTTAAATTGTTATTAAAGTATTTCCTTTGACCACTTCTGTACAATCAGATATGTATGTTTTATTATTTAAAAATATATTTTTAATATATTTTGTTCATACATAAACAAACTTTAGTATTGTGTATTATATATGTTAATTCATTATGTCTTTCTTTTAACTGGACAGGCGTACAATGAAATAGTGATTTTAGATTTATGGGAGAGATGTGTCATCACATTAATTCAACAAACTTATTTTTTCTGTAATTAGAAAAGATACACTAAGAAAACAGTATTGCAGTACTTTGATATTAGTTTAAGTTAACTCCAGTTGTTACCTTACCGTCACAGTTTATTTAATCCTTTTTTCCTTATGTAGCTACCAATTTCGAGAGCCATTTATCACACCAAATATTTTAAAATTAATGTTTATTAATTCTTAAAACCTATGTATAACACACAGTAAAGTAACTAAAGCTTTGTGTTAACTTTACAACTTGTATATAGATAACAATCCAATGGGGGCAAACAAATCAACATGTTTAAAGTATTAATCATTCTTGCTATTTTCTTTATCATATTGATTCTTTCTGTACTAAGCAGTAATAATGTAATTACTTCTTAACATCTATAAATGCCTAGCCTATTCTAACATTATTTTTATTTTTTAGAACTCCATCCTCTTGTTTTATTTTTGTGACACGATTATATTTTTGTTTAAGTTTTTTTTGTCATCACACATGCTATCCATTCTGTTTTCTTCTGCACTACTCAGAATTAGTTATTTTAGAATATACAATCCTAAGATTTTGCTTCTTGCTACCAAGTCTTTTTATTACTTAATGAAACCACTTTTTTGTCTGTATTATTGAGGCTTCATCTGCACTGAACAGATATTACCAAATAAGATTGTAAATCTTATCACAATTGTTGTATATGTTTCTCATAGATTTTTCCAGATGAGATTAAACAACATTGTAGGAAAGGCATTTCCCTTGTGTGATATTAAATCCATGTATCACTTTCTCAGATCTAAATCAGAAAATAAGGCTTTCAAATCCTGCTATTGTCATTTCAAATTTATGTATCTTCACCCTGTTATATTAATTGTCTGGTTAAAATCTATAGATTAAATAGGGCTGTGATTACAGAGCTGTTAGGATATTTCGAGACTGTAAAGCTGTCAACCAGAAACATTGTATTACAGAAAAACTGTGCTTAGGCTATAGTTGAAGGACACTACAGGTCTCAGTCTATGATAGTGAGGCTCTTGCTAATAGGGGGCAAAGGATGTTTGCTTTCAGGATCCTGTGTGGACCTCCAGCTAAATGAGCTAGTCAGTGAACTGTCTCTTGAGGGCTCCGTAACCTCTAAATAACTATCTTTCTATTATTGCTCGCAGAAAACATTTGGAACCTTGTTGAAGCATTAACTTTCCACAAAGAGAGTTTTGAGAGCACTGTAGTACAATCAACAGGACAGTAAGCAGTTTGTTACAAGTATTACTTCTGCACAGGTCAAGTTGGCTTTCTTCCACATCACTGTCAATCACTGCCTTCAGTAGTCTAATGGTGTGGAGACATTAAAGAAAAAAAAATTCACAGTGTCTTTAAGCAACAAATTTTATAAATACTCTATATAAGTGATTTTGATCAGCATTGTACTCCTGTAGGTTTTGTATTATTTTTGTAGATTTGATCAATCCAAACCAGTTTTCTAGAATTTCATCTTTTCCTCAGATGTCATTAAATTATGGATTACTTTTGAACAATAAGGCCAGTAAATTATCTCAAAAAAATTACTTTCAAATTGCCTATCAAAAGTTTGAAGTATGAGACACAAAAAGGTAATAAAGAACAGTAGTTTTTTTAAATATTTTTATTAAATAAAGTACTACCAACTGATTACAATTTAAGTAATACAAATGAAACTAACAAAAATGTTATTCATACCAGTGGAAACTGCACATTCTGGACACACTAGCACATTACACTGTGGTGTTGCAAGAATTCAATGTCATTACTTAACCTGTTAAGCAATATATTTTTGATTCTCTTTATTCAAATAAATAATAATAATAAATTTAAAACTTTGTTTTTTAGGAAATTGATTAAAGTTTTTTTTAAGTTAAACAAATTTGTCTATTTACTTTCAACTTTGTATATTAGGATATAATCCAGTACATATTGGATGTGATCAATATCCAACATCGGCAGAATCATATTTAATCCTTTGAAATGTATTCAACCTATAGTTTTTACGGCATATTAGATAATGTAAAACTACAATAATTATACATGCTGTCTGAAAAAATAAGATTTTCCAGATATCAGTTGATTCATTTGATGCAGTGTTTGGTACTAAAACCAGAGATAAATTGTATTCCATTTAAATAATTACATAAAAAACAAATCACCTCTCAAAACAAGTGTAGTAATACCTCCAAGGTGTGTTCACTTTTTGAACATCAGTTTTGTAAGTTTTTTTACATATGTTAAATGCTAGTTATAAAAGATACTTAATAAATAATCGTACAACATATAATAATAAATAATTTTCTATATACTCACTGTATTTACATAAATAGATACTGCCTAAATTAAAATAATTGTACATATATACATATTAATGTAAACTACAAACTTAATATTTTTCTATGATACCAATCACAGGTTGATATTACGTTTACATACAAAATATTGTAACTAGTTTGGCTGTTAGTAGAATGGGACATGGCATATACTCTCATCCTTTTTTTCATACCGGTTTAAAAAAACACTTGTATTCACAGATACAATTTAGGCAAAGTAAAACCACAGAACTCAACTGTTGCTTAATACAATAGTAAAACAGCTTTCAATAATATTTTTAACTTAATATAATAATATATGCACAGCATATCTCAATGTCTAGTTGCTACTGGGATCAGAACGGTAACAAGAAGACGTTTGAAGTACCTTATGCTCAAGTTACTGTATTTTAAAAAAATTAAGAGATCTTGAAGAAGTTTGGTTTAATTCAAGACAATGATGAGTAAACATGTATCGCTTGTCAACGATGTGAACCAAAAAACGAATTAAAAAGCTTCATAAATGCACTTCTGTGGCTTTTAGAAATGTTTTTTTTACCTTCATTCAAGAAAAGAAAATTGTTTCCTTACAAAGTTAAAGCTTTAATTTACAAAATAATTTCAGAAAAAATTATCCCAAAATTCAAATAAATTTGCATGGTATTTTTTTAAGTATAAATATGTTAATGACATATTGCATTTTTTAAATTCAAAGTCTAGATTATTTTATTATACTTAAAACATATTTTGGAAGTACAGTAGACCCTTGGTTAACGGACATATGATTATGGAAAAGAAAATCCGTATTCACAAATTTGAAAAGCACATTTTCAGTTCAGCGGACCAAATTCAAACAGTGCAATAGTAAGAAAAACATTGAATTAAGGTTATTTAAATAAACCTATGTAAAGAAATAAATGAATTTGTAGAATATAAATTATTTAGAAGACGCTGTTTTAATAAAACTACGTATAGTAATCTCTCACCAACCACTAGAAAGAGCAATTTCCTTTCTGTAAAATAAATTTGATAAACTGCTATTACAACTGCATTACTCGCCCAGTTTTCTGGGAAGGAAAAATAAAGACAGCTTTTGTTTACTTAAAAATGAATGTTGTTGTCAGCCATACAAACTATTTTCAATAGTTGAGAAAAAGGTTCACACGCTTAGAATTGCCAGCTTACTGACTTTACATGACATTTAACGACATAAAATGTGATTTATATGAACAAATCAGATTATTTGTTATGCAGGTCTTAAACAACAATTATATAAACTGTGCATTAACAAGTTCCAGGAAATGCACGCTGACATTTCAGTATTCTCACAAACCGCATGTTCTGTTTCGAAATTTACCACTGTACACTGACTTTATCAACCTCAGTTTTCGTCAACCAAAGGTTTCATTGGCCTTCCTATGGATGGCGAGAGAACTATAATATATTTATATTTGATAAAAATTACAATACAGTAACTTTTCAATATCTGCAACCATTTTGTGTAGACATATGTGTATGATCATTTATGTAAAGTAGATCCTTAAATATAAGATGACACTTGAAAAGTGATTATCATATTTCATTTACACTTCAAACATATGTTTTCGTAACTGTTTTCTGTAACATATGTTTTTGTAACTGATCCTGTTGTGTTAAACAAAGCTTATTTTTTCCTGTGTTCTACTCTTTCTTTGCTGTTTTTTTTTAAATCCTCAATAATCGGAAAGTCTATGTATCTGAAAAGAGATCCCCCCCCATATAGGGCCGATAATCGAAGGTCTACTGTATTTAATAACTGCACTTTTATCGATACATTTTGGACTTCTTATATTTGTCATACATTTTCTAAGGTGGTCATAAAAGTTACTATTTAATTGAAGTTACACATTTGAGCTAAACTTTAATAGCAACAGTAAGCATAACTAATTCTTTCCTTTGAAATTTTTCTTTACGCAAATCCAATTCTTTATATACTCTAAATTATAATTTTGTCACTTTAAACTTTGATCTTTTTTTAAACTGTTTAAAACAGACAAAATATTATCATACTGATCACTTTGTTTTTTTTCCAATTGTTCGATTCTATTTTCAATTTTTAAAAGCAAACTTTGTTCTAATTCTTGGAATTTACTATCAATATATTTTTTTAATTCTTGCATTTCATAAGAATTAATAGCAGAGCCACTGTAATTGCATCCTATACCGTTTTTCACTGGATGCGGCGTACAGTCTTTTAAATCTTCTTTGCTTGAAAGAAATGGTACTAAATTTGCAAGGCACTTGGACATGTTTTTACCTGTATCGCCTATAGGTTTCAACTGAGTCAAACATTGTGCCTCTAACATTTTTAACAACATTTGAGGGTCAGCTCCATTTTTACTCTCACTTAGACCATATGACTGAAGAAATTTTTTACACCTCTCAGCTTTATCTGATAATGGGCAGCCAGAATCTTTGAGTCTATCGTTTACATTTTTGAAATTTATATTGGCAAGTTTAGAAGTTATTTTTGCTGGACTTTGTATTAATTGAAGGCGTATTCCGTACAACCACATACGATTCATTTGTTTCATTCGTGTGAACTGAAAATGCAAACCAAATTAATATTATTTATTATTAAAAAAAAAAATGTAAGTATTTTGCAAACAAAATTTTATGATCACAACTGCATTACTGAACTACTAATGACAGACTGATGCGTCATTTTTTATTGAACCACTTTTTAAATTTGTGCTGCACACAATGTACAAGGGTATACCTGTTTTTTATACAGCCAATCGACTTTAATAAACATTAAAAATCGACAAACTAAGTAGCAGACAGGTATTAACTACAGTATATTACCTAACTAGGGAATGAAGTGTTTCCACTCCAGTATTAAATGAATGTAAAATTAGAAACAAGTACGGAGTATATAAATGTGAGCTGCGACTTTTTCCCCTAAATATATAATTTAATATTATTTCTTTAAATGAATGTAATTTTTCATTCTGTCAAAGAAAATTAACTTCTTCTTAATGCTTGGACTCAAAAGTAATTCTTAATAAAATCAAGTCATAGATAAAATGAAGTCATTGTAAGAAAAACATCAATCTTCATTTTTCTTTTTTTTTGTTAGAGCATGTATTTAAATATCAAATTTATTTGTAAGTTTACTGTTGACAACATTCACGAGGCTTGAATCAAAGCCTTTGAGGGAGGAAGTAGATTGGCGCCTCTGAATACAACTTATTATTTGTTATCAACTTATAAGGTTATTGTTTTTGAATACAACTTATTATCAACTTATTATCTAAAGATATTTATAATAGATGTTTGAACACAGTACAAAAACAGAGATACTATTCTCCTAATGTAAAAAATAGCCAACTTGCTTGCATATACCTGAGAATGAAAAAACTCATTTTCTGATGGTTACAATTACATACTGTGCTTGAAATATATCTTGTTTTGTATGTAAAATCTATATAACTCAGCAAAATTTACAATATTTTGTATCAGTAATGTAGTATATTCATCTAGTAGTAAATAACAAAAATTGTGTTAGTCGTATTTAGTTCTCAAATAAACCAAAGTACTTGGGGACTTGAGGTAAACCTAAACAAAACAGAAACCATGTGCATTGGAGGGCAGAGCAAAAATCTTCTACTATACAATTTATAAGTATTTGGAAATGACAATTATTAGCGATGGACTGTTGGACACAGTGATAAAAGAACGGAACACCCTGGGAAGGAGAAGAGCAATAAGGACACTAAATATCATTATATGATGTAAAAATATATCAAAAATAAACATGGAATATATAGCACAATTAGAAAAAAGTATAATCTCATATGGAAGAGAAGTCTGGCTAATGAAAAAAAAAAAAAACAGGAAAATGTATTGAAGCTACAGAAAGGGACTACTGACAAAGAGCTGTAGGTCGGTCCAAATCTACAGAAAGGGACTACTGACAAAGAGCTGTAGGTCGGTCCAAATGTGAAAAGATAAAAAAAAATGTAAGAATCCGTGAAATCATAGATGTGAAGCACAACATTGTAGACAACTTCAATGGTTTGGTCATATCCAAAGAATGGATGAAAATCAACTTCCCAAACGGATTTTAAAATGGAAACCATATGGTCACAAAAAAAGAGGAAAACAGAGACTTAGGTGGAGAGAAAGAAGTGAAAGAGAGGGGACTGGATCGTCTTGACTTGTGGAATGAGAGGGAAAATGGAAGCTAGGAATCTGAGAACATTTTAAGCCAAAAAGAAGATAAACCAAGGTATTTTAAATAGTTTTGTCATTCAATACAATGAAAAATGGATGCATTGTTACCACAGAAGAATACACATCTACTGTCACTTATCATCTAAGTTTAACACTACCTAGAGTTAAAGCTTCATGACCACCAAAAACAACTTTTTCTAAACTTTACTATTTCAAGAATAGAACGTTTGCATTTTACTTCAAATTTTCTAAAATAATTTTATTAATTTTTGTACACAAATTTAATGAGAATTTCACCAGACTGGTGGAAAATGTTAATTACACAAGTTCAACTGTATTATAATGATAACCTTCTAATTATAATTTTGAAGTACAACAATACTTTAGAAAAATGAAGACATCACAAAAGTAATGCTATAGAACTCAAAAGTACTGCAACATGTACTCACAATAAAGCTATTTGTTCTAGTAATAAGAATATAGTATATAAATATATAATGGCAATATGGAAATTAATTGTCCAAACCTTTAAATGAATTTCAGAGCTAGGAGTTATTGCAGTTTCTGCCATGAAAACGGCACATCCTTCAAAATCATCAATGTAATCTGCACGGCAAGTTGTGAAATACTCATCACCAGGTCCATAAACTTCTATTATTCTTGCCTATAAAGACATTAATAATTTAACCCAGAGTAATTAAGATATTATATGTATCTAGAAAAAAGCCTAGAAAAATCTAGAAAAAGGCTATATAAAATTAAAATTTTTAACATATTACATAACTTAATGAAATAAGCATTTAATTACTGTTATATGAGTGACACTGTATTTTAAAAATGTTTAGACTAACAAGGTCTTTTTTCATCAAAAGTAAATATTTTTCATTTAGGCAACTGAATGATGTGAAACATATAATAGTAAACAAAAGGGCTTACACTAATAAAAATATTGGCTCAAATTGCTTTTAAAATCAATAACTTATTTTAACATTTTACCTCAGAAACTAAAGACACTTTGGATATAAGAGCTAATGAAGATTCTGAAAACCTTATTCTTACAGAACACGAAACATCTTGTGTCTTAGAATTGATGAGTTCAATACAAGTGTCCAGTTGTACAATGTCATCAATTGTTGTGCTGAAATTAAACATAATTTATTAATATTTGAATTTGGTCTTAATTGTTGCATATTAAACCTATAAAATTAAAATTGTAGAATTATTTTACAAGTACCGTATAGTAAAAAAACCCATATTCAGAGCTTTTTTTATTATAAAAATGTGGTGTTTTATGTACTTAGGTACATGCTTTAGTGTTTACTACAGGTAGCTTATAATAAATTTGAGTTTTGTACATATGAAAACTACATATTAATAATGACAGTAAAACATTTTTTTGAACAAAATACCTTTCAAACTTAATTGCCTGGTTGCAAAAAAAAATATACAAGTTGCCTAATCTAGCACCTACTTGGACACTTTGTCCTGGACTAATTAGTATCAAGAATATTTCAAGCCTCTTATAAAATTAAATTTCTAATGATAAGTTGTGATTTTATGCAATTTTTGACTGAAGTATATTGTGACGTCATTGTCACTGCATGAAGCATAAATTTATATGCCAAGGTCATTGCTGAGGTAGAATCCAGCTGCTTTAAATCCGCCATAAAGTTTAATAAATTATCTAAAGTTTATTACTTATTACTACACCAATTTTAACAATATTAATTAGTTATCCTTATCCTAACAATACATATCAAATATCTAGTGCCACATCATATCAACGTTTTGGCACGTTGTGTGTGTGTAAGAGAGAGAGAGAGACACTTGCGCTGTGGTGAGTGCAAATGTATATTTGGCTGTTTCGTACCAAAAGTTCTAAGTTTGTATTTAAATGAGAAGTGAAAATGAATATTTGTGAAAAATAGTGAAATAAAGAAGATTCACTAATTGTGCTAAATATACTAGTAACAGCTGCTAATTTTAATTATCATAAACTTTTGTGTATAAATGTCATGATCATGAATGTTTTTTTTGTGATAGAAATGTAAATAATTAAATGTAAGAACTAGATATTTGATATGTATTGTTAGGATAAGGATAACTAATTAATATTGTTAAAATTGGTGTGATGCTATGCAATACGATTTGATGTGCATATAGGCTCCGCCCATCTGTTAACATTTTGTATTGTAAAATAAAAATGGCCTACTTTGCATATTTAGTTCAACATATCCCTTTACTATTTGATACTAGTTTTTGCAGATGAATATGTGTTAAATAGATAATAGAGTATGTTAATAAAAGGAAAACATTACACAAGTGAAATTCAGGGAGTTATCAATAGAAGCGAAGCTTTTGTTAATGATATCTTTGCTGAATATATAATTAGTTTGAGAATTGGTTTACAAATATCTTGTTTTGTTTAAATAAATAAATACGTGAACATAGCTTAGACATTATTTAATGTAGGTACAGTTAAAGATCAGTCAACATTTATATTAATCATTATATTAATTCATAATGATCAGCTGATAGGCTATAATAAGTTTCAGGTTATATTGTTAAAAACTAGCAATATTAGCAACAATTATAAACAATATCTGAAATTGTTGCATATTAAACCTATAAAATTAAAATTGTAGAATTATTTTACAAGTACCGTATAGTAAAAAAACCCATATTCAGAGCTTTTTTTATTATAAAAATATGGTGTTTTATGTACTTAGGTACATGCTTTAGTGTTTACTACAGGTAGCTTATAATAAATTTGAGTTTTGTACATATGAAAACTACATATTAATAATGACAGTAAAACATTTTTTTGAACAAAATACCTTTCAAACTTAATTGCCTGGTTGCAAAAAAAATATACAAGTTGCCTAATCTAGCACCTACTTGGACACTTTGTCCTGGACTAATTAGTATCAAGAATGTAGTAACTTTTAATGTATTATAAGTGGTTACGTGCACATGTTCTTCAATTAAGGAAAAATACTGAAACCAAAGCAACAAATATTTTCATGTAATACACCTGCACTGTTATTGAAAAGGAGGAAGAAAAAGAAAGAGACAGAATTAGAGAGATGAAATTTGTTATATATTTCTGCTACATTCTTCAGTTCAGCAGACTTTTTTCTATTCACTCCTCTCACCACAGCTAACATTAAGAGCTTCACTTCAAAAATATTCGAAAAAACTATTTGAAATACCTTACACTGCAATAATACAAAAACATTTTAAAATCGTTTGGTATTTTTGTATTCTGGGACATGCTAAAGTAGTTACTTCAACAATTTTTGTTTTGTTTTATTATGAACTGTATTATTATAGTAACATATACTCACACACAAAAGACTCAATTGATAATGATAACTTGTGATTTTAGGCCCCTTTTAATGGAACTATATTGTGATATCACTTCTGTTTACATTGTATAAAGCATGCTATATTTCATATACAAGATTACAATGCTTGTCACCCAGTAAGTTATTGCTCATACATGTTATCACTATATAATATATCATTTGTTATTTTGACAATTCATGGCAGCCATTATTTTACCCAACAACTGAGTTGCTAGGTTTTTTCAAAAAAAAGTATATTACACCCAAACCAAGTAAATAGGTTTTTTAGTGTTTTATATAAAGAAATTTGTATTACTTCCCAACAACTGAGTCGAGTGACACTCTCAAGTTCTTTTTTTAAAAATAAGTTTATATTATTTTCAGTATTAATAACATGCGTTTTTCTTTTTGTCATCAAAAAAATATGTTACTTACTTTCGCACACTATTCATTTGGAGGTTGTGTTTGTCACTTTTATTTAAAACTTTTTTCTAATTTTCCAGTGTTTCTGCCCTTTTATATTTTGGAATATTACTATTCTACTATATAATAGTGTTTTAGTGTAAAGTTGACTGAAACGCAATTTTACCAATAATTTATGTTAAAAGAGGCTAAATAAATCATTTATTTTATTTTTAAAGGGGGGTGGGAATATCATAAATAACTATTTTCACTTATGTCCTCCTCCTTCCAGATGTTATCAAGTAGCACAGGCCTATTGTTCAGTCTAAACCAGTACCCTATTTGTCTAAAGAAAATGCATTGTGTACTTTTTACTTCTGTTAAAATTTATATTTTAAAATTAGGATATAGAAATTAAAATTGTAATGTTAACCTTTCTGAAGTAAAGCTTGATGATACAGTATTTTCCAATTTATGTGCAGAGTTATTCAAATCCCACGAACTGGAAATTGCAAATCTGTTACTTGTCATTCCTAGTAGTAACCTGTACTTGCATTTCAGGACCCAAAATTAACACCAGTCCGCAGTTAATTCAAAAGTAAATATTGACAGAATGAAATTTTGTAGGTTAAGCTATCAGCCAGCTGCTACATGTAGCAAAAATAATATGCCTTGTAGATTTCATTTAAACACAAGGCTTATGTACAGCCAATAGTATAATAAAAAGTAGTACACAGATATAAAACTATGAAGATGAAAAAAAGAAAGAAACTAGGACTTTATTAATGAATAATAATTAAATAAATATGGATTTTTTTTGATAAGTATATAATAAGTACTTTCTGATTTAAATGCACTATTACCTCGACTCGTTATAAATGCGGAAATATTTAACATAAGGTTTCTGGAGTAAATATGAATAATCATGATCATGTTTATGTTCATAACACAAAAGTACGTAAATATACTGTACGGAATACATGTCTGTTTATATTAATATATAAAATACAGTAATATAAAAAGTTTTTTTTATTCACAAACTACACGTTTATTCATGAATGGGATTGTAGAATAAAAGAAGTCATCATCAGTTGTATCATCTTTTTACATTATCTCTAGTCAAATAGTCAGTACCTGTGGTCACTGATCAGTGCACTATGCAGTGTCAGAACTCAGAACCTGAAAACGAACCATTACTCGCAAGGCGCCAGAGTTGATATGTTAATATTACACGAAAGGCGCCAAATGATAAAGAATTCCTTTGCCGAACTAAATAAATCTGCAAAAGTAAAATAGTTAATACCCTCAGAAGTGAAGTTCATTTTTTGTGTTGATGACAGTTTTTATAATTATTATTTGTTTTGTATAAAGTGAACGCGAATTTTTTTAATAGGGCTAGATAGCCTAAAAATTCACACTTTAAATAATAGCCCTTATAATGCTTTCAGTTATGAAAAACAAGTTAGAAGAACAATTGTCTTTTTTGAGACAAGCTATTAGTACTACTAAAGGTAAGGTTGAACTTCATTGAAATCACCTTTAGGTTACGGAAATAGGTTGACAGACCAAACTTGTACTAGTCACACACACAACATTTGTAAATGTGTAATTATAGGTGCCACTTGGTAAAACTGAACTTTTGAGACTTATTCATATGAGTATTTTTTGTGCTAAAACGCTTTATTGTAAGTCCCATATTAAAAATTCAAAATATAAAAGTGCCAAAGCAACATGAAGTAGAAAAAAGTGACAAACTTAACCTCAAAATGACTAGTGTGGAAAAATAGGTAACAAGTTTTTTATCCCAAAAAAGATTCATTAAATGCATGTCAATATTGAAAACAATAAAATTAAAAAAAAAATTAAGAACTGAAGTCGACTGTTCTTGGGCAAATCGTGTGTTGAACAGATCTAGCCGCCTCGGTGGCCTAGTTGATAGCGTACTGAGGACCCGGGTTCGATTTCCGGCCAGGGCTTGGCATTTTCATATGCTATAAATCATCCCATCGTCTGCATTAGCCCAAGTGTGCACAACAGTCGGACGTTAAAACACCAAAAAAAAGAAAGTTGAACAGATCTATTAATTGTATTCATGTGTGATTATAATAATGAAGACAAAATCACACACATGTAAAATGATGTGTGATTGTAATGATAAAGACAAAATCATAACATAATTAATCTTCCGCAGGTAAATATCTCTAAATTCATTAATAACATACATAATAAAATAAGAATATTTGTTCAAATCATTACTGTAATAAAAGTCTTAAAATGTCAGAAATAGCCTATCCACCTTTTTATTTCAAAATGTTTTATTTAATATGAAAACCTAAAGTATTATTTTTCTGAAATTATTGGAAGTGTGAACAAAAATTTATGAAATAGCTAGACATATAAATATTTTTAAATACATATATTTCTTTATTAATTAATTAATAGATATTAACCTATGGACGATTAAATTAATTACGATAAGTTATGATTTTATTTATTTTATTTTATAAGTTATGGGGCAGTTTTTAACTGACCCATTTTGTGACGTTATTTCCATCTAAATAGTATATAGTATTAAACGTGAATAGTTTCATATATTGCTTTATATCAGCTGTAACAGTAATTATAGAAATAGTAACTTTCATTTAATAGTTACATTATTAAAGTTTTTTTTTTATGCAACAGAACATGTTAGTAACTTTTGAGCAGTAGTAATGGTTAGGTTAAAAATACTTGTTTTTATTTTCTGGTACTTTTCTTACTTTTTTTAAGATCTTCCAGGATTTTCCTCACTTTTGTATTTTGCATTATTATAGGTGAGCATAAAATAAAGTGTTTAAAAAAAAAAAAAAAAATGGAAATATTTACCTGTCTAGTTAATGCAAATTGAATACAGTGCAGAGTGATATATGAAGTAGTAGCCTTCATTGTAAAAGTAGCCTAAATTGTCCATGCTCTGTGCTATGTAAATGATTATATGACGTAAAATAGTTTTATAAAAATTGATTGCTTGTGATGGTACACACACATACACACCTATTAATATGATGTCACTTATCATGTAATTATAACCTACTATATTTTTGTTCTATTACCAATTGCAAATGAAATTAAGTAATGTAAATCTGTGGAACGTTTATTATTAATTTGCAACTTCAAAAAGAACTATATTGTAATGTCATTAGTCTACATGGAGCACAGAGATTTACTGTGCAAAAAAAAGTATCACTCCGCAAAGAAGTGTGTAGTCAATTCAAAGCAACACCTACTTTGTTCCAGATAACATTGGAACACAAACTAGGTTAGTAATCATTGTATTGGTTAGATTATATTTTAGACTTTTTTTGTAGTATTTCAATAATTTTTGCAAAACATACTTTGGATTCTTACATTAGCTAAATAGTTTTTTGGCAAAAAAAGAAAAAAAATTAGAAATAAGTATTATTATTTTAATTATGCATTTACCAATAGTTCCACAAAAAACTGCATATTAATAATAATAATAATAATAATAATAATAATAATAATAATAATAATAATATTAAACCTTCCACTGAGTTATATTACTTAATTTCATTATTCAATATGTAATAGAACAAAAGGAAAATATAACTATCTGGTAATAAGTGGCAATGTTTTAGCTTTTTATTTACAGCAATTTTATGTTAACTGATTGTTTGGCAATTTTTTAGAAAGCTTATTCAATTAGCCTATTGAAAAAATTGTAAGTAAATAATAAAAAAACATATCAATAGATTATTATTTAGTTGTTTCGTAGAATAGATAAAATTTTTAGACACAACTATATTGACCTTGACCTTACCTACAACAGTCATTATACACATCAACTTTAGACAGGTTTTATTTATTTATGTTTTAATTGTATCAAATATGGAAAAAATAATCTACACTTTGAATCAACATAATATTAGATTGATTAACCCTTTTGATTCCATTTAGGAATAGCATCTTTCACAGCATTAGTCAAATGGCTAATTTATAAAAGATTTATTTGAAAGTATAAATTTGAAAACTAAAATATTTCACATTGTATTTAAAAAACCTAACTTTTTTAACTTGCTGTTTTCTATAGACTAAGTCCTTCCTATTATGTATTTGCATGTACAGACATAATATTTATTATAATTTGTTTGTTGCAGATGTTATGGAGGAATCCATAAATCAATATGTCAAAGAACAAAACGAAAGGAATTTAAATTTAAAAGTGGAATGTGAACAACTAAATGCAAGAATTGTTGAGTAAGTGCAGTTTTATTTTTATGTGCATTAAGGGTTCTTCTTTATTTATTTCTACATACATTTATAATTATACTTATAGTTTTATGGATTTCAATTTTTTTAGGTTAGAATCAAAGGAGTGCAGCATGTGTGGAGAGTTAAAACAGAAATTGGTGAATGAGCGTAGACTGCGTAAAAGTGCTAATTCACGTTTACAATTAATAGGTATTGTAAGTTAAATTTTCTATTTAATAAAATTAGATTTTATGTAAAAGTTTTTGATATAGTAATAATAATATCATGGGTTTCATTAATTTTTAGGGTATTGATAAAACTATGGACACTACCATCTATCCATGTGCCTATACCATCTGCAGATAAGTTGTTATTGCACCTTATAATTTACCTAAATTGTCTGTCAAGAATTTTGAAAAATATTAGAGAAATTAGACAAAAAGAAAACATTTGAACTGTTTCTTGAATGGATAAATTTGAATAGATTTATTCAGATCTATTTGCAGTGGTTTTGAGTAAATATTGAACTTTATTTATACTTCAGAATAAATAATTTATTATTAGTGATTGCATTTAATTATTTATTTTGTGGACCTACACAAAAACAATACGTTCTTTAACTTAGGTTTTGTGAAAACATTGAACTTTATTTGTCAAAGAGTTTTTCCAAAAATTGTTTATAAAAATGTACGTTATTTAATGTACTCAAACAATTTAAAGCATTGTTAAAGTAATGCAGAAACAATTTTCAGTATTAATTTTTATTTACTTTTTAAACAAACATTTATTGATTATTACAAATTATTAATTTATTCTTGTAATTTAAAAAAATAGAGGTTCCCATAAAATGTTAAGTTACATTTCACCATATTCTGATAAATGATAATTCGACGAGACCCTGTAATCAACGCTTTTCCCACCTTTGTAGTAGAGGCTAACGTTAATTTTCTAATGTGAGAATGTTATTTTAACTTTCTAAAATTCTGAGAAGTTAGTTGTTTTTGTTTTATTAATAATTTTAAAGTTTTTATT
The DNA here is from genome assembly GCA_022606455.1 of Callitettix versicolor. Taxonomy (NCBI): domain Eukaryota; kingdom Metazoa; phylum Arthropoda; class Insecta; order Hemiptera; family Cercopidae; genus Callitettix; species Callitettix versicolor. Next base: position 75,665,207 of record CM040188.1, on the reverse strand, counting down.
TTTACAAAAGTTATAATTTTTTAGGTTCATTGTTACGCGGTGATGATGGATTGTACCAAACAAGTACATTGACAAACGCACAGTGGTCTCGAATGACACAGATTTTAGAAGACACACAAGGAGTTGACTCAAATAAAAAGAGAAAATTAACTTTAACAGCTGGCGAAGAAGAAAATTTACAAACTGACAAAAAGTTGAATTCAAAAATAATTGTACCAGAGACTATGGAAATCTTAGAAACTCAAAAACAAGATCAAGTGGGAATAATTATACCTGAAACTCAAATTGATGACGAGAGTGTAATAAACAATAGTCAATTAGATGAAGAAAAGGAAGAGAAAGGCAATTCTAGTCTTATTGGGAGTGTAGTACCAAAAGATAATAAGTTTACGGAGACTGATGAAAAAAATATGAAAAGAATCAGAGCAGAAAGACTTGCTCTTAGTACTGTAAGCAAAATAAAAACTTCATAAATTATTCTATTAGTATAATCGTTTGTATTAAAAATATTTTACCTTCAGATGTTAAATCAAAAATATGCCAGAATTTACTGTTAAAACTAAAATGGTCCCAAAATACAAAAAAACTAAAACTACATTTCTTTAAAATCTGTCAATCTGTTTTGCTTTCAGCGTTGTACAAAGACATTCTTGTCAAAACCATTTTTTTAAGGTGGGGACCTGGAAACAAAAATATTCATCAAATTTTTATATTTGGTTTTTTCATGCTCACAATACGTTCTTTAACTCAGGTTTTGTTAGAACATTAAACTTTGTCAAAGAGTTTTTCCAAAAATTGTATATAAGGAATAGCCTACATATTTTGAGTACAACATGCTGAATTTATTTATGAATTTTTTTGTTTTTGTTTTAGGAAAGGTTAACCAAATCAAAAAAACTAAAAAATGTACCAACAACTTCCTGCAGTAAAAGTGAAAAGCAGCAATCATTTCCAGAGACATTAGATCGTAAACAAAAGGAAAACAGCAAAAGAGAATTTAACCAGACAAAAGATGATATAAGTAGCCCATCTGTTATCAGTAAAGAAGTGCATGGATGTGATACCAAACAACCATTCAGAAAAGATTTATATTTTGATATTAATATTAAAGAAGCTGCACCAGCGTCTCTAAGGTAAAGTTAAAACTCACAAGTGTTAACTTCTTAAGTAATATTACAGTAGAATATTGTTAATTCAGACGTCCTATAATTTTAACTCAGTATTGGCAAAAATAATTTTTGCTGCAGTTGTGGACACTTCTTTCTTCCATCGCAAGTATAGCATTCTGAAATGTCTGAATGTGCTGTGCTAAAATAAAGTAGTATACAATTAAAAGTAATGAAAATAATTTCAAAATGTTCTAAAGTAAATAATTTGTGTTTATTATTCATAGAAATGACATTAGGCAAAAAAAATATGAAATTAACTCTATCAAATCAAAAAATGTTTTTTGAATAGTACCTCTACTCTTAAATCAAGATTATATACAAAGTTTCACATCACATCCATAAACACTCAAAAGTTATATCTTTTTACTTTTTTTTATCTTGTTTGTGTATGAATATAAAGACATCTTCTTTTGTAATTTTGTTTCCATCTGATTACCTGGTTTGGTTGCTTGTAGCGTAGATAGAGCCACAATGTGGGCACAGTGGGAGTTGCTTGATGCTTGTTTTTGCTGATAAGGGCAATTGAGTATTCCGATTGTCTTCTTTCAGTGATATATAATGCAAAACAGGACTTGTTTAATCAGCTAGGCTTAATCTAAATTCTAAGTGGCATTTTTATGCAAGTATTGAAAGCAAGACATTCTGTAAATACTGTCATCTTAATTCATGCTGTCCAATTTACGAACCACACCTACTTCAGTTGTCATTGCTTAAACAACATTGTAGTTTGAGTTACACAAACTAGTTCTGCTTCAAAACATCCATGTTCAAGATGGTGATCTCTGATTTAATAAGTGTGTTTGCTGGCTGTTTCCTATAATACTGACTGAATGGCAAGATCTGTTATATATAATTTTTGTGGAGAAAGCATAAAATTTCCATTAAAGGTGGTCCAGTAACATTTTTGCTAAATATTACGTGTCCGGTTAAATTGGCCGAAAACGTTATGAGTGCTGTTGTAGAACGTTGGCCAAGCAATTAATTAAAAATATACTGTAAGGTTCTTTAACTAGTCATAACTGAAGTCATTGTATCAAATTAAAAATTCTAAAATGAAAATAATAAACACTCCTTACAGTCAGTGTTTATTCCCCAAGCGCTAAAATTTTTTTTTTTAATTAATTTGCTTCACTGGCCTAGAATTATAAATCTTTCTTACATGACTAAAACTTAAGCAAAAGCCAATAAGATATTGTAAAATATTTGGTTTATTGTTAATAAATATTAAATTAAATTTATCGACCACACATTCCCTATGTCGGTCCGATTCGATTCGAAATTAGTAAAAATCGATTTTAGACAAGTTTGTAGATTAAGAAAAATCCATTGGTGGTCAATAAAAAAAATGTTTTTTTAAATCTTAAAACCTGATTTCACCATTGTAATCAGCGTTAAAAACTATATTTTAAAATTTCATGAAAGTTTAACATTTAAAATGCTAATTTATGCAAATTTTAACGCTAATTATAATTATGAAATCATATTTTCAAAATGTATACTGTAAAAAAATTCTGTAAATGATTCAATGTTACAACTGTTCTGACATTATTGTTTTAGGCCAAGAGCATGTACTTTCTCAGGCCAAGATCATGTACTTTCCCCTAAAATGTTTTGAGATCATGAATCCCCATAATGGTAATGTGGGCTCATAGTTTTACCGTTTTAATGTGTATCCTTTTGAGAGAATTGTTTAACAATGAGCGTTTGTGTCTCTTTATCACATCTCTTTATCAGAATTTAAAGCGTTGTGTTTAAATTCTTCTACGCTTACTAGATTGAGAAATCTTGTTCTAGACTATCACGTTCTATATTCAGAAATGCTTTCATAATGTCAGTGAGACAATTCATGCACGATTTTTTGATTACCAATATACAAAGTTACATAAATAGATGGAGATAAGACATTACCTACTTGCAAGACCTGTAAAATCTGTAATGATTACAGATTATAATATTTTTTTAAAACTATTTTAAAATTTGTATAACATTTTTTGTGTTTCTATGCACAAGTACTGCATCAATAAATATTCAAGGGTTGTCCATAAAGTAAGGTTCCCAAGGCGCTATAGTTGCTGCGAACGTTGTTACGCGGGATTCGGTGACCTTGGCTTGCAGCATGGTTCCTCTGCTCCCAATCCCCACTCCGTCAGCTTTCTGCGACGCTAAGTCGTGGCTTGGTAGCCGTTAATAATGGAATTGCATATTCTGTCTCCCGCCAGGTGCAAATTACGTTCTGTGATTCGTTTTTTGTGTGCAAGAAGCACTGTGCCGGTGGATATTCATATCCAACTGTGTGAAGCTATGGAGAAAAATGAATGAGCATACAACATGTGCGTAAATGGTGTAGAGAATTCAAAGATGGACTTTCATGACAAACAGCGTTCCGGACGTCCATCTGTTTAGGACGAAATGATTGCGTAAGTGGAAGAAGCAAGGATGACTGTTAGGGAGCCCTCTGAGATGATCGCTGATATCAGAAAGACTTGCATTGATAAAATTAGACCATTTAGGGTATAACAAAATTTGTGTGCAAAGTGGGTCCCAAGACAGCTTACAGCAGACTACAAATGACAACGGATTGATGCGGCCCGCGAATTTCTTCAGGCCTACGAAACCGATGGCCAGAAATTCTTGGACTCCATTGTCACTGGGGACAAGACCTGGGTACACTATATGACACCGGATAGAACAATCACATCAGTGGAAACATCCAGAGTCGCCGAAGCCACGGAAATTCAAACAAAAATTGTCTGCCAGTAAAGTCATGGCAAGCATGTTTTGGGACAGGAATCGGTTATTGTTGTGCAAATTTGTGGATACCGGCACAACAACCAATGCTGATCGTTACTGTAAGACGTTAAGGAACCTTCACAGCACAATTCAAAACAAGAGGAGAGGCATGCTCATGAATAGGGTTTGTTTCCATCAAGACAACACTTGTCCACACACCACACAGTAACAACCGGTCTCATCAACCAATTTGGATGGGATACTGTCACACGGATGTCCTACAGCTTGGGGCTACCAAGTGACTGCCATCTCTTCCCTTTTTTGAAGAAACACGTAGGTAGGACGCGTTTCAGTACTAGAGAGGAGCTGAAAGAAAAAGTTTCAAGCTACCTTCGCGGCGCTGCAGGAGAGTTTCCCGACTCAGGCATACAAAAGATTGTTCACCGTATGCAAAAATGCATCGATCTCAATGGCGATTATGTCGAAAAATAGAAAAAAGTGTAAGCTTTCCAAAAATGTATTATTCAATGCAAGTAAACATGTTTTTCATTGTGAAAAATTATTGGGAACCTTATTTTACGGATAACCTTAGTATTAATATTTAACACAAAAATCTTACATGGTTTTGCATAGTGTGTGTGATAAACTTGACAATTTGGACATTGTAATAGCCTAATCAGTTATTTTAACTGCCATAATGCTTAATTCATTTAGGTTAAAATCAGTTTCAAAAATATTTTGGTGTTAGTTTTTTAATCATTTTATATATAAAAAAAGAAAAAAAACAGTTTTTTTCAGAGGGAAATAAAAGAATTAATTCTGTTATCATTGGTTACAGTTCCAAAGTTTTGCCATTTCTTTAATTGAAATAAAATTTGCCATAATTAAAAACAGATTCTGATGAATCTATTTTGAGAAATAAAGCCGATTTTTTCAAATGCTTTCAAACAGCATTTTTAGGAAAATTGCAATCCATAAATTTTACTTGGTAACGTATAGACAGACTATATAATTTAATCGATTTTCTATGGAAATTATTGCTAACATTTTTCACATCAAAAAGGGCTTAAACACTTTTTGGTCCCAAGTTAATAGGACAAACCTGAGCTACTTGCCAAATTTCATGACAATCTGTCAATTAGTTTAGTACGTACTGATGTGCACACACAATGGGGTATTTAAGTACAAACCACTTCTTTTGATTCAGGGAACTGAAAACTGATAGATTCATCAGAATCTCAAATTATTTTTTCAAACAATCACCAAACCTTTTTTAAACTTTGTATAGCAAGAAAATAATACCTAGTAGTGACTATAAAATAATGGGAAGTAGATGCATTAGAAAATAAAATATTTAAAAGTATAAAAAGCCAAGTCTGGTGAGACCAACCATGCAAGCACAACCCATAGAAAGTCTTAAACATAACTATATAGGCCAAGCCCATCAAGGCCCGATCCTTAGAGTCAAGCCGCGTACAAGTCCCAGCCAAGCTTGTCCAAGCCGTGCCAGGCCCAGTAATCATGGACCAGCCGTGTCCGCCTCAGCCTGAGAAGTCCCAGGCATCCAAGTCCAGACCATGACCGCCCAGCCAAAATGCAAGTCCCGGCCATGCTATAGTCCAAGCCGTGCAGTGTCCCGCGCTAAAGTCCCAGCCAGGGCGAGTCCCGGCCAAGATTTTTAAACCTTCCTAGACTCACACAAACACAGTGTAGCCTCTAGACCAGCTGATCACGGCAAACTACAAGACCTGTCACTAAGTCAGAGTATATTGCAGTACAAATGCACGAGTACATTCGCAGTAGATGAACTAGACTGAATATTTATTTAAAACATTTGCTTAGCAACATTTAAACAATTAATTATAATTGTTGACAGGTTTTATTAGTTTGTCATGATCTGATCAATATAGGAACTGAGTTACACAACCTAGTTCCGCTTATTAACCGAAAAACATCCACGCTAAATTCCCAAACTTTTCTCACGGCTCTCAGACAGCCTACACCTGTGATCCAAGTTCACAAGTCTCATCGACAAGTATTTACTTCTAATTGGTTCTCAGTGCACCACCTCATATTTCCTGTACACAATAGCTTCATCCTGATTGATGCGTTCTTTCTTTGGTTTAAATGACAAATTTCTGAGAAATTATGGTTCCCGCCATAATCTCGAGTATAAATACAGGTCTAAAATCATAGTTCTGGAGAAAATCGAAGTGGATCACCAGCTACACGACAGCATACCAACATCCGGAACAACTCTACAAGACGCCACAACTTGCTTGGGTAGAAATAGGTGGGATCCAGCCAACTTTAAAGAACAAATGTACTGCTTACTTTCATTTCACCGTTCTAAACTGGAAGAGTGCATTGCCAGCCCGTGGCTGACTTGGTAAATGCTCAAACTTCCATTGTTTTTCCCAGAGACTACAAGAATCCCTCTCAGAATTGAATACTAATCATATACTTCTATCCCTTCAACATTTTCTAGATGACATCAACTTAGATCAAAATAGTGTTCTATTGTATTAAAAAATGGATTTTCTGTTTGTGTTTGATAAACCAAACGATTTGGTAATCCGAACCATCTCGGATTATTGAGGGTACACTGTATTTGAAAAATTAGTAAGAAGCAGGTGTTTCCTATATTTACTTATTATATCTTTGCATTTTTCCTTCTCTAAAATTTGTTAAAATGAAAAAAAAATGGATTTTTGCTAATGTTTTACATTGAAATATATGTTTTATGTAGGAATTGCGAACCAAGGGAAAATTCAGATGCAAAAAAAGAATCTTATTGGAAATTGAAACCAAGCTTGTTAATTAAAACTGAAAATATTGGAAAACAAGATGGATGTTCTAAGAAGAAAAAGAATCTGAAACAGACAACTTTATCTTTGGGTGTCGTAGAGAAGAAGCATGATATATCTGCTATGGAAACATTTAATGGCGGAGTAGCAAACTCATACAAAGATGAAGAGGAAGACGATAGTGATGTTGTTTTTGACAGTCCGAAACGTAAAGGACCGAAAGTTTTCAAGTGAGTCAAAGAAAGTTCTTAATCATTTTAAACTATTATTATTCCTTTATAATTCTGAGAGTTCATAAAAATGTTTTAACAAAGTAATGTGATTTGTTTGCCATTGCTTAAATGATAGATTACTAAAAGTTGCGATACTGTGTTTGTAGTTTGTGCTTTGCTTTTAATGTATTTCTTTATGTATAATTAATATTTGTTAGATTCAGTGGCATCTCTTAAGACAGTGATTTGTGCTGCCAACATCACTACAATTCATAAATCTCACATTCAGTTATTTCCTAAAAAAATCCAGACCAGAAGCGATCTACAAAAAGGAAATGGTTTATCAGATTTTACTCAAAATTTTGCAATATATAAAGGTCTGTAACAACTTTGTTATAAATTGTTATAAATTTAATGCAGCCAAATTAATTTTGTTTAATAAACGATACGCTATACACTTCTTTTATTTCATTTGTTACTGTACTGACGAGGTATGTATCCTCGTACGACCAAAATAAGATGAACTGATTTTGACAAATCCCAATGACTTTGAAACACTTTAAACATGCTGAATCTTCAATTAACAATTTAAAACCACTAATGCTTGATGGCTAGTACGATGCATATTTGCACTGAGCAAAGCGGACTACGTACTTAAAATTGAAGCTATTTGTAATCTAAGTTAAATATTCACCACTGAAAGTAAAGTGGTGTTTAGCATAGTGTAACAGTGTTGTTTGGTGTGAGCTTTGACTCAAGCTGACTCCAGTTGCCAAACCACGCTGACCATGCCTGAAGCCTTATCTTCAGTTACTTTATTGAGAAGTTTGTTAAACTGATTCCGGAAAATAATTTTTAAATTGTGGTCATCATTAAATAGTATATGCAGTTGCCTCTACAATGAGACATTTTTTCCATATATGAAGTTTTCCATTGTATTTTGTAATACTAGCGATAAGATAATTAAATTCAGTTTCTGAATTGTCAGATTTTGAATTTAATAGCAACTACTGCCACGACACTGACTGAACTCTACAAAGTATGTATGTTCTGCATATTTCAATATTGTACATTATGAATTAATGTATAAGTAATTTTTCATCTAATCATTAATATTTTACAATTGTAGAAAACAATCGCTTGGGACGAAAACTCAGAATAATATATCGTTACAATCGTCTGAAAGTACAACACGTCCTCCACTAAATGAAGTAAACAGCAATAACAGGTATACTTATATAAATATAAATGTGTGTGTGTGTGTGTGTGTGTGTGTGTGTGTGTGTGTGTGTGTGTGTGTGTGTGTGTGTGTGTGTGTTTGATAACTAGTTTTAAAACTTTAAAAAATATTTTTTTTTTGAACATCAGTATTATGTAGTGTATAGTATATAGTTTTATAGGATAGGTTATTAAATTATAATATTTATATCAAGTAATGTATTAAAAATCAATGATTTTAAGAAAAGCAATACAGTTACACATTTTTTTTTATACTATACATGCTTCATTTTATTATACGTATGAAGCATGGCTGTGAAGCATCCTTAATAATCTTAGTGTGCACAATAGTCAGACGTTAAACACCAAAAAACAAAAACCAAAAAAATCCTTAATAATCTTAGGAGTTACTTGTTCCCCAGTCAGGTGTTAATGATTTTGAGTGGTTGTTGCAGTGTCATCTGTGTTTTCTTTATTTGTGTCCTGTTTTTACAATGAAAGTGATCCATCTTTTGTCAAACCTTTGCATGCTCATTCAGTAAGATCTGATATCATTGGTTATATTTTCGCCCATCTCGAAAAATATCATCAGTTTTTTGTACATAAAAGAAAGCTTCTTTTAAATAATTTGTTTTTAAAGGTGGATTTTTTGTTTTGTCTTTTTCATTTTGAACAGCTCATTGTCAATCTCAAATGATAACAGTTTGGTAAAAAAAGCAAAGTTAAGTTAGTCAAGATTTTCTGTTATAATCATGTTATAATATTATCTCTGGTCAAGTTACGAAGATAATAGTCATTAGTCAGGGTCAGCTGAAGTCAGAAGGCGCCAAACGGTAACAAATTTATTTAGTAATGTAGTATATCTCCAAGATATTTACAGTAATATTTTTCTAATCATTTTACAGAAATATAAAAAAAATACAGTAATATTTTTCTAATAATTTAATTTGTTTTGTGTAAAATGAACACTAATCTATTAAATAGTGTTAGATCCAGTTAAATTCATACTAACAATAGCTATTACCAATGCTTTCAGTTATGAAAAACAACTAGGAAGAACAATTGTCTTTTTTTGAGACAAGCTATTATTACTATTTACCAGGTAAAGCTAAATTTCAGTGAAATTTTAGGTTGTAGAATCATGATATAGCCTAGTAATTGGTTGTCTGACCAAATTTGTACTAGTCACATCAAAAACATCAATCAGTAAATATGTAATTATTAATAGACACTACTTATTAAATTTTTTTTACCAATATTGTTTTTTAATGTATATAAGTAAGAAAGTAAGTATCATTTTGCTGTAATTATTGGAAGACTGAAAAAATCCTTAACTAACCTAACTATCATATTCTTATTTATTGTCAAAATTCCTTCAAAAATTATACAATACAATACAAAATATGAAGGACCTACAGGAGGCATAAATACCCGTACATAGGTTGGTCCTTAAAATTAATTCCTTATTTATATGAAAGTACTTTTAAAACACTTATTAGCACTTACTAATATGTTTTTCTGTGAAAATTTCTGGCCTTTTTATTGATACAGAAGGATCATCTGTCATACTTCACGCCAGCATACTGACTACAGGCTATACTCCAGGCCAATAAATACTGAAATAATATTATCATCTAATAATAACCACTTGTTACACTAAAACAAAATGCATTGCAGTAGAGATAAAGAAAATTTAATGTTTTTGGAAGTGCAAGGATTTCTTCCGTGCACTTTAGCCCTGTCCTCACCCTTCCCAAGCAGTGCTCTTAGCTACAAGTTTTCTACAGTAACATTATTAGTATTTTGCTAAACAATTATGGTGATACATTCCTTTTTAATATTTTTTCTGTGTAAATGATTGCAGCAAACTTTACTTTTTTAAGGTTTTACTGTAGCTCTGTTAATCATAACTTCTTTGTTTTCAACTCATTTGTTAATTCTGAACTTTTAAAAAAAAAAAAAACTATAAAACAAGTAACCCCTGGGAACAGATATTTTCAAATTGGCAAATACAAGCACTCAGTGGTAGGAGGAAGATGCTGCCGGGTTATTCACTTCAGGACTATCTACCACTTCAGTAGAAATGGAGCAGTGGGTAATAGAGTTCACGTAGGGTAACATGTTCACGTATGATACCTTTGTCCGAAATGCTAATTCTGTGTTGCAATGCAGCGGGTATTTTATCACCATTTCAATATCAATAGGAATGGTACAGTTTCAAGTTGCAATATGATCCTGTGATGGGTTGAAGCTTTTAGAACAACAGGAAAACAAAGAAGTCGCAAAGCCTTACAAAAACAGCTGTGATATAAACACAATACCACTGTAAGAGAGGCAATCATCAGTAGCCTGAGTTGATCTGTTTGTCATCGCATACACAGTTTGCACATTAACCGTGCGTTTTGCAAAAAATAATCCACAACAATTTATAAATACTGTTCAAATGACCCATTCCTTTTTATTTGACTTTGATGCAACCTAAAATAAAATAAAATCTTCTTAATAGCCCGCCGAATGTGGCACACATGCTACCTAGCACTGCTATAGGAAATGTAAGTAAAGTAGGAGGGGAGGCCGGTGCGCAAATCCGCAAAACGAGATCTCTCTATCGCTTTTTTCTGCAGCCAGTGGCCAAACAAAAGAGTGTTCGTTGCAAATGAAGTAGAAAAAAGGAAGAATTTTAATCAATCCAAGCTTACATGGAAACACCGCTCACCGAACCAAAGATGGAGTTTGAGATGTAAACTGCACCAACCATCCAGTTACAAACTGGTGCAAGTTGAGGATTGTCTCAGAAGTTTCTACAAGCAATTGTTAAAAAAAACTTTAGTTACTTTTATATATATAGGCTATATACTTAATTGCTTATTTAAGGATCATGTATTGGTGTACAAAAAAATAAATACTGAAGTCTGGTAATTGCCGGCTAATACTGAACAAAAAAAGGGTGGAATAGCTATAGCAAATTTTAGGCTCCAAGCCTCAAAGAGGCTCTTTCAAAATTAGATCAATTAATAAAGGAATAATCTGATTATATAAGTATCAATGGTACAGAAGTGGATGTAAAACCACTTGGCTGAAGATCAATTCCTTTGTTCTAATAATAAAATTGTAAACATTGTATGTAAATATAAATTTAACTTTCAAAATTGTAAACATTGTATAAATCTAATTTTAACTTTAAAATTGTAAATTTGAAAAGAATAATTCATTAAATCTATTTTGGCAATATAAAATTGTAAATTTAAAAATGACCACGGCACATCGGGTGGTTGTGAGACAATCACTATAAGTTCCGATAAAGAAACATAGATTTAAATCAATAAAAATAATTCTATTCTGCTGTAACTGCACGCATGATGTAGCAACATTAACATTTTGAAACCTATCGTCTTCTCTTCTTTAGAAATAAATGCTTTTTTGGTGTACATTTCCAAAATAGTGCAGTCTTATCAACATTAAATACGTATTGCCTTGTATAATCTCCATTTTCAATGATAGACAAAATTTCATATTTAAATATTTTTGCCACATCAGTATCTGCTACTTCCCCTTGAAATAAATATGTTGTGAAAACTAGAACATTTCTTGAATCGATTAAACCAACCTGTGATAACCTACAGGATTTATTACTTTTCAGTCTTCAAACAGGCTGCAAGCCTTTTTGCTTAACTAAAAGAGTACTAACTGGTATTTTTTGCTGAATAATTTCTTCAATTCACAAGTTCAGTATACGTTCCATTTCAGTCAAAACAGAAGATCAATTTCTTTGTAACTTTATTGTTTGTAATGACAGTGTAACTTTCCTGCCTCCAGTTTGTTCTTTGCTTTTAGTAATAGTTCTAACTTTTGGACCTGCCAAACCTAATGTGTAGTAAACATCCACTTGCTTTTTCCAGGTTCTTTACATTTTCAAAACATGAAGTTTAATTTCTGAACTAAAAAGACTTCTGTTGTAATTTATGTTTGTTCATAATAAAAGTTTAATAGTTATAATAAGTTTAGTTAGAATATGTATAGTTTATTATTTACATAAATAAACAAAGCAAGAAAGTTATGGTAATTACACTAAAATATATTTTCATTTTAAAAGTAAAAGTTTATTTACAAGTAAAGAACAGAGAACAAAAGATAGAAAGACTGTAAGGTTTACAACAAACTACGATTATTTAAATATAAACTTGATATCACCATACTTTAAAACGCTTCATATAACAACTACTGTATAACTGAACCGAACATACAGTGCTGCAAACACACGATGTGTGAAAAAAACCAAAATCCTGGTGTGTAAAACTTTTTGCTTTTCATGTTAACAGAAACAGTCTGTGGGATAAGACCTTATGTGGGTTTCAAAAACAACAGTAAAGCTAAGTCTGGCAGCATTATAGTAAGTGCATAATCATAAATATGTTTTCCTACCCTTGTACGTGTGGCCGACTGGGCTGTAAATATTGTTCCATTCACACGAGTTTTTTTTTTTTTATTTTAAGGCAAAAAGAACATTGAGGTTATTATCGCCTCCCTAAATGTAAGTGTGAGTGTAAAATGTTAAAGTCGTAAGTGTAGTGGTATAAGTGTGTGTTAGACTCAGGTACCACGAGGGACGTCTAAGTCCTCTCAATAGTTGCAGCTAGACTGCACCTCCCTGCAGGGCCACTTGAGTTATCTTTTAAACCGTCTTGCAATACAAAACTACACTGAACAATATTCTCAGTTTTGTGCCTACTGAACGACATGTAACAAGAGATATTCTTGAATGTGTGAACTACATTTACAGTAATTAAAAAAAAATATAGCTTTTATGTATTCAGTATTTTGCAAATTACATTAATTTTTTTAATTAGTTTTTTAAAGTATTTTTGTGATACATTATTACTTGACTCTTAAAAATGTACCGGAACTTGTGGAACTAATCCAGGATACAAAAAGAGGTCATTCAGCAGTCTCTTGTTAAAACATTGTGACAGTGCACTTAAGAAATTTTGGGGAAAATTAGAAAAGAGGATGGATTGCATGTAAGTTGATTGAAAAAATATAATTAATCTATTTTGCACATACTGTATTAAGTTTATTTTAAGTAAGTACATATTTCCTTCTTGTTCTTGTGATTAAACAAATACAGTAGGCTATGCTATACGCAAGTTTTTTAAAATAAAGTACCTTTATAAAATGGGAACATCCAAAACAGAAAAAAAAATACTGGAACAATTATGCTCTATTTTGGAAAGGTTTTACTGTATTTTAAAGTTTTATTGTAACGGTGGGTGTGGTTTTAGTAAGTGTATGCATTTTTGTTTAGCCCAGAGTTAACAATGAAGCTGGAAACAAATGATTTAGATGAAACATTATTTAATCCAGCTGCAACCAGCACATGCGTCCCTGCGTTGCCTGGAGATAGCTATGACAGGTAGTAACAAATTTGTTTATATATACTTAGCAGCTGTTTTCTTGTTTTAAAATATTATTAAGACTAAAATAAATATACGACAAACTAATGTTGGAACCATTGAATAATTTCAAATCTTCGGATAAGTATTCATTTAATAATATTTGAATAGTTTCTTGAATGGTATAAATGCTGATTCCAGGCTATATGTGATCTTGGAATTGGACTGACGAATCAGATGATAACTGCCTGGTATGTCTGTTTTCCTCGTTAACTACCACCATCCGTCTGTAATGAATATTAGGGAGCTGTGTAATAGCTTAGAGATTTGTTTTTCCTTTGAAGGTATTGTGTTGTAAGTTAGAGATCGACCTGTGTAATAAGATGGAGGTTCCATACTGTGTATTAACATAGAGGCTACAGTGCCGTCAAGTGTGTTGCACCATGTGTATATGTTGCCTACGCTGCTGCTTGCAGGAACTTCAGTATCTTTTATCTAACTAGTAGAACTCGCTTAGTATGTGTGTGTGTGTGTGTGTGTGTGTGTGTGTGTGTGTGTGTGTGTGTATCTGTATGTATATATAAATGTACATATTTATATCTGTATAAATGTATACAGATTTAATATATATATATATATATATATATATATATATATATATATACACACACACACACACACATACAGATTTCTTTCATTATTAATAACACACATTTCGTTAAACACAAAACAGCTGAGTTGAGTAAGGTTAAACAAGCAACAGCCAATTCAAGTTAGGTTAAACATGCAACAGCCGAGTACAGTTAGGTGGAGTTCTTTTTTTACTAAAAATAAAATAAAATTTTATTATTTTCATTATTAATAATATGTATTTAATTATTAGCCCATATTAAATTTATCTTTTTTGCCGTTAAAAACATGTTTTTCACTTTCACGCATTAGTCAATTTGAGGTATTAATTTCATTATTAACATCATGCATTTCATTTAACACGAAACAACTAAGTCGAGTTAGGTTAAACATGCAACAGCAGATTTGAGTTAGGTTATGGAGTTCTTATATATATATATATATATATATATATATATATATATATATATATTATTATTATTATTATTATTATCTGCGCATAGACCCTGTTGGATCACGCAAAGCACTCCGACTCATGTCTTGTTCCTTCTAATCCTCCACACCTCCCTCATCCTGTCCCCATGGATCCTCTTCCGCTCCTCCGTCCATTTTACCCCTGCTCTCTTTGGGATTTCATTCTCTGGGACCTTCCAACCGAGCATCTTTCTCCTGTATGCGCGCCTGTCTTCAACATCTGTTGAGTCTATTCCTGCGTCATGTAGGTCTATTCTGACTTGTGCGATCCACGACGTTGTTGATTTGACACCTTGTGTATACTTAAGGATTCTGTTGGCAAGTCTCGTTGTTGGGAGTCTACTGATGTGTCCATAGAACCGAAGCCTCCTTCTGATATCTGCTGCCAGGTTCGATATCTTCTCTGTGGTCTTCCGGGAGTGCAACCTTTATCCATCTTCTGTTAATCTTGAGCCAAGGATCTTCCTCAAGATTTTTGCGTTCTTCCTTCAAAATACCCTCCATGGTAGCTTTTGTGTGAAGTGCTAGCGTCTCGCTTGCATATAATACCTCCGGTTTTGTGACTGTGTTGTAGTGTCTGATTTTTGTGTGCGTCGACATACATCTCTTATTGTAGATATCACGCGTTATACCGAGAGCCCTCTTCATTCTCAGTAGCCGAACCTTTGCGCAGCCTTCTCGCCACCTGTGGTTTCAAGAATTTCTCCCAGATATTTGAAGTGCTTGACTCTGTTTATCTTACCATATTTTGTGTTTAGTTCTTGAATATTTAATTTTGTACAGAAGAATTCGGTTTTTAAACGAGATCTGTAGACCGACCCTCTCTGCACATTCCTTTAGGACTTCTATCTGTTTAATCGCTGTTGTTTCATTATCTGTGAGTATGGCCAGGTCATCTGCAAAAGCTAGGCACGCGATTTCTGTGTTGTCCTTAGGTCTTCCAAGTCGAACTGGTTTCCAGTGCCCTTCAATTTTTAATTCTTTCTCCCATTCCTGATAACTTTGTCCAACACCAGATTAAAAAGGAGAGGCGAGAGTCCATCTCCTTGGCGAACTCCAGTTGTGATCAGGAAGGGTTTAGAAATTTCCCCATAAATTTCACCTTAGCGATTGTTCCTGTCAGTGTTTGTTTGATCAGTCGCAGTGTTTTAGGATCAAGTCCATGTTCTTCCAGGATATTAAACAAAGATTTTCGATCAATGGAATCGTGACGCTTTTTAAAATCTACGAACATTACAGATCACTGGGACATTCCTTTTAGCTTTTACTTGCAATATTGTTTTCAGGTTGAAAATTTGTTCTGTGCACGAGCGACCCGGACGGAAACCTGCCTGGTACTCACCAATTCTGTATTCTATCTGTTTTTGTGTTCTTTGAAGAAGACATGTTGAGAGTATTTTGTAAGTAACTTGTAGTAAAGAAATTCCTCTGTAGTTGTTCACATCTGTTCTGTCTCCTTTCTTGTGTAGGGGTGAATAAGAGCACACTTCCAGTCATCCGGTAATTTTTCCGTTCGCCAGATATCCGTGATGATATTTGTTAATTCCTGTAATGAGTTCGGTCCGAGATTCTTCAGAAGTTCTGCAATGATTCCATCTTCTCCGGATGCCCTGTTGTTTTTCAGTCTATGTATGTGATCCTCGATTTCTTCTTGTGTTGTGGTAACGATTCAGGGTAAGTGTCAGCACAGTTTTCTTTAGGGAACCGTTTGTTGGGTTCTGGGGCAATTAAGGAGGTCAGAAAAATATTTTGCTAACTCCTGACAGTTTTCGTAATTAGTTAATGCCAATGTGCCGTCTTGTTTTCTAAAGCACAGATTTTGTGGTGTGTACCCACAATTTTTTTGCAAAGGTCCTATAAAATCTCAGATGCGTTGCAGTTATGGAAGTTCTCCTCTATGGAGTCCAGTTGTTCCTTCATATACCTCCGCTTAATCTTCCTAATACTTTTAGCGACCTCTTTTCTAATTTCATTAAAACGTTGTTGACTTTCTGGGGACTTTTTACTGTTGTAACTTTGGAAGGCCCGTTTATGTCTTTCCAGCGCACTTTCACATTCCGAGTCCCACCACGGGTGTTTTGTGTTATTTTCAATGGGATTAATTCCTGTGCTTTTTGTGTGTAATTTTTGTGCAAAATTTCTCCCATGTGTCCGCCTGTTCCTTTTCCCACTCCTCCCTTATGTTGGAGTCTTTGATAACTTTTGCATCAAATTTCTGTATACATTTCTTATTTCGATGAAATTTCCTGGAGTGAACTTGATTTTTATTCGTGTTAGATAATGATCTGAATCAATGTTTGCACCCTCTACGGACTTGGATATCATGTATCTCTTTTTGTAATGGGTATGAGATCGCCACATGGTCTATTTGGAATTCGCCCATCTGCTGTATAGGTGATCGCCATGTCTTCTGTTTTCGTGGTGATTTTCTGAGTGATGTTGACATGATTTTCAAGTTGTTTTGCTGGCATAGCTCAATAAGCCTTATTCCATTCTTGTTAGTAAATTTGTGTGCGGGGGTACATGCCAACGGTTTTCTGATGAATTTTTTCTTTACCGATTTGTGCATTAAAATCACCAAGCAAAATTTTTACATCGTCCTTCGGCACCCTCGACATTACCCTATCTAGTTTTGCCCAGAATTTTTCTGTTGACTTGAGGTCATTTCTATTACTTACGTTTGTAGGAGCGTGTACATTGATGATGGTATACTTCTTGTTAGCACATTGTATTTGCATTGTCATCAGTCTGTTGTTTATGGGGGTGACTTCTGTAATGGAACTCACCATCTTTTTGTGTACCATAAACGCCATACCCGAAAGCGGGGTGCCTCTTGCGACACGTTTATCTGTTTTACTCTTGAACATGCGATAATTCCCATGATCCATTGTATCTTCATCTGTAATCCTTGTTTCCTGCAAGGCGAGAATTAGTATCCTCTGTGTATCAAGTTCAGATGTCAAGTTGTGTAACTTTCCTGGCTGGATTAGCGTATTGATGTTGAAAGTACCAATGTGCGTGGGTGTTTTATGAGGAAGTTTGCCAGAGAACTCCGACTCTCTCTGTAATCGTGTAAGTCCAGGGTCCCCAGAATCCGAGTTCCTGGTTGCCGCCCGCAGACGGGTGGATTGGTTACCACCTGGGGTATTTTTATCATTACTCGCACGAATCATAGTTGCTTGTAATCTTGAAAGTCCAGTGTTTTCACTGGGATTTTTAGAACCAGGGATTGTTAGTTCCTGGAGCGTTACGTACAGCCGCATCCTCTGGATGAACAGACGCTGACCAGGTTGCCGGTGGTTGCCACTACAGACGCACTCCGGATTTTGGTGTTCTTGGTTCCTCCGCCCTCTTTGCCATTGAGAAATACATCTTCATCCACCATTGAGACCGTTGACCACTTCACTGATTTTTGTCCACCCTGGGTATTTTATTTCCCCAGTACCCTCCAACCGAAATTGGCGAGCATCCCCATCGCCAGGGGCGGCCCCCGATAGCAGATCAGCAACTGCCACGGGTATATATATATATATATATATATATATATATATATATATATTTCATTATTAATAACACAATAAATTTATTATTGTTTTCAGCATTAAAAAAATGTTTATCACTTTAGTGTGGTAGTTATTTTTATGTTTGCTACTTTTGTTTTAACTTTTTTGTAACTTCTTGTAGTTTCCAAATTTTTTAATTTTTGGTTATTAATATTGGGCATATAATGAAGAGTTCTAGTGCAAACATTACCAAAATTATCAAAAATTCCTAAAATTCAGTTTTACACATAAAAATTAATTATATGAATATATGAATACTTTTCTATCCGATAGTCCAACACTACAACAAACATTCAAGACAACAAGTAATTAAAGTCAACGGTTATTTGTTTAACCTAGATTAAAGTACCAAAACTTCAAAATATAGTTTTGTGATTGTGCTTTTTCAAGCCTACAAAGTATTATTTCATGTAATAATTATAGACCTATTTCATTTCTTTTTAAATTTATTAAAAATATTCTACAAAATATTTTTGGTTAATTTAACTTTTCTTGGTGTTCTGTAATTATGTATATGTTTCATAGTATAAATTAGTTGTATAAAATGTTGTATAATACAGTGGATTGTAACTAAATTGATGCTGGAAGGACTATTCAAAACATTTGATTTAAAACTTTAAATTAAAATAATATATATTGCAGAAGGTGGTGAATTCAAAAATCCAGAATAAGGCATTTTTTTAAAAACAATTTTTCTATTGAATATTAAGAAAACTTTACCAAAGCACTGAACTGCAGTAAACAAATGGCTATTTGTATTTGTTTTACGGTACTGTATTTGCATTTTTACAAGCTAGAATTATTTGAATTATCCGAAAAATATATGAATTAAAGATATTTTTTAATATAACTTCAATAAGAATTTCAAGAGACCAAATAAAAAATTGAATTAACCACAGTTTCAAAATCAATAACAAATTATTTAGAGTCCTCTGTGTATTATGTTTTTATGTTTATACCTCTGTTTTGTTTTTAATTAAATTTGATTTTAATGTGCAATTTTTGTGTTCTTTAGATGTCATATTCATCATGTACAGGTTAGTATTCTGACTTGTTCAATGCATTCAGCCTTATAAAGCTTTATAGAGTACTATTTTTGTTTGTTGTGTTCTTATCTTTACTGAATCAGATATAAGTATGCAATAGTTTTCACTTACCTTCAGATAACTAAAGGAATTAACAACAACAATATTGTAAACCAACCTGGATTTAGTGGCAAGGCTGGAGCGTACTATTATATATTTGTGATAACAAAATTTATATTTTATGAAAATTTATATTTTCATAAGAGATATTTAATTCCAACACTTAGCTACCTTGACATGATGTTTGTGAATTTCCAAAAAGTAAAAATAAACAGCTTATTTTGTCTTGCATTTTGTTTTGAAAATCTGATTTCGTGTTAAAGTCTGCATAACACCGATGTTAAAGTCTGATGTACAGACCGATGTTAAAGTCTGCATAAAATTTAAAATTTGCTCTCCCTGCGTTTAACAAAAAGTGACTGTCATATGTAGTAAATTTTACTCATAATCAGGTACCTTAATGTTCCCTTTTTATAAGGTAATTTTAAAATTTTAAGAACTTTATATTTTATGATTACCAGATTTCTCAATACTGTTGCTTTTATAAAAAATGTTTCTAATTCCAGGTTTTTCATTCACACAGCCTCAAAATTATTTGCCATTCTGTTGATTCTTGTGTACTCTTGATCCAAAACTTCTTCTTTTATACTTTTTTTTTTTATGGCGAAAAACACATTTAGGCTATTATTGCCTCCCTAAATGTAAGTCAAAATTTCTTCTTTTATACTTTATTATTTTTTTTTATGGCGAAAAACACATTTAGGCTATTATTGCCTCCCTAAATGTAAGTCAAAATTTCTTCTTTTATACTTTATTATTTTTTTTTATGGCGAAAAACACATTTAGGCTATTATTGCCTCCCTAAATGTAAGTCAAAATTTCTTCTTTTATACTTTATTATTTTTTTTTTATGGCGAAAAACACATTTAGGCTATTATTACCTCCCTAAATGTAAGTGTGAGTGTAAAGTGTTAAAGTCGTAAGTGTAGTATTGTAAGTGTGTGTTAGACTCAGGTACCACGAGGGACGTCTAAATCCTCTCAGTAGGTATAGCTAGCCTGTACCCCTGCAGGGTTTTATACTTAAATTCTATAGAAGTATTGTTTTTACTGGTATAATATTCATTGTTTATTAATTTATAGATTTTTTTTAATGTTTTTTTTTTTTTTTTTTTTTTTTTGTAGATTGCCTGAGGTGCCTCAAAGTCCAAATTATAAATACAAAAGGGAACCTGTACGAAAGAAAGAAGAAAGGAAGGCACTGCTTGGATGGAGCTGTGGCGAGTGTGCTAAAGTAAGATTTTCCTGAAAGCGTAAACAGAATTTTTCAAATTTTTATACAGAGTTTTGATGGTTTGTTTACTTTTTGTATCTAAAATTTAAAAAAATAAATAAAAGTTAAAACTTTATTATAAGAAGCTTTGAAGATTTTTTCTTGTAATTTTTATAAACTTTTTTAAAAATAAAATGAAATGATGATACAGATAAGAAAGCATTTTCAGGGATATATTTGTAAGATTGTTAATCACAAAATATCGTGGCCATGGTTCGAGAAATATGGTTATTACTTGCTAAGTTAGCACTACATATATTATTATTGGAAGCTGTGAGAGTTTTATTATTGTTTAGTACTATGAAGTGGCAGGACATTCTTTGAGTAAGGAAGAAATACAACAAAGAATGAATGCTTGTTCCAGACATAGAGATAAATATCCGTTGCGGCCAAAAACACCTCCTGGTAAGTAAAACCTGATTAGCTACATTTAAGCACTTAATCCTTTAGAAAATAAGGCTAAATACCATTAAAGGAATAATTCTGTTCAAGAACGTTCATATTGTAAAGTGCATAAAGGAGTATTTCCATTCTAAAACATTTCTTATGTACATTGAATAGAAGGTACATTCTAAGATTTTAGGAGCTGTGAAATATAGTGACATAAATATAGAACACTTTTTGTGGTAGGAAATGTTAGATTAGCAATGTGTACAGATCTGTGAAGAAAAAAAAGTTTGAGTTGTGGCGTATTGCATAGCTTGGGTGTCAACTTGTCATCTCAATCATAATATTTGAGTAAAAAGTCTGCTAGTTGTTTATAAGGCAACTTATATATTATATATTTGAGCAACTTATATTCAGTTGAAAATAAGGCTGTCTATATAATGTGTCCTTATCAGCACAGTGCAGCGCCAAGCACCACTACGTCAGTCGTGCTGCACTTCCTACGACTGATTCAGGTACCTGACAAAGAGAAGAGAAATTGTAAAAAAGGTTTTGTTTGCACAAGTACAAAGGCAAGACTAAAATACTGGAAAGACAATACAGTGGATACCCTCCCTTTAATTGGCAGTTTGATTAACTGTCACACGTTATCTGAAGTAGCACACAGTACATCCTCATTCATCAAGTACTTATTGTTCATTATCTCTTGGCTCTTCAATCAGTGTCTTCTATTCGTTGGTCAATCTTTTCTTTTGAAAATTATTAATTCAACTTTTATAGGGAAAAATTATTTTTTGAGCACTAGACTAATGTCTGTTCCTTTCAAATTTCCATTTCCAGCTTGACTGATTTAACGTCCTTTTCTTCAGGAAGCATCTCTGAAAATGCCGTTGAAGTTATCCCTCCACTCTCGTTCTGGTCACTCTAATTTAGTTATCTTGATTTTTAAACTTTTAATAAAGAAAATTATTGTTCACATGTTACTGATTAAAATTTATAATTTAGAAAAATTTTACAATAACTTCTTTATTTAATATTTCAAAAAATATAATTGCTCAAATCTAATGGAAATTTTTACATTGGGGTCTATCTCATGATTGACAAACTGTTCTACAAATCAGAATTCAGCTAGGCAAACGTGTTGTCATTCGACCTTGTTTTGTACAGATAATTCTGACTTTGTATCTGTTTATTGAAATAATTAAAATTTTTAGAATTATTGCCAGAAATCTGAAGTGTACATTGATTTTCATCAATGTACTAAGATTAAGGTTAACAACGTGTAAATACTGTATTGAATTTATTAGTTTCCCATATTATCCACAGCCTTTCTTTAGAAAAGCTTAGCTGTATGTAGACTACGTCTTTACATATTCTTTTATACTGTGTGATGGTATTCTAAAGAAAATGGTGTTTGCTAGGTTACCGGAAAATTATGAATTGCTGCAATCTACTGATAGCTTTCTTGTTTTAAAAAATATTGTGTCACAAATATGTTTATTTATGAATTGTGTTTATTTCCATTATGCAACGAAATAAAGTTGTTGTTTTTAATTTGAAGTTTTATCCATGATTTGCTTCTAATTTTTTATTTAGGAAATTTTTGTTTTGTAAAATCATTTAATTATTCTTTCATATGTTTATTTGTTTGTTCTTTCAGGATTTTGGGACCCTCTAATACCGCCATCGGAATAGTGGTATGGTTTCGGCATAAATGAAATAGTTAATTATAAAATATGCATGACGTTAAGGAATCGATCATATAAAATATGTTATTAAATGTTATACATTGTAGTGTTTTATATATTTTTTTTAATCTGTTAATTGTAATAAAAATTGTAATTAAAAGTTATAAAAAAACCAGTAAAATTACTATTTACTTATTTACCTAATAACAAATTAATAATGTAGATTCTATAACCAGATCTTGATTCAAAGATAACAATCAGCAAGGAATTGTAGTGCTCTTAGAGTTTATGATTTATACTCATGTTGCAATGTTGATTGAAATAATAACAACATTAATGCTTCAAATCTTTTATTAATTGCATTTCTATTAACTAGAAGGAGTCACCTTTTATATACATAAATTTTATCTTAATTACAAAGTAAGTGGTCAATAATGAACAAACAAACAAATTATCTATGTGTTATTTAAGTGTATTTTGAACTGAAATAAAATTTTTATGTTTGATAAAGCGCTATTGATTCAATGACAATCTATAAATATAAAAGGCAATGTCACTCACTAATTGACACTGTATCTCAAGAATGACAAGGCCTACAAATCTGAAATTTTGCAGTTGAAAATTTGCTCCTCCCATTATGGTGTAGATAAGACTCAGTTTAAAAAAAAACGTCTTTTAATTGTTAAAAATTGTTTCTTTCTAGAACAAGAAGCTTCTATGAAACCTTTTTTCACTGTCAAAAACTTATTTCTATTGACTAGGTTTTAAGCAATGACCAAACTGTCATATCCCTATCTGAAACAAAATTGTTGACACTCAAAATGTCCCATTTATTGTCTGTTTTAAAAAAGACAAAAGAAAGCATATTGTTTACTTTTCACTGGGACACAGATTTCAGAAAAAAATCTTTAAATTTATTAGATACAATTGTTAGCAGGTTTGAAACTACCTTAACTGCTATATACTAATTCAAAACAAAATGGTGGCCACTCAAAATGTTTGATTTATTTTAAAACTGTGCATTTTCACCTTTAGAAGCCAAACCAGTTGTTTGTGCATTACGAGTAATTTATAAACCTATATGTTATCACATGAGCAAAAACAATTTTTCTGTTGGATAACAATTATGAGGAAAAAATGGATGCATTTGTTAAGAAAGTATGTAAAAAAAGAAATCATATAATTTAAAAATTAGTTGTTCTTTTGAAATGAACCAGTAAGTTTTCTGTGTATTGCCAATAAAGTATTCAGAAAGACATTTATAACTGTTTTTGTGAAAAATTTCCATTTTCTTTTTTAGCTTTTTTAATTTATGATAATGTTATTGTAAACAATTAAGTACTGTATATATAATTGGTTATATATATATATATATATATATATATATATATATATATATATATATATATATAAACGTGATTAGTATGATGAACTACAGTGGACGCTGCACGCTACATATAGTTGAAACGCTACATCCCTGTTTAGCAGATGGATGATTTTTTTATTTCGCCTTTTAAAACT
Source organism: Callitettix versicolor (assembly GCA_022606455.1). Taxonomy (NCBI): domain Eukaryota; kingdom Metazoa; phylum Arthropoda; class Insecta; order Hemiptera; family Cercopidae; genus Callitettix; species Callitettix versicolor. Next base: position 75,641,001 of record CM040188.1, on the reverse strand, counting down.
TGATTATGCATTGTCTTCAGAAAATAAATATTATATTTAGAAAGTTCATGCTTCAAACTTTATTTTTAATACTTTACAATCTGAGAAAAGATGCAGCTTTCATTGAGAGTTGTCATCTAGAATTTTTCATCATCTCATTTTTCGCATATTATTTTGTCCAGTCTTCGCGTTATTAAGAGTTTAATACACTTTTATGAACTGCAGGCAGTCCCACTGAATGGATCGGTGTATTTGTTGCTAAAAAAAGTATGTTGTATTGTATTTTAATTAATCCACTACAGTTTTAATAATGAAACTACCCACTGCAGTACAAATAAAGTAATTTTTAATTAAACATCTGAAGGCTCAATACTTATCTTGATATTAATTTTGCCATTTGTATGCATATAAAAGTAACAGTTTATTTCACACAATTTAAAAACTATCTTAATCATCATATTTCTGAAAGTTTGTTTATTTGTTTGTTATTCAATCACGCTTTAACTACTGGACCAATTGAGATGACATTTAGTATGAACATGGTTTAGTACCTGAGATAAACGTAGGCCTATTCCCGTTTTAAAAAAAACTCCATAATACTATTATCCAGCCCAACATAATTATTTACTATTTAGTATTGTGGCATGTGTTAACTGTACAACAGTGATGTTTTACATATTTATTATATATAATTGATATTGCTAGGTGTTAATAATATATGTTTAAATTATTTTAAAGGCCATAATACTAACTTACCCAGTCCAACCTAATTATTTAGTATTCACGTGTTAATTGTATAACAATAACATTTTATACGTTTATTATGTATGAGTAGGTGTGAATAATAAATGTTTAAATTATTTTAAATGCCATTATACTACTTACCCAGTCCAACTTAATTATTTAGTATTTAAGTGTTAATTGTATAACAGTATTGTGTTTTATACGTTTATTATATAGGCCTATTGGTAGGTGTAAATAATAAATGTTTAAATTATTTAAAAACCATCATACTACTTACCCAGTTCAACTTATTTATTTAATATTTAGTTTTGTAACAAGTGTTAACTGTGTAACAGTAATGTTTTAATAATATTTTATTAAAATATAACAGAACCCTGTTCTAGAGTATCAAGTAGCAAAAATTTATATGTCTAGGCCGAAAACCATAAATCATATAATATTGTATATAGAAATATATTAAATTGAAATAAACCTTTCCTGATTTTGAAAATTGACTATAAATTTTATTACCTACGTTATAATTGCAGGCGAATCCACAACGGGTAACAGCTAGTTATTTAATAAAGGTATTAGATAAATTATGGACTATTACTAAAGGAGCTGCAAAGACCCAAAGAAAAACTTGCATTGGTGGGCTTTGGAATGGAATGTTTTTGGTCTTACAAAAGAAGATGATTATTCTTCCTATGTAAATGCTACTTTGCAAAGTTTATTTAATTGTGAAAATATTGAGTTTTTTTTTTGAAAAAGCAAAGATGATTTAATTATAAAAACATGTTTCAATTTATACAAATCAAAAAAACAAATTAACAAAAATACATTTTCATAGATAAAAAAATATTCGTTTCCTTTTCAATATGATGCTTCTGAATTTGTTAACGATATGATCGTGAAAATCTTTACATTACACCAAATACTTAAACATGAATTAAAAAATATCTTTAGATGTCCAGGATACGATGAAAGAATTGTGTTAGAATCAGTACCAAATTATAGATTATCATTAAAATTACCAACCGATATACACACTTGAACCTTACAATACATATTTGAACTCAATCTAGAATCATGGCCATCAGTAAACAGCAGTAGTTCCAATGGATGTGAATGTAAAGTGATAAGGAAATATGGAAACAAGTTAATAAATAGCATTCTTATAGTTAAAATTGAGGTTTTTTCAAGAAATGACAAACAAGCATTTAAACATAAAAATATTATTAAAATAAATGAAGTTTCAAAGACAGTTGTAACAATAGGCAATACAAAATTCAGAGTTGTAAATGCTATTTTCACCATGGAGAAAATATTGAAAAAGGATATTATACAAATATGATACCCATGGCAAGCAATGGGTTCGAGTTGAAAACCAGAATGTGAAAAAATCATCAAGGCTAAAGTTGTCTAAAGATTCTATTTACAAGCCCAAAGTTGTTTACATTCAATTCTTAGAGCAAATATAAATTAATACTGTCTATATTTTGCATATATTTTCATTTATTATTTTATTGTAAGTAACTATCTTTAATTCAGTGGTCATTTTCTTATTTACCTTATTTCTACAAAGTGAGTAGGAAAACGTATTTGGAGTAACTTAAAAACATGAATATTTCAAATAAACAAACAACTTCAAGTTATCTCTGATATACGTTAATATATGTTAAAACTTAGATTCTATGAATGAAATAATGTTAAACACTATATTAAAATTGTATGTCTATGAAATAAGTTAAGTCTTGTTTATGTGTCTTTCAAAAGATTAGTGCCTGGAAAGTATGATTTTTCCATTATTTTGTATTTGTATTCAAATTTACTATTTTTCAAATTATAATTCCTTTCTAATAGATTTTATTAAAAAGAATAATAAATAGAATTTAGTTCAACCATTAAATTTCTTGTTTAGTTTTTAAAAAATTACTTCATTTAAAATGAAAGGAAAACTATAAAGGAAATTAACTCTCTTATTTATTCTTTTATTTTCAGAAGATTTGATTATTTTATCTTTTTATTTATAATTATAATTTTGATTTAAAAATTTCTTCTATGAAATTAAATCATCATTAGCAAATTTAAATTGTCACCACTCAAAAACACACACACACACACACACACCTTGCAACTTAAAGCAACTTAAAGATCTATCACAATCTTTTTTTTATTCAACTATATAATTTGATTCTCTTGCTTTTGTATTTCTTAAAAATTATTTATTATTTGAATAAACAAATTCATTTTGTCAACAACAATTGTATTAACATCCATATTATATTTTTATGAAGGAAATGAAATCTATTTATTTTTTTTTCCAAAAGATTATATGTGGCTAGTATGACTATTAAATTATATCTTCTTTTTTATACAGGCACTTTTTGATTTAACTTTAATAACACACAATCAAAATATTTCACAATATATTTATACATTTTTTTGAACAACTAAATTTTTGTTTTTGCATAAAAGTTATAGTTAATATGAGAATATAATCTTACTATAATATTTTGTTATGTACTACCTATGAATGATATTAAATCAAATCATCATTGGCAAGTATTCATTTTCAATATTGATATATAGGAATATTGTTTGGTAAAAAAAGAATTTCTATACTATATATATATATATATATATATATATATATATATATATATATATATATATATATATATATATACAGTATAGAAATTTTTTTTACCAAACAATTTGTTTTGACCTATTCAATTTTTGTTAGCCTGAATAAAAAGCTACACATTGTCATTTCTATAATTGAAAATAATTATTGATCCAATCATCACTAGCAAGTATACATTTTATTATTATTTGTACACATACATTCCTTTTTCCTTTCTATAAGTATTGCATTGTTATAAATGAATATATTGCACTAAAAATGAAATCATTTTTTATATAAATATTTTGCATTATTTATTTTTTTTATAAACATGTAACACATTAAAATAGATGATTTGGCAAACCTAATTGGGATGAGATTATTGTTATGAGTAAAGTATTAATTTCAATTTAATTAATTTTTATTAATTAAAGACCAACTTGTAGAGATTTATGGTGAAAAAATAATTAGTGATGGAATGGTGAATGATGAGACAATGCTTAATCAAGGCATTGTGTTTGTTGATCCATGTCAATGCACGTCCCCTATTCTGCTGGTGTCATCTTATTTAAGAATTTGGTTCGGAGCAATTCGATCATCCGCCGTACAGCCCCAATCGCGCTTCTTCTGATTTTCACTTGTTTCTGAACTTGAACTGTGATTTTGACAGCAATGATGACACTAAATCCTGGTGTAGTATTTCAAATTTTTAAGTTTCAATAAAATTTCTGAAACTGGTTTGTATGCGGTCGTGTTCCCAATGTAATTAAAAATACAAATGTATTTTTAATGTTTTTATTAATTAATCAATTAATTTTTAATACAACAGAATTTAATGTTGATTATATTGGTGAAATTATACTTTCAAAAAAGTGTAAGATAAAAAAGTTATTGTTTTTTTTAAAGAATTGGAATGGCCGCCATATTGAAACTGTCGTACGAATTTTGTTGGGTAATGATCTTATTAAACCCATTATAAAAATTAATTTGTATTCCAAATTTTAAAGTATTAACAAAAAAACGGACAAAATATGTGGACACATTTAGTTTTTCAACGCAATGAAACGTGTTCGTAAAGTTAGGACAGGTACACATTGTACAATATCCGGTTCTTATTATAATGTTAGGTCGTTTAAAAAAAATCGCTAAACAAATAAGGTACTAAGTGAAATGTTCATACGGAAATTAAAAATTGTATATTACATTATTTCCAAAATACTGTATTTTAATACTGGTACAAGATATTATACAGGTACACAAAGTAGATTAATGTTTAGAAGTGTGTATTCTGAATTCTAATATAAAGTATGTCTTATTGCTGCAGTCAACATTATTTGTAAAAAGTAGGGCTGCCTCGGTGGCCTAGTTGATAGCGTACTGGGCTTTCACCCATAGGACCCGGGTTTGATTCCCGGCCAGAGCTTGGCATTTTCATACGCTGTAAATCATCCTATCGTCTGCATTAGCCCCAGTGTGCACAATAGTCGGACGTAAAAAAAAAAAAAAATGTAAAATAGGGGGAGCACTGACACATCATTGCGAATGCCCCCGCACCCCTCATCGAGTGCTACTGCTCTTCTTCATTCCATGTCTTGGTTTAGTTTTTGAAGGGTGTTAAGTCGAAGTGCTATACTGTGTGGTGTTAGTGTTAAGTGATTATCAGTGAATAGGTCTATATGGAGCAACAGAGAGTGAGTAAAATAAAACAAAAGATGGCCTAATGAAATACCATTTAACGGAAGATCTAATAAAATAAAGTTATAGTAATTAAATAATAAAACTACAAACTTAACCTAATCAACACAAAAAACCGTTGTAATAAATGTTTTTCAAACTTTTTTATTTTAATAAATGGCATAAAATTGGCTACACTTTGAAAATGTTTTGTTTCTTTCTAAATAAATATTGTTTATAGAAGGTTATATAAGTTATTTAAAAGTAAACAGACTGTAGTACTTTATTGCGAAGAATTAAACTGAAAAGGCAAGTGTGGTATATTAGCAATAGTTTAAACTAAATCATCAGGTAAAACAATTATGTACTCAATAAATGTTTAAAATATTTATGAAAAAAATAAAATATTAATTTATACCTAATTAATAAAAAATTACGGAATTAATTAAATTGATGTTAAAATTATCATTTTCCAGTAGGAAATAACTGTAATATCTAATATCCAAGTTACATTTATATGTTATGTATGCACAATGTTCGTTAACCTTCTCAAATTACAGCATCCATACCATTAGTATAAATAAGTTACCAGAAATAATATAATTACTTTTAAAACAGTGTAAAAATAACTTACTTTTTTATTAACACTTTCCTATAGTATTTCCTGAAACAATTTTCTCTTTCCCTCTCGGAAAACAAGCCAAGGAATCTACCAATCAAAATTCAGTAGTAATACTGGTACTGTATTTAGAGAAATATACATTCTTTCGATTTTTTTAGTTAATAAATTATAATAATGTAAATAGTATTGCACTATATCATGTAGAAGTTACAGCATTATAAAATAAATTTAAACTTATTATAAAGGACATTTTATGTTTTTTTTTACAGCACAGGCTTTGCATAAGAAGTACTTTGAATACTTAGAGTAATTAGTTACAACAGTAAATACTTTTGTACCTAGTTTCGTATGATTTGTACAGTAACAATTTATTTTGTAATCATTCTTGTTGATTATAAACAAGAACTTTTTTTTCAAAAGAACAAACAAAAGAATAAACAAGAACAAAGTTTTCAAAAGTCAACGTGCTGTGAAATACAATATTGCACATTTTCAATGTTTCTTTACCTTGCAGCACATACAATACTTTAAATGTACCCTTTCATAACGTCTCAAAAACTTGAGTATCTCAGTATATAAATAGACCATTTTTTAATACTATGAGATCTAATAAATTGCAAAATAAATTTAAAAATTAACTTTTAATTAACATTAATAAAAACTAACTGTAATATTAATAAAGTTAAGAACAAAAAGAGCCTCAGTTATGTTCATTTCAAACTCCTGGACCACTGAAAGCAATTTTGTCCATAATAGAAGTGACCAATTCTATAATTATGTAAACAAATTATAACTGTGCACACAAGTGCAATTAAGTAAACAGTATTCTATAATTATGTAAACAATTAATTTTATAATAATAATGGAATGATTTTGATAACACAGGACAACTTTTCAAAGCCTTAATGTTTTAAATTTATTAAAATTGTAATTGAAGACACACTAACCTCTTAATAAACTGATATAACTAAAAAATTTCATTTAACATTTCAAAATTTTTAAAAAACTACATCTTTATCTTAAAAAAGTTTGAAAAGACCTTAAATTAAAAAAATGTTTTTTAAAAGCACTTTGTGCAATTTTCTGACTATAAATAAACATATTTGAAGAAAATTATTGGTCTTCATTTTTATAAATTCAAAACTGAATTTTGTTCTTAAAAATTTTAATTTTTAAAATTATTAGCATACTTGTTTACAATACAAACCTGCATGAACTATCCAGCTTACCTTATCCCCTGCATAGACAGAGATCATGACGAACAGCTGACTGCAAACCTGCTACTGAACCTTTCGGTACCACAGTGTGTGCTAAGGCCATCCACAGCCGCAGTAGTTGAATTGTTCTAAAGCATTCCTCCAGTTGGTCTTCTTACTTCCAAGTTGTGGAAAGTTCTGTCAAATGCAGTGGTTTGGTGGCACCTGGCATCTTGATCAAAAGACCTATTGTACAACTAAGCCTCTTGGATTCTAGTTCAGTACCCTCATTAATGTTTAACAGTCCACTGACTAGCTCATATTGCTGATGGTTCTCTGGGTTATCCAGTCCTTAGAAGGTTTGTAAAGGGTGAAAGTTTCCATAATAAATTAATGTTAATGATTAGTTGTGTTCAAATATCAGTATTTTGAATAACAACTGTTTTATACTTTTTTATATCATTTGTTTATTACATATTTTCTGAGGTTAGAAAAGGCAAACGTTTATGCTTTATTGCATTTTTCTTCTTAAATGTTCAAGAAATTTTAAGAGAATTTGCAACTAGGAGGAGATTCAGGATTATGAATTTATAAATAAAATTATTAGTTAATTATAAACATAATGTCTATTAGTTTTAATAAACATAAGGGTTATTAATTACCATTATAAGCTGATGGTTATTAATAGAAACAAAATACATTAAAACTTGACCGTTGTTGAAAAGATTTTCAAAAATTAAAAGATTTGTCTAAAATCTGAAGAGAAGTGGAAGACCAAAAACTACCTTTCAACAATAGGCATGTTTATAAAATACACAATGTTATTTGAATCTAACTTACAGTAGATTGTTAATAACAATGTGTAAGTTATTTGCTAATAACATTGTTCAGTAACTTCAAGCCTTCTAACTCCCACATATTTTCTGGCCTGGGCTCAATGGGTAATCCTTCACCATAATAGTCATAGACTTTCATTATCTCAGTATACAATTCTTTAGTTGAGATAACACTAGGATGAAGTGCACCTAGCTTGCAGAATGTTAATCAATTTTCAATATCAGTTATTGTTTGTAACAACATTTTGAACAAAATATTTAATTGGTTTATCATATTAAATAATTAAATATAATATTAATTACTTCTTTTCTGGTTCTGTATAATTGTTTACTTCATCATTTACAAATTCTAATTTACTTTTTAATTCTTTCTTAACTATTGGCATGGCAATTGCTACAAAAATGATTCAACATATTATTGTAATAAACATCAATATTATTTAACTGTACAATGAAATCAGTTAAACTAAAATAGTGTACAAAAGTATGAAATGAAGTTTTCAGTTTTGCTGGTCCTAGCTCTATTGGAATCATCGCTAAGTTTTTGGAAACATCCTTAAATTCTGCTGGGTCGGCAGTGGCTCTATCAAGGAATGGGAGGAACCTGGAACAGGATTTAGGCCTGGTTTTTGAATTTTCTCAGTCTTTAAATTTTAGATAAATTTTCTGCTTAGTATTACGGTGTCTTGGTTTTATTCCAGCTGTTTTCCTCTCTTGATTTGTTGAAAACACCTCTTCTTTATTAAATTTATTTTTGGTTTTACTTTGTTTCTGCAAATTTTTTACGTAAACGTCTGTTGGGATTTCGGGTAAAGGCTCTCTATTCTGATTCCTTTTAGTTTTAATGTTTTCTTTAGTCTTCTGGTTAGTTTCTCTTATCTGTTCCTATAATTCTTTGTTTTCTCTTTATGACTTATTACATAATCGTTAGTGACCTGATTTTCAATGTCAATAATCAAAACATGATTTGAATCACTATGTCCATATAATACTTCAAATGGTGTTAATTTTGTTACTGAATGGATGCTATTATTGTAAGCTATAATTGCATATTTTACTTTCTTTGTAATATTATCGTTTTTAAGTTCTACCTGGTTATTTAAAAGCCTTATGTGTTCAATTAGGGTGGAATGGAATCTTTCAATTAATCCATTAGAAGGTGGGTGTTGAGTACTTATAAAATGTAATTTAATTTTGTGTAATTCCAAGATTTCTTTAATTATTTTATTATTAAATTCAGTTCCATTGTCTGAAACAATGGACTCAGGTACTCCATAATGTGCAAAGTAATCTAAGAGTTTATCAGCGACCTCGGTAGCATGTGAGTCTTCCACACGATACACTTGTGCATAGCGAGAGAATCTGTCTATGATACTAAGAAATCTGTTTTTTTCTAATGAAATGCTATCTATGTGGATTGTTTACAGTGGTCTTACTGGTGTAGGCGTAAGATTCATCTCGAACTTTAAAGGTACTCTATCGTACTTTGTCTTTAAACATTTTTCACAAGCATTAATAAAGTTTTGAATGTATCCCTTTATATTGGGCCAATAATATTTCCTTTGTATATATTGTATGTCACGGTGATTGGTTTTGCTTAAATGGTAGTTATTTATAATCTCTCGAATTTCTTCCTCATCGGTTATATCTAGTAATTTAGAGTTACATTTAACTAATTAAAGTTGAGAGTGTTTGAAATGTTTACCTATACATGTTGCAAATTCCTCGAAAAAGTCATTTTCGAAATAAATATTATATCTAACCTTGAGTACTAGGAATTCTTTTACAAAATTAATAATGTCGTTTTCTAGATTATTTCTTGATATTTCAACGATTAATCTCATTTTAGAGTTTCCAAATAATTTTAATAACTTAACTTTTTTTGGCTGATAGTCTACCTTGTACAAAAATATCTGATTTTTTCCAAAATTCACAGGTTCTTCAGAAATTGGAATTTCCACTCGCGTATTCCCTTCAAAATTGGAATGAACAGTTTGGTCACTTTCTTCGTTGATCTCTTGCTGATTGACCGTGTTATCTTCTACCTCCAAATCAAAGTTTACTATCATCGACTAACTTATCATCTAGATCTGGAAAATACAGGTGGGTTGTCTCAGCTGTAGTCTTCTGTAATTCTTCATCCACAGAATTTTGAGGGTCCTTTGACACTTTTTCAGTAACATTCAGTTGAATTCTGGATAATGTGGCCGCGTTCTGGTTTAATTTACCTTTTTTGTATTTTATTTCGTAATTGTATTCTTCTAATTTAATCTCCATCTTAAAAGTTTAGAATTTGGTTCCTTAATAGAGAACAACCATCGCAAAAGGTTTGTGATCTGTATAAATTTTGAACTTTCTTCCAAATAAATAAAACCTAAAGTGTTTTGTCGCCCATATGATTGCAAGTAATTCCTTTTCAATTGCGGAATAGTTAGTCTCACTGTCATTAAGAGTTCAACTAACATACAGTCTATTGGAAGGTATTTTCCATTTTTATCTTGGCTTAAACTGCTGCTATTGCAAAATTGCTAACGTCAGTGGTTAATATAAATTCCTTTTCGAAATCGAGGTATTGTAAAATTGGTTTGTTAGTCTATATGTTTATGCATGTTTCAAAGCAATTCAAATAGTCGGGGTTATTAGGGTCAATTTTGGCATTTTTCTTTAAACAACTGGTAAAAGGTTTAGTTATTTTTGTGAAATTTCTATTAAATTTTTGGTAATATCCAAATAATCTGAGAAATCCCTTTATTTGTTTAGCTGTTTTCGGAATTGGGTAATTTTTATAACTTTTATTTATTTACTGGGTTGGGCTTTACTCCATCTGGTGTTACTATGTGTCCTAAATAAGCAACTTCCTTTTTTAAAAATTAAGTTTTGTCCAATTGTATTTTGAAATTAGCTCCCCTTAGTCTATCAAATACCTCTCTTAGTCTTAGCTCGTGTTCTTGTAAGCTAGTTGAATATATGATAACGTCATCGAGATAGAGTAGGCAAGTTTCGTTCTGGATTCCAAGTAACACGTTGTTCATTATACGTTGAAATGTCGGTGGGCTGTTTTTCAGTCCGAACGGCATTCTCAGAAATTCATGGTGTCCAGTTTCAGTTGAAAAAGCTGTCTTATCAATGCTGTTAGAATGCATTTCAACCTAATGCAAGGTCCACGGTCATGAAATATTGTGATCTCCCCAATTTGTCCAATATGTCTGTTATATTAGAAAGTGGAAATTTGTCGTCAATAGTTTTTGAATTTAGTCCTCGGAAATCAATTACTAGCCTAAACTTTTGTTTGTTGGATGCGTCTGTTCTTTTGGAACAATCCATACTGGTGAATTCCACGGTGAATTCGACGGTGAATGTGAGGGTCGAATTATTTCTTGGTCAGGCATTTCCTGGATTTGTTTATTTACCTCCTTCCGATTAATTTCCGAGTATCAGTAGTTTCTTTTGTATACAGGTATTTTGTCTGTTGTCCTGATTACATGCTTAATTTGGTTATTGAACGTCAAATTATTATTTTCATGGTGGAATATGTCAGAATATTCAGAAATTAATTTTAAAATTTCTCGTTTTTCCTCAGTGTTTATATGATCTGTTCTAATTTTTTGTAAATCTAATTTATTATCTTTATTTTTTAACATGTTGAAATTTAGTGAATTCATTTGATTACAAATACTTAATTTACAAATTTTGAAATTGCTTAGTGGTTCAACAATTAAACGTCTATCAGATATTGTATTATTATTTACAGAGCAATAACTCTCGCCATTTTCTACTTTTACGATTCACTGAGGTATTTCTATCCCATCTTGCTGTCTGTGGGGTAATACTCTTTCTCTATTGCACATATTGTGAATTTTTATTTTTACCGTTTGTTTAGATCGTGCTCTAATTACATAGCAAGTGGTACCTTTTTCTTTTACTTCTTTATTATTATGAATATTATTTGTATTAGGCTTGTCCATGTTAAAGAATTGTATAGTTATCTTCTTGTCACAAAATACTAATTTATTATTTACGAAATCTAAGGTAATTTTTAATTCCCTAATATTATCTAGTCCAAGTAACAAGTCAAAATCTTTGTAAAAATCAAATAAATAGAATTTTGAAATCTTCCTTCCTAAAATTGGTAATTTGCAGCTAAATTTTTCTTTCGAAATTCCATGTGCTGTGTTTACTTCAAAAGGTTCTTGTTTAATAGTATTTTTTTAAATATTAAAACCAATAGATATTTTAATAAATGATCTGGTATTTCCAGTGTCAATTAATATTTTAAGATTAGTTTTTGGGTCTGTTACATATGGTACATTGTTTATGTTATTTTCTATATGCATTATGGAAAATTTCTGTTTAACATCGTAAGTCCTAAAAAAATGATTTTGAATGTTTTAATTTTCTTGTGTGAATCCTAATGCATTGTCGTCTTCAGTAAAATTATCGAAAGTGTCATAACCGTCTTGTGTTTTGCTATAATCTTCCGTGAAATTATAGTCAATTCCAGTTTGTTTAGCTAATGAAATATTCGGCATTTGCTCTACGATTTGGTCAATCAAACTGGTTTTATTTTCTTCATCAACCGGCTTTCCTGTTATTTGATACAGTTTATTTTGTTTGATCGGGTTTCTTATTTGATGTGTAGATATACTCATTGGTGTGGGTTGATACGTTTGATTATTTTTTTGTTGTGTATGATTTCTGAAATTTTTCTGCTGTTGGTTATGGTTTACAAAATTTTGTCTGTTAAATTGATTAGGGTTATTTTGTGGAAATTGTTTGTACTGATTTTGGAAAGATTGGTTATTAATTACAGGTTCATGAAATGGTAAATTTTTGGTTTTAGATGGTATGTTTTGCCGATTATTTTGGAATAATTTATTATTTTTAAACTGAAAGTCATTAGTCAACATATTTAAAGCTTCATTAAGCATGCTAGGGTTTTTTGTGCGCATCAGAGATCCCAATTGTTCCTGAAAACCCCTTAATAACACTTGTAATGCTAATTTCTGAACATAGGCACACAAAATATGTTTTGTATATGTTTTTTCTTTGTTTAAAAAGAAAGCTATTTGTAGGTTTAATAGTTTTTGAACTTTTCCATAGAAATGAAAAGGTGATTTGTTATTTTCCTGTTTTAATTCTGCCATTTTCAAATTTAAAGTAAAACCATTTCTTTTGTTTAAATAACTAGTTAGTAGGGTATTTTTAACATCCTCCCAAGCATAAGTGTTTGAATTTACAACAATTTCTAAGGCCTGTCCCTTTAGTTTATAAAGTATGGTGAAAACAAATCTATTAACAATTTTATCACAAATAGAAATGGACCTGTTGAGCATAGCGGGTTCATCACTATATTCAGGTATCATATCTAGGTATTCTCTTTTCAATGTTGGAGTAGTCATTGTCATTTTAAAATTCCTACTTATAACTTAAACTAAAATATGTAATATAAATCTTGACACTAAACAGAGTTTCAATAATACAAGCTAAATAACTTAAAATCAAAATATATTTATAGCAATTGAATTATGAAATTATTTAGTTTGAAAATTATGTACAAAATTACATTTTTTTTCACTTGAAAATATTTTACACTTTAATGTGAAGTTTAATATTCTTTGTTGAATATTATAAACTTGTTTTATTTAAATAATTAGACAACTGTCTTAATTTATAGATATCATACTTATAATAGGATGTAGAACATTAAGTTCATGGTGTAAGTAGTCTTTGATCTTTAGTGATCTTATTCCTTCTTCTTTCTTCCTTCTTCTTTTTTCTTTCTTCTTTCTTTTTTTTCTTCCTTCTTCTCTCTTCTTTCTTCTTTGACACTGACAGATGATGCCTTAACTCTCAGGGTATCTTGCTCTGCCGAATTAATGTCCGCTTAACTCTTCAGAGGCCTTACTCTGGAAGATCAATATACTCTTAACTTTCCAAAACATGTTATCCTGCCTCGTTAACAGTTGATACCGAAAAGATCCTAATATTCACTTAAGAACTTTCAAGAGGGTCTACCGACTGCGCCACCTATGGTATGGTTTCGAGGATGTCGCTTTTAAAAAAAACAACTTTTATTAATTACAGTAAGAATTTAATATACACTTAAAAACTTATAATAATTATTTAAGTTCATCTCATATTCACTGATATGCGAACTGAGTGAAACCTGGACTAACACTGAGCGTATGCTCCTCCCTCTCCACATACAATTAAAATGCTTACCATGCTAAAAACTACATTATCATCACTAAATCTAGCAGTCTACAATTATTGTCTATATAACTAATGAAAATGCTTAACATGTTAAAAACTACATTATCATCACTAAATCTAGCAGTCTACAATTATTGTCTATATAACTAATGAAAATGCTTACCATGTTAAAAACTACATTATCATCACTAAATCTAGCAGTCTACAATTATTGTCTATATAACTAATGAAAATGCTTACCATGTTAAAAACTACATTATCATCACTAAATCTAGCAGTCTACAATTATTGTCTATATAACTAATGAAAATAATAACATGCTAAAAACTACATTCTCATCATTAAATCTAGCAAAGTCTATAATTATTGCCTATATAACTTATATATACAAGTAAATTGTATACACTGCTGCTTATAATTAATGTTAAATGTTAAATTTTTCATATATGTGTTAATCTATTTACTTTTCTTTTTTCAAAAGATTATATGTGGCTAGTATGACTATTAAAATTCAAAGTGATTTAACATTTATAATGGACTGTTTACTACTTCTTGTTTGTTATGTAATTTTTTTGCTTAAAAATTAAAGTGTGCTAAAAAAATTTAAAAAAAGAAGGAGTATTGCTCATAGTACTGAATGGTCTTTAATTAATAAAAATTAATTCACTTGAAATTAAAACTTTACTGATAACGATAATCTCATCCCTATTAGGTTTGCCAAATCATCTACTTTTGGCATGTAATAATTCGTTACATGTTTATAAAAAAAATAAATAATACCAATTATTCATGTAAAAAATGATTTTTAGTTTTAATGCAACATATTCGTTTATAACAATGCAATACTTATAGAGAGGTAAAAGTAACGTATGTGTACAAATAATAATAAAATGTATACTTGCTAGTGATGATTGGATAAATAATTATTATCAATTATAAAAATGACAATGTCTAGCTTTTTATTCAGGCTAACTAAACTGAATAGGTCAAAACAAATTGTTTGGTAAAAAAAAGAATGTCTATACTTGGCATGTAGGAATATTGAAAATGAATAATTGCCAGTGATGATTTGATCTGATAATTCATAGACAGTGCATAACAAAATATTATAGTAAGGTTATATTCTCATATTAACCTTATTTTATGCAAAAACAAATTAATTTATGCAAAAACAAAAATTCAGTTGTTCAAAGAAATGTATAAATATATTGGAAATGTTTAAGGGATGTGTGTTATTAATGTTAAATCAAAAAGTGTCTGTATAAAAAAGAAGATATAATTTAATAGTCATATTAGCCACATATAATCTTTTGAAAAAAAGAAAAGTAAATAGATTTGCTAATAAGCCAACATACAAACTACATTATTGGTCAATACGCTAATGTTTCATAAGTATAACTATTTTACATTAAATTACATAACTTGATCTATAAGTTAAAAATAATAATAATTTTTCTGTAATTTCGATAGTATTGATCAAACGTAATATAAATCGATATTTAACATTATTTCGATTTCCTGACGGAAACAAAAGGGAGTGGCTTGGTTCTGTGTGTCTGCAACTGTGACTCTACTGTTTCTTATTCTGATTAGATTGACAATAGGCCTTGTTAGCTGTTAGTGTGTGTCAGGAGTCAGATGTTATGACTCATTTTGTAATAAGTCTTTACTAATTTCCTAGTTCTGTTTCATTATTCATAGTGTTTCTTGAGGTAAGTATTTTTCTTCTAGTGAAAATTATTAGTTTTTAGTAATGGTTTTACTATTTATGTCCTATTTTGTTGCAACTGGGGTTTCTGTATTATTATTTCTATAAATGGTATTAAAACCTGCACTTTGAAGAAACAGCCTAAATGTAGGCCTATAATTGTGTACCTAATTTGTTTATGAGTTTAATAGTCGATTTAGTTTATTTTTAATAAAAAATTTCTATATGCTACTTATAACTTTAAAGTGTAAGGCTAGGTACTAAAAAAAATTGTATTTTTGCAGTGTAGATTGTTTTTTTCAAGTAGTGATTTTTGAATATTTTTTGTTTTATTTTATACCTTATTATCTAATTAACACATATTCACCAGCAGAAAATATATTTTAAAGATTACTTTCATGGAAAAAACATGCATTAAACATGTTAATTTTCATACATTCATTCACTGCTCATATGCATTACATATTCTGACAGCCATTACTAAATGTTAACTTTTATTCCTTTTTCCATTTGTTCATTCTCATAATGACAACATTGTTAAATGGTGTCCATTACTTGTGAACTTCTCGTTTTGCCTCTCTTTAGGTTCACCATCTATAACCATGTCAGGTCATTGAGTATTTAAAAAAAACAAAGGTTTTTTTTTATTGTTTTACTGATCAAAAACATGTTACCTACAGGATAACTAGTCCAATTAAATAGCTTTTTCACCTAATGTCGTGTCAGGTTATTAAGTATTATTATTATTATTTTTTAATAAGTGTTTCTATAACACAAGAACCATGCTAGGTTCACCTTCCAACAACTGTGTCAGTTTCGTTATTGGTTTTTTTTAATGTGTTTTTATTATCCAACAGCCATGTTAGTTAGGTTCATCGTCCAACAACCATGTTAGTTTAGGTTGTGAGTACTTTCTTTTTTAAAAAAGTAAAAGGATTTTTACCGTTTCAACAATCAAAAACATGTTATCTACTTTCATGCAGTAGCAATTTTGAAATTATATTATTATTTTTAATTTTTATTGTACTTTCCGTGTTTTCTGAGCTTTATATTTTAGATTATTTCTTTTGAGGATATAATAAAGCGTTTTAGTGAAAAAATTACAGAAAAATTGAAAACAACCTATACTGCATATTTACAAAAAAAAGTATTTCTGCACTTTTGGATCTCAGTCTGAAGTAGTGAGTTTAACAATTTTGTATTACGTACTTTGTCACTGAATTAAGAGATATTCATGTATTATCTCTATGTATGTATGTTGATTAAATGTATTACGATAAGTTATGATTTTAAGCTATTTACCAACCACTGAGACATGCATAGCATACTAATAACATAATTGTCATTATAATGTTAGTAACTTTTAAGCAGTACTAGTTATATAAAAAACCTTGTTAATTAGATAGAAAACGCTCAGCTGTGTCAGATTTTTACCCACAACCGTGTTAGTTTCTTGAGCCTTTATATATATATTGGTTTCACTATGAAAAACATGTTACTGCTTCTGCGTACTAGTTATTTGGAGGTTGTTTTTTCATTTTTTTCAAACTTCCTATTGCTTTTGTGCTTTTATATTTTGGATTATTACAAATAGGGATATTGCCTAATAAAGTGTTTTAATGCAAAATTGACCGAAAATGCTATGAGCTTCGAAAGTGTGTTTTTACCATAACAAAACAAACTTATCAGACTATTTCTATAACTTAACCCCACAACTCCCATGTCTGCCTTTTTTAAGCTTTACTATAGAAAAAAACCAACATTTTCTTAGTGTTGGAGTTTTTTTTTTCAAATAGTGATTTTTGAATATTTTTTCTGTTACTATATACCTTATTATCTAAGTAACTCATATTCGCTAGCTGGAAATAATTTTTTAAAGATTACTTACAATTTTAGACTATTTTTTACAGAACAATATTGTGATGTCATTGTACTTGAAACACATTAGATTTCTTACGCTAACTTACTGCTTATACTCGCTATCATTTACTATTCCAACACTGCTCATGCATATATCACATTCTAGTAGACATTACTTAACACACATATTTCTGTGTTCGTTCTTGTAGTGAAACAGATAACATTGTATCTGTTTAACTAACATGGCTTTTCACTCAACAACCATGTCAGTTGGGTCCTTAATTATATTTTTTAAAATCATTTTAGCAATCAAAAACATGTTAACTACTTTTGCTCATTAGCAATTTTGATGTTATGCGGGTCACTTTTTTTAATAATGTTTTCACAACATGAACTGTCAAGATAATAAATGACTTATTATAAAAGTGATAATGTATATGAGCATTACCTTGATGGGTAACTTTCATGTAAAATCTAGTGTATTAAATTTAGTATGCTCCATGCAAAGTAAACATCAATGATGTCAGAATATAGTTCTGTAATAAATAGTTAAAATTGTAATCTATCATACATTTATTGTAATAAATTGAATCTTCTGTGGGTTATTATCGCTTAACAACATAATATAGCATATAATAAAACAAAACCAAAAAAATAAAAATTATTAGAATTATTGCTTTTGTAAAAGTCCGAAAATGTCAAAAATACCAAATAATAATAATACAAAGTATAAAAGTTACCCATATAACCTTAAAATTGCTACCTAACGAAAGTATGTAACATTTTTTCATCATGAAAATGATCATTATATGTTATAAATAATGAAAAGAATATAAACTTTAAAAAAAACGTATCTTGACTTGGTTGTTAAGTGTTTTACCTAACTCAACCCTGTTCTTTGCAAAGTGTTTTTCATTGCAAAAACAATTAATTAAACGTGTTATCTGCATTAGCCCAAGTGTGCACAATAGTTGTACGTTAAACACAAAAAAAAAAAAATAATAAAATAAAAAATAATTAAACGTGTGTTATTAATAAGAAAAAAAAACTTTTTAAATAAAAAGAAACCTTAATATACCTACTCAACTTGATTGTTGGGTATTATAACTAATACTCCAAAGAAGCTGATAACCTTTATGCATGAAGTTTTCACTACGCAAATTAGCAAGATAATAATTGATTTATACTATGATAACGTGCATGAGCAGTACTTTACTTTGGTAGATCATGTTGGCATAGTAATCTTGGATAAGAAATCTAGATGCTGTATGCAAAATAAACATAAGCCGTTAAGAATGGCTTAAAATCAGAAGTTATTGTAAGAAATTTAATCTTTCGCTGATGAATATATTTTAACTTGATAATAAAGCACAATTTAAAAAAATCGCAAAAATCATTACCGATTAAGTGATAACCTTACGTTTTATCAGGTATAAATCTAATATTTTAAGCAAAAGACAGCAATTTTTGAAATCTCTTTCTTATTCCTTATAACTAGTAATTTTCAAAAAAGTGCTACAACAACAATTTGTGTCTCCACAAAAAATTTCACCATAATATCCAGGATAACATGTATTTAAAAATAAATAAATAAAAAATTCTTGGATGTCGATGATCATGTTGTTCTTCACTAGGGCCAAAGATAATTTCAAAGCACTATTTTTTTGAATTGTTTTGTCTATATAATTGAATTTTGTGTTATAGCTAATAAAAACCCAACTGATTACTATGCCTCCCATTAATTGATTCTGTAGTAAAACTAAACATTTGACATAACATTATCCAAAAGTAACACTGGCAAGATGTGCTATGATGTGTTCATTTTATACCACATTCTTAGTAGTCAGCACTTGTGCACATGATTTATTGTAGCCCCAAAAGTACATTAAGTGCTATCAAATATATGTGAAACCATCAAAACAGAAGCTGGTATTACCTCCGTGGGCATCTCAGCCAGATATACCATGCTACAGCAAACCATAACTCATTTGTTTTTACATTTCCATATCCATGAAAGTATAAAACATGCTTAAATTATAAGTACATTGTAATAAACGGATAAAACAGTTTCTTTCATTCCAAAAGTGTGTAAAACTAAAAATTAATGATCATAATTATTCTGAAAGCTGATTATATCAGACTGTGGAGCTGTTCAGGCAAACCAATGCAACTGAGTACATCAGCTCATGGTGTTATTCAGACAACTTTTTCAAGCCGATCTAATCAACCCATAGCAGTATTCAAAAAATCTTTAAGAGGTGATTAAATTGGCCAGTGACAGTGAAAGGATTAATCTAAAACATTTTTAGATTAAAAATACTTGTAACAGAGTACCTGCTTAGTCATGGAGATGTTGTAACTTATATTCTAGTGATTGTACAGTATGACCCCAATATCCATTAATTAAAGTTTTCCCTACAAGTACTAGCTTTCTGAATAATTATTTAAAAAAATTGACATTATCAGTTATTGACTAGAAATTAAAAAAAAAAATCAGTGTCTCCATAATGACCCCCCACATGGGGGTGCAGACACTAGCTGCACCTATTGAGAGGATTTAGATGTCCCTTGCGGTACCCGAGTCTAACATACACTTACACTTACAACACTGCACTTACGACTTTAACACTTTACATTTAAGGAGGCGATAATAGTCTCAATGTGCTTTTCGCCTTAAAATAAGAAAAAAAATCCATAATGACCCAGATGTTGGGTTAGGTTAAAAATATTAAAACGTAATGTTTCAATAATAATATTATATTTTTTGTACATAAATTACACTTCAATATTAACTTATACCTTCAAATGAGCAATTTTAAAAGAGCATTTTCCTAACTTTATCACTGTAAATATTCTGAATAATGTTTCTTTTCCATTTCTGTGAATAACAAGATTCAGAGATTTTGAAATTTACAGGATCTTTAATATGTACGATTGATACCACTAAAAATTAATTTGGGTTAGATTTGCAAGTATAATTTTTTTACAACAGTTTTATAATTTTCTTTGACAAAAATTTGCAAAGCTAATACAATACGGTTTTGGTTGCAATTGTAACATTTACAATTTAAAAGATTTGTTCTTTGTGGCTATTGGTTAACTATACAGCATTGAAATGTATTACATGCTACATGTCAAACGAAATGGACATCACTAACTTAACTGAATGAAATGGGCATTACTAACTTAATTGAATAAAATGGACATACAAACTTAACTGAATGAAATGGACATCACTAAATTTTCAGCTACTTGTGCATTATCAAAAGGCTACACAATTATTTACTGTATGATAAATACAAGAACCTATGAAATGCAGACAAATAACTGGGATTTAATGGTGCAGGATTAGTTTTTTGGAGCAGGCCAAAATTCATCACGGGTTATGGAGACAATGCTGATGATAATTTACTGTGTGACTGTAGAAAGAAAACAAATAGTCTTAATTTTACATACATTAAAAAAATGTATATATTTGAACTTGGGCAACACTATATAGGCTTATGCTAGCTAGTTTTTATTTTAATATAATAATTGTGACTTCTTTCTTTTTATAGGTAAATAATTAAAATGGCAGACCATTTTGGGCAGATAGCATTAAAATGGGATCCAAAGAACTTAGAAATACGTACAATGTCAGTAGAAAAGACGTTAGAACCTTTAGTCCTTCAAGTGAGTATATCATACCTTTATACTAGTTTCTCTAGTATTTAAATCTTTGAACTAAAGAGGTAGAGATTGAATTTTTGCTTTGTTTCACTCTCCTTAAATGTCAGTATTTAAATAATGAAATGGACATTCTCATTAAGAATACTCAATGTCATAAAGAATATTTATTAAAATTTAAAGATCAATGAAGACTTGAAAAAGGCTTCATTAATAAATACTACATTAATAAGTAGTGTATAATTTTTTTCCATTTTTTGTGACCAGTTGTGGTGGAAAGCCATTTTGTTAAATGTTCCTCATGTACCTCTTTTTCCTTCAGGTTTATAATTTAATTATGTTGTTTTTAAAGGAATTTTGAGGCACAAAATATAGCTTATGTGGCTTATCATGGTGATTAAAAGAGAGGTGATTAGGCTTAGGTTGGGGTAATTGTAGCTCAAGATCAAGCTCCATGATAAAAAAACCAAACGAACTGTAGGACCTATTCTAGTTCTAATGAAAAAGATGTGAATCTACGAGTCAGATTTTTAACCTGTTTTGGCCATTAAAAACTGGAAAAAATAATTGTTTTGTATTTCAATTTGATGACTAAATTTTTTAAAAAATCCTTTCATTTTTAAGTTATTAAACACAAAATTTGGATTCTTAGGTTTCACTTCAGTTTACAATTTAGAACAAATAATAGAAACAAAAGATATAAAAAAACATTCATTCATACTTAGGCTGAAAACAGATATTGTTTTACTATTAGCCTACTTTTAAACCTTGGCGAGCTTATTTGGATAACATTAGCTTACTTCAAATGTTTTAACCTAGCAAATAACTAAGCTCACTCACAGCAGATTAATGCATCTGTCACTAGCTCCTTCCAAGTAAAGTAAGAGTTAAATAATTATATATAATTAGGGCTATATTGTTTAGTTATAAATCATTTTGCTTTTTAGGTGACTACTCTTGTAAACACTAAAGGACCTTCGAAAAAGAAGAAAGGACGTTCTAAGAGAGCACATGTTTTAGTTGCTGCTGTTGAAAAGGCAACAGAAAATTTTATTGAAAAGGGTGAAATGATTGCCTATGAGAATCCGGATATTAAACAAGAAATGCTTTCAGCAGTCGAAGAAGTGCGTAAAACAGGTAAGATGTAATCCTAAAAAACTAATGGGCGATTCGTAAAGTGTTTAACAGGTGTTAAAGTGTTGAATAAAGTACTCTATATTTATGAAGTGTAAGATGTTTCAACATCAACATACAATATGTTGCCATTACATATGACTATAGTACATATGAAAAATTATATCTGATTTATGTCATGTTGTAGCTCGATCAATAAAATTTGTTATAACCGTCGGTTAGATGTTCTCATTGATTTGGATGATGACTTTATGGAACTTTTCCTATAGTTGTGGACTTTTTTGATAAACTTGTAAATACCCCCAAAGGAACCCCCTCACCCTAATACTCTCACAGGGTGATAGGTCCCATACTCTTGCTGGTTAGTTCTGATTGCCATTGCATTAAAGGACTAGAAATTTATTCCTTGACAGTGCTGTTGTATCATGTGAGATGTGGTATATAGTGCCATTCTTTTGGAACTATAATTGCTCAATATTTATGTCGTTAAGGTAATACAAAATGTACTGTAAAAATGTTTCAACCATATATTCCTGTAGTGTTATCCATTCACTGTCATGGCATTTCCATTCTTGAAAAAATTAAGGCCTGATGACCTCACTGGCCCAAAATCTACACTACACAGTTACTTTTGCAGGTACATTATTTTGGGATGGGTTATGCAAGGATTTCCTGCCCCCTCCCAAATGTGAGTTCTCTTTATTAACGTAATCATTTAAATGAAAATTTGCTTTATCAGAGAAGATTATTGTTTCTTTGCAAAATTATGATCTACATGTTGCTCTCCAAAATCCATTCAACAAACTGTCTCCATTGCAAATGGTCCATTAGTTATTGAGTTAACTGTATTTTGTAGGCCTAGACATGGAGATCCTTTGTGAGAATTCATTGACAGTAGCTTTTAGATGTGAACAATGGCAAATAATTTTTGCAGACTCAAGGCAATATTATCGTGCACAATTGCAATTTTCTGATTAGATTGGCTGAAACAAAGTATTTTGATGTCTGAAATCAAACTTGTTGTTTCAAATGATATCATTAGCCTACAAACTGTCGACTCATTAGGTGCCTTATGATAATCTAGAGCTGTATAAAGTTTCCGCTTAGTTTCTGTGAACACTCACCATATTTGTAATGTGTTTTCACAATTAATATTTGTTCTTCCACTGTAAAGTGTTCCATAATAACTAACCTCAAAAAAATACTTATTAACAGAAATATAAATAAAATGTTGCCATGGAAACAATGCAGTGTTAGTTTGCAATTGAAAACTGTTGTTCTTATGAATCACCTTTACATATAAACAGCACACTAAAATTTAAATACAGTATAACCTTGTTAATTCAATTTCAATTATTTTAGTGGTTCATTTGATTGCAAAAAATGTTATTGAACAGTAATCTGAGCCTTAAATAATAAAAATTCAAACTAGTAATTAATAGAGAAAATTATAGCCATAGTTTATAGTTTAAAACAAATTGTAGTCTAAATTTGTTTAATTGTGTGGTATCAAACATTGCATAAAGTTAAGGCAAAAATCTTGCCTGATTTTATTAAATCAAGCAAGCAGTAATAGTCAGAGCTATCCAACAGCTTCTATCCAAGATTTGTTCTTATTGTGTTGTCACTTATTCAAAATGTTTCTGTGTTTTACCGCATACTACGTAGAGCTTATGCTTCTCTAGAAATTTCTCGAGTTTAATTCTGTATTAGTTTCTTAGCTGAATCAATATTCAGAGGGTTTTTTGTTTTATTGTGTCCCCTTTCTTTGTAAAAAACATCCAAAATCTCATTTGTTGTCACTTTTACATGAGATGGCAACCATTAGAAGTAAACTACCCTTGTGCATGGGTGTATATGTTTGAAACTTTGGCTTGGATAGCTGATTTAGATTCTACCATGAATACTAATTCCTGAAATATGGACTTTCTGTGCAATAATTGTTTCAAAGCTATAAATTCTGCAATGCTTCAGTCTCCCCATCTTGTTTTATTTTTTTTTCCAATGGACACATATTATGGAAAACAGTGTTGAAAATATTCCTACATGATATCCAAAGCTCGTGTTTGATAATGTGTGTAAATCCTGAACCATTGATCAGATGGACATCTTTCTTCTGTTGTGGCTAACCTACTTCAGTTCAGTAAGATTTATTTTTTGTTTCTTGATGTCTAAAAGCAAGGATGATATAGGATAAATGTTTGGTAAATAAGCAAAAATTTGTTTCTACAGTAATGGTTGAAGATTTTGTGTTTTAAGCCTGTTCTTCTGTAGGGCACTTTGCCCATGTTGTTTGATTTTCACAACTACTTCCTAATGCTTAATCTCTTTGGGAATTGGTAGTTTTTTATTATAGTAGACCTTCGGTTAACAGACACTTGATTATCGGAAACAAAACTCAGTGGCTGAATATTTGAAAAGCACAATGTTTAGCACACGTAATTCAAACTATACATTTTTAAGGAAAACATTTAATTAAGGTGTTTAAATAAAATTATGCAAAGAAATAAATGAATTTGTGGAATATAAATTTTTTAGTGGACACTATGTTTTAAAAAACTATATACAGTAAACACTTACCATCATTGGATTTTGCATATTTGCGGTAACTTTTTTCTTTCTAATAAGCTGCACTATAAAATAAATTTGATAAACCGCTAGAGAAATTGTACTCTAGTCCCGTTCAATTCCGGGAAAGAAAAAGAGCAACCTAGGTTTTGTTTACTTAGAAATGAATAACTTTACTACCTGAATATTAAAGTAATATTTCTCTATAAATACATTACTTCCGCCTTCGTCCTTATTACATTTGGCGGTGCATTAATATAAATTAATCCCTGTAAGTCCACGTCTTCATGTAATAAATACCCTTGACTAATTGTAGATGTATGAAAAGCTGATCAAATAACTGATAACTGTTCTTTCTTAAAGAAATCCTACAGATAAACAAGTCTAAACTATCAACTCTGCACTGCATCCTCACTGTGTTTGTTTATTCTATTCTCAAATTCTACATTTAAATATGGAATGGACATTCTAGTATATTAACAATTATAATTGTTTGTTTTGTTATTTTACTTGATATGTAACAAAAGGTTTGTGGAAGAAAAATTGTCATGTAACAATAATATGTACACTGTAATATTCCTTTTATGCGCAGTATTCTGGCGTATTTATGAACTCTGGTATTTATGTATTGAACTGATTAGTAGATTTACTGACGAAATTATTTTTTAGTACAGGAATTTGTTAACCACTTCTTACTCAACCAAATAAAGGAGTCAACTATATAATACAGACATAATATGTTAAGTAACATATCCTTTGCTAGCCTCAGTTTCACATTGCAGTCTTTCTGTGGAGGGGGAGTACTATAATATTATATTAAAATTTTGATAAAATTATAATACAGTAACTCCTCATTAATATTTGTGAACTTTTTTTATTTCAATTTATTTAGCTATAAATTTTTTTTTAATCTTAGGTTGTTGTTTTTTTGGTGTTTAACATCCGACTATTGTGCACATTGGGCTATTTTAATCTTAGGAGTGTGTAAAATGACAAATGAAACTACAATTTGTCAACAAAAAAAAAAAAACGTAACACATGTCACACTATATTTAGCGGAGAAGCTTAAAGTACTTGAAAAATTAGACAGTTAGACAAAGAAACAAGAGACGAAAACCAAGGTATCACCTCACAAAGAACAAGTGATGAAGATGAAGGTGGTTGACACACCGGCAATTCTAAGGGATTTGCAATTTTTACAACCAGAAATTGAACCCAATGATGTGAACGAGTGGATCCGTACAGCTGATGTTGATTGTACAACGGAAGAAGAATTAACGGACAATCAAATAATTGAATTGGTAACTCAACCAACCAATGACAACGATGAAGAAATCGAACTGACAACACAGGTTTCACACGTAGACGCCAAAAGTGCATTTGATATTGCTCTAAAATAAATTGAACAAAGTTCTAGTTCAATACCAATGGACATTTTTTGGGTAAGAAAATGAAGGAACGAGGCAGCAAAATTAAGGTTACCATCGGGTAGGCAAAAAACATTATCGACTTTTTTCGACCAGCACAAGATGATTAAATTGTTAGCGTGACTTTTCAATTTTATTTTCAGTTTGACTTTACTCATTTTTATTTTTGGAGTGATTTAATTTGTTTGTTATAGCCAGTACATCTCTAAAAGTAGACCTAAATATAGTCCTGCAGTATTTTCATTAGAAACTAAGAGTTTAGCTACGTTTTTGTGTGAATAAAAATGTTCCTTTGATAATCCGACATTTTTTGCATTCCGACAATGCTCCTGGTCCCGTTAGTGATGGATTAGCGAGGTTCTACTGTATTTCAAGTCTAATGCTTGCCTTCTCATGTTTGCCAGGTGCTTGATAATTTCAGGTTTGTGGCTGCTTTATTTGTTATTGTAAATATTAATCAGAGAGACAGAATCTCGTTATCTTGAATGAGATTCCTCATCTTGTTAGTCCTGTAATAAGTTAGTTACTCTAATTACATTTATACTGAATGTATTGATTAAAGGTGAAGCGATGAGTATTGCTGCACGAGAGTTTGCTGATGATCCTTGTTCGTCTTTAAAACGAGGCAATATGGTCAGAGCTGCTCGTAATTTGCTTTCAGCTGTTACTCGTCTCCTCATTCTTGCAGATATGGTTGATGTACACCTTCTTCTAAAATCACTTAGAGTAGTAAGTATTTTTCCTTTTTTACTATACAAACTATGTAGAAACTACATTGTTTTTCAGTATCAGGTTTTTTTTTCTAATTAGTCTCTTTAATATGTCCAGTTATCCAGATTTCTTCATGGCATTGTTCATTGTATTGTATAATTTAAACTGAAGTTGTATTCGTTGTATTTTAATCGTTATCATTGAAATATTTTTTGACTACCAAGGAACTGCAAAGAACTAAAATGATTGAAGTACAACACAAAGGAATTGCATTTAAAAACATTTGTGTTGTTGGTTAAAAGTGAAAGAAAAGAAAAAGAGGACATACGTCTGTCTATTTTGATATAAATATTTACTCTCTCATTCTAATCTGACTACGTGGTGAATTGCAGTGTCGTTTCCATTGGCGTAATTGTGTTTTATCAACTTTTTTTGTAATATCATCGAATAAGTGCTGTGAATGTTTAAGATTAAACACTCCAAGTTCAATTGAAATGTTTGCAACAGAAATTGTTTATTTTTTAGGGCCAGCGGAGTAACTGGAGATCAGTTTTGGCAGCCAGTTGTCTCAGAGAGCAGAGTTTGTTATAATTATGATTCAGTTATATAAAATAATAATTATGATTTATGTAGGTTGAAGATGATTTGGAAAAAGTGAAAAATGCCAGCAGCCAAGGTGAGCTGTTGGATAACATTAAGGCTTTCGGCAGAAATGCAAGCGAGCTGATGACACAAGCTGCAAAGAGGCAACAAGAACTAAAGGACCCACAGCTTCGAGATGATCTAGCAGCAGCACGTGCTGTCCTTAAGAAACATTCCACTATGTTACTTACTGCTTCAAAGGTAAGTTTTGTTTTTGTTTTTTTATGTTGTTAAATTTTGAATGTTGAATTTTTTAGTGTTTTTTTTAATATTTGAATTTGATGTGGATACAAGGCTTTATTGGAAAGCAGTCCTTGTAATATACAGTAAAAACTTTAATATAATGAAGGAAAATTGAATACAACTTTTGCAGAAATTCTGTTTGTGAAAAGTGAAAATTATTATCCAATGAATATAGCATGCCCCTCACTCTTTCAGCAGTCACAGTACAAATAATAAAATTACTAATTTAAATAATGTTATCTACTTTTAATATATAATTTTTCTATTTCCGTTGCTTTATTGCTTCTAAACTGACATTTAAAAATCATATTTGCCTATTTTTTTTTTTTTAATATTCTTAATTCCTGCTTCAGTCATTTGTTGTAGAAATTCTTGTTTATTGCTTTCTTTTAAAATATGCTCATATAAAGTATGGTTCATGTTGAAAATTTATGCATAAACAATTTTGATTGTAGGTTTACGTGCGGCATCCAGAATTAGCAGCGGCTAAAGCTAATCGAGATTATGTGTTCAAACAAGTGTGCGAAGCTGTAAACACGATTAGCGATGTTGCTCAAGGAAAAGGACCTGGTGTTCCGCAGAATCCTTATGATGGTCCTGGGGAATTGGCTGCTGCTCTCGATGACTTTGATGTTAGTAGAAACACATATTTATATTAGTCTTATTAAAAAAAAAAGTGTAAACCAGTTAATCAAGTTATGTTTTTTGTTTATTTAGGAAAGAATGGTTATGGATCCACTCGCTTATAATGAAGTCAGGACTCGGCCGTCTTTAGAAGAACGTTTAGAAAGTATAATAAGCGGTGCAGCTCTTATGGCTGATTCTTCTTGTACAAGAGATGAACGCAGAGAACGTATCGTTGCCGAATGCAATGCTGTGCGACAAGCACTTCAAGATCTACTTTCAGAATATATGTCAAATGTAAGAAACACATTTATTTTAAAGAGTATCGAATTGACGTACTTCTACTAACTATGTCTAACTATTGGTTTAAAACGTCAAAATTAAAAAATTAAAACGTGAATAATTTTAAACACATTAATATTTAAAATTATCTTTATTTGTTTGATAAATAATTTTTTGTTTGATACCATTTAGACTACATTGTACAGTCTTATTTTATCCATGTAAAAATTACTGCTTTATTGTTTCAGAGGGAGTGTTGTAATATATGTAGGGTGTTTATTAAAAAGAATCTTATCTTGCTTTTAAGTATGTTTTTTTTCTATTTTAACAAAATTTCACATATGGTGTAATCATACAATTTACTTTTGGTGTACGTTATTTTCTGTGCATTAAGTTGTCACATATTATATCTCACATGTATTTATTAGATTGGAATAAATGAGAGCTATTTAGGAAGTATGTAAAAAAAATCATCATGTTCGGAGGCTTTTATTATATACAAATCTGTAGTGATTTGTTAATAGTTTGCTGGTAAATTAAATCGCAATATTTTTTAAGAAGTTTTTGGTACCAATGTCATACAATTTCGCTGCCAATGAGTTAAGCCATGAATTAACAATCTCTCAACTCTTCAACAGTTTTTAAACTACTGTGATCCTATCCATATTTTCATGGAAGATAAAAGATAAGTTGCTAGGAGCTAAAGGGCTGTCAAGTAATTCTCATTGCAACTCTGCAGCGTGGGTTGAGAATTTTACTGTATAAAGATTGCACAATGTTCTTAATCGTTTTTCTGAAGTTCTGCTGTAAGATGATACATTTTTTGCAGTGCATTGTTCAGTAAAGTTCATCATAAGCCATGTTTCCTGTTTCAAAAGACAGTAGAAGTGTACTGTCATTCAGAAAAAATGTTGGCACTTCT
This sequence comes from Callitettix versicolor, assembly GCA_022606455.1. Taxonomy (NCBI): domain Eukaryota; kingdom Metazoa; phylum Arthropoda; class Insecta; order Hemiptera; family Cercopidae; genus Callitettix; species Callitettix versicolor. The sequence goes on along the minus strand of CM040188.1, from coordinate 75,611,345 downwards.
CAGTGAGTACTTGTCAATGTATCTCTCTACTTTATCAACAGATTTTTTTTTCTACGTTGATATATGAAATCCAAGAAACTCATTATCTTCTGTAACTATTTTACAACTCATGTGAAATATTAGTCTCAATCCTTTCTCTTTGATTTACAGTAACCAGACGTATAAGCACCCAGCGTGCACAAAACTTCTGGTCGCTTTTATTATTATCAGTTACTACTTCCTACAAAATTATTCTTAATAACATTGATAAAATGTGTTAGTTCTGTATATGAACCATTAGATCTAATTCTCATTATCTAACAACAAATAATTCATTTCATTCTATATTAGAAATATTGGTCTTGCCATTTTGGGAAACAAACACCATTATCATTTATATTGTTCTCTTTGTGCACTCCGTAAAGATTTACACTCTAAATAAATTTCTAATTTTTTGAATCATTTACTTGTCTCTCTTTCAAAATATGACTATTAATTAATAGAGTCATATACAAGGTTACTTTATAAAATTTGCCTTATAGATACACAAGTTCTGCACATTGTCACTTGCATTCCAACTGAATTCGGGAATATTAAAATTCCTTAAACTTGAATGTAAATTCTTGTTTAAAATTTTTTTAAATACTTGTGTATATTTAAAATGTACCGGGTAGCGATCAGGTTCTCTTTCATATTCTCAGTAAAGTTTGAAAATTTTAAATTCAAATTTATGCAGCTTATGTTTGTGAAATCAGATTTTTAAAAAAGTGCAATTTTGTTAATTTTTGGAAATTTGCTTATATGCATTGGATTTTTATAGCTCAGCACTTTGTGTGGTGCGCATATTATAGAGTTTACTTGATAGCACATAATCTTATGGGAATGTTTTACCTAGATCATGCTCTCTAGCATGCAGCGCAACTGAATAAACTGCTAGAAAGTAGTCTAGTGTACAGTGTGTGAACAAATGTTTGTTATTTCGCACTGTAGCATGTTGTCCTAGTAGGACAATTGTGTGAGAGATGTTTAGTTTATATTTTAACAAATCATAATCCCGTATTAATTATGACGTCTAAATTTACAGCAGCTGAAGATAAGTAGCTTACAGAGCTATTCGGTGGTCATCCTGTGCTTTGAAATATAGCTGAAAATAAATTTTAAAACAATGAAGAAAGACCTTGTTTGGAAAGAAAATGACAGATATTTGCTTATTACGATAATAGTGTTTTATAAGGTAGTCTGTTTCATCTTTGTTATCTTCTTGTTCTAATAAAAGTAAAAGAACAATCTCACTTTTCGTTTTCAGACAATTATTATGGTGTGCAACAGTCAATGTAAAAATGCTCATTTCCAGCATCATTTGCACTGTGTACTGCGGAACTAGTAAAGCACGTGTGGAGCGTTAAATAGTGTATAATATGCTGCACATTGTGCAATGCGCTCCGCACATTGACAGGAGCTAGGAAAACCCAACCATAACATCAGCGTGACTTGCTGTCTACTGCAGTTATTACACTTGTATAACTATAGTTTTTTTTTCATAATTAAACTATAGGTAACACGTATAGCAATTTTAAAACCCTCTTCACTGTATACCATAGATACTAACTGTGGGGAAAAGCCTTGTAACTGAGTGTATGACCTTTCTTGTGAAGAGTGGAGTCAAGACAAAGTACATGAGAGAAATCCATGCACTTCTAAAAATATTGATCCTTCTTTATTGCTACTACATGGAATTTCGTTTAGTATAACAAACAGTTATTAAAGTAGGCTACTTACTGGTAATAAAAGAATTACTTCATTATTTATTGGTCTGTAATTTTGCCTTTTGAAAGATGCTCTTATCATTATTATTATAAAGGCTGATGTTTTGTCAGTGACTAGTCAACATTGGTCACTGCAGCTAAATGCCGTCAGTTGTACTATTATGAATAACAGCATAACGATATTTTCTGAATACCTGTTAAACTAGTAATATGCGTACAAGTAGATATTTTATAGAAATAAGGTACTGATAGTTTTATTGTAGTTGTAAAACAAAGAAAGAGACTGATATTGATTTTGTGGTGTTTGTGTTTGTGAAGCAATTACAATTGCAGAGAGCTGGAAAGAGGGTACAGTAACTGTTTGTTATTGTTTGTTGTACACACATTGCACACACTCTCTCTATCTGTTCCTCTTTTTGTTTTGTTCTTTTCGTTTTTTATCTGCTTCCTCGGTACCTATACTGTAAGGTAATGGAAGCTAAAGTTCATTTCTGAAATGTATAAAAAGTTTTAAGTTCATTAAAAAAAATGTTTACAGATGTCTTTTAAATCTCGTAAAACATTTCTTGTCTGTCAATATTTCTTCAGTCACTCTCCTGTTTTAATTATCCAGTTGTTTTGAAGTTACCTTTCGTCTGTCATTACATTTTAGCCAAAACGGGGAAGAAAACCTGCAAAAATCTGTTAGTTTCCAACACAAATAACTACTGTAACTTGATTGCCATGGTTCTGTAGTTAAGTATGAAAGTAGTGCTATATAAATTTTAGTTGAATTAACTGAAAGACTTAATACATTAGAGCCTCATTTATCTAAAATTTTATTTCATTCAAAATTAGTTTTGAAAAAAAGAAATATTTGTTTAATGTTTTGTCACAAAATTTCCTTGAATCTAATTTAGCCGCCTCGGTGGCCTAGTTTATAGCGTACTGGGCTTTCACCCCGAGGACCGGGTTTGATTCCCGGCTAGGGCTTGGCATTTTCATACGCTATAAATCATCCCATCGTCTGCATTAGCCCAAGTGTGCACAATAATCGGACATTAAAAACCAAAAAAAAAAAAACAACTTAATATCCAATCTTTTTATTGTTTATGGAAAGCAAAATAAATTGTGCAAAACAATACACAAACTCTGTCTCATTCAGTTATTTCCCAAAAATCTAGTTAAGAAGCTACTGATGAAAAATTACACAAAATTTATAAATTATCAAAATTTCTCAAATTTTGATCATATATGAAAATGCTCATGTCAGTGTATCAAAATTTTTAATTAACGAAATTATGGTTAAATTATGGTTAAATAGATAAACAATCAACTATTTACTCCGGACTCAAAATGTCAGATCAAAATTTTTAATTCAGGGTTTATGGTTTAAAAACAAACTAGATAAACAATCAGGGTTTATTTTCCTTCTATTTACTCCGGAACAATTTTTTTTCAAATTTGCTACTAATGATGTTGGGTTGACTTCATTTATGAGCAAAATCTGATGAATGAATATTGAAAAACTACATCAATTTTTCAGGTTTTTTTTGTAACTAACATGTTTTGAATTTTATAAAATTTTTAATTCATTTTTCTGAACATCTCAAAAGTATTTTTCGAAGTGTTTGTAAACCAACAGAAAAATGCTAAATTTGTTAGTGCCGTGTTAAAAAGTGTTTATGGTGAACAACTACTACTTTGGTTCATTCTATATGGGTTGGATCCTAACAGGTTTAGATAAACGAGATTTTAGTGTATATTGTAATGCTATAAAGGGAGAGGGTTAATGAAAATAACCATTTCTGTTAATATTCACCGAGGAAGCAATTTGCTTCACTAACAGAATATTTTGTTAATATTCCTTCACTAACAGCATGTGCATGTGTAGGCTTCATAGTACTCTGGAATCTAAACACTGGAAACTCTTTGTTTTTCTTATTTATTTATTTTTTTAATTTATTCCCTTACATTTCCTATTTTCTTATTGTAATTTACCTGTATATCTACAAATATTCATAATACAGTAGCATAAAACTTTGTTTTTTCTTTAATATTTCTTTGTAGTTTGTAAAAAAAGGATGATTAAGATTATTCAATTAGAGAAAACAAATTTTTTTTACAAAGCTCAAAATAATTTAACTTAAGCTCTGGGACCCTGTTGGCCATATATTCCCTTTAAGTCTAATGTTAATTACTATTTCTTAAGGTAAAATAATATTTGATATCTTATTTTAAAGGTCTTATTTGTGTGAATATTGTCCGCTTTTAAAGATACAGGAGCAAAAAATGTATACAAAATATGCGAAGCAGATCACATCCCACGTACAGAACCTTTCGAATAAAATTTTTTCTTAAAAAAATTAAGGCGTAATCATTTTCTTTAATGAACATTAAGTAATCGTGTTGTGAATAAATTCAATATGGCTGACAGGGTCCACAGAGCCGTATAAATATTGTATCATTCAATATAATTTGTAGATAAATTCAATGTATGCTATGAGATTCTGAGGGCTTTTGTGGATCCTGTCAATATTTAACACTACACTAACAGTACTTGCACAAAAGAGCACATAAAAAAATTAAATTAAAATTATTTAAATAAGTCCTGTACACACTTATAAAGATTACATAAGCATTGCTAGTGCCCAAAAATATCTGATTCAGGAGCTGTCAGAAAAAAAAACTACTTTGTGGACTTTGATCTATTTCAGTCATAATAAAAATTCATAAAAAAAATCAGTGTACAAAATTTATTAAAAATTTTGACTGAAGTGTTATTTTTAAGTAGTAGTTAAACTTTTAAAGCATGCCCAACATCTGTCAGTAATGTGTAATTATCTGTTAGAAAGTGGATTAATTGGTATATTATTGATTCCCAGATGAGTGTCAAAGAAACAAGTGAAGGCTTAGAACGAGCAATCGATCACATGTGCCGCAAGACAAGAGACCTGCGCAGGCAATTGCGTAAAGCTGTGGTTGATCATGTGTCTGATAGGTATGTAAAAATAGTCAACTCTGTTGTTAATTTTTTAATTTAAAATTGAATATTAATATCTCTGTTTATATAACAGAGTATTAAAAAATTATTAGTTATTTATTTGAATTTTACTTGGCTAATTGTTTACAAAGAGCTAAATAATTTCACAGAATATCCCTGTTTGGGAATTTTAAGAGAATGTAATATATGTTCTTCTCATAGAATATTTATGAGCCTGCCTGTCTTGAAAGCTTCCCTTTCACCCATTCCATGTTTCAGTCTAATGTTGCATTGTTAAGAGACTAATTTTATATAAGAAAACAAATGAAGGGTTTGGTAGAAAATGTATTATAAAAAAAATTATTTATTTATTAAAAATTTTTTTTTATGTTTTAGAAATATATATTGATCTCTTAGCAGTTAATTAATTATTAATAAACCTTTAAATCTGTGCACTTCATAAGGACGACTTTCTTAACATATATTTTATGGATTTAATCAAAGTTTAAAAGCAAATTCCTTAAAATATCAATAATGATGCTTGGCACTGTTTTCCCGCATGACTTCAAAGAGGGTAGTATAATCCCAGTTGAAATTAAACAATATTTTACTTTTATTGAACCCTTTTTTACCTTATTTTGATAGTTTTTTTTACAAATAAATGTGTTAATAAAGTACAACTTTTTAATAAATAATTCACATTAATATGTTTGTCTTATATGCTCATTATTACACTAAAATTATTTAGATAAGGGCATACAATATTCTGTGGATTCATTCAGTTGTAATGTGTTTCTATTTCAGCTTCCTGGAAACAAGTGTACCATTGTTAGTTTTGATTGAAGCAGCTCGAGCTGGCAATGAGAAAGAAGTGGAAGAATATGCCTTAGTGTTCACCGAACATGCCAACAAACTTGTTGAGGTAGGTCCAGATTCACCTTGTCCAATGATATTGGAGAAAACATGTTTTGAAATTTTAACTAGCATTACACACACACACACACACACACACACACACACACACATGCATGCACACACGCACACACACAGCATTGCTTGTAAAATTCAGACAATTTCAATGTGTATGTTCTGTGTAAATATGTGTATCTAATTTTCAGTTGAATATTGAAAAAAATCTAATTAAAAATTTTAGAATCGGGTTTTGAGGTGTTGTTCGAGCTTCTTGTGTATACACAAACACACACACAAACACACTTTTGTTAATATAGATAGTAACAAGTACTGGACTGTATGCCATGCCATAGTGGTATTTATAATTATTATAGAAATATTAAGCTATCATTTTATCTCTATTGAATTTTGCTTTGTAGTATACAAGTCAGATTGTATTTGTCATACTGTAAATCCTGTTTTTTCATTTATTTTTTGATGAAATATCTTAAGATTCAATTAAATGATTGATTTTGAGATTCACAAATGTGAAAATTGTTTTACTTGAATACATTTCGATATAACGGACTTTGTCATACCCCAATTAGTCTATTGTATTTTCGTCCCATTTAATTTGCAATGGTTTTTTTTGTCTTAGGTAGCAAATCTAGCTTGCAGCATGTCAAACAATGAGGATGGGGTAAAGATGGTACGCTATGCAGCTGCACAGATTGATGCGTTGTGTCCACAAGTCATCAACGCTGCTCGAATATTAGCTGCTCGTCCTCGGTCGAAAGTCGCTCAAGAAAACATGGATGTTTTCAGAGATGCTTGGGAAAATCAAGTACGAGTACTAACAGAGGCTGTGGATGATATTACAACAATAGATGACTTTTTGGCTGTATCAGGTACATTTCTTTCCATTAAAGAGATAATTAAAAAATTGCATACAGGGGATTCAAAATTGCATAATAAAATCTCATGAGGTCAAAAATTTAAAAAAATGTATATAAATATAAGCATTTTATTTATATTTGCTTTATACAAAGATTGTAAACATTTTGTTTACAATCTGTTGTCATTTTTCATTTTTTCCTAAAAAATAATATTTTAAAAGTTATTAAGATTTTGAGTTGAAATTTGTGTACTCCTTTTTTTTTAATGCTGCTTTTTTTAATTATACAAAGAACCAAAATTTTATTATCAGTATTTTCAAAGTGGTGTTTTAAATTTTCCTTGCTAAATTTCATTAAAAACATTTGTTAAAAAATTCACAATAAACAAAATAGTTTTCTCATTCTAGTCTAGCCAGGTGCATAATGAATCTGTCATATTTATTATCTGCAAAATGTTCCGTTTTAAAATAGTGACTATTCAAAATCTCTACAAATTTAATTTTTGCAAGTTTTGTTTCACTTCTTGTAGTCCGATCTGCATAAATAAAAATTGCTTGGTTATGCATTACATTCTTGTAAAATAATTCAATTACTCTTCAATTCTTAATGCAATCATTGTTTTTTTCTGCTAAGAATGTAGTAATTTTATAGATTACCTATTTCTGCCTTTCCTAGCTTCAAACAATTTATATTTGTTGACACATTTCAGAATACTTCCATTTCCAAAACTTTGTACTGTACTGCCCCCTCCCTATTTCTTCCAGATTTCCATTTATTGATGTACTCGCTTCTGATTGGTACTCCCAGCACTTTTTTTACAATCTTCTTAATCCTTATAAATTGTGAACATTTAAAGGTTTTGAACAATAATGTTTGCTTGTGAATTTATTTGCTTGTTTATTATATTTTCCCCTTTAATTTTTAACGTATACATTTCTAAATTTTCTAAAATATTTAATCACCTTTTTTTATCTTTATAATGTAATATTTTCATTGAATTTTTGGTGCGTGTCTTTCTCTAATTGAGAATTTGAGTTGTTCTTTTCATATTTCAATGATCTTAGGTGTTCATTATATTTAGTTTTAAATTTTCATTCCGTTTGTCTTACACATGTTGTTTTGCATTTACATTGTATTTTATATACCCCATTTTTATCTTTTTCTTCAATTTTGCCCATAATTTGTTATTACTTTTTTTTTGGAAATTGCCTTTTATCATATCAGAAAGATAACAAAAAGTTACAAATGTTTCCTTCATCAGTTTGCAGAAATGGAAATTATCTTTGTTGTTTCAGAAAATCACATCTTGGAAGACGTAAATAAGTGTGTATTAGCTTTACAAGAAGGCGATGGAGATACGTTAGACAGAACAGCAGGTGCAATACGAGGCCGCTCGGCTCGAGTAGCAAACGTAGTCACTGCAGAGATGGATAATTACGAACCGGGCATGTATACAATGCGTGTCCTTGAAGCTATCAAAGTTCTCCGAGACCAAGGTATGTTTGGCTATGTAAGAATTCAGGTACACTGACTCCAGAATGTAGTTTTTACTTAAATCTATTATGCACTAAGTTTGGTTCGAAGTGAATTTACTATTTTCAAAAAAAAAATTACAAGCAGGTTTTCCCCTAAAAACTGTAGCCTAATTTTTGAAAATGCGCAATGATTTTTCATGTCTAATATGAAGACTTATAACTAAGTTAATCTACTAACTTGAAATGAAATAAATTTACTGATGAAATTTGACCATTGTTATTTAACTTATACGAAGGGATTTTTTGTACTGTTAGTGGATTTTTAAGTATAAAATATTGTTAATAACTAAAACTCTTTTCATGACTATATCAAAGAGTCTGTGAATGAAATGAAAAAATTGATTGCTTTATATATATGTATATATATATATATATATATATATATATATATATATATATATATATATCCTAGCTTAAATTAAAATGATTTATAATTTCAAATTTCTTAGTTTTTACTTTCTCGTTTTATGAAATAGGCTATAAAAAGTATGGTATTTGTAAAAACTATTGATCTTGTGATTTTGAGGGATACAATGAAACTTCGATTAACAATCATTGGGTAGCAATCAGGACTGTGGCAGTTAATCGAATCAAAAAACCTTTAAAAACAACCCAACATTGCATATGAACAAAAAATTTAAAAAATGCATGTTTATAAACTAGTTCTAAGCAAGCAAAGATAATCAGATACAATGACTAGAAGATAATATCCTGAAAAATTGTAATATTTAAAAAAGACTTACTGTACAAAAAAATAAACATTCAAAATTAACTTGTTGTATAATTCTATTCTTAAATAATATATATATATATATATAAATTTCTCTGCCAAGATAAAAGAGATTATGTTATAATTAATATAATTAAATGTAAATGTTATTTTTGTAAGCAATATATTTGAAAACAATATCATTAAATTAAAAAAAATTGTTAATAAAACAAGTTTCCAAATTATTGAACACTTTAAAGGTTAGGGAAAAAAATTTAAGGAACATTTTTATATTGGAATCCGAAAAAATCCGGTAGTAAAGAAGCCAGTAATAAAGATGGTGAAAGAAGCTGGAAAATATTCAGGTAGTTATGAATGAAAGAAATATTTGCATTTTAATAAACTCATAAAACTAAAAAAATTGTGATCACTATTGGATTTCTTTATATTTTGTATTTACACTATGAACTTATATTTTAAATTTGGTACACAATTTGATTAATATATGTACATATAGATGTATCTGTCAGACGTAGGTATATTTAGCTATTTATTCAGTCAAACACAGAGGTATCAGCGTATACCAAAATATATTGTGGAAGACATTTTTTTAGAGAATCCACTTTGTCCATGTATATTAGATGTATATGTCTTATCATGTATACATGAACTATATTCATATATGTTAAATTATATTTCCATTTTATTTTAGTATAAATGAATTCAAAATTTTTAATACAAAATTTACAAAATGCTATCTAAGAAGATATTTTAGTAATGCAACCATTAATCACTATAAATTAATGTTAATTTGTTTTTACTTTATTAAATTCCGTTTTGTTTAAACATAATCTGTTATTCTTAGTGATGCCAAATTTCGCACAAAGAGTAGAAGTAGCGGTGGATGCCCTGTCATCTAATCCACCAAAAGATGTTGATGAGAATGAATTTATTGATGCATCTAGGCTTGTTTACGATGGAGTTCGTGAAATACGTCGAGCAGTGCTCATGAACAGGGTAAGTTTTCAAAAGATAAAATTTTAATTGTAAGTTTATTTTTGGAAGTTTAATATTTAAGTTATTTAAAATTTGTTGGACGTATTGAAATTTATTTATTGGTTAGTGTTGAAATTATAATTTAAATATTTTAATATAAAATATTTTTTTGCTTTATTAATACTTATTGATTATTTATTTCATTATTGCAATATTGCTACCAGACCAAATATTTAAATAATTAGGAATAACCTATTTTCTTTTGTCTAGTGGTTTTTTAACTTGCCTCTTAAAGGTTACCGCAGTTACGAAACTTTACTGTTTCATCGTTAGGCTGTAGTACAAATGGTCAACTCCCTCTGTTGAGGTTATCACAAAGTTAACAAAACATTGAAAACACATGTCAACACTAAACACAATTTTATTATAATAAGATTTGGGTTGCCAGACATTATCGTGTAACTCGTGTTACAGTTTATACGAGGTGAGTTAAAAGACCACTAGAAGGAAGAAAATAGGTTAATCCTAAATATCTAAATATGAGATCCAGTGACTATGTTGCAATAATGAAATAAATAATCAGTAAATATTTACTATAGCAATAATAATCCAGACTGACATACAGTTATTTATTACTTATAATGTAAAAGATCATTGTAGGCTTGCACATGCCACCATGGCAAGGCCATCAATGTAGAACACAAACTGCAGAACTCATGATGGGCAGTCATATTGGGAACAACAGCAAAATATGGTCTGTTTCATAGCTAGTGTGTTCATAACCCCTTCTATTTATATTTTGTGCTCTCCGATGCCCTGTACACAGACTGATATGAATATAATAAAACATATTGTTTTGAGTACTGAATACGTATTACTGTTATATTATTACTAAGAGCTGCGGAATTGTTTTGAAAAGTGAATATTCCTATATTTACTGGAGAAGAAAATACACTTATGTTTTTGTTATAATTCACAGTTTAGTGACAATACTTTTAACCACTAATTAAAAACTTGTGTTAACAGTTAGGTTTCATTTAAATTTGACAGTTTTCTTCTTTACTAACATTTTAATACTGTAACTAAACTGTTTCACCTATATTTTGTGCTGTCTGATGCCTCTACACAGACTTATAATAATTAGCAATTAACATAATAAAACATATTGTTTGAGTAGTGAATATGTATTGTTGTTATATTAGTAAGACCTGCAGAATTGTTTTGAAAAATGAATATCCATCTTCATTTACTGGAGAAGAAAATACAATTTATGTTTTTGTTATAATTCATGGTTGTTTAATGGCAGTACTTTTAACCGCTAATTACACACTTGTGGTTATTAGTCAGGTTTCATTAAATTTGACATTTATTTCCTAAATACTGTAACTAAACTGTTTTACTTCTATTAACCTATTGATTCTAAATTTGGTTAATGTTGTATATTGAAAAGTTTAAATGTATGTAAGTCAAATCAAAGGTCAACAATATTTGTTCTTTTTTATATTGTTTTTCTGATTTATAACCACTTGAACTTGGTTATAACATTATAACAATCTTGGCTGTTACTTAAATCTGATATAGTCTTACTTATCATTTTTTTAATGTCAGTTATGTTATAATGAAGTTCCACTATACTTAGATAAATTACAAGCTTCATTCTGTATACTTCTGTTGCTATTGTTATTGATTTAACTAACGATTTATTTTTAAAACTGAATCAAATGGAGATTATTTCATGCTTTTTATCATTAACATATAAAAAAACATTGTTTGTCAATGAAAAACAATGTAATTATTAAAATAACAATCTAATAATATTAATTTTATTAATTATTATTATTAATATTATATCTAATAATATTAATAACAATCTGCAGGAATGTTTTCATTGCATTGATTATGTATGTTCTTCTACCTTTCCTAGCTATGTTGTTTTTACTTTTGTTAACTTCATTTAGAATACCTTATTCTGAAAACTTATTGTGCTCATGCTAGTTATTACATGGGTATAATAATATGATGATTGTTTGGAAAGTAAAGAACGTTTTGATGTGATAATCCATTCAGTTCCCCTGCCGCCATTGTGTAATTGACCTTCCCATTTCTTTGTGCCAGTCTAACGCGAACAGCAAGCCACTACAGTCATTTATTTATGCAACTTTATGACAAAGTTAACGATCACACCAAATGTGAGGTTCATATAGTGTTATATACTTTTTGAATGTGAAATAGTTTCCCTGTTCAATTGTACTGACAGGTAACTAAAGTTTATGGTAACGTGAACGCCAGTGATTGGAATGGTATCATTCTCGATAGCCATCAGAACCAAAAAAAGCCAAAGAAATTCTGAGTGCAAGAATGTTATGGCTACAGTGTTTTGGGATTGAAAGGGTATCCTACTAATCAACTACAAGCCTAGAGAGAGGACCATAAATGCAGCAGCCTACTATCAGATCCTTCACCGACTGCTGCACAATTCAAAATAAACAGCATGATTTATTATCGAACAGCATTGTGTTTCTTCACAATAATTCACATCCACATGTTGCTGTGTTGAAGACGAAATTGCTTCAACAGTTGTAAGTGGAAAGTTTTTATATATGTGTCTTATAGCCCAGCTTTGGCTTCAAGTGGTTATCATCTTTTTTCCAAACTGAAGGATTTTTTGGGTGGAAACCACTACGGAAATTATAACAAACTGAAAGAGAGTGTTAGTAGTTCAGCAATCTGGTAGCAACCGTGTATACTGAAGGAATAGAAAAGCTGGTGAAATACGAGGGTTGATCAAATATAAACGAGACTGACTTTCTAAAAACTTTTCCGTTGGACATTGAACTCTAAAGGGTGGGGTTTCAGGTAGCCTGGGAGGTTTGGGACGGGCGTAGACTGGCAACATTTCCGTTCGGACCCTTCAGTATAAAACTATACAATGAGTAAGAGTGAAGTGCACGTTTCCGTGGAGCAGAGAATTATTATTAATTTTTTGGCCAAGGAGGGGGTCAATCCGACTGAAATCTTTCGTAGATTGACGGCTCAATACGGGGACAGGACCCTGTCAAGAGCTCGCGTTTTTGCTTGGCACAAGGAATTCGCCGAAGGACGGGAAGCAGTAGAAAACCTGAAGGCCAAATCACGATCGTCGGCCGGGAAGGTAATGGCCACTGTATTTTTCGACAATCAAGGCGCCTTTCACGTCGATTTCCTCCATCAACGACGCACAATAAATGCACAATATTATTGCGATGTTTTAGAGAGCGCAGAAACAGTCTTTTCAGTAGGAAAAGGAAATCTAAACGGCGAGAAGCGTCATTCTTCTTCACGATAATGCCCGACCACATTCGGTGAACGCTATGAGGCTTAAACTCGATCAAATTGGCTGGGAACCAATGGAACATCCCCATACAGTCCAGACTTATCACCCTGCGACTATCACCTGTTTGGGCCACTCAAATAGGCGCTTGGAGGCCAGCGTTTGAAAAGACGATTCTGCGGTGGAGACCTTCGTGCTCCAATGGCTCAATGAACGCCGAGAACTTTTTACGAAGATGGAATTAAAAACTTCCAATCCGTGGGAAAAATGTGTTACTCGTATGGGAGACTATGTAGAAAAATAAGTTGTATCAAGAATAATTTGTAAGTAAGCAATACATTTTTTAAAAAATCAGTCTCGTTTATATTTGATCAACCCTCGTAACATGAAAAATGTTTACATTTGTACAGCGACTGTGTTTTATTTCATTGCCATAAGAAAGAGTCTAGAGAGAGAAAAACATTCTTTGCTTTCCGAACAAACCTTATGTGTTTAAAGAGTGGAGGTAATCCAAAACGTGTCAATGAATACAAAGCTAGGAAAAGTGGAAAAATGTATTAAACACAATGTTATGCAATTTAAACACATAAAAAACATAATGAAACAACAAAAAGCTTCTCCCTGTAGATTTGTCATGGCGAATTGGTTTTAACAAACTATACTAAAGACTGGACTAGAATTGTAATAACACTAATGAATTTAACAATTTACGAAATGATCGCATATTTTATTATGTTCAGAAATTTCAGACACCATTATTCAATACGAATTATGGTTATTTCAACATGTTGCATGTCAAACGTAACAAACTAACAAGAATAAAATAAATTGCATGTTTTTATTACTACTATTATTATAGATTATTGATTCTGTAATTTTTTCTCTGTGTGCTATATTTTGTTATTTTCCCATAATTTGTACTAAAAATTAGCCCCAGCATGGAGTTTTCTCTTTTTAAAATTCATTTAGGAACCAAGACAAGTCTGTTGTAAATGCTTTTGGACATGATATGTGGTTTTGGTACAATCTTGATTTTGTTATGTTCTGTTCTTCTATCTTCATTTTTTTATTACTTGTCTAAAAAGATTGTTTTTTTTAATTAAAACTTTGAAAATGAAATACAGTACACTCCTGATTATTTATGGGATTGGTTGGCGCAGCAACTGCAGATAACACTTTTTGCTTATAATCTGCAGGGAGATTAAAAAGGCGAAATGAACAGTAAAAACTGTAACAATTATATAAAATCAATGTTTTTCCGTTTAGAGTAAATCCAGGAAGGAATATACCTATATCAACAATGTTTAAAATTTAGAGAACTTTGGGGAAAATAACATTTATTTTAAAAAAGTTTTTCAAAAATAATCAGTCATATTTGTTTTGTTTCTTTTGTAACAAAACAGTACATTATGGTGTGTACCTTTCCCGATCACCATTTTATACTAGTCAAACATAAAAACATTTATAGATAAGGCAAGGGATAAACATATGTGTTTAGAATACCAAAGATGGATGAGTTATGCAGTAGCCACAAGCATTCTGCGAGATAGAACATCTTTGTTTTTGGAAATGAATGAATTTCCTCTGCTTGCACTGTGCCCTGTGCAAGAACAATGTGCCTTATATTATTAAGTGTATAGTTGGCCTACATGAAATAAATAGATGAATTTATTATGATATGCATGAGATGAATATAGACATTCAATTTCACCAAAAATATTATTATTATTTTTTAAAAAATTATTTTTTTTTGTACATTGTTGTGAATAATTTACAAGGAACTATTTGCAGATAATTGGTAATTTGTTACATTTAGTTATTATTGTATACTGTTTTCATTGATTTTTTTTGTGTTCATTCAAATGATTTTAAATTTAATCAAGTTGAGTTATCTTTGCATGGATAACTTTTGTAGTAAATCTTTCTTCCAATGAACTTATTGGGTGTTATCGTGCGTGAAAGCACGATATTGTTGTTATTTTGGTGTCTGGGGATTTTTTCCAACTAACCTGACTAACCCAGCTTATGTTGCTTGTGTTTTTGCTAGACGGATGATGAGTTGGACCCCGAGGACATTGAGTTCGATGAACATTACACCGTGGAGACACGAAGCAAATGTAAGCTAATTTTTGTAATTAATCTTTTTTTCTTTTGTGCTCCGGCATTGTTTATTTTCAGAGCTCTGAAGAATTGGACACGGACACTGAGTTTGAACCTGGTGAAGACATGACAATAGACACCCGCAGCAGATGTAAGGCATTTATTTTACGTTTTATTATCATTTATGTTTTAATGTGACCAATAGAAGTTGAAAATAATAAGATTTACATATATAAACTATTAATATAATCAAATGATACCAATAAGTAATTGTTTTTTTATAAAATATTTTTTATAGTTAAAGTATTCATTTCATTTCAAAAATCATACATCCATATTCAAGGTGTCTTTTTATAGTCGGTTTTTGTGAAGATCTTTTGTAATGCTCCTACAATAGTAAGTCAGAAAAAAGTAGCAGTTATAAACACATTCTGTTTTCAAAAGGGTGGAGATAAAAAAATATTTTTTGCAAATTATTTCATGTTTGGTTAATACCCCATATATTTAAATTTAAAAGTTATAAAATTAAGATGTTCGCTCTCCAGTTATGATTCAGTTTGAAGCAAGAAAAATCCATTTTTTTGGGACAAACCTCCAAGTTGTTAATATTTAAATATTTGAAGTATAGTAGAGTCCCATTAACTTAATCCAAAACTGACTAATCCAAAGTCTGCTTAATTTGAAATGAAAAATCAGTAAAATGTTAGAAAAAAGGTTTAAAAAGAAAATGATTATTGGAACAAAAAACTGGTTGTATATGGTAAAATGGCAATGAAATAATATTGTAGATGTGGTATTATCTACACCATCTTAAAAATATTATCTGCTGCTCAGTGGGAATGTGTTGCTTTTCATATGATAAGGCTGTATCAAAGGCAGCCACAGCCTCTGAATGGGCACACATGATGTATTGTCAGCGGCAGAGTTTGTCATCACTTTCTTCAGTACTACTGTGTGCCGCACTGATTTCCTTCTGTTATATGGTATTCACATCTTAAAAATATTCTAATACATAATCGTTATAACTAGTTATGGGAACATATTTTTATACTCTACTATAATTCTGTTCAACAAATTATTTATGTACAGCACACTACCACGTTTATTTGGTGTATTTCAGGGTGATTCCATTCAATCTGAAAATGGTTTGGTCCCAATTATTTCATATTAACGGGACTCTGTTGCATTATAAATTCATTTACAGCGCAGGGCATACAGTCATTTTTACTCTCTGCATGCTAGGCTAGGCCACCGGCAGTATCTTTGTTGCTTTAACTTTAATGACTGTGTTTTTTAATATGGGAAAGTAGGTATGAATTGTACTAAGTTTAAATGTCCAAAAGGACTTGGTTTTTTTATGACACTCTGACAGATAAAATGGAAAGGACTTCTTGAAAACGACTACACAGAGTTGTGTGTTATTAGTTTAATCTGCATCTTTAAACGGAAAAGTAGGCTCATTGACAGCAATATTTAATTAGATTTTCCAATATCAAATCCCTTTTATTAATGTTCTTCAGACTTAATCCAAGCTTTCAATATTTTATTCTAGTAGTATGATTACTAGTAAACATTTATTTATTGTGAATACAGCAGAATCTTGATAACCGTCATTCTCGAGACTGTTGCGGTCACAGATGAAAGAATAGAAATAAACCACTTGTACTTTCAGCAATATATAAAAATAATATACTATGCTCTGTAGCACAGAATGTTTTATTATTATTATTTTGGAAAATGTAGTAAAACTTAAATTTTCTATTTAACGAAATTATGTACTATACAAATTTTACATATATAGGCTTTTAATACAATAAGTTATCCATACTTAACTTTTTGACAAGTATTCATGTAACATATGCGAAAGCACCGCACATGCTATGTGGAGTACTCATGTGACTGTTACGTGATTGACTTATACACTGAATGATATTGTGTTTATCTTTTAATAGAAACATTGGAGATTTCTTTTCGGAATGTTTTGACACTGTTTGAAGTGTTTTTGTCTTATTCCAATAGGTGAAAGGATTGTTTACTTTTCGATTATCATTGTTTTTGCTTAGTGTGCAGTTACTGTCAGTTGCAGTCGTCTGTGCTATAAGTTAAGTCATGTCCAGATACAGTGTTTTGTTTTGTCTGGAAGGTTAGTTTTATTTATTAAAAATTATTTATTATGGAAGACTGTTTAAAAATATCAGATAACGGAATTAACCTGACAGTTAATAGATACTCTACTGTATTTAATTTAAAATTAGTATGAAAATTGCAAGAGACCACTTCCTCAGTGTAAGTATTAGTGATATTTCTATTTATAAAATACTTATAATTTTATTTAGAAAATTTTTCATATACAACAATTATAAAACAAGCAGTATTTGCCTTCAGATATCTTACACTGTTTTAAAAGCTTTGTTTCACCATTGTTTGAAACTGTCTACATTTTCAGTGAAAGTGAATAAACCCTGACCGCCATCAGGTTCATTTTAAAATTTAAAAAGCTGTTCATGAAAACACAATGATGAAATCAGAGGTGTAGTAAACAATTAGCAAATCAAATTTAAAATAAAAGTATTTGTAATGGTTGCTATTAAAAAGATTTTTAATGGCTAAAATTTTTGAATGAATAAATAAATTTTGCTGAATAACGAATATTTCCAAAACAGTTTTTGTGCTGCTTGATTTTTATATATTGAAAGGTTTGTTTAGGTTAGGTTTAGGTAATGTTATTATATTTTGATATTGATTTTGAAAGTTGCTTCCATGAAACCTATGTGTCTAAATTAAATGTTTATTGTTTATTTTGTGTAATTTACATGGAAGTTTAAACTGTTAATTTGTTTGTGTCCTTTTGTCATGACTCACAAAAAAGTCTTTCATTTGCAAAAAATTATGCTTTTGCAATAAGGGCTACTAGAGTTTGTGTTGTTTTTGACTTAGCATATCAGTAATAGTTGCTCAGAGCCCCTTGTATCATTTCTTGCAACAGGTATTTGTACTCATGTATTTGATGTATTTTTGCAGCAAGTGCTCATACAGGTGAACACGGAGTGGATGAGTATCCGGACATCAGTGGCATTACTACAGCTAGGGTAAGTTGTATTTTTTGGTTCATAATCATTGTTGCATTGCTTTATTTACGTGAAGTAAAACCAGTACATATTGTTTCTCTGATATTTGTGTGCAGGAAGCGATGCGAAAGATGACCGAAGAAGACAAACAGAAAATCGCTCAACAAGTGGAATTTTTCCGCAGTGAGAAACTTAAGTTTGATAGAGAAGTCGCTAAATGGGATGACACGGGCAACGATATCATTGTACTGGCGAAACATATGTGTATGATTATGATGGAAATGACAGATTTTACAAGGTTTGTTTTGCTAAAGTAGATTGTTTTTTTATGAATAGAAATTGTCTTGTGGCTGGTGGTTTTGAATTACATTTTCTAAAATTTACTGTTTCTCCACAGATTTGCCAAAGTAAACCTCTATTTAGCAATGTTTAAAGAAGTGCTTAAAAGTTGAAAAATGTTGTTTCTACATCCACATCAAAAATATTAATATTTTATAATGGAATTCAAAATCATATGTCATGGTAAATTTCTGTCAGTATTAAAAATAATTATAAGTAACCTGTGGTATGTTTTTAAATGTATCATTTAAGTGGTACATAAGAGAATTTCTTTTATAACTATTATTTTAATAAACGGATTAAAAGTGTTTTTCAATTTAGAAACATTGTATAACAACACATCTGTTACAATTGTATGGCTAAGTTTATGTTTCAAGTATTATAATTGAATGTAAGAAGTTTATGGCAACGTTTATACAATATTTATTTTAGGTATTACTTGTAACACTATTTTCTGAAGTCTATTGTTGTTTTATAGAGGACGAGGGCCATTGAAGACTACCATGGATGTAATCAATGCAGCAAAGAAAATCTCAGAAGCCGGTACTAAGTTGGATAAGTTAACACGACAAATCGCTGATCAGTGTCCAGAGTCGTCGACCAAGAAAGATTTGCTTGCCTATTTACAGCGTATTGCTTTGTACTGCCACCAACTTAACATAACTTCTAAAGTGAAAGCTGATGTACAGAATATCAGTGGAGAACTTATAGTCTCTGGGGTAAGTTGGTAGCAAAGACAAACTTCGCTTAAACAATCCCACATTTTTTTTCAAATGGTCAAACGTAAAGCTTAAGGTTTCAAATAAAACATAAATCGCTATTTCAAAAAAAAAAAAAAATGTTTTTCGAGCTAGCAACAAAAGTCTAGAAGGAACTATTTTTTATTAGACCACAAAGTAACTGAAACAGAATTAATTGTTCTCTGATTCAACAAAACGGGTCCATTTGTTGGTAATTCGATGCAAAACCTTTCATATCCATGATTTCCACACATATTATATGTCTAGTATTTTTTTAAAATGCATTTTATAATTTTTAAAAAACTAGCAAACCTAAACCAATATTTTTTTAGTTGCAATAAGGTTTTTCATTGATTTTTTATAAAGTGTGCTGTAGCAAAAAGAATTATGAAAATATGGCGAGTTTTTATTATTTACTTATTGAAGTTATTGTTTATAACAAGTTATTTACTTGTAAGAAAACATTTTGTAAGAGCCATGAGTGGTATAAAAGAAAAAACCTATTCAGAAAATCAGCAGCAGGAAAATCTTGAAGGCTTAATTTTTAGAAATTGGCAATCAGATTTTACCAAAATTTAGATCATATATTTTTGTTTGGTATTTGAGGACTACATAAAAAAAATCTTTAGAGCTTATTTTAAAAAAATTTGATTTTTTAATAAATTGTTTTTGTAGGAAAAGAACTTCAAAATTAATTTTTTTACAGTATAGAGAAATATATATAAGTACCAGTCATATTGAAATGATTCAATTCAATTGATCAGTATAGACAGGACGAAAGTCGTTGGATATATCAAAATCCCAAATTTCAAATATATATATACATAGTTGACCTCGTATATAATGCAGTTGAAGGGACAAAACATATATGAGCGCTATAAACGAGATAAAGTTGTAACCGAGTTTATAGTAAACAAGTTTGTACACGGTGGCAATATTGTATGTAGTGAAAGAGAAGCATACTTTGTACTGTATACATAGTCATTGGCTATTTTATTAAAATATATTACACATATTGCATATATGCAGTAGGTAGCTTTAATTTTCTCTTTAGAACGCCATATGCCACGAACTGTTGATCCAGGCAACCCCAATTTTAGACACATCAACTTGTTTTTCGCCTTTGTCTAAGCACGCAATCACTTCAAGTTTTAACTCATATGATAAAGCTTTTCTTTATGCCATGGTGTACGCGACAATACAAAATACAAAAACTGAGATGTAACGAATAACTAGAAATTCGTTTTACAAATAACTAGAAAATAACCTTGATCTAGTTTGCTTCCTTTAATTTAAATGTAGAATAATTTTGGCTTGAAAAGAAGCTATGAATCTTATTATATTATCTGTACGTAAACATTTTAAATAACCTAACTTTAATAAACAAATTTCTAGATATATATAACTGTAATATTATTTATTGTTTTGGTTGATGTAAATTGAGATTAAAATATAAATTAACTGTAGTGAACTGGTGTCACTAATAAGTTTGCTTTGTTTACGCAGCTGGACAGTGCCACTTCTTTGATACAGGCTGCCAAGAACTTAATGAATGCTGTTGTTTTAACTGTAAAGTCTTCGGCCGTTTTACGTAGCAAACTATAATGGCACTAAATACCCAAGACAAGGTCAAGTTGCTGTAAGTACATTATTGTTCACTATATTTAAATTTAATTTAGCATGACATGTGCCATTGTTATTTTATTCATGATATTTGAATTCATGGCCAGATGTTATGTAAAAATGGTTATAATTAAATTTTTTATTTTTATCCATGAATACAAAAATGTTATTTAATATTCTATCAACATTACTTTTATTGATTTATTAATAATTTAAATGAAAACAAGTTACTTAGAAGTCTTTGTAAAATTTTGTTAGTAAATAAACAGTTTTCTAAAATAACTAGAAAATAACCTTGATCTAGTTTGCTTTCTTTAATTTAAAAGTAGAATAATTTCAGCTTGAAAAGAAGCTATGACTCTTATTATATTTATTATCTGTACGTAAACATTTGAAATAACCTAACTTTAATAAACAAATTTCTAGATATATATAATAATATAACTGCGTAATATTATTCATTGTTTTGGTTGATGTAAATTGAGATTAAAATACAAATTAACTGTAGTGAACTGGTGTCAGTAATAAGTTTGCTTTTGTTTACGCAGCTGGACAGTGCCACTTCTTTGATACAGGCTGCCAAGAACTTAATGAATGCTGTTGTTTTAACTGTCAAGTCTTCGTACGTAGCAAGCACTAAATACCCAAGACAAGGTCAAGTTGCTGTAAGTACATTATTGTTCACTATATTTAAATTTAATTTAGCATGACATGTGCCATTGTAATTTTATTCATGATATTTGAATTCATGGCCAGATGTTATGTAAAAATGGTTATAGTACACATATTCTGCTTAGCATAAATTTCCCTGAGAGTAAACAGTCTTATTTTTAGGTTAGAATAGTTTTCACCTGAATCCCTAAGCAACGTAAGTGGAGTGTCTCTTTTTTATGTTGTTTTTTTCTGGGAGTATTTTTAATAATTTTATTTTCAAATACTCATAATAATGTAAATCAATAGTGACGCTTGTGGACACAACCATTTTTACAACTTTAATTTTATATTATCTGTAGTTTCCTCAGTAAGTTTACCTGTGACATCAAATTCACTTGTGTTTATCTGTACTCTTTAAAAAAATATTGTACAGATTAATGTAATACCTTTACAGTGATAACATAATTAATTGTTTTGTATCCTTAAATGTAGATTTACAAGAACGTTATGCAATGGTATTTTTGCCTGTTTATTTTTTTAATTAAAACTGTATTTATAACAATGCACCATTTTGCATAATTAACCCTTTAAGTCTTGAGTTCTGAATCAAAACAATACTGGGTCTGTTAGGAAGTGAAGATGTGGGCGAATATAAGCTGAAAATAGTAAGAAAAATGTTTATTCATTACAAAATTTTGTAAATACTTGAATATTACATCATTGATGCCATATAATAGCTCAAATTACTTTAAAAACCATTTATAGAATTTTGTATGTCACATTCTGTTGTGAGAAACTATTAAATTTGGCTTAGTAAATATTATTATATTGCACAACTAATAAACTAAGAAATGTATGTACACAACAATAAACTCTTATAATTTTTTTTTATTATTATTTTAAGGCGAAAAGCACATTGAGGCTATTATCGCCTCTTTAATATAAGTGTGAGTATAAAGTGTTTAAGTCGTAAGTGCAGTATTGTAAGTGTAAGTGTAAGTGTGTGTTAAACTCGGGTACTGTGAGGGACGTCTAAATCCTCGTAATAGGTGCAGCTAGTCTGCACCCCTCTGCAGAGAAACTCTTATAAAACAAGTTGGACTAACACAATACTGAAAACTAAAACAAAACAGTAAAATTAGTATGTGAAGAAAAAGTGAAGGAAGCCACTTTGTCATAGAACAAAGAATAACATTTAATATAAATATCTAATGACAGCAATTTACATAGGCTGTAAACAAAAAAACATTACTGACATTAGGTGTAAAGAACAGATGTTTACAGTGTAGATTATTTACAGTCTGTCACCAATACGCACCACTCCCTTTTACCGACTTTTTGCCACTGATAGTCCTTCTTCCTTCACGAGGGCTCATTACCCATCCATGTGTTCTAGAAATGCTTAAAAGTAGTTATGCTTGAATGATGTTCCAAAACTTTCACCACTTCTTTTCAAGTAAATCGCTAGAGAATGTCAGTACTATTTACAAGCAAACACCCATACTCATCAAAGGTTAAGTAAAAGCTACTGTAATAAGTTACTAATTTATAATAATTACCCCAATAACTACTATCCAAATTACGACATGCTAGGATTAGAATTTCACCCATTTTGTTTTCAGGAAGTTTGTGATTCAGGCTTTGAGATGCAGGACCCTGCAATTTTCTATTTCCCTGTTACTTTGACACATTCTATCCTGTACTACGTTTCTTTGGTATTCAATTTTGTTTCAGCATGAAATATGTTTTGGCAAAATAACAACGAGCTTTCGTTGCTTTTTGTTTTGAATGTATATAATATCTGTGGTAGCAATGTTATTGTGATTTTCACTTAAGAGTAACAATGGTCAACATTTTGAGAAAATAATTTAAAACATCAGTATATGAAACAAAACGGAATTTATCAAATAACGGATTAACTATTGATCTGTTGTAATGAATGTTTTTAAGAACAAATTGATTT
Organism: Callitettix versicolor; assembly: GCA_022606455.1. NCBI lineage: Eukaryota > Metazoa > Arthropoda > Insecta > Hemiptera > Cercopidae > Callitettix > Callitettix versicolor. Next base: position 75,587,814 of record CM040188.1, on the reverse strand, counting down.
TAAAACTGCATTAATTTTTTTAAAAAATCAATCTTCTACTAATTTTAAATCCAAATATTTCTAGAATTTTGTAATCATATTTTTATATTGGTTCAATAAACTATTTTTTGTTAAAATGTTTGCACTTGGAACATTTTTCCAACATGTTGCATACAAATATTTTTTTAATATTGTTTGATACAAATATAAACACACATTTAGGTTTATTTAATAATAATAATAAAAGAAGTGAATAGTTTACAATCATAGACAAGTCATTTTGTATAACATTTTTAGTCCAAAAGTGTCAATTTTTCTACCTTTCAATGGACAATCTAATGATTGTCTTGATTTTTTTAAGAAGTATTTTCATTTGTTTTTAATAGCTGTTCATTTTTAATATGTTAATAAACATGTACAAGTAATGTAGTTTTTTATTCAGACAATAACTATACATATATGTATATGGTATTGTTTATATTAAAATCTTTAATCTTCTTGTGCTTACTGTGTTTAACAATTACTTCCTTGCTGAATCTTCTTCTGTATTTTATTTACTTAAATTATTTTTACAAATTGACATTTTTTGCCTGCAAATGTTATCATTTCTGCAGTTTTATCTTATCCATTCAATAATTTGTTGCTGCACATTTTACGATCATTTGACCTAACCATTTTGAAATATTTCTTATCCCTTTATAAGGCACGTCCAGGAAGTAAGTTCTGTTTTGTTCTACCGCCACCACAGCACTGCTGTTGGCACTCCATGCGCGCTAGTCTTCCTGGTCCATTGACTCTTTCTTCACTGATAACATTACAGTTGATGTTTGTAGTGTTTCCAGTTTTCTGTGTGCATTTAAAATGGTTTAAGACAATTCATGAACCCATCAGCTATGAGATGAATTCTGTCATTCAGTTTTTGAATGCAAGGAACGTTATGCCAGCTGAAATTCATCATAAAATTCAAGATGTTTATAGTGAAAATGCAATGGGTTAGGAAGTTTAATGAAGGACGAACCAATGTCAACGATGAGGTACAGAGTGGGCGGCCTTCTGTTGTGTTGACAATGATTGGGTAAGGAAAGTTGATGAGAAAATTCTTGTGAACAGATGGTTCACAATCACAATGCTAATGAATTTTCACAATCTATTTTGCATGCAGTTGTTTTATGCTGCTTGTGTGAGATTGAGCAAGCAGTCCAACAACTTGAACAGTAGCTGATTGAACAGTAGCTTGATTGAACAGTAGCTTGATTGAACAGTAGCTGTGTTCCAAAAATACTTACTGATATCCACAAATCCTAGCGACTTGGCAGTGCTTTGACATTTCTAACTCAGTACAGTGATGAAGGAATGGACTTTTTAAAGCAAATCATAACTGGTGACGAGATTTGAGTTTGTCTTGTCACCCCGGAATTGAAATAGCAGTCAGTGGAGAGGAGACCCTCAATCTCCAAAATAAACACACAAAAAAAAAAAAAAACAAAAATTTAAAATGACAGTGTTAGTCCAGAAAATTATGTATCTGTTTTCTGGAATAGAAAAGGAGTTCTGCTTGTTGAATTCCTTCCCAGAGGTCAAACCATCAAGGATATTGTGGCATGATATTGTAAGAAATCTAAAGCGTGCAATTCAAAACTAAAGGAAAGGGATGCTGAGCCAAGGAATTGTGCTCCTTCATGATAATGCTCAGCCCTGTGCTGCTGGCGACACTCAAGTGAACAGATTAATGTGTTCACTTTAATTAATGTGTTATAAAAAAAGTTATATAACAGTTTCGTTTGGAGCAGTTTCAACACGCACCATATGGCCCAGACCTGGTACTATCCGACTACCACTGGTTCTTGCATATGAAGCATGAGCTTAGTGCATGAATGCTTCTTACAATCTTCAAAGTGATGTATACACTTTGAAACTGACAATGACGTGAAACTATCATAATTGACAGGACCCATTCTTCGAGAAAGGACAGGATAAGTTGGTCAACCGTTATGACAAGTCACTGAACACCAGTAAAAACTATGTACAACAGTAATTTAAGGTATCCTCTTTCATGTGAAAATAAATTTTTAAAAGTGTACAACTTTTTTCAGAATGGTATTTACTTTCTGGACACGCCTTTTAATTTATTTAAAGATTCAGATATGAAGTAGCAAAATTATCAAAATAGTAGTAGCTTATACAGATTTAAAATAGCTTGTGAGCCACTTGTCGGAAACCAAAATATTATTGTACTTGAATAGCTCTGTGAAACAATTTTATTGTCAATATTTTTCAAAAATAAAATTTTTTGTACAATCAAAATGTAAGTTTTTAATAACATCTAAATTTGGACTGTAACTGCTATCAGTAAAGCATTTTAAAGTTGTCATACAATTTCTGCTCAATTGGTTCAGTAGTTTTTGCATGATTAAATTTCAGACCGACATTACCTCAGTTTTTGTGATTTACAATAAAGTTATTAATTACAAAAATAATGAGCCACATCATGTGCAGTTGTTTCATAGAGTTTCAGTATGTTTTTTAGTTAATTTTTTTTTTTTTTTTTTTATGTTGCAGTCGCCTATTGTAGTTTGGAAAATGAAGGCACCAGAAAAGAAACCATTAGTGCGACCCGAAAAACCAGAAGAAGTGCGCGCCAAAGTGCGTAAAGGTTCTCAGAAGAAAGTTCAGAACCCGATTAAAGCACTCAGCGAGTTTCAAAGTCCAACTGAGTCTGTTTAATTTATAAAGATTCCAACAAATTTTATATTATTTATTTTATCAGAACGACAAATCATGAATTATTATATTTGTATATTATTAATTAAGTTTATTTAAGTAAATCTTTTTACCCGCTGAATGCAACCTAGTGTTAAATCCGGGTAATTCTAATATTAGTCTGATTTTTATTCGGTTAATATTAATAATTGAATTTTCACCTCATTGAAAAATCAGTTTGTATACCAAGCCCTTTATTAGTAAATTTTAGTCTGTTTTTGGTTTTCGTCTTACTTACCTACATGTTTCACTGAGGATGTGACCATCCTTAGGCAGATAATTTAACGATCGTTGACAAATACCAAAATAGTTTGTGTATAAGTAAATGTAGCTTGCAAGAAATGTTAAAAAGAGTCCGAATAACAAAGAAAAACAAGCTTTGTTGCATGATGGATTTATTTTTAATAGTTTTGAATACATTTGATTAACTATAAATCGTAATCATGTGACCTAATAGATGTTAAAAATGCATTAGTGAAATAAATAGCTAAAAAGATAAAAACCAAAAAAACAAACTACAATTTACTATTAAACTGGTATATAAAAGTAATTTCTGCCAATGGTTTTCCAGTGTATTTTTATGTCTGTAAAATAAATGATTGATTCATTCAAAACTAAAAATTAGATTTTTGATCGTAAAACCTATCCATTAATTTTTCTGAACTGTTTTGTAAATAACTTTTTAAGAAGTAATTAATGTACACCGTTTTCTTTGGCAGATGTATTTTTCTTCCAACTATTAAAAAGATGGTGTCAAATAAAACTATACTAAATGTTGACATTGGTGTTTTCTGAATGCTTGATAGCTTTTGTGTTATCTGTGACGAACATACTATTCTTGTATGTATCCGTAATACAGACTTCATAAAAACTATTTTTTTCTTAATGATAAAATGATGCTGTTTGTTTTTTCACAAGTATCGCAGTATATAGGTGCATATTATAGTTTGTAGGTATACACCAAGGACTTTGTGGTTTTTAATTCAACTTAGTTCATTTAGTTTAGGCACTAAGTTGCTTTTTGAAGTGGATCCTTAAACAGTGAAACAAAAACAACTTAATTTTTCATCATAATTAATAAAAGTTATAATGGTTAAAAAAAAAAAAAAAAAAATAGTGTACTTAAACTTTCCAATATATATTTTGCTTAATTAAAAGAGGACTAATTGATTACATCAAATTTGACAAATGTGGCACATACTATGTATATCTTGGTTTCGACTCAATATTTTTATTTCTTGTGTGGTGTAGGTTTCATTTGTAACAGATATTAAAATAATGTCACTGTTCAGTACTTTTTGTTCTGTCAGTCAGTTTTGGTTGTCAGGCAGAAAATTTTCTGAGACTTTTTTCCAATAATGAAAAATGAGTAATTGAAGAAACAATTCAGAGTGATGTAGAGATAAAATTTTAATTTTATTTAAATTGGTGTTGAGTTATCTATGCATAAAATTGCAAAATACTTAGTGGATTAGACCATATAGCAAACATAGCGACGAAAACATCTGTTTCTTGAAGATAAAGTGTTACCTCCAGTGACCGAAGCGGTATAACTTTGCTTATTAACGCTGCAACTTAGAGCTTAGTTTATTTAAATATATTATCCATTTTGCTTGTAGGATAATTAGTGTAAAGTTAGTAACATTGAGGACATTAATAGTTTATTGTGTTATTGCAATTGAACTTAATTTGCTTCATAGTATTTAAGACGATGTACATAGGAAACCATTCTTGAGGCTTAAATACTGCTGAAGATATACTTAAGTAACAGTATAACAATTTGTAATAACATTATAATATCAACACCACAATTAAACTATTACACATTGCAGAAAACACCAATGTCACTTAATACTTTTCTAACAAGAAAATTTCTTTGTTTTTGAGTTAAACAACAAAAATTTTGCTAGCGTGATCTGTGATTTTTACGTTTAAAAATGCTTTTAAAATTTAAAAAAATGTATGTTAAAACCAAAGATAGAGGTACCATGATAAATGGAATATAAACATAACCATAGAGTAGAAATTAATTTTATTTTACAGAAAAATGACACAATGTAATGTATAACCAGTATTTCAGGTCATAATATAAAAATATTGGGGAAATGGGTGTTTAGTATTAGTTTACAAATCTTGCATTTTTAGCCTATTAGAAATTGTATAGTATTAATTTTGTTACGCTGTATGTTTTGTATCGTAGTGACTATTAGTTCTCTTCTTGTACTGTATGAAACATTATTTTATAAATTAAAGGAATTTTAAAATCTGTGTTTATGGTTGTTGTTGTTTCCTATGGCTAGCCTGGACTTAGTCCATCAGCCTCCTTGCCTCCCAATATAGCCGAGCGAAGCTCTTCTGTCGTCTTGAATCAGCATTCAATCCAGGGCATGTCAGCAGGTGTTCTTTGTTCATATTTGAGTTCGTCTCTTGGCACAGAGGTCACATTTCAGACGAGTAGACTTCAACGTGCTTCAAGTGGGCGGCAGGGCAGTCATGACCCATGTCAAGACGGAACTGTGCCACTGACTGTCTCCTTGATTTTTCCTTCAGTCCGTCCCATTCCTCGTCTATATTTTCCCAGCATTTGCCTTTTGCTATGCTCTTCATTTTTCTCATCTGCTGTTTCTTCATTGTACTTTTGAGCAAGGCTTTTGCCTTATTTGGATTGAGCAAATGTTTGTGTTGGGGTAGGAATGAACCTTTCTTTGCCAGCTCATCTGCAGTCATGGCACCTTCATTTCTTTATGTCTATAATATCTTGCCGAATGTTGTAATATTAAGATGATTGTCATTAAACTACAATTTATCTTTAAAAATAATATTTACATAATTTATGATTAAGTATTAATAATTTACATAACTTGTTTAGAATTACCTCAAAATTGGTCAACACTATCTTTATCTTGCTTCCCAATAAATTCCAATGTAATATTTATAATTAATTAATTAAAAACACAATAGAACTAAATAATAGAACATTAATCAAAAACCTGACGCTTTTAATCCAACCACAATAATTAGCCTTGTTTGGAAATTTCACTTACACTTTTACTGTAATATTATTCCTGATATGGTTATATTTCTAGAAATTTTTTTTTAAATGCATGATTTAGATAGTGCGTTAGTACTGTATTTGAGGTATATTTACAGAAAAAACATTTTATGAAAAGAAATTAATTACCTGTTTACCAAAAGTCTGTTAGGCAACAAGGAAGACAGATTTAACTGTCTTTGAAGATGGGACTGACTATTAAACTGAGAGTAAATAGCAACTGAGAATAAATGACATAACCACAGTTGTACAATTTGAAAGAATTTCTAGGGTAACTATTGCACTGCATCTTTGTGTAGTTTTATTGTACCCCCTTTCTATATTCTTGAGATGCTTAGTTATGATGCCTTCTCCAGCAATAGTCTAAGATTTAGATAGAATTCAAGGTGGATAACTCCCCCACTTTTAATTGTTTAACTCCCAGTTCATTATTAAGGTGCTTGCTCTTTTAAATTATTAACAATTTTTCCGCATTCTCTTGACCTTTATCATAGTCAATTTTTGTTGTTGTACAGTGAAATCCCATTCATTCTGTTTTACATTGTTCTCACAAGTAGGAAGGGAAATATTGTCTGCTCATACAGAGCCCTGCATGCATGGGATGGGGAGCCACCTCGGTGGTCTAGTGGATAGCGTACTAGGCTTTCACCCCGGGTTCGATTCCGGCGATGGCTTGGCATTTTCATACGCTATACATCATCCCATCGTCTGCATTAGCCCAAGTGTGCACAACAGTCAGACGTTAAACAAAAAAAATGCATGGGATGAGGTAAGGTAAAAGTACACTGGAAGGTCACCAATTATCCCAGGGCTCTGTATGATACTCTGTTGGGCTGTTTTTGATCACTCCATTAGCACAGGTCGCTTTAACTTTAGAGTTAGGCAAGCTATATAGAATATTAAATGTGTGTCTAGCAGGTGAGTGAGAGTAGCATGTGCTAGAGGTATGGTCGGATCTCTGGGCCTATCAGGCAGAATTGTACAACTTAACTAAAAGCATTATTGTCAAAAACATTCTGGTTTTTATAATTCAAATCCCTGCCCTATTTTACTCTGATAATTTAAAACATAATTAATTTAAAAAAATACTAAACAGTAAACGGTATGTTGAGAAAAGTACCATTTCATTAATAATAAGAAAGCCAGAACATTATGGGCCTTGACAAATTAATGCCAGTGTCAAACATCTGAGTGTTCTAAAAGTTATACCTAGCCAACATTGACATACACAGGGGGCTTGCGCCTCTCCAAACACTAAATATTAGGTCCTGTTTATATGGTTTCGCATATATACACAATGTGACTGAAGAAAAAAAAATTGTAAAAATTGCACTTCTTAAGAAGTTTGTGTTTGCACCATCGCACACACACAGCAAAGAGTTTTGTGAAATGAGTTAGTCCAATCAAGGTCATTTGCTGATCACATGAGTGGTGATGCCTCAACTCAATGTCCACCATCTATTTATTTATTGTCAAACAGTTATACTGTACCCAGGCTCACTGACCATGCCTGTTCACTTTAGATTGTTTTCAATGCAGTCTTGTTTTGAAAAGTAAGAAAGGCGCCTAAAGTACTTTGTGTAGTACCAGTAGCATCTGCAGAACCAAAACGCTTGTTTTCTACTTTGAGAGTTGAAAATTGCAACCAGACTGAATGAAATGGCTGTGATGGAATGGTTTGAAAAAGGAGGATGAACTTCATTTTTTAAATAAAAATCAGTGTTCAGAGTTTGAAAATTTTGAAGACCATATCAGTTTTAAAATAATGTTTTTGAAACTCGTAATAATAACATAAAGTTCATTTTAAACTAGGCCTATTTGTTTTCATTTTTAGCCCTAGAAAGGTAGGGTACAATATATTGAAGTGTATGAAATAAATAATCACAAGTCTTATTAATCCGTTCAAACCCCTCGCCCATTTGTCAGTACCTCAGGCAGTCAGTTGCTGACCAGCCAGCATTGTGAGTAGGTGTATTTATGATTAGTTTTTGTAGAATTAATTTTGTCTTAGAAGTCAAGACATCTGGTTGACATGTTGCTACCTTCTAAACATATATTTATTTGTGAATTTTTTTTGTTTTACTGGACTTCGTTTTTTCAATTTTTGCTTACAGTATTATTGCAGGTAATCGCTCTCTATAATAGCAGAATGTATACATATTCTTAGTAAAACGTTGTGTTTTACATGATTTTGTTAGAAAAGAATTACAGATTGGTGGCCGAAAAACCAAACTATCGACATTATGCTTGTTCTATAATGTGGCTTATATTTCGCTTGTGAACTCATATGTTATTTATCTGCATAACATTTTTAGAATAAATAGAATGAGCTCTAAGCCTTTGTCAAGGCAAGATTTTTGCCTAGATCTTTATAAAAGTATCAAAACCTTGGCAAGAAATACGAGTCAGTAAAAAAAATACAAGCCATAATTTATAATATAGAAGGTCAGAGGAGACTTCAGCCGAAGAAGACATGTTCCAGCACCCGACTAGAAAGGTGCAAAGAAGTATTGTGCTTTTTGTGATGTCAGGAAAAAGGATGACAATTGTTCTATCTTTTTATGTTTAATGTTAAGTTAAATTTACATGTCACTATCTTTACCATAATTTTTTTGAATGTTACCTTTCTAGGGTTAAATTAAATCATTTTACCTTTTTCTTTAAGTTTATGCTGGGTTTTTCACTAACTGAAATTTGTTTTCTTGTAAGGTTTCATAGATAAAACTAATTAAAAATGAGTCTTATGAAGGCAACTTAAAACAGTTCATCAAAATCCATGCTCATATCCCCTCCCAAAAAAATTCCTGCATACATCATTGCTGGCCAACTCTGTTTTAAGTAAATTATTGTATTACACATTGTTTAAAAAAAAATATCATTGCTTTAAGGAAGTAAACAAGTTGTAATTACCACATGTATTGTTTACTAAGATCAGGTTTCAATTGTTATGTTGATTGCTCTAATACATGACTTAAGATACAAAAAAATAATGAATGATTAGAGATAAATAATAAATTTATTCTTAAAGAATAAAAAGTGTTTTTAAATAAGAAATGTATTGCTACTGATATTATAAATAAGTAAACACCAAAAGTTATTACTGAGGGATTTATTTTGTTTCTGAATCAAATATTATTTCAATGTGTTCCATACTATAGGTATTCACATGACAAAACCAAATATGTAATCTGAACGTGTTGTAAAAAGATTAAAATAATTTTCTGCGCAGTAAGGAATTATTAGAAATTAAACAAAAGTAAAACAATAATGGCAGTAGGTAGAGAATGACTAACACGAATTCCCGCTTTTTCGGTTCATCATCAAGTGCTACCATCTAGAGTTACATAATTTAACTAACAGCCTTGAATTCTATTGGCACAACGCTGTGAGATGATTTTCTGGCAGCCAATGAAAATGTAAGAATACAATAACAAAGCTTCTGCGACGGAGATCAACAGACTTGTTTAGTGATTAGCAGAAGTTGTTCAGTAATATTTCAACGGTTGTGTTGGTGTTGTTGTGACTTGTTAGTTAATGAGTGCATGGAAATGACTAGCACGCCAAAATCTATTGAAGACGCTCTAGGAGGTAAGTTTTAATAAATATTTAAAATTAGTAACAATAAATCAATTTCTTACGATTTACTGGACAGCTGTTGGGATGTAAAAATTGACAGCTGCCAAAAACAATAACAAAAGTAGTCTTCAACCAGTTTCAATCTAACTTGTAAGAACAAGAAGCTGGTTATAGTAACAACGAGATACTTATAGCCTAAGGAATATTTGTCATGATAGGGGCAAATAAATAACATGTAAGTGATTTTACCTGTATGTTGATTCAATGTGTTTCCTTTATGATACAGGCTTATGTAAGTTATTTAAAACGAAAACTTCCTATGATTTAACTTTCTTCCTCCTATTTTTAATAAATATTTAAAAACACTTTTCTGTGTTGCAGTAATAAAGTTTAGAATCTTTATACTTTCAAAAAACTTAAGGGATAGAGTCTATCTAGTCTTATTGGAATTTTTCTTTCAACTAAAACCTGTATTATATATTAATTAAAGCCTTTAACATAATCAGTAGGTCGACTTTAACTTAGTACTTATTGAAATAAATATGTTGACATCTGTAACAACAAGCAAGATAGTAACTTTTTTATTTAGAAGGCAAGGTTAGGATTTTTAAGCATTTCAACAGACTTGCCATTTTAGGTTAAAATTCTCAGCATGACTATGACAGTCAGTGGTGATGATGTCCAATAATGCCACAGACTAGCATAGGTAAGTTGATAATTATGAAAAATATCTATAAGAGCACTCAGGCAAAATTTACACTAAATAGAAAGCGAACAACTAGAAACATACAGTAACCAAACAAAGGAATAATTTATTAAACACAGAATGCAACCAGTAGACCTGTCTTGTTTAGTTAGCCTCTCTAATGTTTTGTAAATGTGATTTAGGGAAATTCCTTTAATTATTATGTTTTTTACTTTCTCACAAAATAAAGTAGGTCTATGTAGGAAATATGTAGACATGTGAAAAATCATTTTTTATGGGTACATATCTGTTTTCAGGTTCAGTTAGTCTGGAACTGTAGATGCATATTTTGCGTATATGGATGTGTATGTATGAGTGCTGGAACGTGAACAAATTTTGAACAATTTCTATAAATTTGGCATTAAGATTGCTCATATCTTGGGACCATTTTTAGCAAAATTTCCATTGGAAAATGAAACTATTACAATGACCAGTATGTTAAGATCCAGACCTCCATTCTTGAGGGTTTTTTCATGTTTATATTCAGTGTTATATGTGTATCAACACAAACCGTTTTAGTCTGATTTGATTTAAATTTATGGAAAAATTAAATTTTGGCAATAGCTTAGACAAATTTGTTACCCAGCAAAATCTTTTCAGAATGCAACCATTTCAAATTATAAATTAATTTTTTTTAAAGTCTGATTCCACTTGTAATCAGTATTAAAATTGGAATAAATTAATGTTTATACAGGAGGCCTAAATTGAAAGTATAAAAATGAATGATGACAGTCAGGATTCATTCAGTGTAATTTAAAATTTTAAAATGCTGATTTGTCAGTTTGACTCAAAAACCGATTTTTGTCATGGTTTTTAAAAGTTCATTATGTAGCAAAATGCAATCAAAAGTTTCAAAATGGTGACCATTCAAAATCTTAAAAGTGTTACCTTTTTTACTTCAATATTTTTTTGTCTGTAAAACCATTATACTCAGCATTAAAATCCATATAAATTGGCATTTTAAATTTCAAAATTCAAAAATTAATTGGACATTGTGATTTTTAATGTAATTTATTTAAAATGCTAATTAATGCAGAGCATATTTTTAAGAAAATGTAAGGTAATAAAAAATACTCAACTTGTCAGCGAAAAAGTAGGTAGTGATTACTGTATTTCATTTCTTATTCTGAAATGAACATGTAGTTACAAGTCTATACTCGTATTCTTCAAGTTAAATTCCTTATCTGGATTAAATACCAATATTGTACATTAACTTACAAAAAAGTATGATTATTAATTAATTTATTAATTTGATAAACAAACATAAATTTATTAATTTAATTATCAGTATTATTAATTTATAATACTAGTGATTATTGTAAATATGCGTTTACAAAAGTAAAAAAAAATGCTTTACAAATGTTAGTGTTTGCAAATATAGGATGAATAAAACAATTTAAGAAATACATAAGTAGGCCTACTATAATATTTGAAACTTATTGACATTATAAAAAAAATAAAATGATTTGGCTAAAATATCATCATAGCCTAAACAATAAAAATATTCTTATACAGTGTAAAAAAGATGAAAGTAGTTTAAAGATAATATAGCTTGCTGACTGACACAAGTTTATCCATTTCTAGATTTAATAAACTTTTGAAATTTTGAATGTAATATGGGCAGTTCAGAACTATTATACAAAACAGGCTGAAAAATTAGATTTTGTAAGGAATTATTTGAAGTGGTTAGGCATTGTATTGTTTTAGGCATCTATATACCTATACAGATTTGTTTGGTAAGGGTTGATCCTCGTATCGGGCAGGAATGTATAATAATAGAACAGTCATAGATTATTTCATATATATTGTACTGCTAAAGAATGAGTCATATTGTGTTGTAGACACACTGTTAATTAAATATTTTCCCAACCAATTGAAATATGTGCAAAATGTTATTAACTGAAAATGTAACAGTAGAATGTAAATTTGTCAACAATCGAATCATTAGAACTTGTTATATATACACGCATAGGTAATTTTTTGTTTGTTTCTTTAACCCAACCTTGTCACTCTGGTAAAATATGTTTTATTGTTTACTTCAGAAATGTTCTCAAAGCTTTCTTGACCTACGTGCACAAACAGTTTAGCAAAATAACCGTATTTAACTGCGGAGATTGTGCAGTAGCTATTAATCAAAACATGCCATTAGCGGGGTCATTCCAGTTTACAATAGTCAAACAAAACAAGACGAGACTTCTCTCGTGTCTGTAATGGTGTGTACGTGACGACAGACATGCAGTCTGCCCTTGTTACTTTCTCTCTTCATTGAACTAAATACAGTACAGTTGTGCACAAATGTTGTACAATGTTTATACATTTCATTGCCTTCGCTGGTCAACGTGCGTAATGCACGTACATTTCGTAAATTGATCGTTGAATTAAGTTTAGAACTTGCTCATAATGGATGATGTAAAAATATAACCGTACACACACTTTTTAAACATTCAGTTATTTTCCCCATAATTGGGGGAAGCTACAGAAAAAGCCGGAAAATCTGCTTAGTTTCTCAAAGTCGGTTAATCAGATATTTTGGGACAGTTTGACAGTAAAAATTGATAAAAACTGTCTTGAGTTATGTAGTTTCATTTAGGACCAAAATTTAAGCAAAATGTAATTTTGAAAAATTATAAATAATGTCCGAAGTTCCATTGAAAAATAAGCTATTGATTTAAAAAAAAATTTATTTTAAAGTGAAAAGCACATTGAGGCTATTATCGCCTTCCGAAATGTAAGCGTGAGTGTAGTCATATTCAATGATGTAGTGTTGTACTGTAAGTGTGTGTTAGACTTGGGTACCGCGAGGGACATCTAAATCCTCTCAATGGGTGCAGCTAATCTGCATCCCCCGCGGGGATGAGCTATTGAAGCGGCCATGGTAAGAGATCGGTGACCTTGAAATAAGCACATATCCTGACTTTGTAGATAACTTTTTTGAGGTGTCGTGTTAATTTTTCACTCTCTCTCTCTCTCTCTCTCTCTCTCTCTCTCTCTCTCTCGCAATTTTAATCTTATTTGATCCAAATTTGGTGCAAAAATTAATTTTGTAAAAGCTTGGACCAAGATTATTAACTAGTAAAATTCGCTTAACAGTTTCAAAATGGTGGTCATTTCAAATCTTAAAAATTCGTGACTTTTTAGGGTCTTCTATTATTTCGAAAAACCGAGTTTACCATCGTAATCAGCTTTACAAACTGCAAAAAATCAGCATTTAAAATTTTCAAAACAGATTGAAATTTAATTTGACGACGTCGGAACTCAATTTCATATTTTCAGTGTGATTTAAAAGTTTAAAATGCTGATACAAGCAGATGTTGCTGATGATTATGATGATTAAATCAGAATTTCAAAAAAAGTTAAGATAAAACAAATATTTTTGGAAATTCGCTTCCATCACGCTAGCGAGACAGCTGCGTGTCGCGATTATAATTTTTGTCTATAGCTCCCGAACCATATTTTTCAGGCTATAACGGCCCATACGTTTTATTTGGTTTTAAGTACATTTATGCAAAATTTGATTAAAATCTCTGAACGAATTTTTTAACAATTTGTTTCGCAAAAAAGGGTTTCAGATATTTTTTTAAATTAAAAAAAATGGTCGGCGTAGACTCTGTTGGAAAATTAGATTACATGCCAAATTTCTTCAAAATCGGTCAGTTAGTTTAATCTCTAACTATATGTTCAGACACAGGGCAGACGATATATTCTTTATAAGAATGAGGCAGTCTGAAAAAATCGATTCATCGAAATCTGACGATCGATTTTTTCATGATTGCCATACTTTATATTTCTTACTGTAAAAAAATAGAAATGTCATAAATACGAAATACGTCAAAAATGTGCCGACTATTTATCGAGAGTAATATATTACGTATTTACGTATAATTCGTATACACAGTTAATGAAGACTATACAAATGACGATTAATATTTGCATTTGCATTCACTTTGATTTAGCCTGCTGTCAGATTGCCTAGGCCTACTTAATTACTGTGGCCTCACTCGTTAAATTTTGATTGGTTGTCTATGTATGTAGGACGATTTAGTTCTTACGGCATTCAGATTGTTAATTGCTGATCCGCCTTCAGCCAATAACGGCCTGCATTGAACTAAACTGAAAGCATTCTGCTGTTAGCGAATTTCCGTCGGAGAACCAACTATTGGAGCGACCATCATTGGAGGTGCTCCAAAAGGAGGTTCCAATTAGCGTTAAACCTAAAATAGGACCGGTAACTCCTTTTTTCCTTTAGAACCTACCTGAGTTCTCTGCGCATGTTGGCCCTATACGTTTCAATTTTATTTGAACATTAAAATAGGAAGGCAGAGAATCTAAAATTAATTTTATAATTTGTTAGTTTTATGCAGCTTTTACTGAGGACACTAATTTACCCAACAAGATAAGGATACAATCAGTAGTTCAATTAGGCCCTACTTGTACATTTAACACTAATTTAAACTCGTGGAAAATTATTGTAGTCATGTAAATGAGTGGCAGTTTGATTTTCTAACTGTATCGGATGAGTGAAATCTTGTTTTGGTTTATAGTCTCATCTAAGTTTAGCTGCAAGCTTGATATTTTCAATCTTTTATCAGCGTGAATACTTATTGTGTTACGGTAGCCTGTTTGTTTTTCATTTAACAATTGGTAGAAAAGGCTTATTCACATGTGGTACAAAATGGATCAAATCAAAATAAACTCTTAACTGTGCCAAATGGATCCTTTTTTTTGTTATTTTAAGGTGAGACCGCGGGGTCACGTAAAATGTTTTAAGGTTCTGAAAAAAAAGTTTCCTACAACGTTTTGTACAAAATTGATCCCAAGCTGTACAAAAATTGTAGGAAACTTTTTTTCAGAACCTTAAAACATTTTTCGTGACCTCGCGGTCTCACTTGATATCGATCAGTACACATTTTTTAGAAACCACAGGTCAGGATTAGCGATCATTTTAAGGTCCCAGCTCATACCATAATGGCCGCTTCAGTAGCTTATTTTCCAATAGAAAATCGTTAGTAAGTGAACACTTTCATGCATTTTTAGTTTTTTAAAGCGAATTTCCATCTGAAAAATTGAAGCTGTCATCATAGTAAGACCCAGACCTAAGGAACCATGAAAAGAGTGCGATCCTGACATCTGGATCTCCTTTTTAGGGATAGTTAATTTTGTGTGTGTGTGTGTGTGTGTGTGTGTGTGTGTGTGTGTGTGTGTGTGTGTGTGTGTGTGTGTGTGTGTGTGCGCGCGCGCAATTTTGGTCTAATTTACATCAATTATGGTAATAGCTTAAACAAGTTCATTAATTGACCAGCAAAATTCGCTCAACAATTTCAGAATGGCAGCTATTTCAAATTTTAAAAATTCGTAACTTTTTGACTTAATTGTTTTTGTAAATCTGTGACGAAAC
Source organism: Callitettix versicolor (assembly GCA_022606455.1). Lineage (NCBI taxonomy): Eukaryota > Metazoa > Arthropoda > Insecta > Hemiptera > Cercopidae > Callitettix > Callitettix versicolor. The sequence continues at coordinate 75,572,307 of CM040188.1, read as the reverse complement.
AGCGTTAGGATTAGATGCAAGATATAGGCATATTTATAAAGAGAGTAATTAGTGTCCATGTACCGCGCTAAAGAAGATAGCCTAGAAAGTACGTTTTTGTCAGAAAAAACTTGGCGATAGTTTACATAGCACTGCTAGAGCACAGAAAAATGAGTAAAACAGCCAGTAATTTACAAAAACGTCGTTAGTGGCTTGCGTTATTCAGCCACCGTTCTCCTCCAACGTCTCATCCAGTACTTTATTTCTTCCCGATGTTTATGTATTCAAACTCAAGATAAACAGTGCTACAGTTCAAACGCATAAGTGGATATAATCAACGATGATGAATTATTGTATTTATTGCTATAATAATACAAGCGCCTGCTACCAGCTATTGTAGTAAGCCTTTGTGTTGGATTAATCAGTGTTACCAACCTTAACAAATTGTATAAGACGTAGATAGATGCTTTCATACTTTTTTATTGGCGGTTAAAAACATGTTTTCATTTAGATATTCATATTTTTAAGACGGGTGAAAGTTGAATGATATCTTAATCACAATGACTTGTTCTATTTTTAGTTCTAGTCAGCGATTCGATTAGTATGTTTCGTCCTTCCAAAATCCTTTCTTCGTGCTGTAAGTTAGCCTATTACACACTACGGGTAAACCAATAAAGCTGTCCTAAATCTTCCGTTACATTTCATTATGAGGTGGCCCCAAGCATTGAATATAAACGTACTAGAAGAACAGCCACGATTATAAAAAAGCGTGCTCGATATTAACGCTTCAAGTCCAAGTAATTGGACTAACTGCCGCTACGAACGCTGCAAGTTGCAACGACAGGGGGTGGAGACGTTTGAGAAAAAGAGGCAGTACTATTATATATTTGACTGTTACTGAACACTTTCCCGCAATATGCCACTAGCAAGCGACAACTCTCATATCTCTCATAAGGGTTATCGTACTATTAAAAAAACTACTTTGTATTGAAAATACGAAAAAGGACACTGACTGTTATAAATTTAAAACTGTTTCGCTAATATCTATGAGAAAATTAACTGTTGTAGCGGCCATCATGGTAAGTCTTAGGCCTTGAACGCCGAGTCTGATGTCTATAACGCGTTTTGAGAAGTTATTAAATGTTTACTTAACATGCGTATTACTGTTTTTAAACAATTTTTCATTGAAACGACCATAATGATAAGACCCTTACCCATGTAATTAACGTATATCGTGACTTATAGAACACGTTTTTAAAAAGCAACTTAAATTTATGTGTGTAACCACTGAATATAAACTTACTACGGAGAATGATAACCCTTATGGGAGGTGTGAGCGCTCGCTGCTAGAGACATCTTGCGGAAAAGGTTAAACTACAGCTAAAATAGATACTAGTACATATCTTAGTGCACAAGTCTATTTTCTCAAACGTCTCCGCTCTCCTGTCCTTGCAGCTTGCAGTGTTCGTAGCGGCAGACGCCGCAAATACCGAGCACACTTTTTATAATGGTACCTGTACTTCTAGTACGTTTATATTCAGTGTTACTGGCCTCCTTCAGAAGTCGCCATCTGTCTGAGTCTCCTGCAGCAATCCACCAATCCGATATTAAAATGCTTTGGCATCTCCCATTGGCCTATCTTAGTCTCGACCGTCCACTTGTTATTTCCCCTCCGGCGTCAGGGAATATATTTCTTGACGATGTTCTCATCCATTTTGACAATGAGGCCTGCCCAGCGCAGTCTTGCCAATTTTATACACTTCACTATATCAGGCTATACAGTGCATCCAGCTGGTTATTGTATCTGTTTCTCCATAAATCTCCACCCTTCACTGGACCATAAACTTTTTCAGTATTTCCTTTCTAACACCAGCAGTTGTGTTTCAGTTGTCTTTGTCATAGGCCATGTTTCCGCACCATAAACAAGCACTGGGCGTGTTATTGTTTTGTACAGTGACAACTTAGTGGCTTTTGTTAATAAATGACTTTTGATGTATCTCTGCAATCCACAACAGCACCTATTTGCATTTATAATTCTGTGCCTTACTTCCTCGTTTAAATCATTGTCTCGAGTCACTATTGATCCCAGATATTTAAATTGCTGGATTGCTTCTATATTGTGTCCCCATACTTGATAGGTTGGTCCTTATACTTACTACCAGTCAGTATATATATTGTTTTACTGATGTTAATTCTTAGTGCCACGGTGTTGGCAGGTCTTCCCAGCGACAGACAAGAAAACATCTCTAACCGCTGCTGTGCTACGTCCGATAATGTTCGTCATCTGCATGAGCTAGTAGTTGTATAGACTTATATACAGTTCCACCTACCTGGTGGCGGCCATTCAGAACTTATAAAAAAACCATGTTTTCTTATATTTTACAAAAATCTGATATTACTGTAATTAGCTTTAAAATCAAACACGGGAAATCGTTGTCAGTGAGATTTTAAAATGCAGACTTTGGTAAAATCAGATTTACGACAAATTTAAGATAAAAAAGTTATGATTTACTAAATAGTTTTTGAATTCGTATCCTGCAAGACAGTCAAGTACCGTGATAGGCCTAGTTTTAGTTTTCCTAGAAGTGATATTTTAAAAACGTCTTGAAATAATGGAACATAAAAACACAATCTAGACAATTTACCTTAACATCTGCAGTGTTACACGTTTGATATGGTTTGAGAAAACGGGTTTGAAAAAATTTCCGTGATATAACAGGCTAGACAGAAAAAGACCTCTTAGTACAAGACAGCCAAGTACCGTGATAGGCCTAGTTTTAGTTTTCCTAGAAGTGATATTTTAAAAACGTCTTGAAATAATGGAACATAAAAACACAATCTAGACAATTTACCTTAACATCTGCAGTGTTACAAGTTTGATATGGTTTGAGAAAACGGGTTTGAAAAAATTTCCGTGATATAACAGGCTAGACAGAAAAAAAACCTCTTAGAAACAGTGATAAGATAATGCAGCCTAGTCTGCATTTAACATGTTTATGTAGTCTAATGATGGTTACAACAGCAATAAAGTCATTTAAGTTAGACTTTTATTTGAAAAAGCAATTTTAATAACTTCCTATTTCATGCGCACGTATTCTTTTACGTAACCGATGTTTTGCATCAAAACCGCACGCAGCTGTCTCGCTGACTGGATAAAATTAATTTTCCAATTTGTTTACATCGCGTAAACAGCATTTGTTACGTAAAGTAAACGAAGGTTTTGATAAGCGAATGTCAAATTTGGCACACAAATGGAAATCAAATCTTCAAGGAAAGTGTAAAGAAGAAGCTAAGAGTTTTTTTTAAGATTTGGAAGTAAGGTATTTTAACACGGTTTAACGATTTCGCAGTCGCGCGCGGGCTCGCGTTTTATCTTTCCATTGAATTTTATAAGTTCAGGATTAACGGCTATATGAAGATTTTTATAAAATCTTTATCATTTTAAAAAAATGGATCCCGTGAGACAAAACCTTTTGGAAAAACTGGTCTAGATAGCAAGCTGAACCCCTAAATTGGATTGATTAGTGTGCAGACAGTATTCGTTTCATTTAAAGTTGTAATGAAGGTTTAATCTACTTTTCCAAGTTAAATTAAATCTAATTACTAAAGTAGAGCGCAGTTGGAATCTAATTAACAGGATACGTAACGATCAGCGTATATTGCTAAACGCGGAAGCGTGACTTGGACTAAAAATGGCGACAGTAAATTAACTATATGAGAGCCTTATATCGATATTTTGTTGTGCGAATTTTAAATAAATCATTTCAATTGTAATAGAAATATTTAGTCTTAAACATTGTTCATGACAAGTAATATATTAAACACGTTTTAGTTAAAATACAATAATTACGTTAGCTGTTTGTGTTCCTAGTAGTTAAACACACAAATATCTGAATATTAATGATTAAAATTCAGTCATCAATTTTCAGTCATCGCAAACAGTGGCAACAGCTTCAGTTGGAATAGTATTACCGCAGGAACAGCTGTGGTGCAAAAACAGCTGTTAGGTAAACATTACCTCCACCCCACCCCGTATTACTGTAGCGTAACATTTTTCCCGGGTTACTGTTTGAAATTATGACTTCATACTAGCGCCCAATACTAAAACTATCCAATACAAAAACATTTAGGCCTATACTTCTTTTATTTTTTTATTTTTGTTTTTTTGTTTAATATTTAGAAAAATCCGATTAAAAAGTATTTTTCTCCCAACGTAACATTTATACCTCATTTTTACATTTTTGTTCTTTTAGGGGATGAATTAATTGTTCGTACATTAAAATGCTGTCCGTATAAAAATGCTGAAATATGTGTTTCATTATTTGTGTTTCAGAAAATGTATGTAGAATATAGGATTAAAAAGTTTTTTTCCAATGCAAAATCATTTTTACATTTTCCACCCCCTTTTAATCCCTCTAGGGGATGAATTTTGTAAAATGGTGAACATTGAATTTCATTACTTGTGTTGTAAAGTAATTATGTTTCAAGAAGATCCGACCAAAAATATATATTTTCCAATGAAAACAGTTTTACCCTATTTTAAGCCCTTTAGGGGTTGAATGTTGAAAAAATCGTTTCTTAATACTCCCCTACATAATGGTACTAAGGTACTCTGAAAATTTCAAGTCTCTAGCTATTATAGTTTCGGGTCGCCTCGGTGGCCTAGTTGATAGCGTATTGGGCTTTCACCCCGAGGACCCGGGTTCGATTCCCGGCCAGGGCTTGGTATTTTCATACGCTATAAATCATCCCATCGTCTGCATTAGCCCAAGTGTGCACAACAGTCGGACGTTAAAAAAAAAAAAAAAAAAAAAAAAATATATATATATATATATATATATATATATATATATATATATATATATATATATATATATATATATAGTTTCGGGTGTGCGTTGATCAATGAGTGAGTGAGGACTTTGCCTTTCATGTATAGAGATGTTATTGCCTCCGGGAATAATAAATGGAAGTCCAGGCGTTTACAAAGTCAGTCGCGGGCTGACAAGGCACTCTCCGGTTTGGAATGGAGGTGCAAGTAAAAAGTCCATTCGTTTATTTATTTATTTTTAAAAGTTGGCAGGATTCTCCTATCCTAGCAACTTATGGTGTATTGTAGAGTTTTTCCGGGTGTTGGTAGGCTGTCCTGTAATAGTTCTTTATGTGGTGGATAATCCTCCTCGATGTTCTGCAGTGTAACCAATTTCTGTATTTACACTCACAATTATGGCACGAACCATAATTTCTAAGAAATTCATTGTTAAAACTAGAGAAAGAACGCGCCAATGTGGACGGGAGATGCGACGTGGTGGGCCGACAGTAGTGCGTGGCTAGAAATGTGATAATCTAGCGTATATTAGCCGGTGAACCAATAAGAAGCGAGTATTGGGAGAATTATGAACTCGGTTCGCAGGCGTAGGCTGTTTGAAAGCCGGGAGAGAAGTTCGGCAATTTAGCGTGGATGTTTTTCGGTGTTAGTAAACGGAACTAGTTGTGCGATGACAAACTAATAAAATCTGTCAACAATTAAAGTTAATTGTTTAGTTGTTGCTAAGCAAATGTTTTAAATAAATATTCAGTCCAGTTCATCTACTGCGAGTGTACTCGTGTGTTTGTGCTGATGATCAGATATACTCTGATTAATGACAGGTCTTGTAGTTTGCCGTGATCAGCTGGTCTAGAGGCTACACTATGTTTGTGCGAGTCTAGGGAGGTTTAAACATCTTGGCCGGGACTCGCCCTGGCTGGGACTTTAGCGTCGGGACACTGCACGGCTTGGACTATAGCATGGCCGGGACTTGCATTTTGGCTGGGCGGTAACGGTCTGGACTTGGATGCCTTGGACTTCTCAGGCCGAGGCGGACACGGCTGGTCCATGATTACCGGGCCTGGCACGGCTTGGACAAGCTTGGCCGGGACTTGTACGCGGCTTGACACTAAGGATCGGGCCTTGACGGGCTTGGCCTATATAGTTATGTTTAAGCCTTACTACGGGTTGTGCTTGCACGGTTGGTCTCGCCAGACTTGGCTGTCCATGGCAGTAGTGATTAATGTTATCTTTATACATCAATAATAAACAACAAACATAACCCTTCTATGTACGTTCTTGCCTGAAAGGAAGAGATCTCAGGTTTGACCATGGGCAAAGTAGGAAGATACTTTGTGATATTTTCTCTTATAATGCATCTACTTATTATTTTATATTTTATAGTCACTACTAGGTATCATTTTCTTACTATATGAAGTTTAAAAAAGGTTTGGTGATTGTTCAAAAAATGTTTGAGGTTTTGATGAATCTATCAGTTTTCAGTTGCCTGAATTAAAAGAAGTATTTTTTTACTTAACGCCCGATTGTGTGTGCACATCGCTAAGCACTAAACTAGTTGACAGATTTTGATAAAATTTGGCATGTAGGTCAGATTTGTCCTATTAACTTGAGACCAAAAAGTGTTAAAGAAACAGTTTTTAAGGCCATTTTGATGAGAAAACTGTTAACAACCGATTTTTTTCAAAATCGGTTCTAACGATTTCCATATATTTTCAAAAATTAAAAATGGATGTTTGATTTTCCCATATTTCGGGACGATTTCTTTGATTAAATTTTTTTGTAAAGCTATTTCTTTGTTAACAATATTACGAGTAAAAATATCGTTTTTTAAATAGGCATTACTAAAGCGACATTTTCATTATTCGAGGTTTTTCTTCGTCCAGACCGTATTTTATTAGCAAATTTCGATTGTACGCAGCCATCATGGTAGTACCCAGACCCAGGACCTTTAAATGAGCACGCTCACGTTCGTAATTCTAGTCCAATTTGATTCAAACTTGGCGCAAAAATCAATTATGTTAATAGCTTGGACAAGTTCGTTAACCAGCAAAATCGTTCAACAGTTTCAAAATGGCGGTCATTTTGTAAGTAAAGTAAAGTAAAAATTTATTACTTTTTAACTAAAATTGTTTAACTAAATTAGCATTTTGAATCTTCAAACTCCGTTAAAATTAAGAAATTTAATTGGTCATGGTTCGTTTTTGTATTTTCAGTGTAATTAAAAATGCTGATGTACACAGATTTTATGCTGATTTCGATAGTGAAATCACAATATCAAATGGAGTAAGGAAAGACAAATATTTTCGGTAATTCGCTTATATCACGTCAGCGAGACAGTTGGTGGTGTTCTAAATTCCATTTTCCGTCTTTAAAAATATTTAACGTTTTTAGTACACCAATAATCTTTCAAGGCTCAAAAAAACCTGTCATAAATATCATTGAGTTATAGAAATATAAAACAGATGTTTTCAAGTATCAGCTGACTTTATTTTGCCATTTCTGGCAACACAAATTTCAATACTTTTTAGGCTACGTATTTTGAGGAAACTGTGACACCATAGTCTCCGTATCACAATAAAGTAGGTTCAGTAATGGCATGTAGGCTATGGAGCATGGGCTTGTACTAGTTCAGTTGGCCTTTTCTGTTTTATTGGCTCTTTACCGTTTCAGTTAAATGCCGTTGTTACTCTATTTTCTCTCCTTATACGGTGAAGATGACCGATAAAATCACAGCTGCGGTGAAACTAACGCAGTAGGCTTATTACGAAATAATTAGTATCTACTAATTATTTGTGTGTGTATTCAAAAATTGTATTAAATAATTAATGTCACGCCTCGGCGATGATAACCTTAAAGGTTTTTCGCCGGAAAAAAATATAAATAATTAGTTAAGCATATGAAACTGTGATCAGTTAATAAAAGTAGAAATAAGCTTTTATCTATTTAATTACAAGAAAGTAAAACAACTAGGCCTTAATTATTGGTTATACAGTAGTAAAGTAAACAATATGTTATTTATAAATACCAATAATAGGCTAACTTTTATTTCACGTAATTTTCAGTATTCCTTTATTATTGTAAAACAAAGAGCATATAACACTGAGCACAGAGCAGGGAGCAGGATAGTTGAAGAGCAATCAACTGTTCAGTGCTCAGTACTAAGTCGTGTTCTCAGTAGCAGTGATAACATTCACTGTCTCACGTCTATTGCAGCCCCTGTGGTAACCATCGATTCCCGGTAAGTACTGACATTTGCTAGGATTCTGTTTTTTAGCGAATTTTAATTGGAAAATAACGGCCATCATGACCCAGACACTGGAACATTGAAATAAGCACTTATATAGATCACTTTTTAAACGGTAGTTAAAATTTATATATTTTTATATACGTGTTAATGAACTCGGCACAAATTGGTAATAGCTTGGACAAATTCGTTCAACGATTTCAAAATGGCGGCCATTTAGGATGTTTAAAAATGCGTAACATTTTTGTGACTTTACCGTCGTAATCGGCTTTAAAAACTGCATAAATTAGCATTTTGAATTTTCAAAATAAGTTGGAATTAAGAAATTTAATTTGACAGCGGTCAAGGTTCATTTTTATATACTTTCCAAAAAATTTTAATGGTGTTCATGATAGGTGAATCAGAGTTTCATTTTTTTTTCCCGGCGAAAAACCGTTCAGGTTATCATCGCCTAGTCACCTGAACGGTTTTTCGCCGGGAAAAAAAAAGAGTTTCTAAAAGAGGGTGAGTTTCTTTTATGCACAAAAAATGTATAAGTTTTTAGAACATTTTTAAAAATATTTGGAATTACCCTTCGGAAGTGGAACAGGATTACAACATTTACATATTTTTGAATTAGGTAAACGGTGGCAAAACGTTACAAAAAATGTCTCACATTCAGTTCTTTCTTTAAAAAAATCAACAACTTTTCCAGGAAATTTGGACAAGAGATCGGTACGTTACGTCAGCTCTCCAGATTCAGAAGGCATTGTTTTACTCAGTACGTCACAGATTTAGGTTAGGTCTACTTTGTCATTGCGTCATATTTAATAGTCTAGGCTTCCATTTTAGATAACTGAAAGTGCACACAGTCTTCTGTTTACCTTTTAATGTAATCTTGTGTTTGTTTTTGATTAAAGTTGTATTTGCCAGTTTAATTTGGTTAAAGCTTCCCTTCTGACGGACATTTTAAATGAAACAGTTCGTAAACATTGCTTTTAATGTATATTTTCTAAAGGGGGACAGAGCAGTAATATATAGCCTACAATGTGTGTGTGTGTGTGTGTGTGTGTGTGTGTGTGTGTGTGTGTGTGTGTGTGTGTGTGTGTGTGTGTGTGTGTGTGTGTGTGTGTGTGTGTGTGTGTGTGTGTGTGTGTGTGTGTGTGTGTGTGTGTGTGTGTGTGTGTGTGTGTGTGTGTGTGTGTGTGTGTGTGTGTGTGTGTGTGTGTGTGTGTGTGTGTGTGTGTGTGTGTGTGTGTGTGTGTGTGTGTGTGTGTGTGTGTGTGTGTGTGTGTGTGTGTGTGTGTGTGTGTGTGTGTGTGTGTGTGTGTGTGTGTGTGTGTGTGTGTGTGTGTGTGTGTATGTATATGTATATATATATATATATATATATATATATATATATATATATATATAAATATATATGACACTATAATATATATATAATATATATATATATAAAACAGTGACACTGAATTAAGAAAACTAAAGTTTGAAAGCAATCGGCAACGGGTAAAGATAAAACACAATTTTCAAGAGTTTGTGAACCAATTAGCCATATTGACTATTCCTCAGAGATTAAATTAGATTATAATACTAGATGAAGGGATTATAAAACCCCTGCCACTGCGATCGACGGAGTTATTACGCAGTACGTAAGTAAGTTCCGTTGGTGCCGTTAGTAAGTTCCAACAATCCGCTGACTAGTTCATCCTGTTGTTGGTCCCTAGGGTCCTGCAAACCAAAAACCCTTAGCCTCCTTCTAACAAAGTCTCACGATCATAAATTATGTGTTCTGCAGTTTCCTCTTTGTACTACATTACCACGGTTTCTCCGCGGTACATACCTATCCTCAGACCACAGTGTCCTTTATGGAGTTGTGCTGTGCCCAAGACGTCTGCCGCCCCTGTAAGTCCTCCATGAAGAACCTCACCCAAGAGGCATTTGCTGTGGTAATGCCCATGAAGGTTATCCTATTTGCCTTGTGGTGCTTGTTAATCCACCGATAGCAGAATCGGACAACGATAGAGCCGTCTTTGGTCCAATAAACTGCAGATCCTAGTCCAGCCAGCCGGTCTGCCTCCTCATTACCTCTCGACTTTCTTATGCCTCGGAACTCAGTGAAGAGTAACTCGTTGTTTATTTTCGATTCACTTCCATCTCGTACGACATTTCACAATAGCTGCGAGGACGTCTGAATCCTCTCAACAGGTGCAGGTGGTCTACACCCCCCCTGCGGGGCCATACATATATTTACCAACAGGTACATATAAAAGATAACAACCACAATCAGAAGTATAATTATTTTTACATTTAACAATTGAATATAAACATACAAGAATGATAATCCTTATGAGAAATATGTGAGCGCTCGCTGCTGGTGGCATCTTGCGGGAGTGTTCAAATACAGTTAAATAGGTACTTAGCCTATTATTTTCTTAAACGTCTCCATCTCCTGTCCTTGCAGTTTGCAGCGTTCGTAACGGCAGATAGTCCAATTACTTGGACTTCAGCCGCTTATATCGAGCACTGTACGTCTAGTACGTTCATACACTGATTTAACTGACTTTCTGACTAATAGTCGAAAACAGATTTTCGAACTGTATGTTATGAATGATTTTTTTCTTTTTGGTTCATAATCCACCCAAGCTAGATATTTTCAATCCTAAATCAGCTTGAGTATCCTAAATCAGTAATCCTAAACCAGTCTGTTACGATATTTGTTCTTCATGTTGTTACATCTATCTATTGATAAAGCCTGTAGATAGTAAAGGCTTGTACAAGTTTATAAGTTACGCAAAAAGTATCAAATACCTTAAAGCTTTCTCGGTCACTTTGTACAGTCAACCGAGATTCGGTCTTTGTGAATTTTCGCGTATTTTCACAACATTACTTATTAGAATCCTTTTTTGTTTGTGAATCTGGGGACCCCTAATAAGCGCAGGACCGCCTGTGGATCGCCTTTTCGGAACCAGGGACCTAAAACACGTTTGAACGTTCAGAAATTCATAATTAGCTCACCTAACCTTACCGGATTTAGATGATAATTTACGTAATATGTGTCGCTGATCAGTTGCCTTATCGAACAGGCTTCGGTGCAATTAACACTAATGGCGCATCTAACCACGACAAAGGCAAGGCGTCAGTTAACATTCCAATTCAGAGATGGAACTGTTCGCATACGTACAGAGGTTCCTGTTATATTAGCGTAGAGGTGAGGCCTTGAATGCTATCACTGCTACTGAGAACACTGTTCTTAGCACTGAGCAGTGAGCAGTTGTGATGCTATTCAACTACCCTGCTCTCTGCTCTCTGCTCAGTATTGTCTGCTCTTTGTTTTACAATAATAAAGAAATACTGAAAACAGTGAAAAAACTTAGTGTATTGGTGTTTATTAATTAATAACATAAAGCTGTTTTATTTACTTTTAATTAAATAGATGAAACGCGTATTTCTACTTTTATTAACTGATCATAGTTCAAGTGCTTAACTAGTGGTTTAAAAAAACAAAAATATATTATTTATATTTCTTATTTTACTGAGTCAAAGGTTTCTTCTTCTTCTTCTTCCTTCCCTTATGCCATTGGCGTCGGGGCCTCTGAAAATGCCTTCCATACTCGTCTGTCGGTTATTAGACGTCTCATTTCCCTCTTATTCTTTCTTTTCCTTCTTCCCAGATCCTTTATTGTGCCCATCCATGTCACTCGTGGTTTTCCTCTATTTCTGCTTCCAATCGGTTTGGCTTCCAAAATATTTTTCGGGATCTCTCTCTCTCTTCATTCTATTGACGTGACCGTACCACTTCAATTGCATTTTTCCCAGTTATTCTATTAATGGTTCCAGTCTTAATTTTTCTCTAACTCTAACATTTCTTTCTTTGTCGAATCGAGTTTTATCGACCACCCGTCTTAGGTATTTCATTTCTGCTGCTGTTATTTTACTTGCAGTTCTGGATGTAATTGGCCAGCTCTCAGACCCATAGGTGAGCATAGGTAGGTACACTTTATGTATTACCATTTTGGTATAGATATAGTTTTTGAAGATGGAGGTTCTCCGAAACGCGTCAACAAAAGTAGAATTGACGAAGCTAGGGAAGGCAGATCATTATACTCAACATAGTGACAATAATCCTAGCAGAAAAGAAGAAGAATATAAAAAGAACACCATTTTGGTGTTTGTGCTTATTTCCTTCTTGCCTATGATTGTGTTTTTAATCTGGTGGTACGCATTACTTGCTTTTTTGACCCTTTTTTCACTCCCTGGTTAATTTTCCCATTCTTCGTGAATATTGTTCCCAAGTATACATATTCATTCACATATTCCAATTTCACACCTTTAACTTCTGTACCTTTCATCAATGTTTCGTCTTTCCCAACATACATAACTTTGCTGATTCATAGGTTTATATTTGTTAAATTTTTATATTTATTTTTGCTTCAAATACACTACTGTGAAAACATCTAAAAGTTTTTCCTTTTATTTTGATTACACTATTACTTTATTATTATTTTTTAAAATTATAATATTTATTTTGAACAAAATCATTCCTAGGCAATTTAATTTATTTCTGATAGACTACATAATATTTATGTTACGAACCGTAGCTTATATATATATATATATATATATATATATTTTGCATAATAATTAATTGTCCGATCTTATTTTACTAATTTGACAATATTTCTCTGTTTTCGTTTTAAAATTTGTTAAATATGTTTCATTAGCGTAATAAACATCACTGAGCAGTGAGCAGTTAGCGCACGGCAGCACGTTGTCTTATTAGTAAACTGTTCTCTAAACTGTGATTAAATCACTGTTACTGTTCACTGCTCAGAGCATTCACTGCCAACAGAAAAACATTCAATCCCACAGCTACTTGAGCGGGTTTACAAACAGGAAGTATACGACCTTGGCTCGTTTCCATGGTTTTATGACGTCACAGTTAAAGCAGATGCCAAAATTTACATTTAACCGTCTGTTTTGTTTGTCTTTAAAAACCGACGTGGCATTGTTTCCCTTTCGTTTTTTTGTTTTAAACAGGACTGATGGTGTACAAACATTACGCATTATGTGCGGTTTGAAATATATAAACAAATAAAACCATAATTTCTCATAAGTCGTTTCATAAAGTTTTGCTAAAATTTGATTCAAATTAAAAATGTGTAGCTCAGCTCAGTGTACCCAATTTGAAATAAAGTTTACAGCCCGAGAGTTAATTGAGAAAAAAACAAACCTTACGGTCACAGATTTCCGAAAATTTAGTTTCATGTAAAAATAAAATCAAAAGTTACATAAGACGTACAAATAAATGTCTTTCGGCTTGATTAATTCGGCTCATTCGTTTTGGATTAATTAGCTGATTTTAGTTCATTTCACCGATCAGCTGTTTACAGTTTATTGCTAGCGAACAGGTTATTGAAACAGATTATTATCAGAAAAGGGGAAAAACACCACTGATTTACTTAATATTAGAATTTTTTTCTGAAAACAAAAATTCTTTGAAACTAATTTATAGATATTTTTAATATTGTTAACACAAACACATTTTTTAACCCCAAACGAAGCACTGTTCAGCCAGTTCCGCTCGATCTCTTTTTCAACTCAACTGTTTGGCATTTGGTTTGTGCTTTACACAGTGTTTGCCAAAAACACATTGACCTATTTTTTCGAACTTTGTTACGAAAGTACCTTGTACAAAGCTCGAACGACCAGTGTGTAAGATTGTGACGAGTGTAAGTTGCTGGCTATTTCCTGTAATACTGGCTGAACGGCAAGACCTATCATAATTTTGACAGCTTCATGGAAAAGAGCTGCCAAAAAAATTGAGTTTCCAAAAAAATTGGTTCAGGATTTTTTTCTCAATAATACAATTACGGGTTAAATTGACGGAAAAGTTACGAGCGCTGTCTTGGAGGCCAGGCAGTTGTTTAAGAATATACTGCGAGGTATACTGTTCTGTGATGTGACTAAAAATATCACATGGAATATCAGTTGGAAGTTTTTTGTCCAGTACAACAAAACAGTTTGCAAGTTCGGCTCAAATTTTAAATTATATGTGTAGTATTTCTGCTGAACGATACAAGCCTGTTGTACAGGGTGGTCCACGGGAAACGGACGTTTTCGAATCGCGTTTTACTCGACAACTGGTGGAGGGTGAGACCCGCGGTGGACATCACTCAAAGCCCCATTTCATGCCATTTAGTCGCTAATATGCCACTGTGGACAAAAGATCATCGCGTGTTTGCGTACGATACTTTTGTAAAAGTGGCGAGTCCGTGGTTGTAACTCTACGATACTTCAGGAATCACTTTCTTATCGGGCGTCATGGTGAAATACCGAGTCGCAATACCATTTTAAGGTGGGTGAATGCATTTAGATCTAAGGGATCTGTTATGAAAACAAAGCCACCTGTCCCCACTAACTCTGGATAGAGTGAGAGAGGCGATTCAGCGCAGTCTCGGCCGTTCTAATAGGCGTCACGCTATGGAACGGAATGAGTAAGAGCCCAGTAAAGCTTATCTTGCACAAGGATTTAGGGTTACCCGTAAAAATTATGATTGTACAGGAGTTAAATGCTGCAGATCATCAACAACGTCTCACGTTTGCTGAGACAATGTTAAACATATTTGAATATTATGAGGAGCTGACAATTTTGATGAGTGAAGAAGCTGATTTACATTTGAATCGGGTTGTTAATAAGCAGAAATATTGTTATTGGGCTTTGGAAAATCCTCGTGTGCTACAGCAGAGATCATTTCACAGTCCAAAAGTGACCGTTTGGTGCGCTGTAGGAAAGTGTGGGATTTTTCGACCGTTTTTCTTTGAAGAGAATGAAATTACTGTGACTGTGACTTCCAATAGATACGTGAATATGATAATAGACATTTTTAGGTCAGAACTCGAAAGATGAGAAATCAACATGGATCACGTATGGTTCCAGCAAGAAGCAGCTACTGCTCATACGGCTGCAGCTTCTATGGCTGCAGTTCGAGCGTTGTTTCCTGAGCCAATGATCTCACGGTTTGGTGATGTTGCGTGGCAACCTATCCATGTGTGCAATTTATTCCTGTGGGGTTACCTTGAGGCACATGTTTACAAAGAAAAACCACGTACTTTGGAAGAATTGAAGGCCGCAATAAGAAACCAAACTGAGCTAATCAACGAACAATTATTGGGCAGAGTGGAAGCAAATTTTCGAGAAAGACTGGAGATGTGTGTGCGTCACAACGGTCGTCATTTGGGTGATGTAGTTTTTAAAAATTAAAGTAATGTAATTTTTTTTAAATGGCATAACTTTACCTTCATTTCTGCATAAATAAAAATTATTTGTTTTAGAACTAACGAAGCAGTGATTTTTTCAAAACCATCCGTTTCCCGTGGACCAACCTGTATAATCGATATCAGTGTGGTTACATAATGGTTACATAACGTACTGATGTTTGGTAAATTGACGGGTTTTTTGTTTATGTAAATCGTTGTTGTACATTTTCCGATTGCAATACAGGAAAAGCAGATGTTTTGAATGTCACATTGACCGTGAGAACACCTCATTAATATGTTTCGATCCTATTAAAGCCATTGTGCAATTTCTATACGTTTATTTTTAGAGATTCATCATAATATAAGTTATCTGAAACAAGTACAACCAGTGATAGGCGACTACTGATTCTTTTGTTGGCCGGAATCGGTTTTTTGTGACTTGAAGGTCGTATGTGTCATTAAGGTTGATAAGTAGTGTTGGATTTAAAAATATGGAACGTTACTATACAGGGTGGAACAATAGTGCGCTTTGCAACAGCTTTTGTTCAAAACAACGGAAAGTGTTTATCAGGGATGTCAAAATTTTAGATCTGCATGATTCGCGAGGCAACACTGATATAAGCTCAAAATTAATGCATCATAGTCGTAACAGACTGGAGTTGTTAACAACGCTAAGAAACTGCTGTGTTGGTGATGAAAAAAAGTAATTTAATCATAGATATTTCACCATTTTAACTTGAATGTTTTTCTATTCATAAATCCTGTAAATACGTACTGCAGCCAATTACAACTCGTTTTCCTAACAGTGTATTATGGTAATCAGTGTTGTTAGGTTGTAAACTTGACAGAACAAATAATTATCCTAAGCAAGTACCATTTTATCTACGCCTACTTTCTACTTTGAATATGTTATTTGTGGGATTTGGGAATTTTAGTTTGTAGATAAGAACAAACGACTTATAAATTCTATTCAGGCTAGAACAAAAGATTTCGTCAATAGTCACTTAGCTGCTGTGACGTCACAACCGTCATGAGCAGCGAGCACCCTTCTGTGTTCATCCCTTCGTTACGACTTGTACAGGGTGTTAAAAAAACGGAATCGAATTTGTGATCACTATTATGAAATAAGTTTATTGTGTTCAGATCAAAATATTTGGCAGATATTTTTTTAAACAATATTTCTTCTTAATGTCCTTACTTTATGCTAGGTATTCCCGGTTGCAAGAACGTTCATTAAATTATTTAAAAGACCTTTACATTGAAATTCACTTTAAAGCCTTATTAAACATAGAAATAACAGCATTCAAGCTTTAATCTGTGTTAAAATAATTGACATATGCAGTTCCTTTAAACAATGCTTGGATATATTAGTATAGGTTATGTTTTACAATCGATAAAAGTGCTTATTGTTTTATAGTGTTTTTGTTAAACTTCAGTTTTATATAACCATTAATTTTTGTGCAAAGCAGATACTTTTTTATAGTTTGTAATTATTTTGATTTGAAAATACATTTTTTTGTTATTTTAAGGCGAAAAGCACATTAAGGCTATTATCGCCTTCCTAAATGTAGCCTAAGTGTGAGTGTAAAGTGTTAAAGTCGTAATTGTAGTGTTGTATATGTAAGTGTGTGTTAGAATCGGGTACCGCGAGGGACGTCTAAATGCAGCTCAATAGGTGCAGCTAGTCTGCACTTCCTGCTGAGGTTTGAAAATATAAAAACAGAAACAATAGGCCTGCTACTAGAAACAATAAAAAACGTAAACAAATGACATAACCTTCAAAACAATTGTTCAAGTAATATGAAATTGGTCAGCTGTTCGTCGGACGGCCATCTTACCAGCCGTTATACAGTCCTTAAATTTAACAAAGTTTTAAACATCCTTTACGTAAATGGATGTTCTTGCAACCGGGCATGAGACTAAGAAAGACGTGGGATTGGCGTTAACGGAAAGTGTAAAGCTTACGGCAGTAATTGTGTTTTGAGCCTACGACCTTGAAGTGAGCAGTTCAGGATGCAGAAGAGTGACATTGGGCAGTTATTATGTACAGGAGGAAATTGAATCACGTCATCCTTCACCAGCTTAAAGTGTGACAGATCGTTACCAGTTCACTGCCTCCATTCTTCTTTGAGGCAATGACCTGTTGGTAATCTTAACCTAACCTAACATTTAAAGATTTAAAATTAGACTTTACACTGCATACTTTATTGCTGATTATAATAGTGTAAACAGATTGTCAGACGATTTAAGACCTGGAGTTCAAAGAAAACCTTTTCCACGAAATTTTTACGAAAAATTTTATTGTTCCTTTCTTCGCGAAGCGGCAAATCATAGGTTTTGCCGTTCAGTTAATATTACAGGAAATAAGGTGTAACTCAAATTATTAAATCAGAGCCCTTCATCTTGAAACGGAAGTAAATAGGAAAAAATGTTACACGTACGTCTTTTGTGCATTAAACGAAGTATCTTCGTACCAATGCGAGTGACCGAAACTGCGTTACCGTTAAGTCAGAGGCCGCCATCTTGAAACGGAAGTAAATAGGAAAAAGTGTTACACATTCATTATTTGGGCTTTGCACAAGTTGTTCGCAACATATAAAACAATCGGTGAGTGCGTACGGCTAACACTGTAAACACTCGTCATTGCAAATCAGACGCCGCCATCTTGAATCGGAAGTAAATGGGAAAAAATCTTAGAATACATCCTACGAGCTTTATACAAGTTACCTTTGTACCAAATTTCAAAATGGTCAATGCGTTTGGCTAAAACTGCGTACACTCTCATCTTTAAATCAGAAGCCGCCATCTTGAAACAGAAGAAAATGGGGGAAAATTTAACACGTCATTTAGGCTTTATACAAGGTATCTTCGTACGAAATTTCAAAACAATCGGTTGTTCAATGCGTTGGGCTAAAACTGCATACATTTGTTATTGTTAAGTTAGAGACCACCATTTTGAAACGGACGTGAGTAGGAAAAAATCTTACTCATACGTCGTTCGGACTTTATGTAAGGTAACTCTTTAACAAATTTCAAAACAGCGGTCAGTGCGTTTGACCAAAACTGCGTGACGAACAAACACAAACTAAATGCTGAATGGTCGAGTTGGAAATAACACAATTCGCTTCTGTACGTAGAATGGGTTTACATAACGTGTTGCAAATTTTGTAAAAGTTAGCAAGCTGTGTTTGGGTTTAACGTAAATTTGAATAAAGTGGAATGTCAAGCATAGAGGTAAATAAATGCAAATTACTTTGAAATTTAACGAACAGTAAAAGCGTCTGTGCAGAGCTAATGACACGTGACTGTACAGTGTACACTCACAACTTGTAGGCTGCTGTATAAACAATGTTTGTGGATGCTGGATGCAGTACAGTCGGGGATTAAGAAGTGTGCTAAAAATAACTCACGATCAGAGAGGTTGAAATCCTTTCTTTGTTTTACTGGCGTATTAACAGAGACTCTATACCACGTATTGAGAGGATTTAGATGTCCCTCGCGGTACCCGAGACTAACACACACTACACTTAAGACTTTAACACTTTACACTCACACTTACATTTAGGGAGGCGGTTATAGCCTCAATGTGCATTTCGCCGTAAATAAAAAAAAAAAAAAAAAATTTTTTTCATTAGGCTTATTTTGTTTAGACGTACTTCTTAATTACCCAGCTTTTTAAAGCCCTTTCGTTCAAAATTGGTTTACAAAATTGAGTAGAAAATATTCAGGGGCCGAGAGTAAATTGAAAAAAATACAATAATCCATGACGAACAAAATGTGATTTCATGGTTATAATCAGCGTTAAATTCTGTAAGGTTACAGAAATGAACTCTTGCTGCATTAAGTTATTAAAAACAACTGATCATTAGAGGTGGGACTGCCAATGCTATCACTGAGCAAGGAGCAGTGTGATCTCTTCAACTACTCTGCTCTCTGTTTCTCTGCGTGCTAACTGCTCGGTGTTGTCTGCTCTTTGTTTTACAAGGAACTTAAGCGCGCAAAGCGTAAGTGGTAATAAAAGTATACTGAAAGTTATATGAAATAAAAGTTAGTCCATTATTTTTGTAAACGTAAAAGTTAGTCTGTTATGTCAAGTAACATATTGTTTATTTGACTATAACTAATAATTAAGGGCTATTTGTTTTATTTTATTTAATGAAATAGATTAAAAGCGTATTTTTACTTTTATTAATTGTTCATAGTTTCCTGTACTTAACTAATGATAAAAAAAATAAAAATATATACAAATTATTATTTATACATATACCTTATTTTACGGATTCGAAGGTCTATATTTGTAAATTTGTTGTATTTATTTTTACTTCACACAGACTACTGTGAAAACATCTGAAAGTTGTTTCCTATTATTTTGATTGTACTATTACTTTATGTTGAACAAAATTTTTTATTCCGGATCAGGTACATTGGGTAGCTTATAAATCAGTTACTATATTTGCGTTTTCACAATAATAAATTGACTGCACTTATTTTACTAATTTGACAAATTTATTTTTTAAAAGTATTTTTCATTAGAAATTTACTAGCGTATTAAACAGCACTGAGCAGTGAGCAGTTAGCGTATGGCAGCACGTTGTCTTATTGATAACCTGTTCCCTAAACTGTGATTAAATCATTTTTGCAATTAAATTAACTGCTCAGCGCATTCAGCAGTGTTAGCTGTTAACAGGAAAACACTGCTTAAGCATTCACTGTACCACTGACTGTTCATTTAAAAAAAATCTCAGTTGGTTCCATCGGAAGTTTGTGTTTAAATAAATGAAATTCTTGTTTTCTTTATTGTATAGAGTGCATTTTTTAAAGTGTATATTTTTGTTTTGCTTTTTTCTATATATATTATTGTACTGTTAGTTGTGTGACTTCAAGTGAAAGAAGGGACTTTATGGTCCAAACTTCGTCTTAAATAAAAATAAGATTAAAAAAGAAGTGCTAATTTACACAGATTTTAAAGCTGACTACGATGATGAAATACGATTTCAAGTAAGTTGTGATTTGGGATGGACGCCGTTTTGAAACTGTTGAACGGATTTTGATGGGTAGCGGACTTGTTCATGGTAATATCGTTCAAAATTGATTGTATCCATTTGGAAGTTCCGCCTGGTTTGTTTTGTTTTCCTTTTTACTGTTTTTTTGTATTTGGTACACTATTTTTTGACTTTTAAATACTCATTATTTTATACCAAATGGACCGATTTTGAAAAATCCTGCTGATTATCCTGTTTTTTTGCCGAAAGTTTTGGGGGAAATAATGGAAAATTCTTGTAATGTTTTTGCATTATTAAATTCCAGTTCTGGAAAAAATGTCCTTGAACTAAACCTGTTTCTTTGTCTGTTCCAACTTGGATTTTGTTTTTTGAGTATAGACCCAATGATTTGATTAATAAACTCACAAAACTTTGTATTTTTTTGCGAGGTAAAACACATGTTGAGTCATACGGAGACCAAGGTCACATAAGAAGACCTTGTTCCAACAAAACATGGCGGACAATGAACCTGGTTTTTTTTGTTTTGTATGTAAATACGGCAGAATAAATTCCTGTCAACACTGGGAGTGGTGAGCGAATAGAACGAAAACGCAAAGAATAATACAGGGTGCGCGAACTTCGCTAACACTTTTTAAGATTCAGTTTAAATTATTTATAATCGCTTATTGAGTTTGGAAGCTGATTTAAAAGATTTGGAATAACCGCTACTCAAAAACTGTTCAACAGATTTGAGCTGGGTAACAAACGTGTCCAGGCTATTAACCAGAATCGGTTTGTGTGCTAAGTTTGAATAAGATTAAACCAAATTTCAAACACACACACAATTTTTTACGATCACACAAAACGTTTTTAGATATCAGAATCGACCATCACTTCAAGGCCCCAGATATGGGTCTTATCATGATGGATTTCCAATAATCATTTTTCTGTAACAATTTGTTTAAAAAGTCTCAGATGTGGTAGTTAAGGACACAGTAGAACAGATTAATGATGCTACAAAAGGACTTTGTAGTGGGTGAGAGATTGCTGATGGCACCTGTGTATTGAATACAAAGTTACTAGAATGATGAGCGATATGTGAGCGCTCGCTGCTGCTGGTATCTTGCGGTAAAGTGTTCAACTACATTCAAGTAGATAATAGTACTGTCTATTTTCTCAAACGGCTCCACCTCGTATCCTTGCAGTTTGCAGTGTTCGTAGCGGCAGGTAGTCCAATTATTTGAACTTCAGCCGCTAATATCCAGCACACTTTTTATAAAGATGGCTTTACTTCTAGTTCGTTTATTTATATTCAATGACCAGTGGCAACAGCGCTGTAAACAGACTGCATTTTAGGTACACTAACGCTATCTTTATTCATAAATCTGAACCGTAAAGTAATACCGTAACACATTTTACTATCCTCAAGAGTCTTCTGAATGTATTGTGTGGCTGAACGTACCAAACTCAGTTTCATGAGCTATTGAAGAATACCATAGAATCAGAGATTTATTTTCTGAATATCGTGTCAACAGTAATCTATTGTGGCGCGGAATGAAAATATTTAATTGAAATGTCACGCATATAGGTTGAGTTATGAATGTTTCTAAAAACATCGTGGGAGCTCCACAGTGTGACGTAGTCCCGTATAAGGCAATGACTATAACAGCTGGAAATAGACATGAGATAGTATTGGAGTATTTGTACCGATTATTAGGAAGGATCGAAAATAACAGTATAGAAAATGTCTTGTATGCGATTAATTTGTCCTTATACACTTACATTGCCTATAAGGCCCCAAGCTTATCTGTACTGTTAGTACTGTGGGTACTCAATATAGAAACGATTACTTCCAGGTACTGGATACCGTAAGCCTACTCACTTGATGAGTACTCGCATATGATATTTCTACTGCAGGAGTACTTAAGAAATTGCTGTGAGGAGTAGCGTAATTTACAATTTGTTAATAATTATTACATTTCTTTGTACTTCAAATTTACAATATAGTTTGTGTTAAAAACATTATCTTGAATTTTATTACTAAAATTTCGTGATATATATTACATAAATTGTTCATGCAAGCATTAAATAATTAAGAATAGGCCTAAACGTATTGCATTTTTAAAACCGCCACTCCAAATAAGTAAGCGTTACTGAATCTATATACTCTGATACTTGTAATCTAGTAATATGGTTCTCTGGCCTTTATAATGTGATTACTAAGTAATCGGTATCAGTACTCGATACCTAGATGTAATTGTAATCGGTATTAGAAAGTAATCTCCTTGTGAAAGTGTGCGAGCGGTCGCTGCTGGTGGCATCTTGCGTCAGAGTGTTCAACTACATTTAAATAATAGTAATAATAATATTGTCTATTTTCTCAAACGTATCCATTCCCTGTACTTGCAGCTTGCAGCGTTCGTAACGGCAGATAGTCCAATTACTTGGACTTTAGCAGCTGATATCGAGCACGCTTTTAATAATGGTGGCTGTACTTGTAGTCCGTTTATATTCAATGGCTTGGCACATCTGAAGCTGGAAATAGATAAACAGCTGGTGGACAAAGACAATACGTACATTGGTAGTAGTGGGAGTCCATGACCTTGTAGATTGGACGCAGCCGCAGGGTCATTACCTTGTTTATCGCAGACTGTCGCCGATAGAGTGTTGCCAACACCTCTTTTTAATTTATATTAATTGAAAACGTAATATAGTCAAGTGTTAACCAAACATTTCGAAGTACATCGAATATCTGCCAAGAGAAATGATTGTGAACTTCGTGGAAATAACGTGGGCTGGGAAAAGTGAAAACATAATCTAAGGCCCGTAACCTCCAGTAAAGTAAAACTACTTCATTTACAGTTTTTCGATTGTACATTTTCTTCACTAGTAACGAACTTACGTATGTTCTTATATGTAAGATTATTATAGTGTATGGGTTGATTTTTATGGTCCGAAGGCAAAGACTCATAGACTCGCGCTCGTGTTCATCTCTCTGTCTGTCATCACAGACATCTCTTACTCTTAGAGTAAGATGTGCCACTATAATATTTGACGAAAAAGGTCTTCGTAGAGGTCCGAACCCAGAAAAAAATGGTCAGAATATATTTAGGGGTGAAATATTATTCTTTTCGGCTTAAAACGTTCTACGACGTCTACTGATTCCTAGCTTCCATTTTTTCCTGTCATTCCACAGATCTTGATTCAATCCCCTCTCACTTCTTTATCAAGTCCTTCTCTTCAACTAAGCTTCGGTCTTTTTTTTGCAAACATGTGGTTTCCATTTTTAAATCTGTTTGGGAAGTCGATTTTCGTCCATCCTTTGGACATGACCAAACCGTCGAAGTTCTGTTGTCTTGATTTCGTCTTCAATGGTGTGCTTCATATCCATGATTTCACGGATTCTTACATTTGTTTATCTTCCCGTTTGGACCGACCTGCGCCCCTTCGCCAGTAGTTCATTTCTGTAGCTTCAAGATATTTTACTGTTTTTTGTTTCAGTGGCCGTACTTCGCTTCCACATGAGATTATACTTTTTATAATTGTATTATATATTCCAATGGGTGAAATATTAAAGGTAATAATTTTCTAATCTATTATGACGTTTAAAACTAGAAGTGATTCTGATTCCGAAAGTACGAGATTTGCTCAAAAGTAAGTTTTCACGCCCCCTCTAATTTCAAAAAATGTTGACAATATAAAAATGTAGTTTATATCATAACAGAAATGTTTTTTCATGATTTTGTAATACATAACTTTGAATTTACGGGCCTCAACAAAAGTATCTTTTGAAAATTTCACGTACAACTTAAAATTTCACGTAAGGTTTTTTTTGCAGTGTGGGTAAAAGTAAGTAGAATACGATTCAAAAACAATTTTTATGTTTTGGCATCAAATACGTTACAAGGGGCACTGAAATCGTGTTAGTCTCCGGGAGTAATAATAGAAGTCCGGGCGTTACTAGAAAGGCCGCGGACGGACGAGATAGTCTTTTGGTTCGTAAAGTTGAGATGAAGGAAGTTCTCGTCTTATTAAAATTGGCCGGTTATTTCTTCTTCTTGTTAAAATTCTCTTATTTCTACCCGAACAAATTTTAATGTCTTGTGGTAGAGTAGTTCCAAATGTTGGTAGGCTGTTTTGTAGTGGGTGGTCCTCCTCGATGTTCTACCGAACAATGATTTTCGACCTGTATTTATACTCAAAATTTTGGCGGAAACCATAATTTCTCAGAATTCCATTGGTAAAAATCAAAGAAAGAACGCACCAATCAGAATGAAGCTATTATGTATTGGAGATACGAGGCGATGCCCCGGCAGTAATGCCTGGGCAGAAAAATGATAATGTAGGTACTATATACCCGAGATACACGAGCACTGCGACCCAGTGAGAAGCGAGTATTGGTTGACGGGAGAATCGTATAGGTTCGCAGGCGTAGGCTGTTTGAAAGCCGGCAAAGATGTTCGGGAATTTAACGAGGATCTTTTTCAGTGTTAGTAAGCGGAACTAAGTTGTGTAACTTAGTTCCTATATTGTTCAGGCGATGACAGACTGATAAAATCTGTCAACAATTAAAGTTAATTGTTTAGTTGTTGCTAAGCAAATGTTTTAAATAAATATTCAGTCCAGTTCATCTACTGCGAGTGTACTCGTGTGTTTGTGCTGATGATCAGATATACTCTGATTAATGACAGTTCTTGTAGTTTGCCGTGATCAGCTGGTCTAGAGGCTACACTGTGTTTGTGCGAGTCTAGGAAGGTTTAAACATCTTGGCCGGGACTCGCCCTGGCTGGGACTTCAGCGCCGGGACACTGCACGGCTTGGACTATAGCATGGCCGGGACTTGCATTTTGGCTGGGCTATCATGCTCTGGACTTAGATGCCTTGGACTTCTCAGGCCGAGGCGGACACGGCTGGCCCATGATTACCGGGCCTGGCACGGCTTGGACAAGCTTGGCCGGGACTTGTACGCGGCTTGACACTAAGGATCGGGCCTTGACGGGCTTGGCCTATATAGTTATGTTTAAGCCTTACTACGGGTTGTGCTTGCATGGTTGGTCTCACCAGACTTGGCTGTCCATGGCAGTAGTGATTAATGGTATCTTTATACATCAATAATAAAAAACAAACATAACCCTTCTATGTGCGTTCTTGCCTGAAAGGAAGAGATCTCAGGTTTGACCATGCGCAAGGTAGGAAGATACTTTTGTGATATTTTCTCTTCCAATGCATCTACTTCTCATTATTTTATATTTTATAGTCACTACTAGGTATTATTTTCTTACTATACGAAGTTAACAAAATATTTCGAGACCTGATATATACAGATGGCTCCAAGACAGACAGGTACTGATGCTGGGGTGTATTGCCTAAGACCGGGGTTAAAGAAACTTTGGGACAACACGCAACAGTTTTCCAGGCTAACGAAATGACAATCGGAGAATCAATACTGTGTTATGAGAATTTGAAACGGGTCTTTAAGAAGGCTCGTATTCATATTTATACCGATAGTCAGGCAGCAATCAAAGCACTTGCGGGTCCTATAATTCAGTCGAAACTGGTCTGGGAGTATCAGAAGAACCTCAGCGCTCTGTTCCTGGGTTAACAGATTACACTTTAATGGGTTAGGTTTGCGACATAGAGGCTTAAGAAAAATTGAGGAGGCAGATCTACTGGCTGGACTGGGATCTGCATCAGAGTGTATCGTACATGAGCCGGCTTTAAGGATTTCTCTGGTCTGCTATTAATAGGTGGATTAACAAGCAAGATGGGATACGTTCATGGGCATTCCTGTAGCAAGCGCCGCTTAAGCAAGGACCCATATGTAAGGGCTTAAAGGGGGCAGCAGACGTATTGGGGAGAGCACAACTCAAGAAAATCGTGGGACGCATTACAGGGCATTGTGGTCTGAGTGCACATGAACAGGATAAGTATGTACCCCGGAGAAACTGTGTTTAGTGTATTCAGGAAAGAGCAGGACCACACAATTCATAATTGTGACACTCTTGCTAGTAGAAGGCTAAGGGTTTTTGGTTTCGAGGACCATAGGTATCTTCAGCAGAATGAGCTAGTCAGTATTCAAGAGGTTTAGTTGCACAATATGTCAGTCGACAGGAGTGTCTGAGGTGGTATTATTCCTTCCTGTAGTTCAAATCTAATATAACCAAACGCGCCATTGCACAAATTAAATATTTTTCAGTTCCGTTTGATGATTGAAATGCAACATTATTGCAATTCATTATTCTAAGGTAAAAGTCTTTCCTCGGGCGTTGCTTTTTTCCAGCACGATTTTGTTCGATCGATTATAAATATTTTGAGCGAAACGAAAACTTACAAAGGCTGGAATCAATTTAAAAAAACGAAATCTTGATGGATTGGCTACATTAAGCAAATAAATAACAAGTAGTAATTTGCTTATACATTCTTACATTCTAATAAATTTAATATAAACTCGTCGTTATTTGTTCCACATTCCTACTTTGGGGTAGTGATGGGCAAGAACGTTACTTTAGCAGTTGTTATCTGTTAATGCTAATTGTAATTAGCAGTTAAAAATAACATAACAACTGTTAACTGATAAGAATTAGCAGGACGAGCAGAAAACCGGTAAATATACTGTTATACAGTAATTCAGTTCCGTATGTTAGCAGAAATAAACAAATACAATATGAGTGCTGTTGTGATGGGACGTTTTGTCGTAGCCTAACCATGAGCCTGTTTAAAGTAGTTTTATTTATAATAATAATAATAATAATATCGATTAAAACGTGCAGCGACGTTGTCCGATGCCTAGATTTCACTCTTTCCGATCTTGCCATTGTCCGATTTGTAAATTTCTATCACTCGTAGCTTTACGAATTCCTTCAATCCAGCTCTTCCTTGGTCTTCCTCTTGCCTTTTTAAAGGTCGGCACCCACTCCATTGCTCGTTTCGGCATCGCGCTTGGCTCACCCGTTGGACATGACCATACCAAATTAACTGACTCCTCTCAGTATCCTTTATAATCGTGTCCTGTATTCCCATTTGTTGACGAATTACCTCATTTCTTATTCTTTGGACTCTCGATATCCTAGCAGATCTTCTCAACGCATCCATTTCTACAGCCTCTATCCTTTTCTTGGTTTTTTCTTTAATTCTCCACGTCTCATCTCCATGTATTAAAAAACTCTTAATAATCGCATTATATATATATATAAACCTTAGAATCCGTAAAATATGGAATATAAGTAATAATTTTTATGATTTTTTTTAATCATTAGTTACCACCTGAAACTAAATTAATAAAAGTATAAATACGCTTTTCATCTATTTAATTACAAGGAAGTAAAACAACTAGGCCTTGATTATTAGTTATTAATTAATAAACACCAATAATAGGCTAACTTTTATTTCAAGTAATTTTCACTATTCTTTTATCATCTCTTTCCATGTTAAATTCCATGTAAAACAAAGAGCAGACAACACTGAGTAGTGAGCAGGGTAGTTGATGAGCGATCACAACTGCTCACTGCTCAGTGCTAAGAACAGTGTTCTCAGTAGCAGTGATAGCATTCACAGTCTCACCTCTGATCACAGATGAGTGAGTAGCTGTTATTGTAATGTAGCAATCGCTGTAGTGAAAAATAAGTCACTACATGTTCTGCACATTGTCTCGCTGACAGGCACAGTCTAGCGCCTGTTTATTGTAACGCTGTAAATTAATTATTTTGTCAGACTTGGGCAGTCGAGTGGGTTGCGGGTTGCCGAGCGTGCGAGAACAATTCATTATTGCTTCCTCTAATTAGGTACGCAGTGAACTGAAAGGCGCAGATAACACGCTGAGTATCCTGCCTCCTTGATATATTGTACAAACACGTAGTTGCACAAGGATTTAATAAAAATAATTACAAAATACTGGCACGCAAACGTGATTGAAGCGAATTTCCAGAAGTGTTTCTCTTTATTTTAACCTTTTCTGAAGTTCTGTTCTCACCGTCATAATCAGCATTAAAATCTGCGTATATTAGTATTTTGAACTTCTAAATTGCCTAGAAAATACGAAAAGAATGCTGACCACCGTCAAATTAAATTTCTTAATTTGATAAAGAAATCAGATTTAAAAATATAAAACAAAAATATTATGAAATGTTAGAGTTGAAAATTTCCGCCATTTTGAAACTGTTGAAACAAATTTAACTGGTTAAATAACTAGTGTAAGCTGTTACCAAAATTTATTTTTATACTTAGTTTGAATCACGTCGGATATAAATTGCGAACGCGAACGTGTGCGCGTGCGTGCGTGTGTCATATATCAGTCATAAAACCGGAGGCATTATACGCAAGCGAGACACTAGCACTCCACACAAAAGGTACCATGGAAGACATTTTGAAGGAAGAACGCAAAATCTTGAAGAAGATTCTTGGCCCAAGATTAACGGATACAGGTTGCACTCCCGGAAGACCATAGAGAAGATATCGAACCTGGCAGCAGATATCAGAAGAAGGAGGCTTCAATTCTATGGACACATCAGTAGACTCCCAACAACGAGACTTGCCAACAGAATCCTTAAGTATACAAAGAGTCAAATCAACAACATCGTGGATCACATAAGTCAGAATAGACCTACACGACGCAAAAATAGACTTCAACAGACATTGAAGATAGGAACGCATGCTCGGATGGAAAATCCCAGAGAATGAAATCCGAAAGAGAGCAGGGGTAAAATGGACGGATGAGCGGAGGATGATCCATGGAGACAGGATGAGGGAGGTGTGGAGGATCTTCTAATCCTTCTAGAACAAGACATGAGTGAGAGTGCTTTGCGTGATCCAACAGGGTCTATACGCAAATAATAATTACATATATATATATATATATATATATATATATATATATATATATATATATATATATATAAGTTATATATTGAGGGGTGCAGACTATTAAGAGGATTTAGACGTCCCTCGCTGTACCCGAGTCTAACACACACTTACGACTCTAACACTTTACACTCGCACTTACATTTAGGGAGGCGATAATAGCCTCAATGTGCTTTTCGCCTTAAAAATAAAAAAATATAAAGGTACCAGATTTTGGTCGTACTATAATGGTTACTGCAGTAGCTCACTCTTAAATGGAAATTCACTAAAAAGTAGAGGCTTGTTTAAAGAAAGCAAATTTGATTTTGAAGGCAAAATACTCAGGACGGTGAAACGTTCCAAAATTTCCGGAATAAAAAAAATGTTTCAACCAAATTTTCAGAAATATTTAGTTTTTCAGCTAGTTGCCATTTTTTGTTTTTACGTGAAAACGTCTTTGGAATCGATGCCTTGCGTTGATAAGCAGTCAGATTCAGTTTAACGAAAGTTTTTTCAAAGTAATTTAAAACGTCAATAATTCGGCTAAAAATGGACGTAGCGCCGTCATTTCAGTGTAGTTTTAAAGAGGAAGGATGGAAGTTTGTGCCAGTATGTATGACATTCGTCTGAGAACAATTTGTTTGTAGCTATTCTCGAGTGTTGTTTACTATTATAAAGATGCAAAAGAAGAAAAGAAGATATTCAGGGAATGGCGTTTAAAATACTGTGATTATTTCGGACATACACGTTTATAGTTTCTCCTTTGTATTACAATTGTCAGTGTAAACTATCGCGTACCACAAAGTTAATCCACTAGTTACAATTTACAATTAATTAAACTACGTACCCACCAGTTCATTATTTATTACAAAAAAACTGATTGCGTTGTGAAAGATTAAATTTAAAAATTGCCTCTACGATAGCGTGTTAAAGTAAGTTGAGTTTTTTTGAATGTTTTAAAAGTCACGCGACGTCATTTGCCAACAAATATCAGAAAAGGGGCGGAAAATCTATAACGACAAGTTTAGAAAATTCTTGAATATTGTATGAGTAGAGCCCTTGTACCAGGTGTGGCAGAACATTGTTGTAATGGTAATCATTTTGTTTCCATGATTCCAAAAAACATATCACTACACGGTTAAGAAATTGTTTGCAAGGAACGATGATGTAGAGGTGTATTGTACAGTCCTCACAAATAATGACGTTTTATGCAACAAGTCGTTTTCTTTTTTTTTGATTTTTGATAAAAATAATTTACACATCTCTCTCTCTCTCTCTCTCACACACACACACACGCACGCACAGAGTAATATTTCTCTCTTGCGAATATCTTTATAACGGAAATCTCTTTAATGGCAAAATATGTTGCTCCCTTCTCATTCCATTTACAAGTAAATACTTGTAACTCTCTTTATTGATGCCAACAAAATTTCAGGAATCTCTATAGTGGCGATTCGCGTGCACTCTTTACCCTATTTCTCAGTATGCCAACACATCATACGAGTGTTAAAAGCAGTACGTAGTGCGTCAACTGTATCGAGTGTTTGTGACTAATACATTTTACAAGTAGTGCATTATTTTTTTACGCTTTTACAATACAGTATAATGGCGTCTAAACGGAAAATTTTATCGTCAGATGTGAAGGTTAGAATTTTACGTGGGTTAGAGAAAGGTGTGACGCAAGTAGATGTTTGCCGAAATTTCAGTTTAGCTAATTCTTATTTTGGCTCGATATAGAAGAGTAAAAATAAAAGAATAGTTTCAAGAAATTTGAAAGCCAGAATTGAAGGAATCGATGAAGCGATTCTGCAGTAGTTTCAGCAAAATATTTTTTTTCGCAATTACAGTAGTATTTTATTAACACAGTAACAGTCCGTCATAAAGTTTTATTTCAATAAACTTTGCACTCAATACTTCAAATTAAAAATAATGTATAACACGTTTTACAAATAACACATTTTATACACTTTTGATTGAGCTCTCTATAACGGAAATTTCTTTATAGCGGCGAAAACTAACGTTCCCTTCACTACGATAGAGAGATTTTACTATATATAGTGACGCGATTATCCGGAATGCTTTTATCCGAAATGATTCTTTAATTTTGTGTAATTCACTGCCTTTATAGTTCAAGAATATTTCAAAATAGTAAAGAAATAATTTTTAACAGGCTAGATGATACAGTTAACGATATATCGCGACATATATCTCAATAAATTACATTAGAAATTCCTTGTTAGTATGACAAATATCGGAAATATTTGTTATATTATAAAACTTAAATACTGAGTATAAAAAAAAAGTTAAAAGGCGCGGCGTGTGCAAATTGTTATCTCAAGTCGCGCACTCCAGAGACTCCAGAAGGAAGAACGGCATTAATCCCGTTGCCGCGATAGATCACGGCGCGTGGTATTTCCCACTTACACGTGATTTTTGTGTGATCCGGAACGAGCCACGATTTTACGATTGAAAGAATGCGCATGTAACGCCAGTTAATGCACACAGATTTGTTTATAAATAAATCAAGATTAGTTTTTTTTAAGCGAAGCTTTTAGCGTTAGCTTTGGCGATAGAAATGAATAGAAAATAAGTGTTTAATGTAACGGAAATATAAAACGGAAACGAGCAAACGAATTTCTTCTTTCTATATTTGTATATTTTTCTTCCTCCTTTTCGATAACAGTACACGCGTATTATATGAAAACGTTGTATTGCTTTGGTTTCGGTATTTTTCCTCAGTTGAAGAACACGTGCACGTTGTAACCGTTTGTAATAAATTCGAAATTAACATAAACATTTATAATAATTATTGTTAATATTGCTAGTTTTTAAAAACATAATCTGAAACTTATAGCCTATCAGCTGTTCGGTAAAATCAGCTGATCGTTACAAATTATTATAAAACAGTTGATATTTTATTATAAGTACAGTAAATAATATCTAAGACAGGTTCATGTATTTATTTATTTAAACAAAACAAGATATTTATTAAACATATCTTCAAACTAATTACATAATCAGAAAAGATATATTAACAAAGCTTCGCTTCTGTCTGTACTTCACCGACGTGTACTTTCTTTTAATACAGTTTAAAAAAACATTATATATTGGACTGTCATATTTGTGTATTATTTTGAAGTACTGTACTGTACAGTTGTTGTTAACAATATTTTCATCCTGTTAATTTGTTACATTTACGTGTAGGTTTTTTGAAGTACCCCCAGTACTGATGTATTCTTTAACTGTGACAAAACTCAGGCGCTATGCGGGAACGTTCTTTCGCCTATAAATCATGTCCTACCGAAATGAATTTTTTATGACGGTACTGTTCATCCCATCAGGTTTGGATAATCGAGTTGCTAATGTATAGACATTGAATGTAAGCTTACTAGAATGGTAACCCTCAAGAAAGATACGTGAGAGCTTGCTGCTGGTGGCATCTTGCGGCAAAGTGTTCAGTTATAGTGAAACAAATAATAGTACTGTCTATTTTCTCAAACGTCTCCACTCCTAGTAGTTGCAGTTTGCAGCGCACGTAGCGGCAGATAGTCCAATTACTTGGACTTCAGGCTGTTACCGAGCACGCTTTTTATAATGGTGGCTGTACTTCCAGTTCGGTTTTATTCAGTGGTATAGATAATGTCCATGGCATCGGTTCTGTGTTTTATCATAATGACCGTCCATTTCCAATGGAAACTAGCCAAAAACCTTATGAAATCAAATAAATATACTAGTCGAGTGCGTCACTCCCTGTCGTACAAAGGAAGCTTCTACGCGTCGCTCGAAGTACATTTCTTGGTAACTAGAGTTGAACGTAACCGACAAGGTCGAGGACGTCTATTTGCGTACATCCGGTCACCCACCAGGCCACCTGTGCTGCACCCGTATACAGTGTTGAGGAAGCTGTAAAAAATTCTTCAAGGTAAGAAACCGCATAGCAGAGAATAGTATTGGAAAATGAACTATCATGGTAAGACCTGGCTTCTTGTAATAGCTCCCATTCTCCCCTCTAGAACACGTTTTTATGGGAGGGGGGTCGTTAACCTTTTCTACAATTCTGTGTATAACTCAGTGACACATCAGAGCCTTAATGACAGCGCGTTGTATTGTATTAGTTTAACCCTGTCGCCGAACTGAAGTTTTTTCAAAACAATATGAGAATCCAAAATTGGGAAGTTGAGTTTTCGTTTACTAAGCTAAAAATTGGAGCGGACGAAAAAATCAATTCATTAAACTTTTTCAATAATCGAAAGAAAGAGTATTGCAATCGTGTAAAAGAATTCGGTCAAATTTTAGTTTCGTTATTTTCAGGGTAATTTTAAATGCAGATTATGCAGTTATGCAAATTTGTGCGTTGGGTGTGATGCAGGGATCAGGTTTTCAAAAACGTGTTAAGATTGAAAAAGCGATTTTGTTTGTGTGAAATCAGTTTTTGAAAAACGTAATTAATTTTACATCAGTCAGGGCAGTGAATGTATTTTTTAAATTATTTTTTATTTTAATACGAAAATCACATTGATTCTATTATCGCCTCCCTAAATGTAAGTATGAGTGTAAAGTGTTAAAGTCGTAAGTGTTTGTTAGACTCGGGTAACGCGAGGGACGCTTAAATCCTCTCAATAGGTGCAGCTATTGTTATATCCTGCGGGGAGCATTGAATATAACATACTAGAATGTTAACCCTTATAAGAGATTTGTGAGCGTTCGTTGCGGGTGACACCTTGCGACAGGGTTTTTAACTAAAGTTAAATAGGTAGTAGTACTGTCCACGGTATATAGATACACGGTATGGGCCACGGTGGGTGTGCGCAGATAACCGCACGCGTGACGTCACTGGATCAAACTCTTCACTGCTACCATCGTAAATACAATTGTATTTACGGTGACTGCTACTTTATGTAATTTCCCGTTTAACAATGCGATGTTCTGTAAATGTAGTTGGAGATTCGGTGTGTTTATGTGAGTGTTGTGTTTTAAGTAAAAGGTCTTTTTTTTATAAATAAAAGGTGTTTTAAATAAAAGGTGATAATTGTGTTTTGTGGTCGAGGTTTAATAAGTGTAAGAAAAGATTTAAGTAGCCTATGTTTTGAATCCTAAAAAATACATAATTTGTTTTGTTTGCTATTGTATAATTGTGTATGCATAACAATGACTGGTTGTGCTATTGCCAATTGTTATAATAATGATAAGAATTGTAACGGGAAAGGAATTACATTTCACAGAATTCCAAAAGACGAAGGCCTGAGAAAAGCGTGGGTTCATGCGTGTAAACAAGCAGATCCTTTTAATTTTGATAATGTTAAAGTCTGTTCACTTCATTTTAATGACGATGATTTCGAAAGGGATTTTAAATCCGAATTACTAAATACGAAACCTAAAAAACAGCTGAAATCCTGTGCCATTCACGTTTTAACATTTCCACCGTTGAAAATAAATTATCGATTCTGAACGAGCTGCAAGGATTAAAAAACGTGAAAACCAAGAAACATTAAAAAAACTTATTGACTAGTCCGATGGAAATCTACCAGGAAAATCACCTGTAAATGGAAATGACGTTGGTGCAATTGTAACGTGTAATTCTGTAAATGAAACCCACCCTTCCATAGTCAGTAATTTTAATACAAATATCGTTGTAAAAGGGATTGGCTGTCAACTTTGTCAAAAGGCTACCTTATGTATCCTACTTGAACGTCGTGGTAAAAATGGAAAGGGACTTTTTGAACTATCACGGTGAGAATGGGCTAAATAAAGAAAAAGGTGTGATGAAAAATCTGACAGACAAACTAAATAATAAGTATTCTTCAGTAGATGAATTTGGCATATCCTGTTACGTCCGTACCTGTACATTTATGAGGATTAAATCTTTAAATAAAAAGAAGTCTGTAAAAAGAAGTTACGGAAATAAATCTACTGATGCCGGGAGGAAGACAAGTAACAAACTCAGTAAACTACAATAACTTGTACTAGTTATCAAAAATAGTTCGTTATCTATATATTAATAATTATATATATATATATATATATATATATATATATATATATATATATATATGTGTGTGTGTGTGTGTGTGTGTGTGTGTGTGTGTGTGTGTGTGTGTGTGTGTGTGTGTGTGTGTGTGTGTGTGTGTGTGTGTGTGTGTGTGTGTGCAAACAAAAATAACCCTGCGTGCTATACGTAATGCGTGTGTGTGTGTGTGTGTGTGTGTGTGTGTGTGTGTGTGTGTAGTGTTGTAAAACACTAACATTACAAACTGTTTTTATCTAAACGCTACGTCCGAGCTTGAACCGATGACGTACTTCAGCCGGCAAGTGGTGAGGGGACTTGGGCCCGTATACCGTGGTACTGTCTATTTTCTCAAAAGTTTCAACTCTGTGTTGCACCTTCCAGTGTTCGTAACGGCAAATAGGCTTAATTACTTGAACTTTAGCCGCTAATACCGAACACATTTTTTTATAATGGTGGCTGTACTACTAGTAGGTTTATATTCAATGATTAAGGTCTTCTTTCACCTTTGGGTTCGTCCAGCTGATTGAGTGACATCTCGTGTGACAGTATGTTTTCCCTACCGTTTTTCCTGTTTATATGCCTCGTTGTTTAGGACAAGAGGCAGTTATGTTATACCTAGTCTTTTGTTAACAGTATTCGTGGATATACTCGATTTTTCATTAATGTATTCCACCAGCGCATTGAATATAAACGTACTAGAATGATGAGAGATATATGAGCGTTCGCTGCTGGTGGCATCTAGTTAATGTAAACTGTGGAATCTAGTTAATGCTGGTGGCATCTGACAAACTGTTAGGAAGTACTACAGTTAAATAGATATTAGTACTGTATATTTTCTCAATTGTCTTCCCCCTGGCCTTGCAGCTTACAGCGTTCGTAGTGGCAAGTATTCCAACTACTTAGACTTTCATCTCTAATATCGAGCACGCTTTTTATAATGGTTGTAGTTGTATGCGTTTATATTCAATGACCGGAGGTTTCTAGACCTTGAAAGCGGTCTAGGGTTACATTCTCCTTAGGCGTGATTACGGACACATTTTAATAATTGGTCATTTATCGTTTGTGTTGTATTTGGCACTTATTCGTAATTGGTCATTTATAATTTTGCAAGTAGAACTGATATTCATCAATTTAAAAAAATATGCATAGTTTATTTGAAACAAAGACTTAATCATTCTAATTGCTTTAAACACTGTTTTACAATTGCGTAGAAGAGTGAATTCAAAATAAACAAAATTTTTATATCAAGAATAATTGAATTTTGAAGAAGCACATTCAATTTATTCTTTCTGTTAATTTTATTAATACTTAACAAGTTACATGTAAAAAAAGGAACCTATGTATAGTCAAACTGGAATTAATGATTTAGAGCAAATTAAACTTATAAATTGTAAATTTAGAGGAAGTAGCCTATTGCAGGAGTTGTAACTGCAAATAAACAAATATCCACCTCCAGCTCTGTTAATGCTAATCACAAAAAATGCAGCCAGGAAGAGTCTGCAAGTAGACTTTTGTACTAATTGCTAATGAATTTCATAAAAGAATTAGTTCTATATTCATTTCGTTTGCTCATTTTTGAATATTGTTTTTGAAAGAATAAAATATTTTCCACAACTTTTCTTGACATTTAAAATTTTCATTTTTACGGGTCACAAAACGTGGCCTCCATAGCCGTCAGTTGGAAACCCCTGCTGTAGAGTGGGAACTCCAAGCATTTGTTCCGTCTTGAACTGAGATAGCGGAAGTCTACATAGGTTAAAAGTGCTACTGACCATTGGTTATACACATGATACATTAGGCCTACATTGTACACGTTAACCTAATTACAAGCGCGTTGACGTTTAACTTATCATTTCTGCTTATATCAGTCATTTACATAATAATAGAACATTAACATTCATATAACAGGCTTCGTGAGACGTCGATTCACGTGTACGTAGTTAGATAAGTAGGCTGATGGAAGTGAAACAACTTCCCCCACTTCAAGCTTACCACTATTGTCAGAATTATAGGGAAAAATCCGTAAATCTATGGGATATTCTCTAATTATATATGTACTATAAAATCAACTAGACCTCTCTCTTAACCAAACTTTGTTAAACCATTGGTAATTGTAGATGTAATTTAACCTCGATAAACAAATTTATTACTGAATCATTTAACAACAATTTATGAACTATGGAAGCTAATACACCATTTTGTTTTTACGAATCGAATAATTTTTTTATCAGAATTCATATCCGACAAACTATGAATTAAGCGTTATAATATTTTTATACTTTATATTTTTGTAAGTATTTTTGATACTTTTATCCTACAAACTATGAATTTGTATCTGATAAACTATGAATTTGTATCGGATAAACTATGAATTTGTATCGGATAAACTATGAATTGTATTCGATAAACTATGAATTTGTATCCGACAAACTATGAATTTGTATCCGACAAACTATGAATTTGTATTCGATAAACTATGAATTTGTATCCGACAAACTATGAATTTGTATCCGACAAACTATGAATTTGTATGCGAAAAACTATGAATTTGTATCCGATCAACTATGAATTTGTATCGGATAAACTATGAATTTGTATCGGATAAACTATGAATTTGTATCCGACAAACTATGAATTTGTATTCGATAAACTATGAGTTTGTATCCGACAAACTATGAATTTGTATCCGACATACTATGAATTTGTATCTGATAAACTAAAAATTTGTATCCGACAAACTACGAATTTGTATCTGATAAACTATAAATTTGTATTAGGAACATACACTGAGTTTTACACAATAATAAGATTACAGTACGGATATTTCTTCTAAATAGTTCGGATTCAGCTAAATACGTAAAATGTAGTATTTAAGTGGTTAGTCTGCTGTTAAATTTTGAGGTTAAGTGGATTTTTATTTATTAACAACTAGCAATTTGTTAGGGGAAAAATTTTAGTTGCCAATTGACCAAAAGTATCAACTTAAATAAATTAGGTCATGGTTAATTTTAGGGTGTTACGTTTTGAAGGCTACTTAGTCCAGAGTCCAGGTTAGAGATGTGCTAAGCGGTTACTTTTTAATACATAGTCTACAGTTACATCTAGGTATCGAGTACTAACAGTCACATGAGTGCAAAGACTAGGAAACCATATTATTGTACTAGATTAACTTACAAGTACCATGATAAAGATACAGTAAGGCTTACTTATTTGGAGTAGCGGTTTTACAAATACAATACTTATAATTATTTACTACTTCCATTCAAAATTTATTTAATTTGTGTCATTAAATTTTATTAATAAAATTCATTAACTATTAATAACTTAAAACAGACTATATTATATACATGTCTTGCGATTACTCAGCAAATAAGTAGGTTTAGAGTATCCAGTACCTGTAAGTAACCGGTTCTATACTGACTACTGGCAGTACTAAGTGAATACATTCACTACAGATAAGCTTGGGGCGTTGCAGGCTCTGTAATCGTATAAGGACCAAAGTAATCGCATACTAGACATTTTCGATACCGATTCCTTTCGATCCTTACTAGTTATCGGTGCAAATACTCGATACTTAAATACCATCTCATGGTCCAAATACGCGTTCCAAAATCTACTCATCTGGAGTTACTTTACATATCTAAAGACTTGTAAGTTCTGTGGAAATTGCCAGGACGTTTTGTCACGAAACCAAGAGCTTTTAGATTAAAAACTAGGAACAGTGTAGGCTATTTATTTATAACATTAAAATATCGACTCATGAAGAAATATATTTTTATTAACATCTGGACAATTGTAGTTGGCTACAGTAAAGATAACGCTATCGTTAACCAGAAGATAGTCCCTACTTTTGGGAAGTAATGTGGGTTTCTGTTGTAACCCCTGATAGAGATAACAGGATGTATATTTACTCTGTTAGTGATAAAAACAGGAAAAGCGATTAAAAAAATGTACTTCACTTTTTATTTTCTTGATATTGTGATAATAATCTTCATTATTCTTATCAATCGTGGTATCTTCATAAAAATTCTATCAGTTTTAACAAATCTTCACATCTTATCTCTGTATTTCTTCTCAAAAATTTTGTCAATTTTAACAGATGATCTATGGATTAAAAAAAACGAACTTATATTTGTACGTGTCTCATCCTAGATAAAAAAACTTACCACTGCTGCTTAGTTAAAATTTGAAATTATATAGGCTCATTTTTACACATTCCCTGGAAGGGTTATTGAAATAACTTGTAGTCCTCCAAAACTAAAATTGACTCACATGTATCCCTTGGTAACCTAAATAATTCGTGCTAGTAGGGAGGAGGTAAAACGTTATAAAAAAACCAATAATATGAACCCTGACAACTTTTTTTGTAAACTCTAACTTGCTGTTATTATACAACAAATATTTTTATATTGATTTGAGTTATAATTCTACACGTACCTATCATTAAAATTTGAGCAATAACTCTTAAGCCTATTATTTTGTCCCCTCCGAAAATTTTCAAATCTTAATTGTCAGATGCTGCCTATAATTGAT
This sequence comes from Callitettix versicolor, assembly GCA_022606455.1. NCBI lineage: Eukaryota > Metazoa > Arthropoda > Insecta > Hemiptera > Cercopidae > Callitettix > Callitettix versicolor. Next base: position 75,532,657 of record CM040188.1, on the reverse strand, counting down.
ATACATTCTATTCTATATGGTATGTTTGTGAGAAAGTTAGTGCCTTACCATTTATTTATATTGTTTTGTGTAGTGTGTGAAGGAATTTGGTAGTCTTCAAGTATACCTGTCTCTTGTCAATTTTCAAAAATATTGTTTAAAATAAAAATGATTGTTTGCAGAGTCATGGGTGGACCTCTCAGGAGGACAGTTCACTCCGGACCGAGTGACACCGTTACCGTTCTCTTCGGGAGAAGAGTACCTGAGACTCCTCAGAGAAGCACAGCGAGAAAGTAACCAGAGTTCGGCTCGAGTGTCGTTAGCTTCGTCGCGCAGAGACTCTCCGCGAAGCAGGTAAAAACTTATCCTTCAGACTAGTTTAAGGTCCTTCACCGTGGTCAAAACATAATGCACTCAGTGTAAGAAGTTAGTACATTTTCTAGGAAAAATCAGCGGTTATTTATTTATGCTACGTCCTCATTTATTGAATGGAGTGGCACATAAACTGTGCCCTTAATTAGCATTAAATTTCTTGTAATTTCACTCCTGACTAACTTTAAATTTCTTACGATTGCGCCCAGACAAACTGTAGATTTCTTGCAATAATTATCTCTGACCATATTAGATTTCTTGCAATAGCACCCATGACCAACTTTACATTTCTGCAATTGCAATACATTACAATGTATTGTATTGTCTAATGTTGCTTCTGACCAACATTAGATTTCTTGCAGTAGCATCCCTGATTAGCTTTAAATTTCTTGTAATTGCTCCCACACCAACTAAATTTTTTTTCAATAGGGCTCCTGACCAACGATAAATTTCTGATTGCGCCCAGACTACCTTTAAATTTTCGTGCAGTAATTGTCTTTAACCAAATTTAAATTTCTTGCAGTTGCGTCCAGACCAACCAAATTTTTTGGCAATGGCACCCAAACTAACTTTAAATTTCTTGCCATAATTTACTCTGACCAACATTAGATTTCTTGCAATTGTCTGTAACCAGCTTATAATGTCTTGCAATTGGGTTACTGATTTCTTACAGTTGTACTGCGGAACTACTTTCAATTTATTGCAATTGTTCATTTGTCTTGAGAATGGTTAAATTCATTACATTTGCGCCATAGCGCCCCTAACCAACTTTAAATTTATTGCAACCGCTCCCGTGACAAACATGACATTTCCTGCAAATTCGCTTCTGTTATTCTGTTACCTTTACATTTTCATTTACTTTAATTGCTCCCTTAGCCAACTATAATTATAATTATAATGCCTTAACATATCCGCTACAAGTAATTTTTATAAAGTACTGTAGGCTTATATTTAATCTCCTTTAAGTCTACGTAACACACAGTAAAATCCAACTGTGTAACTGGATTCGAACTTAAAACTTTGCGATCCGTAAGTCCGAGATGTAACTAACTTTATTGTTGACGGATCTCTATTCGATCACATTTCACTGGGTGTTTTCGCGGTTAGCCAATACTGTGGCAGGGCAATTGCAAATTTTGTATACGTGCCACCTCAGTATTAGATAATACAGCCTGTTTAATATTAATAACTCCATGATTGCAGTACTTTATACTTAATGTGTTGTGGGATTGGTGTAAAACGCTGCTCATATCTAATCAGCATGTAAGTTTGACCTCAAGTACAGCAATTGTTGCATAGTGATGTTAGAGTAGTAATTATTTTTTATTTGAAGTTATCAAGTCTGCGGAACCATTTCTTTTATGTATAAATAAATAAAAGACGCATATTTCTTAATATTGCTTTCAGTTTTTGTAATATTGCTTTAATACTAAGGATGCAAGCAGCAGGCACGCGAGTGTTGGTAATGTCCGTTGAAAGCGTTCGTTATGAAGCTGACTTCTAGCCTAGCGGACACTGTTTAGCGCTAGTGGTAGGCGAAACCAATAATTACGAGGGTTGATCAAATATAAACGAGACTGATTTTTTAAAAAATTTATTGCTTACTTACAAATTATTCTTGATACAACTTATTTTTCTACATAGTCTCCCGCACGAGTAACACATTTTTCCCACCGGATTGGAAGTTTTTTAATTCCATCTTCGTAAAAAGTTCTCGGGCGTTCATTGAGCCATTGGAGCACGAAGGTCTCCAACGCAGAATCGTCTTCGAAACGCTGGCCTCCAAGCGCCTCTTTGAGTAGCCCAAACAGGTGATAGTCGCAGGGTGATAAGTCTGGACTGTATGGGGGATGTTCCATTGGTTCCCAGCCAATTTGATCGAGTTTAAGCCTCGTAGCGTTCGCCGAATGTGGTCGGGCATTATCGTGAAGAAGAATGACGTTTCTCGCCGGTTTAGATTTCCTTTTCCTACGAAAAGACTGTTTTGCGGCCTCTAAAACATCGCAATAATATTGTGCATTTATTGTGCGTCGTTGATGGAGGAAATCGACGTGAAAGGCGCCTTGATTGTCGAAAAATACAGTGGCCATTACCTTCCCGGCCGACGATCGTGATTTGGCCTTCAGGTTTTCTACTGCTTCCCGTCCTTCGGCGAATTCCTTGTGCCAAGCAAAAACGCGAGCTCTTGACAGGGTCCTGTCCCCGTATTGAGCCGTCAATCTACGAAAGATTTCAGTCGGATTGACCTCCTCCTTGGCCAAAAACTTAATAATAATTCTCTGCTCCACGGAAACGTGCACTTCACTCTCACTCATTGTATAGTTTTATACTGAAGGGTCCGAACGGAAATGTTGCCCGTCTACGCCCGTCCCAAACCTCCCAGGCTACCTGAAACCCCACCCTTTAGAGTTCAATGTCCAACGGAAAAGTTTTTAGAAAGTCAGTCTCGTTTATATTTGATCAACCCTCGTATAAACGGTTTAGAAATACAGCCACCATTATAGAAGAGCGTGCTCGATATCAGCGGCTAAAGTACAACTAGTTAGACTGTCTGCCGCTACGAACGCTGGAGAGCCGCCTCGGTGGTCTAGTGGATAGCGTACTAGACTTTCACCCCGAGGACCCGGGTTCGATTCCCGGCGAGGGCTTGGCATTTTCATACGCTATAAATCATCCCCACCGTCTGCATTAGCCCAAGTGTGCACAATAGTCGGACGTTAAACTCAAAAAAAAAAAAAAAAAAAAAAAAAAAAAAGCTACGAACGCTGCACGGTGCAATTTCTCGTAAAATTTTTCTTTCTGTAGTATTTAAAAGTACTAATTCAGCAATGCAGATTTACGGTTCAAACACAGTGTGAGGTTATGCTATTTAAACTTATTAAAAAGTTTAATTGTAATTGTTTAATTGTAAAGTTTAATAGTAATTGAGGTTACGCGGTAACTTAAAATAAACAAGATGTCGCCAGCTGAAATTTCCAAAACAAAAAATTACCCTCAGTTCTAACAGACACGCGCGTGTACTTCAGTTAATGTGAAATTTGTATTTAAACCTATTTTTCATGCGTGTTTTAAGTAAATATTGTAGTTTAATAATGCAGTTTACTGAGAAAGTTAGGTAACATGAAAACACTATATAATATGATTCATCTTACAATAAACTTGTACAAATATGTCGTGTTGTTAAAGCTTAAATTTTATTTAATTGTCTTTTAGTGAGGAAAGCAAAAACAGCAGAGTTCAACTTTGGAAATCATTTTTATCGGTTACAAAATATGATAACCTGGAAATGATTTTTATCGGTTACAAAATATGATAACGTGGAAATGATTTTTATCGGTTACAAAATATGATAACCTGAAAATGATTTTTATCGGTTACAAAATATGATAACGTGGAAATGATTTTTATCGGTTACAATATGTGATAACCTGGAAATGATTTTTATCGGTTACAAAATATGATAACCTGGAAATGATTTTTATTGGTTACAAAATATGATAACCTGGAAATGATTATTATCGGTTACAAAATATGATAACCTGGAAATGATTTTTATCGGTTACAAAATATGATAACCTGGAAATGATTTTTATCGATTAAAAATATAACCTAGAAATGATTTTTATCGGTTACAAAATATGATGACGTGGAAATGATTTTTGTCGGTTACAAAATGTGATAACCTGGAAATGATTTTTATCATTACAAAATATAATAACCTGGAAATGATTTATCGGTTACAAAATATAACCTGGAAATGATTTTTATTGGTTACAAAATATGATAACCGTCACTTTAAATACAGTTCTGGTCATAAGTTAGTGGTAGGGTAATGTAAAAGAGTTAAAAATTAAAAATTTGTCCGTGAAAGGTGCGTTGACCTGCCATCTCGTAGCAGAAAGTTAAAGAATGCGACAATTTGAGAGAAAGGCTTCCCGAGTGCCAGGCCAGACTGACATTGTGTTACGGTGTGTTGCTTGGATACCTTCGACGTGACAGAACTCAGGTGTTGAGATTGACGTGGCCTACTCGGTCATTATACAGGTCCGGTTATTTAATTAGTTAATTTACAGATAATTAATTTTTATTACTAGACGTGTTTTAAGGGTTTACTGTAACTGGTTTTTTTAAAGCGAATTACCATTTGAAAATGAGCTCTTTTAGCTGCCATCATAGTAAAGTACAGACCGGGACCTTGAAATGAGCGCCGATCCCAGGCCATCTAGGCCACTTTTTGAGTAGTTGAAATTTTGTAATAGTAGGTCCGATTTGATTCAGACGTGGTACAAAAGGTTTTAGTACATTTTTTACTAATAGGTTAACATTTTTTAGTAATAGGGTTCCCAACAGAATCCGTTTTAAAATTTTCCAAAATGGCGGAAACATTTCAAAATTTCTGAAAATTGGAAAGTTTTTTGTCTGAAATATTTTTGAAAATCTGATTTTGTCGACGTAATCAACGTTAAAGACCGCAGCAGATAACAATTCAAATTTTCAAAATCATATCTGTGATTGTTTTCGTATATTTAATGTAATTTGAAGTTTAAAGCTCTGTTTAACGCAGATTTCAATGCTGATCACGATGTTGAAATGAGAGCTTTTATGAAAGAGGTGCTTTAAGATAAGCAGACTATTTATTTTTGAAGCTTTGCTTTTTTTAGGCGCCTTATAACACTTTTTGTACGAGTAAAAAGTATTGGTTTCGCATCACGCTCTAGCTGTATACGGTGAGTCATCGTTAAAGTACATTTTTTAACTGATGTAGAGTTTATAACATTATAAGAAGACAAAGATTTTGCATGATATTTTAACGTTAATAATCATTTTTGGTGGTTACGAGTACCGATAGGTACTAAAATAGGTTAATGTTATTGATTTTAATTTACATATTATCAAATTTTTATTATTGTGACTACATACAATTAATTTGATAGTCAAATATAAAAACCAAAAGCACATACTGTTTATTGCAGAGTTAATGTTTACAAGTTAATATTTTTTAAATTTAACATTTTAAATGAAAAATACTTTATTTTGTTATTTTGGTTTTCTCTCGCAGATTATAAAGTGAAAAATCTATAGTCGAGTCAAGTTTTATCTGTTGAACTGTTAATGTCTGTAGATTCATAATTAGGTACTGAAAAAATGTCAGCATATATATATATATATATATATATATATATATATATATATATATATATATATATATATATTCCTTTTGTATTTTAAGGCGAAAATCACATTGAGGCTATTATCGCCTCTCTAAATGTAAGTGTGAGTGTGTAAAGTGTTAAAGTCGTAAGTGTAGTGTTGTAGGCCCTAAGTGGTGTGTGTTACTCACCGCGAGGAACGTCTAAATCCTCTCAATAGGTGCAGCTATAGAGTGTACCCCCTGCGGGGATATATATATATATATATATATATATATATATATATATATATATATATATATATATATATATATATATATATATATATATATATATATGTATATAATATACGAGGGCTATTCAGAAAGTAGATTACGTTTTGGATAAAAAAAAAAACTAAGTACAGGAAAAAAATTTTATTATATACATTTGAAAGAGGAACTAAAATACTATTTTTCGACATAATCGCCAAACAAATTTAGACATTTGTCATATCGGTGAACTAGCTTTGAAATTCCCGTGTCGTAGAATTCCGCCGCCTGTGACGCCAGCCAGTCAGTCACGCCCGCGCGGAGATCTGCGTCGTCATCGAAGCGCTGTGTTGCAAGCCAAGTCTTCATCTTCGGGAATAAGTGGAAATCACTAGGTGCCAGGTCCGGACTGTAGGGTGGATGAGGAAAATCTCCCACTTGAAGGCCGTCAAGACGTCTTTGTTCGATTTGCCGTGTGATGGCGGGCATTGTCGTGCAAAAACAACACTTTTGCACTCAGTTTTCCTCTCCGCTTGTTCTGGATAGCTCGTCTTAAGTTTCGTAATGTTTGGCAATACCTTTCTGAGTTTATGGTTGCTCCACGTTCTAGGAAGTCAACCAGAAGAACACCTTTCCTGTCCCTCACGGGCGTGACTGACTGGCTGGCGTCACAGGCGGCGGAATTCTACGACACGGGAATTTCAAAGCTAGTTCACCGATATGACAAATGTCTAAATTTGTTTGGCGATTATGTCGAAAAATAGTATTTTAGTTCCTCTTTCAAATCTATATAATAAAATTTTTTTCCTGTACTTAGTTTTTTTTTATCCAAAACGTAATCTACTTTCTGAATAGCCCTCGTATATATAATATAATATAATAATACGAATATATCTTTTTATATATATATATATATATATATATATATATATATATATATATATATAATTTTACAATGTTATGAGCACATATGTTACTTTCTATAACAATTAGTGCAAGCAAAGCTTCACTCGGCTAGTCCCCTGTCTGCCACGTTGTTTTGAAATTCGCTTATTTTATAACATAAGGCTGTTTATGTGAGAAGAGTAACGGAGTTGTTGATATAAACAAGTGGGTAAGCACAAATACATAAAGTACATTAGCGGGTGTCAAATTAATTTAATTAGCGGCACAAATAAAAGTATGAAAATATGTTTACCCGAAACCAGAGCCAAGTAGGCAAGTTAGCGCGTACACAACAAACAAAACATGCTTGACGCGTGCGCATTAGGATTTGTGCCAACTGCACACGTGTTTACAGCACTCTTAACTACTCATTCATACTGTAATAAGGAAGATTATGTTTACACATTAGTTTTTACAAAATTTTGCTTAAACTATAATAATCTCTGCACGCAGCTGTCTCGCTGACGTGATGAAAACAATTTACCAACAATTTTATTGGTACAGGAAAACGAAGTGTGCTTTCAACACGACCAGTTCAGCATTTGGTTTGTGTGTTTGTTACGGAGGTATCTTTATAAAGCTCGAACGATCTTTGTAAGACTTTTTCTCATTCACTTCCGTTCCAAGATGGCAGCTTCTGATTTACAATGGATCTACGCATTTTTAGCGAAACGCATAAACTGATCGTTTTGAAATTTGAAAGAAGGTAGCTTGCGTAAAGCCCAAATAAATGTGTAAGATTTTAGGATTATGACCTAATTACTTCCCGTCAGTGGTCTGTCTACTCACCTCGTAAAGGCTACCGCGGTTTCGAAACTATTGTTTCATCTTCAGGCCGTGATATAAAATGTTAAATCCCTTTACGAGGTTAGTAGATAGACCACTGACGGGAAGAATAGGTCAGTATCCTAATTACTTAAATATGCGATCCGGTGGCTATGTTGCAATAATGTAAGATTTTCCCTTTCACTTCTGTTTCAAGATGGCGGCCTGTGATTTAACGATGACAAATGTACGCAATTTCGGCCTAACACAGTGACCGATTATTTTGAAATATGATACGAATCTTTGTATAAAGCCCGAATGACGTATGGTGTAAGTTTTTTCCATTCATTTCCGTTTCAAGATAGCGGCGTCTGACGAGCGTACACAGTTTTAATAAAACGCATTAACCGATAGTTTTGAAATTTACGATGGTACTTTATAAAACCCGGAAGACGTATATATAAAATTTTTTCCCTATTCACTTCCGTTTCAAGACGGCGGGGTCTGATTAAACTTGAAGAGTGTAAATGTCGGTTATTTCATGTAATACTGATTTAACGGCAAAACCTATCATAATTTTGACCCTTTCGAGGAGAAAGAGCATACTATTTTCAATAAAATTGGTTCAGTAATATTTTTTGAAAGTTAGGAACGCTGTTACGGAGCCACTTTTGTTTATTAATGAAGAATACACTGCGAGGTGTAGGAGCCTGCTGTTCTATTAGTCTACTTGGGAAGCGGAAAGTCAAGGACACATAAATTCGCGCGCATTTCCGTCCGTCCGTCTGTCCGTAACGCACCTCTTACTCGTAAACGGTGTGGCCGATCGTTATAAAATCTGGCGAAAAGTGTTTTTGTAGCGGCCCCAACACAGGAACAACGTAATGGTTAATGACAAATAATATTTAGCGGTAAAATCTTACGAGTGCAAAAAATATTTTTTTATTTTCATTTACGTAGTGTGTATCTTAAAACTAGCAGTGATTCTGATTCCGGAGTTTACGTAGTGCAGCTAGATTTTTTCAAAAGTTGCGTTTTCATGTCCCCTTTCTTTTTGAATTCAACATGTAAGGTAAAAAAACAAACGGTTTTTCATGATTTTCCCGATATTTTACAAATGGATTTTCTACTTATGAACGACAACAAAAGCGTGATTCGAAAGTCCGTGAAGAACTTTAGAAGTTTGTTTTGCCTCTTTAACTTTTACTTTGTGGGTAAAATTGTATTCAAAAGTCACTTTTGTTTGGGCTTACTACAAGCGGTACAGTACGGAAATCAGCTGATCCATTCTTGTAAATATGTAATTTACATTTGAAACAAGGCGCCAACGGCGCTCAATACAGTAGACTCGCGGTAATCTGGCGTATGTCGGAAATCACTATTGCTATATTACCGAAAACTATGCCTACTGGAAAGGAAGGAAACTGGACAGTAAATTATAGTGTAAATTGATTATTAGTAATTACGATACAATACAAACACTTTTATTTTAATAAATGAATTAAAAATAGAATTATTGGGAAAAAACATCAAAACAAATTGAAAAATTCTTATAAAGTTACCGTAAAATATATTAAAACTTCTCTATGCGATTGCCTCTCAAATAGCTAATTTTCAAATCGAAATTTCCTAAAAACATAGGTTCTACGACTTTTGTATTAGCTATTTCCCATTAGAAAAAAGAGGACTGTACAGGTCATCATCGTAAAACCCAGTCCTGGGATTTTGAAATGAGCGCCGATTTGCACCTCCAAAATGTGTTTTGAAGGGGTCGGCGGTATTGTTGTTTTAGCGGCTTAGCGTCAGCAATTTCGATCCGATCTGATTCAAACTTGATACACAAATTGACTTTGGTAATAGCTTTGACAGGTTCGTTAGTTTTGCTTTCAAAATGACGGCCTTTAAAAATAAATAAAAAACTTTACCTTCACATTCGTAATACGTTTTGAAATCTGTATCAATTAGTTTTATAAATGCCTTTGAAAAATGAATCAATCGTCTTTATTATGTAGTATTATTAGTTTTTGTTACTTTTTGGAAATTCACAGTCCATCACCTTCATTCAGCGAAGTAGTTACAGTCCTTCATTATTCTTCGGTTGTTTTCAATACTGTAATTGTAAACGTAATGAGTAAATGTACAAGTCTACCGTATTGACTTAAAAAAAAAATGTTTGTTACCGTCTTGAATAAAAAATAAAAATCATGTATCATGTTTTCTTTTACTTTTTATTTTAGTTACGATAATTTGTTCGAAAACAATACAAATTAACGTAGCTACTTTTTAACAACATAACCTTAATTTATATCAGTGAAATCAACTTATACTAATTTTATACGAATTAGTACCTTTTACTATTACGTATTTATGAAAATTAAATTAACGATTTATTTCGTATATTTACATCAGTCAAAATTCTTCGTAGTTTTGGTAGTGTAGTGGTTATCACGTGTGCCTTACAGGTGCAAGATCCCCGGTTCGATCTCGGGCGGAAACACAGGAAATTTTAATTATAATTTAATATGAGACTTTCAACGTGCAAAATATACTATTATAAAATCATTATAAATTTGTGCAAAATCCAACATCATAACCAGCCTTAAAACATGATATATGTTAAAACAATCACAAAGTATTTTGATAAATGAGTAGATAAGAGCAGGAAATACAAATCAGAATGCGGTAGTGGTGTTCACGCTACACGGTCAGTTAGTGATGTAAGACCAGTGGAACAAGGTGGAATAGGCTATAGGTAAAGAAGGAATAGAGACAGGAACGGAAATGAGTAATTTACAAAACTGTTTACCTGCCCACACTGACACATGGTGCTGACAGGTTGCCAACGGTAGCTTGTAACTAGGATTGAAATAAGTCTCTAGACTCCTCTCTCACTGGCGCGAGAAATGCATGTTGGTTCAAATCAGTTTTTTTTACACTAACGTTTAGGAGTTCGGATTGTTTGGGTATAGTTACGAGCGCTAAATCATGCGGACAACCGATTTCCAGCGTTGCCACATAGTGCCATATTTACAAAAATTTTGAATAGCTCAACGCCCTGACACGGTTATAACTATATAGGCCTACTCCCGCAGGGGTGCAGACTAGCTACACCTATTGAGAGGATTTAGACGTCCCTCGCGGTACCCGAGTCTAACACACACATTTACACTTACAACACGCACTTACATTTAGGGAGGCGATAATAGTCTTAATATGGTTTTCGACTTAAAAAAAAACTACGTAAATGTAACGTAGTTTTATGATAGTATATCATAAATGTGGTTCCATTATACTTGTATTACGCCCCGCAAGGGGTGCAGACTAGCTTAGCTGTACCTATTGAGTGGATTTAGACGTCCCTCGCGGTACCCGAGTCTAACACACACTTACATTTAGGGAGGCGATAATAGCCTCAATGTGCTTTTCGCCTTAAAATAATAATAATAAAAAAATGTATTACAGGAAAAAGCACAGTTCAGCTGAGGAAGGATGTTGTGTTGTGTTGGTTTAATCGCATCCCTTAAAAATGGCTGCTTGTAATTCTTATAACTGAGAAACTAAAATAGAATTTCAAACAAAGCAATTTTGTAATGATTTTTTTCTGTAAGCGATGATTTGTTTGGTTTTGAAATGGCGACGTTGGGGAAGTTGTAGAAAACTATTTTCTAAGTTTTATATTGAAACGTTATTTTATAGGAATTACCGTTTGGCTTTAAACATGGGTTGCGTGGCGGTAGAGCAAGCGTCTTCTCCGTAACTTTGCTAATTGTGTGGTAGCAGTGCGTGTTACGCCCAAATTGTCTTACAAGATGGGATCCGTACAATATTCCTACGATAGCACACACATCATTGATTGTTCGCTTACGATCTGCAACAATAGCCTCTCTCACTTTCCGGTGTGCTTGTCGTTGGTTGTCCTGAAAGCTCATCGTCGGTAGACCCATCCTTGAAGCGTTTGCACCACAAAAAGCTTTACTTTGACTCATAGCACTGTCACCAAATGCTTCCACAAGCAAGTGATAGGTTTCTGCAGCAGTTTTTTTTAAGCTAAAGCAAAGTTTGGTGCAGGATCTGTGATCCTTAAAATCGCAATTTACACAAGTTTTTTTAAACGCCGCAACACTAAAACATGACACACAAACGCACGAAACTCAAGAAGACGGTTGCAGTTGATCGTCACAACTGATTTACAGAATACTGTTCGCCCACTCTACCGGCAGCAAACCATACCACAAACTTTTGGCGCGAAGAATTCAGATTCCTGGAACTTTTGGGTAGAATCTTCACGACGTTTTGAGAATGTGAACCAACTCGTTGTTGATGTTAAATAAGGCTGATCATAGAAAATCCGATATTGTTGACAGTTTGTGTGCATTTTTTTTTTTTGAAAAACAAAATTTTTTGAAGCTATAAAAATTGTCCAGATATATGGACAAAACATGATAAATTTCACCGAAGTAAGAGGCAATTATTTTTAATATGTAATTTGTTTTAGGGCTAGTTGTGATGTTAGATTTTGGGGGGACGCGTGATGCGAGGAACATAAGTTTATATTGATATATAACCGTATATTTTGCGCGTCGCAAGTCTCATAGTAAATTAATTATAATTAAAAATTACTGTTTCCGCCCGGGATTGAGCCGGGAACCTTGCACGTGTAAGGCGGACGTTTTAACCACTACACTACGGAAATTACGAAGACGTTTCACCGATTTCAGTATACGAAATAAATCGTTAATTTGATTTTGGTAGTTATATTAAAAGATCAGTTGTTTTATATTAATTAGTTAGGTTATGTTTTTGGTTCAATAGCAGAATTTTTTTGACACAAATTGGCTTAGAAACGGATATACGGTTGATCCTTTCTGAAGATCGCATAATTTTAAATAGCCTATATTTCTTATAGTGTAATACAATAGTAAAAACAAACTAATATAAGCTGAAAGTTTAGCGGACCAAAACGTTTATTATTGCGTTGTGTCAGGATTTTTTGTACACCCTGTACACAATAAAGTTGTAGTATTTTGTTGTGGTAGTTGTTTATTGGCAAAGTTAGATTGTGCGCAGCTGACGTAGCCTACTAACTAGTACACAAATAGAGTAATTTAGAACAAAGATGTATTTAGTGTGTGTAGTTTACTTTTAGATTTGTTTGTTGATGTTTGTATTTAATTTGCGCATCGCGTGACGTGTTTCTATAACCTGATTTCGTTTTCCTTTGTGTAAAGATTAAAAACATCTAATTGTTGACTGAAGAAATATATTTTACCAGTGTGTTGGCGTTACAGTGTGCCGCTTTTGGATACCGTAACAGATTGAGATATTTTTCGAAGTCATCTCCTCGAGATAGCCGCAGCAAGCATTGTCTCGCTAACGTGATAGAAGCGATTACATTAAAATGTGTTCAAATCTGTTCCTATTGATGGAGCGCACGGAGGTCTGTTTTAACGCGACCGTTCGGCATTTGGTTTGTGTTTGTGTTTGTGTACGCAGTTTTGGCCAAACGCGTTGACCGATTGTTTTGAAATTTGTTATGAAGGTGTCTTTTGTAATACTCGAACGACGTCTGTGCAAGATTTTTTCCCATTTAGTCTACTTCAGTTTCAAGATGGCGACCTCTGGTTTATCAATTACGAGTATAGGTGCTGGCTGTTTACTATAATACCAGCTTTGTAAATACTGTATATTAATAATGTAAATACGTAATACGTCAATGTAGTTTATTTTTAATCTGTGATTATATCCTACGCGCCACGTTACTGTAGAACAGACTGTGTGTGGGCGACAAAGTGGGTAGAAGTGTATGTGTGTGTGAGAGAGAGAGAGATAGATGTAGTACACAGCGCCACGTTGCCAGCTGCCACGACACACGTCTGACAACAACTGTAACCGATGCACTGCCTTTCATTGCGTGTTGTAACAGTACAGTAACGATAAGAGAACCGCGCACTTATTTTTAACGGGATAAACGGTGCGGAAACATTGCAAAGAATTCAGTCGCGTTGTCCCCTGAAACACAAAAATCGGTCAGGTTTAAAATTTTCGTTATTTCAGTGGAGAATGTCAGTACATGGATAAACGATGGAGAAATCATATTTTCGGGAAAAAGCAGGATAAAGTTACGATTTTTTAAATATTCGTAATGGCCGCCATTTTGAAACTGTTGAACTGATTTTGCTGGGTAACGGACTTGTACAGGCTATTAACAGATCGATTTTATTGCAGGTTTGAATCGTATCGGATCAAAACACACACACACACACACACACAAATTTATTAACGACCCCACAATGAAAGTTATTCAAGAGATCAGGATCGGTCCTCATTTCTTAAGGTATTAATGATCGTGATGACCGCTCCAGAAGCTCCATTTCCAGCGGAAATCCACTAATAATATTGTATATACCGTATTATTTTCAGTATCAATTCAGCTAGTACCTAATTTGGGACATTTTTTGTAATCATTTTGGGGAAATTTTGCGAAGCTCTTGGTGGAAAATGGATTTAAAACTTCTGGCAATACTGACGGCCAAGTATTGCTTGTTGCAGGACGTCATCCCTTTTCGTTACAACACATCCTACAATCACGGAACTGCAATGCCGTTCACAGTGTGTGTGTGTGTGTGTGTGTGTGTGTGTGTGTGTGTGGCGCGCGCACGTCATACATTCGCATTACAGACGTCAGTAACTCTCTTACTTAAATACTTTCCTTATGAAAATAATTTCGATGTGGTTCCCGGATTCGTCCCGCATGACGTCATCTTTTCTTCGCGATTACAGAAGTCACAACTGACAAGTGCGTCAAGTCTGTTTTATTTATTGATTACAAGCTTACATTATTTGTTTGTTATCTCCTTTCGAGACGAATTTATTAATATAGAAGTAAAACATATTGTTTACCAAATTTTTATCAAGCAGTTCAACAGTTGTGTTGGAATCGCGCCAGTAATAAACAACTCCATTACTGATAAGGCGTATTTAATATTTCCGGTTGTAATAGATAAATAAAAAATATACCTTTCCTTTCGAAATACAGTAAAATCTCTGTTGGGAATCTCTTTATAATTGAAAATATGTGTTAGGCCTACATATTCGTGTGACGGCCTCTATTTAACCAGCTACAGTAGTACCATTGAATATAAACTGACCAGAAGTACAACCACCATTATAAAAAGCGTGCTCGATGTCAGCGGCTGAAGTCCAAGTAATTGGACTATCTGCCGGTACGAACGCTGCAAGGTCAGGGGTGGAGACGATTGAGGAAATAGACAGTACAATTACCTATTTAACTGTAGTTGAACACACTGCCGCAAGATGTCACCAGCAGTGAGCGCTCACAAAGTTGTCATAAGAATTATTCTAGTACATTTATTTATATTCAGTAGTAGTAACGTCTTCGAGGGGAGAACGTGCGTTATAACATTACTGTCCTTTGTTCCTGTTAGCAAAAACTGGCGCTGTCCGTGTGTCTTCCTGTATGTTTGGCATGATACACTTTTTTGTTGTTGTTATTTTAAGGCGAAAAGCACATTGAGGCTATTACCGCCTCCCTAAATGTAAGTGTGAGTGTAAAGTGTTAGTCGTAAGTGTAGTGTTGTAAGTGTAAGTGTAAGTGTGTGTTAGACTCGGGTACCGCGAGGGACGTCTAAATCTTCTCAATAGGTGCAGCTAGTCTGCACCCCCTGCGGGGTAAAGCCAAATATAAAACAAAACGTGTACACACTGCTTGTAAACGTGAATTCACTGGCTTTACCCGTGAATGTCACGTTGAAGTCTAGCGTCACGCCTTTAGCATCACAGGACGCACGTGAACCCACAGGTATACACGTGACGGTAAGACACTGCTCCCGACGTGTCCACAAAAGATGTGTTTTAGTACTTCTAATGATATTTTTTTTTTTTTTGATTTAGATAAAAATCAATAAATACGAGTAGGTAGCCTACACTCATCGAACAAATCAAGACAAAAGGGAAATGACAAATGAGTCTAATTAAAACTGAATAATCATGCTCATTCAATAAAAATAATCGTGTCATTTTTCTTACTTTCGCATTAAACGAAGTATAAAGAAAGTGTGGTGACAAACGGATTGATGAATGTATCAGTTTTCAAATCCGTTGAGTCCGACGAAAAACTTGTTTGTTATTTGTCTGGGCATGCGCACATTGTTGGAGACTAAACTGTAGGTCAACCGCTGAGAATACCAGTGGGACAGAGAAAAAATGTGCGAGTGAGATGTCGAGTCCCCACTCTCTCACCGTAGCTCCCTCCTTTTCTTCACTATTGCTGAGTAATAACAGTTTGTATACTCAGATTGACAGACTGTCACTGAATCGTTGGAGGGAGCTGGAGGGGAATTCTCCTACATGCGCGAGAAAATTTCGCGCATACCGGGTTACTAAGTGGCTGGACTATAATCGGTCGATTTTGTATGGCAGCTGTGAAGTGGCGAGCACGAAATAAGGTGAGTAGCTGAATCTGCGCTGTTGCCAAGTATGGAACTGACGAAGCGAGGGGAGGTCGAGAATTGCTTGCTGTACCGCACGAACTGACAGCATTGGTGAGTATCCAATGTTGCCTAGTTCAAGCGTTAACGTTGCTGGCCGTCTCGCCTTATTGTTTTTAAAAAATTAATTAATGATTTGCTATTATTCATCATAACAAAGACAGGATACTTAAATTGAAAATTACGATTAAAAAGACAAAGAAATATTAATTCAGTACAAGCACACAGAGAAACGTTATAGCGGAGAAAACGACTCTGTGCTTACTGTAACCGTTACTCTTACCAATAATTTCTATGGAAAACATGTTTGAATAAAAAGCTTAGAAATACGGTTTTCTTACTCCTTTGCTGAAAAAAAAAATCATTAGGGTACATAATCTGTTACGTTTTTCAGTTATAAAAATTATACTCACAAATTTCCAAGGGATTAAAATTAACGGAACACAGCGTCCTTCCCGAATTTTGGGAAATTGTTTTGATTTTGGAAAAAAACGTTTTGTGATTTTTTTTTTTGATTTTTTCAAATCGGCTCTTATGATTTCGATTACATTTTTCCACAAACGTAGTGCGTAAGTATTTAAACAAAACATTTCGGTCGCTATATCTTCAGAAAAGAACAGGTGCCAGCTTTTTGAAGCGTGAAAATTCGGTTTAATTTGTCGAAATCGGTCAATCGTATTGTGTTCAAATTTTGGTCAGCTAAATGTAGCCTGTAATTTAAATTATTGTATTAAATTTTACATAAGAAGTTTGAGATTTAGAAACAAAAAAATAAATCCTGAATGTTGTACAGTAAAATCTCTTTATAACTGAAATCTCTCTATAATGGCAAAATATGTTGGTCCCTTCCCATTCCTATAGTAAAAATATGTATTGTAAATTTCTCTATTAAGGCACATCCAGGAATCTCTCTTAGCGGCTAAACACGTGCACATTTGCGGCTCTTCCACGAAATGTTTAGTGCAGGCACGGAACATTATTTATTAACTTGCCTTGTAAGAGACGAATAAACTTTTTGAAACGCAAGCCTACAGAAAAAAGCACATTTTTATTTCTGTCTGCATATTTACGCGAACAATCATTTTCAAGCACGAACTTTAACAAGAGTAAATTAAGAAATCGGTATATCTATGAGAACTTGGAATCATGCCTAAAATTAAAAACAACATACAAACCTGACACCCTTACTTTGCAAGGAAATGCAAGGCCATTTGTTCACATTAGTGGAGTATTTGTAGTGTTTATAAGGATACCTTTAATATTATTTAACTTGTTATATTTTTAAATAAATATTATCTTTATATAAGTATGGTAGCAAGTTTTATTTAATGTACCGTTAGTTACACCAAGCCATATTTAGCAAAGACAAGTTCGAGAGTGTACTTTTAATTCTAAATATTTCCATATGTCTCTACTGAAGCAAAGATTAAGTTTAAAAAATAGCTTTGTGAATAAACTTCAATTTTGTATTGGTTATATTTGGTTTTATAGTTTGCCGGCCACTGTCCTACCTTATTTCTCAGTATGCCAACACACCATTCGTGTATTAAAAGCAGTGCATAGTGCATTAACTAAATCGAGTGTTTCGTGACTGGTACGTTTTACAAGTAGTGTATTATTTTTTCTAATACACTTTTACAATACAGTGTAATGGTGTCTAAACGGAAAATTGTATCGTTAGATGTAAAGGTTAGAGTTTTGCGTGAGTTAGAGAAAATTGTGAAGGAAGTATATGTTTGCCGACATTTTAATTTAGCTAGTTCTTCTGTTGGCACGATATTGAAAAATGAAATAATGAAGGCATATAATGAAGAAATAGCTTTAAAGAAAATTCGAAAACCATAATTTGAAGGAATTAATGAAGTGGTTCTTCAGAAGCTTCGACAAAATATTGCCTTTTTCTCACAATCAGTATTTTATTCATACAGTATTATTTAATACGTATTGTTTTTTAAAGACTATACGTCGTTTAGTTTTATTTCAATAAACTATGCAACTAGTACTTTAAACTAAAAATAGTGTATAACACATTTCACAAAGAAAAACACATTTTATACACGTTTCAGTTACTCTCTGTATAGTGGAGATCTCTTTATAGCGGCGAAAACTAACGTTCCCTTCAATGCCGTTATAGAGAGATTTTACTGTATAAACTATAGCAACGAAGAAAGAACAAACATCAAAATAAGTGTAATTCATTAAGTAATTTAACATTAAGGTACAACTTTTAACAATCGAATTGCAATCGATATATCGATTCTGTTAACAATAACAGTGCAGATGATGTGGGCAGGCCTCGGCACGCGAACAAACGAGCCGATAGGCTTCATTGTTATCATATCACCAGCCAAACAGTGATTATAAGAAAATCAATACGTCAGGCAGTTTCAAGTACAACCTACATACAATAAGCTTTGTTGTGGACTAAATAAAAAGTAGAGTTAATTAGGTGCCTAGAAAGTGATTTTTTTAGTGTAGGCTCTGTTGAAGATAGTTAAAAATTGCATAATTATTTGAATTTTCAAAATACGTTGAAATTAAAAAAAAAAATTACGGCGATCAGGGTTTACTTTGGTGTTGGTAATTTTAAATTATAAATATACAGAATGATGATTATATCGTGAGCTCATAATTTTGTAAAATAACAAGATGAGAATACTTTCGGAAATTTGCTTCTGTCACGTCAGCGAAACAGCTTACGCGAATTTTATCGCATTGTGTAAATCTGTTCGACAGTTTTCTTTTTATAAAGTAAATAAATTGAACACTCAATCGTAAAACGTTAAAGAAGTGTGCACAATTTATCACTGTGGTATCGTATACATCTGCATTAACCTAAATATTTATCTCTTCCGTCCTACTTGCCATTCTGAACAGCGCAACCTAGATTTGTAAATCAGAACTAAATTGATTTTCATGTACGAACTTATAAGAGCCAATATTACTTTTGTAAGTTATAGTATAAATAATTTGGTTCCTGTTATTCGTATTCTGAAAAAAAAATATTTTTTTTATTTATAAGAATGACTAAGGAGCAACCTTGCCCACTTCGTGGGCTGACCTAAAGCTTTTGATTTCGTGGCTAACACTGCGAAACACTATAGGCCTAGTACTGTATTATCAAGTTACATTAAATTCGGACAAATGAAAAAAATATTACCCTAAACATAGGCACTTTTTAGGGGTTTTATTTAAATGAAATAAACTGCCTTTAGAACGTTTTATTACAGACATATTTTATCTTAAATTTTTGATTTCGTATATTTAGTCTTACGGGTAGTTTAAACAAAGTGTACTTTCTTGTTAGTTTTCCTTTAATAAACAGGTAAAACCAATTCTGATATAGTCTGAAAATGAGTACAGTATGTTAATGGATCACTTAAAAATTTACAACTTCTAGAATATAAATTGAAAAATTTCTATATTTGTGAACAACATTATAAAAAACTGCATACCAATTATTATTAAATACGGAGAAATTTAGAAATTTTGTCATTATTTAAAGTTTTTATTTAATAAATTTGCTTGCTAATAGCATTTAATATAAACAGACTAGAAGTACAGACACCATTATAAAAAGCTTGCTCGATGTCACAGGCTAAAGTCCAAGTAATTGGACTATCTGCCGCTACAAACGCTGAAAGTTTTAAGAAGAGCGGGTGGAAACGTTTGAGGACACTGCCGCAGGATGCCAACAGCAGCGAGCTCACAACGCTCTCATAAGGGGTTGTCATTTTAGTACCGTTACAAGATGGCGATTTTAAATTTTGAAAAAATCTCAACTTTTTTGTTTTTTGAAAATCTGATTCCACCATCGTAAAAAGCGTTAAAAACTGGATAAATCAGCAGTTTGAGTTTCCAAAATCGGTTGAAACGTTTCATTTTTGCATTACCAATGTAATTAGAACTATTAAAATGCTGATATGTGCAGATTTTAACGCCGATAGTAATGGTGAAATCAGAATTTCAAAAAAGGATACAAAAAAATGAATTCTGTATTTGCTTTTATCGCGTCAGCGATACAGCTGCGTGCCGCGTGTACACTCACATAGAACGTGTTCACGTAAAGTTTAATTATTTAATGAAGATAAACTTAAGACGCAATAGCTTGTCTACAATCACTTCTTACGTAACTGGCATTCCTGCAGTAAGCGTGACATTCTTGTCACCTTCATAACTGTAGGGTATAAGCTATCGTATTCCACGAGCCTACATAAATCTATAGTCTAGAATTTCACGTTTTTTTGCACATCAAGGATTTTGATTCGCCTGTCCGGCCTTGTATCAGATCCAATACACCTTGTGCTAAATTCACAGTGGTGGGCGAAACGGTCAAAATATTGAATTTTTTGTTGCATGCTGCGACTGGCATGAATAACGTGTCTACAGCCAAAGTAACTATTGTAGGCGGTAGGCGGTAGGCGGTAGATCAAACAAAAGGGTTCTGCTTGTGTGCAAACAGTACACAGTTCCCGTCATGCAGTAACTGTTTAAAGTCACGTACTCCAAGTACGGTAAGAATTGTGTGATTCACATTAATTATTCATGGTCCAGTAAAAAACATAAGTCGAAGAAAAGGCAAAAAGGACTTCCGGTTCGTATTTGCAATCGTCTCGTGGATATGACCTTGGTAGTTACTCCAGCTGGTTAGGTCTTGTTCAGCTTTTTGATTCTAATGCAAGTGGAACTAAGCGAGACAATTTTTTTCTGTTCAATACGTTGAGCTTTCTGAACAAATCAAGCTGTTCTGATTTTCGAACAAGAATCACGAAAGAAGAGCTTGTTAGAAAAAAATCGGATCATTTTGAGAAGCTTTATACGTTTTGCATGTCAACACGTGTTAAACCGCCAAATGTAATGTTTATTTAAAGTTTTGTGTAAAGTTATGTTACACACAATAGCATGTAACATTATGCTAGAAAGTCATAATGGCTTAATTCGTGTGTTCTGAAAGAACCAGCAGTTTTTACAAATTTGATTACGTCAAACATACTAAGCTCATAAAGTATTTTTAGAACTACAAAAGTGTTCGGTAGTCGAGACAGTAAGATATCGGTCAGTCTGAACTGCACATCTCAAGGACGTTCGAGACTGCAGTTACTGCCGTAAACTATTTTTTCCTATTTCATTAGTCTAACTGGTAAAGAATGGACTTAACAGAATATATGAGCTAGAAAATGAGGCTAAGTCCGGTACCTCAATCGGCCACTAATTACATTGACTGCGGATTCTCATTGTGCTTTTTCAGTCTACGATCGTATAACCAGTTAAGAGGATTATGTTTAGTAAATTTGTTTCGAATCTCCTGGAATGGCCAACATGAATTCCCAAATTTGGAACCGTGATTTTTTTAATAATGCCTGTTTGTTATGGGCATTAGGCCATTGGAGGCACTAGAGGAAAATGAAATGGAACACTAGAGGATGTACTGACGTGTAATTAACTGGGCTGTAGCGGCAGCTGTTTGTTATGGACAGGCCGTCGGAGCTTCTAGAGGAACATGAAATAAAACCCTAGAGGATGTACTGAAGAATACGACACTGGGCTCTAACGGCAGCTGTTTATTATGAACATCAGGCCGTCGGTAACACTAGAGGAAATTGAAAATGAAGCTTAAGGCAGTAACCCCCCTTGAACGAATGAAGCTGCAAGTCCCGAGCCTATGTACTTGAGGTGCGCAATTTAGAAACTCAGCAGACTGACCGGTATCTTCGCCGCACCGAGCCCCTTAAAGACATATTGTATGAAGGAACATTTTTTTTTTTTTTTTTTTTTTTTTTGTTTTACGTCCGAAGGAACATTATAGTAGCCTAAATAAGCGCCATAACATAGTTTCAAGTAGAAATTTACTAATAATATTAATTTATGTAGATGTTAACGCTGATTATGATTGTGAAATCAGATTTTTCACAAGTATAAGATGAAAAGTAAAGAATTTTACAGCAGGTTTTGTTCATTCTTGTATTGTTCAGTAGACAGATGTACATTTATTTGGCGTTATTAAAATTTATTTTTGCTACAGTTTCGTGTGGTGATTACTTCATGTAAAACCCTGGTAGGCTACATCACAGAGACAGGATCAGTTCGGCAGGCTAAAGTTTCGGTGTCTTTTGTTCCGTCTTAATTGGAATTATCGCAACTGTTATTGTAGATAATACAAGGGCTTTAATGTCAAAGCAAAATATACAACAAAGAGCACGTACAAACAACATTGCATAACAGAACATTAATCTGATTTTATCTTCTTCAGATAGTAACACCCTGGTAGGCTACATCACAGAGACAGGATCAGTTCGGCAGGCTAAAGTTTCGGTGTCATTTGTTCCGTCTTAATTGGAATTATCGCAACTGTTATTGTAGATAATACAAGGGCTTTAATGTCAAAGCAAAATATACAACAAAGAGCACGTACAAACAACATTGCATAACAGAACATTAATCTGATTTTATCTTCTTCAGATAGTAACGTGTGTAAACATTTCCCGGAACTCTCAACATTCAATATAATATCATTAAGTTTTAATTATTTATGTGTACGAAAATTAATTTTTATTTACAAAGTTAATTTTTTAAGCAAAGCTATTAATATTAACTTTGGCGAGAGGAGTGAATAGAAAAAAGTCGGCCGAACGGAATAAAGTAACGGAAATATAGAACGAACGAGCAAACAAATTTCAACTCTTCTATTTTTGTGTTTCTTTTTCTTTTTTCCTTTTCGATAACAGTACACGCGTTTTATATGAACATGTGTGCTGCTTTGGTTTCGGTATTTTTCCTTAGTTGAAGAACACGTGCACTTTGTAATCGTTTATAATACATTCGAATTTATTATGAACGTTTGTAATAATTGTTGTTAATATTGCTAGTTTTTAACAACATAACCTGAAACCTATTGTAGCCTATAAGCTGATCGTTACGAATTAATATAAAACAACTGATCTTTTGCTATAACTACAGTAAATAATATCTAAGCTAGGTTCACGTATTTACTTAAACAAAACAAGATATTTGTAAACATATCTTCAAAATAATTATATATTCAGCAAAGATATAATTAACAAAAGTTGTCTGCAACTCCCTGAGTTCCACACTATAGTTTTAATTGTAGGGCTCTTACTTGCATATTTTTGTCGTGCAATATTAGTGGAACGTTCAGCATCGATTTTTTCGTTTATCTCATTTTATCTATAATATTTATAATGAGAAAGTACGGCATAATGAAGAATCAACTATATGAAGGTCGTTGGACTTAATATTTCTGTGCAAGTAGTACACAGAAACCCGCAGTATTGCGTGTTGTTTGCCGTTATCTGCAGTATCTTTCTTCATACCGCATTAGCCCTTAAAATTAACTTCATAATTTTCTAGCTTCATAATATCTCGTAAAACAGTTATGCGATGAGCCTACGGTTTTTTTAAGTTTTAGTAAAAATATGTGTTTTGAAATTCAAGAGTACTTTTACCAAAAATTTTTTTTGTAAAACCCAGAGATCTGAGTTAAATGAGAACAGATTTTTGTCGTTCTCATTGTTGACCTGATTTGATTCGAACTTGGCACAAAAATTGATTCAATAGATTAAGTTCGTCAACCATTTCAAAATGGCGGTCATCCAAAATTTTAATAAATGTGCAACTTTTTTGAAAATAAGAAAATAAATCCAATATCTAGCAGGATTCATTTTAGTAAGCAGTGGAAATTTTAAAAGTAATTTATGGTGATTTTAATGCTGGTTACCATATTTTGAAAAAAAGGTATAAGGTAAAAGTTATGCATGATTTTGAAAAACACGAGGCCATATGGAATAGGCTCTCAAAATCGCCTTGCGTCAGTTAGTTTTTGAAAAACTCTAAGCCTGTACTGTACTGATTAGCTTTTGAAAAACTCTATCCTGAATAGTTCGTTAGTTTTTTGAAAACTCTAGCCTGTACTATACCAAGTTCTTGGAAAACTCTAGCCTGTTATGTACTAGTTAGTTTTTTGAAAACTCTAACCTATTTTGTACTAGTTAATTTTTAGAAAACTAGGTTATACTGTACTACGTAATTTTTGGAAAACTCTAGCTTATACTGTACTACTTAATTTTTGGAAAATTCTAGCTTATACTGCGCCCCGCAGTATAGGTCTATATAGGTGCAGTATAGACTAGTTGCACCTATTGAGAGGATTTATACGTCTCTCGCGGTACCCGAGTCTAACACACCCTTACACTTACAATACTACGCTTAAGACTTTAACACTTTACACTCACACTTACATTTATGGGAGGCAATAATAGCCTGAATGTGCTTTTCGCCTTAAAAAAAAAAAAAAAAAAAAAAAAATATACCAGGTAGTTTTTGGAAAACTCCAGGTAGTTTTTGGAAATACTGTGCCATGTATCGTTTAGTTTTTGGAAAATGTAGCCTATACTGCACTACTTATTTTTTTGGAAAACTTTAGCCTATACTGTACCAGGTAGCTTTTGGAAAACTAATCTATACTGAACCAGTCAGTTTTTGAAAAAAAACTGGTCTAACATTATGCCATTTATACTGGTTAGTTTTTAGAAACCTCAGCCTATACTGTACCAGTTTGTTTTTCGAAACTATGTTATATACTGTAACTATAGCGTTTGGAAAACTCTAGTCTATAGTTACCAGTTAGTTTTTGGAAAACTCTAGCCTATACTGTACCAGTTAGTTTTTGGAAAACGCTAGCTTAAGTTGTATCAGTTAGTTTTTGGAAAACTAGTCTATACTGTGTCAGTTATTTTTTGGAAAGCTCTAGCCTATGTTGTATCAGTTAGTTTTTGGGAACCACCCTTAACAACTAAAGAGTGCGGCTAAAAGCAAGTGCACTTGGAATTAGACCTTGCTTTTAATCACATTGTTTAATTTCTACAAGTATACTGTATCGGTTACTTTTTGGAAAACGTTAACCTATAACGGTCAGGTTAGTTTTTTACAACAGCTGGATAATATACGTTCCTTGTTAATTGCGATAAATAAAGAAACTGTTATCAGAGGTGTTTAGCATACTGTGCTTAGTGTTGTTATTTAATACGGTAAAATACAGGAAATATAATCTCAGTCAAGGCCGGTAAACAAAGCCTGAACTGAAGTGGTGTTAAAACTCTTGTCACTTGTTTACTCTGTGTGACCACACCTGCATTGTTCTACTTATAGATCTTACTTATTTGTCTGTTATTATAGCTAATCTGTGAATCATCATTTTGCTATAACATTTGTTTTAATTATCTCGGGAATTTTAAAAGATATAGAGGAAACGTTTTGTTTTAATGTTGCACAATATTTACAGTTATCAGCGTTGTAATCTTTGTATTGGAAATTTAATAAAAAATTGGGAAGACATTTTAAAAATGTCAAATAAATTTTGTTGCTGTAGGCCATGATGTTTCAGTGAGAAAAATAAGTTTGTGTCGTTAATTTGTAGGCTATTGGAATGTATTCTTTTTTGTTTCTACAACCCTGTGCGGAACACATCTAGCTTCCTTTTTCCCAGCCACAGTCCAAAAATGCAAGTTGTCACTCCCAAATTCATATAGTCTTCACTCTTCAGAAATTTTGGCCATAAATATTTTGACCACAATTTTGCAATGTATTTTTCAGCCACAAAGTAAGTTGAGTTTTGAATAGGTTTGGTTAGTTAGGTTAGGTCTGCGATTCCTCTAATTCAAATCCTTCCTTCTAGACTGACATTGGCGATCTAAGTACAATATTTCTTTAAGGAAAATATTTGTCTGTGTAGATTGGAGGTGCTTTGTGTAAAAATATTGTTGTATCATCTGGTTATGTGAAGAATTGATTTTGAAATTAAACTAGCATTTCAAACCGTTGTAGGTGGTAGAGCGTTATTAGGCCTGCTGTAAGTTCTGGATTTGAGCCTTGGTCTTGATAATTATTTTTTCTTTAATAATTTGTTTATGTAGATTTACTAAATCAATCCCAAATACAAGTCCTTGTGCTGTTGGGGAACATCGACCCGGCAGGGTCTTTGAAAAGGATGACTAAAGATCAGGTTTTGTTTCATCGATTCGTGGAACAAAAAGCAGTCTTGGAAACAGGACAAATAGAGGTAGACATAAGCAATGGAGAAAAAGAAACGATGATTTGGAATGTCGAACATGAAAATATCGACAGGTAATGAATTGACTGAGGAGATGTGATCGTATGAAGACTGAAGGAATGAGGCTTTTCAGGAAATGATGGAGCACGGAGAACTTTTGTAAGGTCCAAACACCATTGGCATACAGAGAGGGAAAAAATTTAATTTTTAACATAGACAAACGGAGGTCCATAATTAATGATTGATTGTGAGCAAATAATTAAAAAGAAACTTAATGTTTTATTATGTTTAAACAAATAAATTGCTATTAGTGGAGAAATATTTTATCCCTTCAGTCAAGAAATCTTGACTAAATTCTTCTAAAATGAATCGAACCATCATTTGCTTGCTCAATGAGAATATTTCAGGAATACTATTTCGTGCCTTGTCTAACACAATTAATTCAGGTTAGTGAACCAGAATGCGAATGAGAAATGACGCAACATCAAGAAATTTAGACATATTTAAATTTGAATTTTTATCGATAATACAGGTTTGGAGAATATTATTTTTTCTACACAAATAGTTACAGTATGTTTATATATGATAATGTATATATATATTTTAATGAGTTATATTTTAACATATAACACATATGTATATGTTATATTCAACATATATATATATTTCAGACAGTTGCATGTTTTGTTATAACAGGCTTAATTTTAGTGCTAATTTTGTACGTTTGTAGTAATATTTTGATGTTTGTTTCAGTCCAAAGTCACCTCCAAACAGTCCTAACACAGAACTGGCCACAGAAGATGAATTGAAAAACGTGTACATCAACTACAGTTATAAGGTGGGCATAATGTTTAAGAGAATTTATGTTGGGAAATGAACTATTGAATTAGTTTTGAAACGATGCCCAACATTTTAATGCCACTTTTTAATGCAGCTATTTGAAGGAGTTAGAATACTGATTGTGATGTTTAAATTCGATTTAAAAAAAAGATAAAATAATAATTTCATAAAAATGTGGAATGACTAGAATTTTAAAAACGTTGAACCGTTGTACTTGCTCTTGCTATTACTAAAATTAATTAAGTGAAAATGGAAACTAAAATGATTGAATCTATCTGTATGTTCTGAAGTGTAATAACCAGTAGCTGACTTGTATATGTAGTGCCTATATTGAACCACCTTTTGACCTTGCTGCCATTATGTTTATCTTTATTTGTTGAAGACAGATTTAAATGTTTTCGTTACATTGGAGGCTAACCAACTAAAACTTAAAACAACTTATAAACCGCAAATTTATCTCTTTTTAATCCTAGTTTTTCATTACATGGTGTTTTTAGTTTCAGTTGCTTACATTTGATGTTTTCCAGTTATTAAGAGTTACTGATAAGGTTAAACAATGAACAGAATGTTTCTAAACTCAAAATCTGATTGCCTCATAAAAGACAATGGTACATCAAGTGATTTTACAGCTGTGAATTAAAATTTGAGCTAAAAGTAAATAGATGGAAAAAACCATTACACTTAAAAACATTACATTCAAGAAAAACATTTGTTTACAATAAAAAAGTTTTTATTTAACACATTTGAATTAGAATAACAGCTTGACACTGTTTATCAGCTATTCATTTTAAAGGTATGTTTTAGAGAGTTCCCTAAAATTTAACAATTTAATAGAATCACTTGTTTATTATGTGAAAATCTTTGTACTTTGGAATAAAAATTTTAAAAAATCTCTGTAAAACTCGTAAATTTTTTACGCAATGTATTTTTTAAAATCTGTATAAATGAGTATTTAAAATTTTCTAATTGCATTAAAATACGGAAGTGAACCTGCTGATCCATTGTGAAATCAGATTTTCAAAAAAGTGACGAATTTTTTCATATTTTGAACGGCTGCTATTTTTGTTGAAACAAACTTAATGACGAAAATCAGTTTTTGTGCCAATTTTAAATAAAATTAAATCACTTAAAAAATGTTAACAGTTGAGTCCTGACAGATACAGTATGTATGCATAAACAATTAGGAACCCCTCAAAACATACCTAGAGGTGGGCTCATACCATGGACCTTAACCATGCCAGCTCTTGGAGGATAATTCATTTTCCAATAGGAATTTGCAAATAAAGCTGTCATAATAGATTGTGTCGAGTCTGATATGTTATTACCGTCTTAGGGATGACAAGGTCTTTATTAATTTTAGTAACTTTGGTATTTCCGCAATTTGATGATGATGCTCTGTGTTGACAACAGTTCTATAAATAAATCTGTGCACAACAGTCTCAAGAGCAATGAGCTGACTAATCTCTTTTGGCTCCACAACGCCAACATCTAAAATAAATTAATGGGTCACTTCCTTCTTTGCTTTATTCTCGTGTTGTGCTTTTAGTAAAACTGAGATCAGAAAATAGTCGTAAAACTAACAAAATAATTGTGGCACACAGCTGTATCACTGTAAATTTCCAAAATACAATAATAAATCCTGATAACTGCAATATTTGTAACTTTTTTATTTATTTTTTTAAAAATCTGCAAGATTTATACTTGTAGCAATCAAGAAGTACTGCTGAAAGCCAGGTCGTCCTAAGTGCATAGATGCAGCCACACTCCTTAGTTGCTAAGGCGTATTTTGCAAACATTTACTTTACCATCCAGTCATACACTAACAGTAAAATTTATAGTTGATATTAATTTCTTGTTATATTCAAAGGCTTTTTTAGGCGAAAAACCTATTAAAATAATTATTATCTGAAACTGCGCATTAATTAAATGTCTTTCTAAATAATGTGTAACATAAAATTATCATAAAATACACATTAAACAGCCTAATGTGCCTTAACACTAAAACATTATGTGCGATAAATGTTTGTTAGCACAGAACTAAGGATATGAGCCACTATTGTAAACATAGCATGAAAATGTAGAACAAGATTTTGATACAATAAATTAAACTGGTAAAGAAACGGTTTTACCAAAAAAATTATCGTCTTTAGTTAAACACTGAAGAATGTGGAAGGGATTGTCACAATCCCTGATGAACCAGCCGATGTTGGAAGACAAATAGAAGTGGAAATTGTAAAGCTAGATCTCTCGGTAGAAACATTTTGTTTAACTTTGTCTTAAGCTCAAACTGAGTGATCACATCCTCAAATGGGATCCTTTGGTGGAAAGAGGATTAAAGTTTAAAAGAGGTATTCAAAACGTATTGGGAAAAGAAACGTAAATACATAAACCAGAAGCGAAAACAGAGTTCAATAACACATTTTATTCTCCTGTTTAGTTTAGCTTACTGAACTGTATTAACGTTTTCATATGGAGATATGTAAATCGTGTATGTATTGGTAGTTTTTTTTTATTATGATAATTTACTATTGTGTAGAAACTGGTAATACTGTACTGAAACTACATTTTTATATTGTCTCATTCCGCACGATTTTCTAAAAACCTAACACCCACATATAACAAAGGATTGCTGTTTAACCCTCAGTGGGTGAGTCTAACTTTTTCTTGAAATAGACAATTTTTTTAAAGTATTCTCTGTTTTAGTGTTCAACTATTTGAAAGTTTTAAATTTATCGAAGCCCTTTACTACACTAAGTCCTTGCCAGAAATGCAAGTAAAACAATAGATACTTACATAAAGTATACAAAAATATGAATTTATTTACATTGCTCCAATTTGGCTGCCGTTTATTGCAGATGTTTTCTCATTTTTGTACACAAATAACTACCAGCTATAGGAACAGGAGTCTCCCAAGACTTTACATGCAAATTATATCAAGGCTCACTAACTCAGAACAAAGGATGCTTGAACACTGCAACAATGTTTGTGATTAAGTAGACACTTCCGTCTTGTGTCATCGTTTTGTTATAAACTTCGTTTTAGTCTTGGCAGGACAAGTAGGAAGTGTGTTATGCTAAATTAAGTCATGTAATTCCAAAATATTTATGAAAATATTTTGTCTGGTATTGACCGATATTGCATGGCATTGATTTTAACAAAATTAATGTTGAATGCATTAGTACAGGTTCTTTCTACATTTCAATAGGTTTTTAGGGATTGTTTGACGGTATGATAAGTCGCAAGAGAGTTAAAATTTAATTTAATATTGTTAGACTCAAAAGGTATTATGTTGAGTAATGACTTTCGTAAAACAAGTCATTACAAATAAATGTTTATTATTTTCTGATATTCAGGGTTAAAAAGCCTGCCATGTATAAAAAAAATCTCAGCATGCAACTGTCTCCCTGACATAATGGAAGCAAATTTCCTAAAATATTAAAATTTTTTATTTATATTTTATGAACCACAAGCATTAAATTCTGCATGTATTAGTGTTTTAAATTATTAAATTACAGTGAAGATACAAAAATGAACCCTCACTGCTGATAATCGATAAATGTTTTAATTTAAATTGATTTTAAAAATAAAAAAAAAATGCTGATTTATGTAGAACTGATTACAGTGAGGAAATATGATTTTCAAAGAAGTGTAAGGAAAAAGTTATAAATTTTAAAAGATTTGAAATTGCAATTTTCAAACTGTTGCTGGGTAAGGAACTTGTGCAAGCTAAAATCGATTTTTGTGCTAAGTTTGAATCAAATTGAAAACGCGCGCGCGCGCACACACACACACACACACACACACACACACACACACACACACACACACACACACACACACACACACACACACACACACACACACAGATTTTAATGATTCCTCAAAAAGTGTTTGAAGTCAAAATGACTGGTCATTTATTTGGAGATCCTGGTTCTGGGTTTTACCATGATGGCAGTTCTAATAAACCATTTTGCAATGAAAAGTTGCTAATAAAAGTTTGGAGTACTCGCAAAATGTAACATACATAATCTAAATTTGGTATCTTATCTATTTTTGGTGTTTTATGATATTTTTTTCTAAAAAAAAAATTGTTTGCATGGAATAGTGTAGCTGAATTTTACCATGTTTTGACATTGTTTGTTGTGATGTATATAATGAAGAACAGAATAGGCAGTCCATATTTTTCAGAACATTTTGTACATTAAAGAAACTACTTTATATCAACTTAGATTATGTTATTTGCCGATTAAGGAAGTAATTTATTTCTCTTTATGACAGAAGTCATTGGACTTGCCTATTTGTATACGGACAGATTCATTAGCTAATCAATCTGCTTATTTTAACGAGGTAATCATATCCTTTATCTTAAAAAATGTTGGCTGACATGGATGTTATCATCTATATTTATGTACATTACATATTCATGTGAAGTGAGTAGATTTAATGAATTAACTAATACATACATAACTTTGTAAGTACATTAATGTTATTCTGGTTTATTGGGATGATTGCATTTATCAATTAAATATGACTCATAAAGTTGTATTAGTCATACAAACATTTATAATTAATTAATGTTTTGTATATTATAAGTGTGTTTGTGAAAATGAAAATGAGTTTGATTGATAAATTAGTAGAGTCAATTTATAGAATCGAGAGGTGTCATTTTGTAACAAAACACTTATTGTTTAACGTCAAAGTGTCATTTTGATTCGATGTGACTGCCATTGGTGATACGGCAAACAACCATCGGAAATCAATTTCTTGCCACATCAAATCAGGCATTACTTCTGTGATGGCAACATAGATTTGATTTATCAGATCTGCAAGATTGGTAGAGGTGGACACTCAATCCCAGAGGAAGAAATCCATAGGTTTCAAGTTGGTTAGGGGAGTGAGGTAAGCCATGCAGTTGGCTCTGTATGACCAATATACTGACCTTGGAAGCGAATATCTAGGAAATTTCAAGCTTCTGGGGGAAATAAGGTAGTCTTGCCGGTAGTAAGAAAGGCACATCTTGTTGTTCATCATAATCTGACTGTGAAATCGGAAAGTCTTCCAACTTATCAAGATTTTTGATACCATTGACAGTTTTCTTCATGGAAGAAAAAAAGGGGCCATACACTTTAAATTTACTAATGGCACAAGACACATTTAGTTTTGGGCTGTGACAAACATGTTTCAGTGTGGTTTTTTGCTGCCACTTCAGTTCATGCACAGAATTTTTTATGAGCAAATTTACCTAAATCAGTAATCTGTTATTACGTTTTAAATTTGTATGGTTTCAAATGTAAATATTTACGTATCACTCACCAAACTATCTTTTGTGTAATGTCAGTCTCACAAGATATATGTTGTGTTGATTTTTTCTGGACAACGGATAAAATTTTCCCTAATTTGTTCAATAACGGCATAAGCAAGGTGTAGACGACCTGGCAATTTCACACAATGAACCAGTGTCAACAAAGTTCTTTTGCCAACTGTAAAGTATAGGCCTACTGGGAGGATCTTTACAGTGTTCAGTGCAAATCTACGTGAAACAGCTATTGCAGAGTTTATTTCGTGGAACAATAACACAGCAAGAACACTCCACACTAGTGAAAGTAGCCATTTTAACAATGCACTACGTGGGCACAGCGGTGACTGAATTTGGTACAACAGCATTACTTAAGTCAAACTAGAAATGTTTTGCTTTAAAATGACACTACCAGTTCTGTACGATATTTCAAGAAAAATTCTGTTTGCTCTCAAATTGTAAATTCTTTTTTGACTCACTCTGTATATCTCAGTATCGATTTTTCCCATGACGTCCAGACAGTAAACCCTTGGATTAACTGACTTTGGATTTAAGTAACAACATAAACCGATTGTTTCAAATTTTGAAAGTGGGTAATAGTAATATTTTGTATCTGAATTTCTAAAACACATTTTTTAAAATAGTTTCTGTTCATATAAAGAACGTAAATACATTGTAATTTGGTTTCAGTTCATCGATGATTAAATGGACTTAAATAGAAAAAAATCCATCCTTAAAAAAATTCTAAAAATCAAAACCATTTAACAAAACAATTTGTATCTATACAACTGAACAAAAATACAATACAAGGCTGGTAAAATAACTATTAATAAATCAGGGCACTTAGAGCTTCTGCTCACATTTAACGAACAATCAGCACCCTGATAGACCTGTCACCCCAAATTAAGACCTGTCACCCCAAATAGTCTGTTAAATTGAGGGTTTACTTTCATATAGTGTAAATAATAAAAATAAAATTGTTGTAAATTAGTAAATAATCGCTGGGACACATACAAACACAGATTATTGGGATTTGAAAGAATTGTAATACTATATTCCATTTACGATTGCTTTGTGTATTTGGGATCAAGCACTTTTTATTTTAAAAGCAATAATTGACAGTATTGAGTTCACATAGAAATGACATAATCCCAATTAAAAGTGTAATTATATTTTATAGTGAAGCGGTTTAAAAAAAAATTAAATCTTATAATTTTTATTGTTATGATAACAATGCCCTTTTAGTTTTAAAGCAATAGAAACAATTGGATTTATTTATGTTGGTTGTATAAATGATAAAAAGTAATTAAATAAAAGTCCATTCAACCTATTCAGATAATGTAGTATCGCTGTTATTAATCTATACAGTTCCAGTGTTAACTACTGTATTGTTGAAACAATGCTTCTTTATTTCAGAACTACTCTATTTATCTTGCCATATATATGTAGATGCTATATATAGTTGTAATTTTAAATACATTACAGTAAATAATATAGGTATAATAATAATATAGGTATAGGTGATGGTGAAAAAAATATTTTTTATTTGAATTTGTGTTTGTGCTTATCTCGGAAGACTGATTTTTATAAAGTTTAGCAACTGAAGCTGACAAATCAGTTTACTCGGATGTAATTCACAAGTATAGTACTCAAGCAAAATTATAGGCCTCTGTCTGCAATAAATTCAGTTCCATATAACTGTTTATAATCATCTCCATCAAATACATGACGATTTATAACTCAAATGTACATAACTTGAAATAAAAGACATTTTCAATGCAGGAATAAATTGAAAGTACAAAAAAAATAAACCCTATATCGTGTTTTTTATTTATTCGAACCATAAATTTATTTAATTTTAAATTAAATATTGTAATTCTTCATTTATAATCAAAATTTGAGCAAAATCTGATACATCAATTTTGAAAAATTATACTGATTTTGTAGTTTTTTGTTAGTAGCTTTTCAAACTGCATTTTGTGGGGAAAATATGTTTTGGGTAATATTTCTGCACCATTTATTTTATTTTTTTCGTATAGAATGAGAGCCTAATTTGATTTACCACAGAATGACATTGTTACTGTACCCGCTTAGTAACAGAACTAGCAAGGATTCTTTCTTACTTAGTACTCAAATTAGAAAAAAAGATACATAATTTCTCTTGCGCTCTGTTGCTCCTGTACTGAATTTTTCGGGAAAAGGAAACATTATTGTTAAGACCATTATTGTAGGTTATTTCTGACAATGCATCCTTAAATGTAAAATAGCAGTAAAGTGTGATTCCTTATACAGAAATATATTTTGTAGTAATTTACTTGGTCATTGTTAACTTTGCTGTCAGTATTACTTATTTTTTTTTCAGGATGGTGACTTTGTTAACGTAGATCGCAACACTGATTGGATTTGGGACTGGAGCAGCCGCCCGGACCAGTTGCCTCCAAAGTAAGTAACATGTGGCACTCTCTTAATAAATTTTTTTTAGAGTATTATAGAAAAAAAATATTTACTTTGATCTGAACAAAATTTTGTGCGTTTGGTAAATTTGGACAATTATAAGTGTATGTAATTGATAAATGCATTGGTCTGTTTTTTTAGAGACTGGAAGTTTAAACATCCCAAGAGGAAAACATACAGCATCCGCACCGCTAAAGTCGGCAAAATAAGTTTGTTCTCAAAAGAAGTTCTCTACACACTGTTTTTAACAAATGTACTGTCACTCATTCTTGGAACAGGAGTTGGGTAAGATTTTAACGGAGTTTTTTTTTATACCTAACTACAATGAAACATACATTAAATGTCACAATTTCAATTTGGAATCTTTATCATTCTTGATTAAAAAGGGTGGATATGTTCACCCTTAGATTTAGATAAGCTTTTGTGGGTATGGCCTCTGGTACTGTGATGAGGCACCTATTGTGCTGCTAAGCTTCTTAGATTTAGTTCAGTTGACTGATATCCTCATTGAGTTTTAACAGTTCACTTAATAGCTTATTCTGCTGGAGGTCTTCCTGGTTTCTGGAAGCCAAACATGTTTGCCTCCTGCTGGTAAGAGACAATCAGAGCTCAAAACCCTGTAATGAATCATGGTTTCTTGAGTTGGTCTTTGCTCAGGCTCTTGATGTTCCTGACCGACAACCCTCCAGTCTTGGAGTACAGTTCCCATCAGACCTATCACCTCATTCCTGTAAATGTTGTATTTCTCTCATCTAAAGTTTGATCGTGGGGAAGTCTTCTAGTTCTAGGTTTATTTGAAGCTTTCCTACTGCATCCTCTCTTCCCTTTTTGTACTCCCAGTAGGTTTATGCCATACTGATTTGAGGTGTTTAACTCCATCTCATATTGCTACAGTCTACTGTAATTCAGTGTTTATGAGTTCCATGGGGTTAGTCCCAGTTCCTTAGAGTTCTCTGAGCTTTGAAGGTTTGTTTCCAGCTAGCAGTATCCTACAAATAGTTAGGGAAATATACTGCTTGATATATGTATAATATTATATAGGGAGCATTACATTTCCCTAACTTTTTGTAGGATACTGCTAACTGGAAACAAACCTTCAAAGCCCAGAGAACTCTAGGGAACTGGGACTAACCCCATGGAACTCATAAGCACTGAATTACAGCAGACTGTAGCTACATGAGAGATGGGGTTAAACACCACAAAATTAATGACGGATAAAGCCTATTTCAAATCAGACGTTTTGTAGATATACAAGCACTAAATATGGGGTAAGACTAGATTAAAACTGGAGATGCAGAGTCCACATAATTAAGCTTATCCCTTATCCACACATACTTACAAATTGTCCAACCAATACTCACAATGTGTGTGCTTCTCAATGAAATTTAAAACATAACCTCAAAGCTAAAAAAAAAAACAAAAACAAAACTGTTGTCTAAAATCAGCTGTTTGATTCAAATAAGACCATTGTATTTTTAAACCTGAATTTTTTGAAATGTAGTGAGTAATTTGTCACATGTGGAATTAATTTGAGAAAGGTAGTATAGTTTTTGTCATTCAGTAATGAAAGACTTTATTTGATAAACAATAAAGATTTCTAAATTTGTAGGGCATCATCTTCTTTAGAGGTGAGTTTATTTATGTACTATATAAGATTCCGTATAACGTTACCTTCAATAATGTTGATTTTTTTATACATTGTACATTATTCATGTTACAGAGTTTGGCTGAGTCGTAGAGGACTTCTAATTCCGCAGGTGAGCATCGAATAAACAGACTCAAGGTCGGCCCAGTTGTAATTAAGGGTATCTTCTTCACATCATCATTATCACCCAAGCGTTGTCATTGAATTTACGAGAGCCAAGATTGAGTTATGCATTTCTATGTTGCCACGACACTACTCAAACAAAACTAATTACTTTGGTATCAGTTTAATATACAGTACTATATTAAGTTTTTGTACACATTTTCAATATAGTTAACATTTATAAAGTCAGGTGATTCATTTGGAAATGTTTCAGTAATACATTATATACTATTTCCTCTTTTTATTATAATGGATACTGTTTTGTTTGTAGATGAAATTAATATTTTGAACAGCAGTGGTTTTAAGTTTTCTGTTTGTTAGCATAAACTAACCTTTCATTCCATTAAATGTGATGTTTTAAAAACACAAGTACTTTGTAACATTTCCAATTATTTGGTGTTTTTAATTCTTTTGAGGTTTTCAAATAGATTTTTCAGGATTTTAAGTTTTTATTATCTAGTTTTATGATTTTTTAAAGGACATTTTTATTTTTGCCTGCTATTTCATCTTTAAATTTATAGGAGTTTCTTTAAAAATATAAAAGTGCTTTCTTTAAGATTCAAATTCTTGACTATTTAGCTGTACATCAATTTCAAAGTAACTATTAAATAAATGTTTTGAATAGTATAAACATTTTTTTAACTAAAAAAGATTTATATTTGTATTTAAAACTTTTTTCTAATTAAAGACATTGTAAACACATTTTTGAAAACCTTGGTCCCCTAAGCTTTAACTGCATAATACATAATAGATATGGTTTAAAGTTATACTGCGGAATGTATATTCACCCGAGAGATTGTAATTTAGTTATTTATTGTAACTGTGGATTATATATATTGAAACTTAGGCATAAACTACCTTATCTGTATTTAGAAATAAGAATTTAAATATTTGCTAAAGAATTTTCATACCTTGTATTTTTGCTTAATTCAATTTTATATAAAACAATATATTCTTCTACTAAATATGAACCCACATCCTGTATTGTTTTTTTAAATACGTTATTAACCTACCATTTTGCACAAATCACTATTTTATTTACTTATTCTTATATTTAATAATATTTTTTAAGGAATCCTTATAAATAAATATAGTCTTTAAATAAGATAATATATATTAATTTAAGTTTGATTATTTTGTATGTATTATTCTAGAAAAAAATTCTTTGTGTTTTAGAATTTATATACTGAAATAAAAATAGAATTTGTATGGATTATTTTCATAGTCAGCCTGTTATTTAATCCTACTTCAAAGTGCATATTCATTACATTAATTTGTTGAATACAAGCAACATTAATGAACAGTCATTAATAGGCCGATGGAAAAGTCAGAGTCGAGTCACACTGTGGTATTGCACAGCAAAAAAGAAAGAAAAAATTGTTTTCTAGTTGACTGTTTTGTAGTTACAAAAGTAGGACATGTAATTATCAAAATGCATTAGACCTGCTTTTAATTTGAAAATTATTAACGGGTGGGCTTGCCTTATTGTGTTTAATTAAGGTTCTACATGAGGCTTGTCTACAAGTACTGTCTTTTGGCTGAGAAAAAATTGTATTGCTTTCATGACGGGTCGGAACCCTAATCCTCTTCAAAGTAGGTTCCTTGCACCTCCAACACACGTAGCCCACCAATTCTTCCACAACGAAAAAACATTTTGGCTTTTTTTGGAATGGTGTGCATCTGAGGTATTCTCTTCTCTGCTTTCAAAATGGAATCTTCATTATCTCTTCTCTGCTTTCAAAATGAAATCTTTTCGATGATATCTCAATTTTGGAAACAACCAGACTTTGCAAGGAGTCTTATGTGCAGAATAGGGAGGTTGGAAAACGACTGAAATTCCAAGTTTCGCTAAGAAATTCTGATTCAGGTGTGATACATGAGCTTGGAGCACTGTAATGACGCAACTGCCAGTTTTTTGTCAAATTTTGAAGCCAATCTGTGTATGTTCGTCACATGCAAAATTGTATGATGCAGAATCTTTACTGATCCTAACCTTTGGGAATCTTCTGTATGTCAAGTGGAGATCTCCCAGTATCAGATTGTCAACAACAGTTGCACTCCAAGCACTTTATGGCCTCCCAGAAAACTGTTCACTCTCCACTGATGTGCAGCCATTCTTAAATTCATTGAACCACTTTTTAATTTGTGACTCCCTTAGAACACAATCTCCAAACTTCTACTTAATTTTATAGATTGTTTTGCTTAAGGTGGTGCGATCATGTCTGCTGACAACATTTATCCATTAGAATGCAGGTTATTTACTGTAGAGGTTGTTCTGAGAAACATTTTCCCTCCAGAGCTACTTGTGTACTCCATGCTCCATACTTTGCTTGGCTTTCTTCGTTGATTCTGTATTTGCCTACTCTTTACCCTTATGCTTATGTAGCATTTTTTTATTGATATGTGTTGAAAGAAATATCACTTTTTGACTTATACTGTAGTTTGTCCATTCCAAAAATATATATATATATATATATATATATATATATATATATATACACACACACAAATGAACATTTTAAATGAATTAAATTTTTGTTCAATTACGTAAACTGAATTGCTGTGAAATTTATAACTTTTTTACATAGTATTTTTTTTTCATATACCTGATTCACAGTGTTAAATTTTGTATAAATTAGCATTTAAATTTTCAAATTACAAAAAATACAAAAATGGACCGTTACAACAGGATTGGCGAGTATGTTTAAGTGTATGTGTGCGTGCGTTTGTCTGCAACTCAAGAACATTTATTAATTTTTATAAAATGTTTTATTAAGTCCTTATTGATAATTTTAATAAAATGTAGTTCATAAGTACTTAAACAATATATGAGTTGTTATATACCTTTGATCATATGTCAAGATCAACACATTTAGGTAATTGTAGAAATTTTGAAATTATACAATTACACATAAAATTAAAACGTAACACAGCTGTCAAGTTTATTTTTTTCAATTTATTATAGAACCGCAAGTTTCTTTTAATTGAAATTTGTTACACTGATTTGTATACATCTCTCTGGTCACCAGAGAGGACACCATAAATCTCAGTTTTTCTGAGACAGTCCCAGATTTGTAGACGGAAGGAAAAATATAACAATTTATACAAACATTGCTCAGTGGTAAATCTAATAACATCTTAAAACTAAGAAACATTGGAATGCTGTGTTTGAAATTGCTTGTAACACACCAGTGAGTAAGTTCTTAACTACAAATACAATCGGATAACAAAATAACTTATTGCAAAAAACCAGCAACTGCTTATCACACAGTTAAATAGAACCGCAGTTTTCGTTCTTTAGTTTGTACTTTTAAACTAATCTGAAAGTACATTGATTGTATCAACGCACTTGTAGATGGACAAAATTTGGTGTCGCATCTTTTTGCTAATTAAGTTATAGCATACAGTCATAACAAAAATATGTTGTCAATGGTTATACAAAAAAAGAACTTCACCGCTCAATTTTTCTTATTACTCAAATATTTATTTTGATAATTCATTTGAAACAATTATTTTTGCCAGAAGAAAGAGTACAGAAGTATCACAATAATGTAGAAAAGTATAATAAAAAAGATCACAAAAATACATATACAAATATTCAGCTACAAATATATCTTAATATTTAAATAAATCTATTTGTATAAGTTTATAACAAATTACAATTCTTATACATTTTCTTAAAAAAAACATAAAAATTGTATAAAGAAGGCTAGTTGGCAAATTGTACCTTGACCAGTTGAAAACATTTAGGCGAGTTGAGCATTGAAACTAAAGGAAGAGACAATATATATGTGCATAAAGAGTATAGTGCAGAATAAGCCATCGAGGAACATACTGAACACAGAAAGTACAAGTTCTGGCAAACTACAGACATTTTATACTTTATCACAATGAAATCACATTCAATTATAAAAAAAAATATTCCTAAAGAAGTTAGTGCTTAGAATGTAAATTACAAAATAAGCATAAAAGAAAAGTTATGAATTACAAATGTTCAAATAGCAATCTACAAAAATATCTGTGTGTCTGAATTATAAACATTAAAAATTTTAACCTCAACCTACAGTACATCCTTTACTTGAACATAATACTGTATAGCAAACGTATGCTAGTTGAAAAGTTTGTACGCGAACTGAGTGTGTTTTTTTAAGGGGATATCTCAAAGAGAAGATTTTCGGGATTTGTAGTGCAGTAATAACGTAGGACTTAAAAACCAGTGGTATGTCAGACAGCACAAAACCCGTTGTATGAGACTTGGATTATGTGTACAAAATGATGGTCACCATCTTATTACTGGAGTAGTATTAAGAGAAAAAATTGTTTTTCTGCTTGTAAACTAATTTACATTTGATTTCTTAAGGTATGTTGCAATATATGATTTAAAAAATGTTTCTGTATGTTAAATATGTATAAAAAAAAGGTTTGACTGCCCCCACCCAGTACTTAACTTACACTTTTTAATGTTAAGGAACTTTGATTATTATTATTATTATTATCACTAATATCTTATTATTGTGTCTGAATTTTATTTTAATACTGGTGAGAAAATTGAAAACTTATTTCCAGATATTAGATCTGGTAAAAAAAGAGAATGTTTTCATTTAAAAAATAAATGAATTTAGATTTTTAATTTACTGTATGATTATAATCAATTACAGTATCGTAGATATAAAAAACTGTACAGATTTCAAAAATATTTGAACATTGTATATTCATAAAATACTTCAATACGCAAAATGATTCTACACAGATACTTGCTATTCAAAACAAATCTACCAGAAAAATATGAATGCTGGTTAACAAAACTTTTCATATTATGATTCGTTATTTATTCAACTGATAAATTTTCAATACCTTTCACACTTGCTGAAGAGGTTATTGCGACTTGTAAAATCTGTGTGCATATGCTTGGGGTAACCCGTACGCACTGCTACCATTGCTGTCTGGCGTAGAAATACAAAAAAGTTTTTCATTAGGTAAAAAAAAAATGTCTTGCATATTAAAATTTACTAGGACAAGAGATTCTCAAAAATGTTTCATGCATTTTGTCACCAGCACCTCTAAACATACATTAAATATCTTTGATTCATAGTATTTTTATTGAAAATATTTATAAAAAAACCCAAATAATGACAGAATTGATTGTTGTAATAACATCCTGTAGTTTTGATTAAAATAGAGAACACGAATTGTAGGTTTATCATACAGTGGTGGCTCATCAAAGGAGGCAACAAAGGGCATATCTCTCCAGTAACTCCCAATAAAATAGTTTTCCCATGAAATTAAAACATTTTCACTATGCATGTTCTATAACGTGTAATTTTTGCTAAATATTTAATTAAAAAAAATTCTAATTAGAAATTTTAAAATTTGCCTTTGAGGTGTTGTTTGACATTCTTCTGTGTTGAACATTTCAGATCTGTGCACCACAGATTTGTCTGTACATTGCACTCACACATACACTTCTTTTATTAATATATATATATATATATATATATATAAAAGACACTACAAATTCACACATTACCTAAGAAAAATATATTTAAATTAAAGTGTACAACATGTATGCAATGCAGCAGTAATAGAAATGTGTGGGAGGCAGAATTATTACTTGGCCTTGCAACGCTGTATAAACTTGGTGAAACAAGCGTGGCTGAGAGACCAGTGCTCAGTTTTGGAGACGTTCTAAATTTTGTTGTTTCCTGTGTTTCAATATGTGTGTACTGTGTTTGTGCTAGTTTGAATTAT
Source organism: Callitettix versicolor (assembly GCA_022606455.1). Lineage (NCBI taxonomy): Eukaryota > Metazoa > Arthropoda > Insecta > Hemiptera > Cercopidae > Callitettix > Callitettix versicolor. Next base: position 75,490,477 of record CM040188.1, on the reverse strand, counting down.
TTCTGGCATGGTTTGGCAATAGCAGTTCCTTATTAAACACATTTGAATACTTCAAAAAAGTGTCCAAGATACTGGTCACCGTTTACATATTTATGGTTAACAGGGAAAAAGTGCTTCAATTTGTTGAATTGTTAACATTCTTGAGGCAGTCCTGGCCTCCTCTTCAAGAGCCGCCACCATATTAACCAAAAGTAATGTTTTCTTTAAGACATGCTTTACTTGTTATAAAATCAAGCTAAGCTTAGTATCTGATAGTGAAATATAAGACATACAATTACAAACACCAACTACACTAATTAAATGAACGGTTACTATCCTAAATGTAACTTCTTAACTTTAACCTAACTTGTACTAGAAATAAAAACATTTAAATATACGTATACAGGGACTATTTGGAAAATAAGATGTTTTAATATATAAAAAAAATCAAATGTTTTATAAGCTTATTTGCTGATCTATTGATCTATGTGGTTACTGGTATCACACACTATTAGTATACCTATACCACAACAGGTAAAGGATCCTCCATATAAAACTTTGTCACCTGCAAATGGAGCCAAAAAGTTACACTTTCTTTCAATTCAAATACTCAGGAAAGAGGTTATTGGTCATTCTAAATAGCTCTGGTTATTGATTGTTTACCACTTGTACTGGTTAAGTGGATCCTTTTCTCCATAACCAGTATGCTACTAAAGCATGCTACTAAATACAAACTGTTGTAAAAAGTCTCGCCAACTGCAAAATGTAGTAGTCACACTCTTTTACTAGAAATCCGAAAGTTGCCAATATTTTTCATTAAATCTGAGCAATATATAAAGAAACATTTAAAAGATTTACAGTTTAGAAAGTTATGTCCCATTAGTTTTGAGACATGCGAGCAAATATTCATGAATAAGATCAGGTGGTTACCAAATGTTGAGTGTAATTGTGCTCAGTGAAGCGGACTACATATTTACCTATTGTTTTTAATGTAAGAGCAGCCACTGAAAGTGAAACGAAGCTGAGTGGAGTTAAATGGCATTGGTGGGCTCCACTTCACTTTCAATGGCCACTCATTGATTAAAAAAAATAGGTTTAGTTTTTAATGCGTAGTCTGCTTGCCAATCAATTTCTAAACTATCAAATTATTGCTACGGTGTAAACAAAGTTCTAAAAATGCAGTGTTTTGAAAATGGTAAGGTACTGAAAGCACAGTTTAAATTCATGGCTCAAATCAGGGAAAACAATTAGGAGAGTCTTGGCATCAAAAATATACAAAGTTCGTCTAAAAAGTTTCTGACCTTGAAATTTCATGCACAGAGTAGTGATGGTAGAACAGTGTCAACTATCTACAGTGGAAAGAGACAATTTAATGTGTATAATTCAATTTCGCCTCCGCCTTCAAGTACATCAGTTATTGCCTGTTGGCCTCTGAATGATATGCTGTGGGCATGCTCGCTGAATTTTCGATTTCTCTCAAGATGACAAAGCGAGTTTAGCAAAGATGCTGCATCAAATTCTGTCAAAAACTTTATGATTCTCTAAGCAAAACAATTCATAAGATTCAGTAAGTGTTTGGTGACAATACTATGGGAGTTATACAAGTTAAGGAGTAGTTAAACTGATTAAAAAATGGCTACTCATTAATGGGAGGCCATAAACTGCTCGGATTACAGGTGTTGCAGATAGTACAATTCTGTACTGACAGATTGTAGTTTGATCATAAGGGCGATTATCAAATAGGTTGAGACCTGTAAATATTCTGTACATGTGATTTTGCATGATGATTTGAACATGTATAGAGTGGCTTTGAAATTTGTGCTCAAGTTGTCAGTGAAACAGAAAGAATTCCGTCGAGGTTACACAGGACCTGCTGGACACAGATAACACTGATCCTGAGTATCTGAATACCATTATTACTGGAGTTATGGCTGTACCAGTACAACTCGGAAACAAAATCACAGTGATCACAAAGCAGAACACGATGTCAGAGAGATGCACAAAAATCCAATAGAAGCTTTCTAGAAATATTTTTGGGAATGGAAGAATAGTTTGTGCAGACATAAGAGGTCCCAAACATGTTTTATTTTTCCTGCCCAATGGTCAGATACATTTCATACAGGCCTTGTAATTTCTGAATAGTGCTTGTAACATTTAAATGGAGATCTTCATAAATAATGGCAAAAGTTTCAATAAGAATAATAAGTTTACAATTTTGGCAACCAATAACTATAATATATGAATTCATAATCATTTGTTAATTTTTAAAGGAAAAACATTATACTGAACATATCACTGCGAACGAATGAAAGCACATTTCAAGCAAACACCGATTATGCACATTAAAATACTGGACACAAACATGCAACAATATAAAACACAGATATATCCATAACCTAAAACATTCCACAAGGACCATGCACACACAAATACATGAATGCATATTTTGTTTACAATATGGTAGCCTGCAGATAAAAAACTATTTATACTATGAATAATATGAATTACAATTGCAGCCTAAATAATATTAGAGATGTCAAAATCAAACAACCAAAAATTCAAGTTCCATATTTAAAATTTCATTTTTTTAACAAGATAAAAATTTAACATTCAAGTAACAAGAGTAAAAATAGATGATAACGATAGATTATTTTTAAAAGGTCTATTTAAAATTGGTTCATTAAAAATTTTGTTCAAATACGAAGAATCAGTCTCCAAACTTGAAGTAAAAACATTATGTTAAAGTAGGAAAAATCCAAAACAAAACCCAATTGATTTCAGAGGTTATTTTTGTTTTTTAAGATTCACTCTTGAACCATAAGATTTTCAATTTCAAATTTGCATACTGATTTAGGAAATATATTGTATTAGCTAGGATAGCGTTATGAAAAGCAATGCAACATAACAACAAGCCGAATTTGAGAATTTAAATAATTTTTATTAAAGTAATAATTTACATCTAAAATAATAAGAAACAACCTTATAATTTGTATGGGTAATTCAGTGCCATGTTACAGCTAGATGTTTATCAAAATTGTTGTTGGAAATGATTTAGAGAAAATTCATTTTTGTTAATTGATCTTTTTTGCCCTATATAATTTGAAAATTCAAATTACAGGCCCATGTTTCCTAGATATGGGCAAACTATATCTTAATGCAAAATTTCTTTTTAACTGGTAAATTTTTGTAGTCTTTAGTCTTCTACACAAGACATCCCATTTAAAGACGCCATTTTTTTAAGTGAACCTGAAAACTAATATATCAGCCAAAATATCAAAATGGTGATTAAATTAATTAAAACAACTACTTGGATGTTTCCTATTTCCTTACTTAAAGGAAAAATAATTTATGGCACATAATATAGAATCTACAATATATAAGTAATAATCTTAAAAATTCAAACCAAACCTATCAATAACAAAATTTTATTTGCTTACTAAAAATAGTTTTTTAACCTTAAGATTAAAACATCTTTTTTAATATATTTAGTCTTCTTTTTAAAAAATAGAAACCTAATTTTTATATACCAGTCTTATCATTAGTATCTGGCACCAATTTTAACAAGGAAATTTTTCTGACTGTGTTATAATTTCTCTTAAGAAAATTATAAAAAAATGTAACAAATATTTTTCAGTTGTTTTAAATGTTTGACCTTTTTTTTGATGAGCAAATTATCACAATGTGAGAACCCTAGGCTAATAGTTTTCCTTTTTTTATAAAACTATCTTAGATTGTCAATTGCCTTTTGTTTTGTAAAATCTGTACATGTAACAATAAAGCATATTAATATCACAATATATTTAAATTAGCTATTCACTGTTAAGATGGACAGTTTAGGTGTCAGGCTAGCTGAAATAATGCTTTAATTTACTTGTTAAAATATCCATGACTTGCTTTTTTTCAATTTTGCAGATCTTCATCTCAGATCAACACATTAATGACTATTTTTATGAACTACAGTAAACACAATACACAAAAAAGACGAGATTCTTGAAAGTTAAAGGATATCTGCTGTTTCACATTTTTACAAAAGTTCGTGTTTATTCTAATTTAAACAAGCTATACATATTTCTTCTTTAATTTCTTTCGTATGTTTTGAAATCTGTGTATTCAATGTTAGCATGATTTGATTTGTTCTCTTTAATATTCTTTTATCATACATTTTTTTTAATCTTGTTTTGAGGTTATATGAAACAAATATGCACTTCCAGTTTTAATTTTTACAGGTGACTGACAAGTGATATACTAAGCTACAAACTTAACTCAAATCAAACTATAAGCAACCCTTTTGTTTTGGAGGTGAAGATGGAGTTCTGCAACTTCTGTACTGCAGTTAGGTTAGGTTAATTCATTTCTTTACTTTCACATTTATAAATTTACCTTTGTCCTGATAATTTTGTGAGATAACTCTGTATTATATAGTTGTTTATCCCTGAACCTACCCCTATCGTTAACCTTTCTAGAGGTGGGTGTTATTTCACATAACAAATAAATAATAGCATTCCAAAGCCATACTGTTTACTGAACTCCCTTTATTAGTTTTGGAACAAAGTAATACATCATAAGGTTCTTAGCTACTTTCACACCCTCATTACAGTGTTTCTTTACTATGAACTACAACAGCGCAGGCATTACTGTTATTTTTGTAACTGTTTTGAGGAACGGTTATAGAAAGTTACAGTTTTCTTTGTTATTAAAGACATTTGATTAGGTAAAAACCATTTTTATCAATATACACCAGTGTCTGTTTCAGTGATCCCTGGATATTACTTTGAATGACAAAAATAAACAAGCTATTTGTGGGCATGTTTTAGAATTACTAATTCAGAAGACCAAAGTGCAAACTAGGTTCCACAGTACACAATTAATATTCATTTCTCTCTAACTGGACATTACATTATAAAAATTATATTTAATTGGTTGTGGGTACCCGGTTTTCCTCACATGTAAATGAAAAATAAAATAAATTTTAGGCAAAAGAATTTGGAGGTCAACTATGGGGAAATTTTAGTTTTCTTGAAAACCAAGAACACTGGTAAAGATTGTGAAGAATATCTATTTTTGTTTTGATAAGAAATTAGAAAATAACTGAATTTACAAGTTCCATAATAAATAAAATAAGAAAATATTTTAATTTTTTAAAATATAATTTTATTATTATTTTCTTGGTATTTTTAGAAATGGGCTGCCACTTCACATGTGTGAAAGTTGTCGCAAATATCTCAAAAGATAAAACAATTTTTATTTGCAACACACATACACAAATTTGCTCTTTTTATATAGATGATTTTTAATGCTTGGAAAAACAAAATTAAATTGTAATAATACAAAAAACAAGGCCTAAAGGGATGCCTAGCTAGCCTATTTGCCTAGTATTACTATTTAGTGGAACTGACAAACTAAAATGACACTGAAAAAGAGTTATTTTTTTAATAGGGTTATAGAACCTGGTTATTGGGTTCAAACTATAATATAGAATTTAATACCAAGAAATAACTGTTTTTTTTTTTTTTCACCTTTCTGCTCCAGTGATGGAGAAAATAATCAGTTATTTCTCCAATCCTATTTCTTCCTCTCCTCTATTCTATGTTTGTTTAGAATGTTTGAAGCTCTATAGTTTCGTACATGACTTGTCAACGTCTTGTAAAAGTCTAAGCTGGAAGTGAGTAAATAAATCCCTACACTGGATTAAAAATGTGTTTCCATTTCATAACTTCATCATGTTTAACTTCCACAAAGTTAAATCCTCAAATTTTAAAATAATTGCTTGTTTAACACAGACTTATATTGACAAGAGCAGATTATATAATACAGTATTACTGGAATCTTAGATACCAACACAAATCATACATTGTAAGTTGCACTGGAAAAAATCTTTTAAATGGTAAAATTTCTGTTTATAACCTACAGGTTTATTATCCTAAATAACTGATTATCACTACGCTGTAAACATATTTAAGAAAAAACACTAACTAAAATTTAATATTAAAACAATTGTAGGAACAATAATCTTCACTTGAAAATTTACAAAAATCCTCAAAGCAACAGCCATACTAAAAGGTTGGCCCCTTTTTTCTACCCTGTTTGAGTAAAACTTTTCATTACACTTTTTCAAAAAAAAGTAAACATTTGTAATATATGTTGCATTAGTTTCTATAAAAAAATAAATAAAAATAAATTCTAATTTTGACTAGTATATTTTTTTCTAATTAATAATTCCTATACCTTAAAAAATTTTCAAAGAAGCATTATACACTACAATACTACTTATAATCTAGATCAGGTATTTCCAACTGACACCACTTCTACGGCCTGCAAAAGGTACTGATTCAGCTTCCACTGTACTTCCACTAAATTGTCCTTTTTAAAGTTTTTTTTTGACTACGTTATTAATTTCAGTTCATTTTTTCTTTTTGCCATTTAATTAGTATTTAATTATAATAAACTGTGCTTCTTCAAAATTCAATATTTCTGGGTATAAATTTTTTTATTTATTTTTAATTTTATTCTTGTATGCAATTTTAAAATAGTGTTCTAAACAATTAAAATGATCATGCTTTTGTTTAAAATAAACTATGCATATTATTTCATACTGGTACGTAACAGTTCTATTTGCAGAATTTTATGAAGATTGGCCTTATCACTAAAGCATACATAATTTCTTAAAATTACAGTTATCAATTAATCACAGTTATCAATTATATCTGAATATCCCGATGTGGTTTTCAGCCCTTACAAGTTGGAAATCCCTGATTTAGACATTAGAGACCCTTATTCTGAATACAAAATTTCATTATTTATGATTAAAAAACTATTTCATCTATTTGCCACTGGTAATTTGTATTTGATCCAAATTTGTATATTATTCAAATTATCTACCTAGTATTCATGTTAAATGTATACATTATTTAATTTGTTTAGATATAATAAGTGTTTAAAATCTGTGCAAAATATATCACTGGTTACAAGAATGAACAATAACTAATAAACAAAACAAAGACAGTACTTCTCATTAATTTTATACAGTATACTTTTGTAAAGTCTTACTCTATACATATAAAACCATAAGCTCAAAATTATTGTTAATTTATTATGCAATGTTGCAGTTCTGCTGAGGGTAGACGTTAATTTTTATCTAACAGCTGATTCTGGACAACAGCTGTTTTTGTTATTGTTGATAATAGTAATTTTAACTGAGGTTAATTTTATTATCACTGTTTTTTTTTTAACTATAAAAGTAAAAAAAAACATTCACTTTACTCCAGTGAATGTAATCTAATTATTATGCATTTTATTGAAACAATATCAAAAGTTATTAATAGTGTATTGTATCTTTAGTATGACTGTGATGAATTAAAATAATAAATATAATTTGACTTAGACCGGTATTACAATATCATACTTATTTGTCAAAGATCTTATATAAAAGTTATTTGATAAAGTAAATCAAACTCATACTCAGACATGTGCCATTTTATGTTCGACCACAGGGCGGTAAAATATACAATTTTTTTATATTCACAATTAAGCGATATTTAAAATGCAATTAATACCGGCAACAAAAAATACTGCCAATTATTTTCTTATCACCTGTATTTGGTGATAACAACTGATCAATAATTGACCAACATTTCGTCAATTATGGAGGAATCAATTATTAAAATAATTTCCAATGTAAACTGCAGCGATTTGTGAAAAATCAAATATTCAATACTGTTCGTGTAAATTGTTGCCAGCAATGCAGAATGTTGAAAAAGCAAACATTCAATTCCATAAATGAAATGTTAAGAATTAAAAGAATGTGTTTTACTTAAACTACACCCTACATGAATATTAAATTATATGTCAAATCTAAGAGAATCGCACCATGTAAAACTGCATTGTTACTTGTAATACTTAAAACATCATATGATTATGTCTTATAATGTACTCAACTCTAGCTGGTACATCAGTTAAATGACTTGCTTCCTTGTTTGAGGCGCAAGTTTATGCGAATTACTTTGTATACATGGGTGCAAAATACATAATTTCGGACCTGGGCGCAATTATAGTACCAATTATAATAGTACTAGCTGTACTACTCGAGCATTGCCTGGGGGGAGGGCAATAATAAAAATATTTATTTTACACATTATTATACTCTATAAACATTATTTTGAGTATGTATTGCTAAGCTAGATTTGAGTATTCTAACCTTCACTTTAAAAAAGTCAAAATGTAAATAAATCCAATGTAATAGAAATGATAGTGAAATCACTTTCTAAACCCTCCTGGCACTTACAAAAATAAAGTGTACATTTTTCAGTGAAACCGGTTCAGTAATTCTTGTGTTTATAGAGGACACAAATATGAACACTGCCGTATATATATATATATATATAATAATATATATTTATAGAGAGAATTTCTACGATATTTCTTTTAAAACTGTAGTAAGTTGGCATTATCTTTTACACAAACATTTGATAAAAGATCTTTGACAAGTATAATGGCGGACTAAAAAAATATTTTCAGTTTGGCTTATTTATATAAAATTATAACTCAACTTTAAGTAATAATAAATGATTTTAATTTTTAAGTGTTTAATATTCCAAACTAAGAAGTAACACATAATTTTAACAAATTTTCAAATAAAATTTAATTGTAATGTATAATTAGGAACCATGGATGCTGAAACATTAGTAGTTAATGTAATGCATGTTAAAATTTGTCGAACATGTAGTTCAATAAAATAAAATGTTTGCTGATTTTTCGTAACGTCTTCGATACATTAAATTTGAGGTTATATTTACAGCTTGTGTGTAATGCTTGACACTACTGACAGTTGTGTACAGTCAGGAAAAATCAAGGCAATAGGTCAAGAATTTTTAATTGTAAGGTTGTCCTACAAAGCAGTTTTTTTTCATAGAATGACTATATGAGATATATTAAATGCAGATGAAAACTTAATTTTACTAACAAATACTCTAGGTATTTATTTTAGTCTTTTATTTTAATATAAGCTCAAAACTGCAATTTTCCATGAACATACATTTATGAGGTTCAGAAGGTGTTTTATTAGTATTAATATTATTTTGTTTCTCTGGTGCTACGTTCTTTTTTATATGACAGCTGATGTTTTTTATTGTGTTCCTACATTGATTTGAAATACTTTTAATACAAAAACCCTGAGAATACACTGTAAATTTATACACACTAAAACTTATATTTAAGTAACCTAAACTAAACTGTAACCTAAACTAATTATGTACAGTAAAGAAACTACAAAATGAAAGATATTTTTGAGGTTCTAGGGATAACGACTAACACAGTAAGTAGTAAATATACACAATTATGACAAAATAAATTTTCCTTCTTTTCAATTACAAGCTACTAGCGATCGTATAAAAAACCTTAACAGAATTAATTTTTTACTTTAAAATGAGATTTAACACACTCAATGAAGATTCAGTATAAGAGCAGTACAGTTTTAAGAAAAGTATTAGATGATATTCACAGTTAATTGAAAAAAGTTTAAAGTTTTACTATAATATCAAAATTAGTAAATTATTTTAAATTAAAACACAATTTTTACGAAAAATAATAACGATGGACACATAATAAATGAAAGCAGATGTTTTACTGTTGACATGCTTTAGTTACTTAAGAATATTAGTTATGGTAAACAGCCAATGAAATAGCACCAAGCTAATTACACAATGTATTTATATTTATACGTATAGCATTAATATTGAAATCCATTATATAACCTGTTTCTCACGTCAACTACTGGCATTTCAAATATATTGCAATAGGTTTCTTGAGGAATAAAATGTTCAGTTACAAACATAGAAAGGTTGAAATTCTGTCAGCTATGTCCGTTTAATAGCCTGTCGGATAAGCTGAGCCGGATGATCATTGCTCTGGTGGTTATAATATGGGACCCAACAATTATATCGCAAATTAATGAGTTAAAAAGCTAAAATAAAAACAGAATTATTCACCATAAACAAATATATTTGTACTGTGTACAATTAGGTCAACAGAAAAACTTTTAAAACGTTGAACTTGTTTTTGTTCTAATTTAAAATTATAATGTTATTATTGTAACATAGCCACTGTACCACATTTTTAAGTAATTAGGATTATGACCTAAACCACTGACCTTAATGACCTAGGATTAAACCTTAAGACCACTGACAGAAGAATAGGTCATAATCCTAATTACTTATAATGTTACTATTTAACATGGCATAATAAGAAACTAAAATTAGTCGTTAAAACATTTTGTGAGTTGTATTCTACTAAGTGCTTTGACACCTTTCAGTTTGGTCTTGTTGGACTGTTTATCTTTATCGTTTGAATTCACTAACAGTTTTAAAACACCCTTGCTATTGTATCAGCCAGGAATATGGGTTGCGGTACCCATCGCTTCCTCTTAGAGATAATGTAAATGTTATACTTTCGGCCTAATTGTACACAGTACAAGTATATTTGGTATTGGTGCCTTTCAACTAAATATGTTAATGTGTCTGCGTGCCCCATGTTAGAACCACCAGAACACCGATCGACCGTCTCAGTGTACCTGTAGGCTTTTAATACATTGACTGGTTATTTATCTGTTGGAATTTAAATGTCTGAATCTAAGTCTGTAACTTGTACAATTTATCTTTAAACTAATGGAATTTTTCATAATCTCAAATGATTTTTGTACTTATCTTCACCACTAATGAACAAATTTTGTTTTGAGAAAACTGACCATGTGATTTACAATGTAATATACTTGATTATAAAGTCTGACTTTAAAATCAAGTATATTACATTATAAGTCACACAGGTGTAAAATATGATGCAGCGTTTAACATAGTAAATGGATTTCAATAGTATTGATGATTCCTGTGAAAGCATGACACTGTGAACGCTTCCGATAGGAAAATGACAGGAGCAAGAAGTACAGGACCAACAATAAGCATTATATAAGCAGTATGACCTTACTACCAGAGCAAAAATATTCTCACGAAGAAATTATATTTTGTCACAATTTGCCCGGTATTCAATTTAAACAACTTAAATTCTGTTCAAGCAGTTATTTGATTAGTATACAACATTTAATGCAAATTCTATAAATCGAACAACAACTATAACGATTTTATAAAAATGGAAAACAATTATGTAAATTCAACAGCAATATAAAATCACATCGTACAATTAATGGAAATATATGAATTACAAAAAAAAGACCAACAAATATAAAGATTTAACTTGCCAATATCAATTAACAACTATCAAAGCATTAATAATTTTAGAAACAAGTCCGAAAAGACTAATTTTGGGAATCTAAGTTTTCAGGATCGGGCGGCAAAAGCGTGACATTTGCGAGAGCGGGTTTAGGAGTTATATTGTTAGCCTTCATAAACCCAATGAATTGTGTCGGAATTTCTGCAAGGACTTCTCTAGCCAGACGCAACCTAGCAGTACGCGGGTCACCTACGGATATAAACTTGTTGAATGGCACAAACTGCACTATATCTCTGGCGGCTTTAACACCGCCAGCACTTAAAGCAACGGTATCCGCATCTAATGTCTCCATCGCTGTGAAGTCTGCATTGCCTACGCCTACTATGATGATGGACAAGGGTAAGACTGATGCAGACACGATCGCCTGGAAAATATCAATCATAATGGATTCTAAAAGAACCTAACGCATACATATATTTAACATTTAGACCCTTAATTTATATAAACTGGATAGCTGTATTGTACTATAAAGTTGGTCTTTCTTTAAAAAAAACTTTTTACAAGTTTTTGAATACACATTTTGACAATTCTAAAAGAAATATTTAGTAATTATTCCTTTTGTTTTTATCTATATATGAGGGTCATTCAGAAAATAAAGAACGATTTTTTCTCTATGTACTTGTATATTAAGATAATAAAACAAAACCTTAGCTATTTTTCAGCATAGTCACTGTTCAAATGTAAACATTTGTCATAGCGTTACACCAGCTTTTCTATGCCTTCTGTATACTCAGTTGCTGCCAAGTTGTTGAACCATTCATTAATGCTATCTTTCAGTTCGTTGCCATATCTACTCAATTTGAGACAAGATGGTAATCACTCAGGGCCAAGTCTTGGTCTTGTGGATGTTCAAAAACTTCCCAATTAAATTGACGAAGCAAGTTTGTCATCAACACAGCAGAAAGAAGATGTGCAATATCATGAAGAAGCACAGTGCCATTTGATAACAATTCATTGTTTATTTTGAATGGTGCGGCGTAGTCGGTGAAGGGTCTGACCGTAGGTTGCTGCATTTATAGTCTCCCCCCCCTCTAGGCATGTAGATGATTAGTAAAACACCCTTTTGATCAAAAACATTGTAGCCATAACCTTCTTGGTGCTTTGTTTCTGGAGTTTTATGTGAAATTCAAGTCTCATCACCAATAACAATGAAGTTCAAAAATTTCTTACCATGCTTGTACTGACCCATCCTTTTTTTTGTGTTCATCTGTCACAATTTGAGGTACGTACCCAGCACATACTTTTCTGTAACTGAAATCATCACTAACCATTTCATAAAGAACTGTTCTTGAAATTTTAGGAAAGAATAAACTCAGCCTGTCTATAGTGAAACATCTATCCTGTTGAATTTGAGTTCGTCAATCACAACTGAGGATGGCCCAAGCGTTCTTCATTACGAATATTCATTTGGCCGCTATTAAACTTAATACACCACTTTTGAACTGAAGCTTCATTTACCATGTTACCACAAAACTTGGTTACCTGACTGTAAATTTAAATTTTACTGCCATTTTTGCATTCAAAAAGCGTATTACACTACGAACCTTGGTGGCATAATTACATTTAAAAGTCATACATTTTGTATGACATTTTAAAGTAATACAAATAAACAATAAATGACAGTAGTGGTTCGCTTTAATGTCAGACTGGCACAAAGGAGTTGGAAGGTCAATGACATGATGGCAGCGGTAGGTGGGGGAACTGAGTGGCCATCAGATCAAAATGTTCTTTACTTTCCAAATGACTCTCATATTAGTGTAACACCAGTTGAACAATCAATGGTTTTTCAAAACAGCTGTATTTTGAACTCTGATAAATATAACTTGCAAGTTATATTTTAGCTTCCTAACTCTTATAATTGCTAAGATATAGCCACGTTGTTTTCAAAATAGCACACTTCAGACTACCCTCTCAAAATTAAGAGACAAAAAATATTTGTGAACACCAAATTACTTAAGCTACTATCTACCTGCATACCAATTTAACTTTCCAGCTCTCTTGTCTCCAATATATTTCTGTTGTTTTCTTCTTTTCGTTTCACCCTCTTTGGGGTACGCTGAATCAATCATTTCTTGCGACTCTGTACTTTTCTTTGTTCCCAGTAGCTCTTCATTCTTTCCGATCTTGTTTTCCTCTCCTCTTCCGAAATTACAGGTTTAGGTCTTATTTTGGTTTTATCTTGGAATCTTATTCTTTCGTCCTTGGTACTTATCTTAGCAGTTTGGTCAAGCAGTGAATTTTCTGTAATTTTTAATTCTATTAGGTCTTTTTCAATTTCTTTAAACCAGTTCGGTTTTGTTTTACGATTATGGAAAAAATCAAACACCTGTTTCGTCAATCTATTGGAGTCCATTCTAAGAAGATGGCCGTAAAAATTTATTCTCCTTTTTCTCATAGTATCTGACAGTTTTTCAATTTTCTTATAGAGAGCTTCATTTCTTATATATACTACCTTATTATCCTGAAATTTTGTTCCTATAATTTTTCTTAAGATTTTCCTTTCCGTTATTTCAAGCTTTTCTATCTGGCCTATGCGATTTATAGTTAATGTTTCTGCTGCGTACAGTGCTTCCGGCTTGATCACTGTTTTATAATGTTTAATTTTGGACCCCCATGAAAGGGATTTCTTATTGTATGTTTCTTTCGTCAATTGGAAGGCCAATTCAAGTTTGTTTTTCCTGGATTCCATTGCCTTGCCCTCATCTGCATTCCAACTAATCCATTCACCAAGATATTTGAACTCTTTTACAATTTCTATTTTCTGTTCTTGGATTTTAAGGTATTTATTTGGGTATTTGTTGTTTGTCATGATTTTGGTCTTTTCAAACGATATGTTTAGACCTATTTTAGCTGCTTGTTTCTTCAATTCAATAATCTGCTCCCTTGCTTCCTCCATTGTTTCAGCAAACAAGGCCATATCATCTGCAAATGCAATACAGCTAATTCTGAGATTCTTCTTTTTGTAACCCAATCCTATTCCACTTTTTATATTTTTCTTCCATTCCCTGACCACCTTCTCAAGTGCACAATTAAACAATAAAGGGGAGAGCCCATCCCCCTGCCTGACTCTCGTTTTTACTTCAAATGAATTCGATAGTTCACCCATAAATTTAACTTTCGAAACTGTATTTGTTATAGTTGCTTTTATGATATTAGTTGTTTTCTTATCCAAATTTAGTTCTTCTAGTACGGATATAAGAGATTCTCTATCAATGGAATCGTAGGCCTTTTTAAAATCAATAAAAGTAATTACATACGTTTTAGCTCTTACTTTTTGGTATGCCATAATGTTTTTAAGATTGAATATTTGTTCCACGCATGATCTACCTTTTCTAAAACCTCCCTGGTATTCTCCCAATTGTGGGTCCAATTGTGGCTCTGCTCTCATTAAAAGGACTTTTGAAAGAATCTTATATTAAACAGAATCTTATAAAAAATTTGTTGTTTTATTAAACAGAAATATATTTTGGGCTCCCAAGCTGAAACTGTTGGCTCAAAAATATATTTGTGCACTGTTTTGAGTAATGCTTTCCCTATATCATTAATTTCAGCTTCCTATCATTTGATAGTCATTGAGAAGTTTTTCAGACTTGCCTAATTTTTTGGTTTCCAATCGAAATTGTGAAATAAAATTTCCTAGCCCACATTGTAATACTTTGTGTTAACTTTGTCAAAACAACTCATTTTGGCTCCCTAATAAAAATTTACCGGCAAAAATACACTTATACTTGTGCACCTTTTTGGAACCTTACATGCATTCCAAATTTCAGCCTTTGAATTTTTAGGGTAAAAACACATGAAACGTTTTTGTATTGTCATTGTAGCCTTGGTGTTGACTAGATCACATCATCTTATAACATGTAGTGGGCGTAAACAGAACACTTGAGTGATGTCCATATCGCTTGTGTACTGACTTAACACACAGTTTTCTCTATACCATTTCATACTTTGTAATATGGCAAAAAAACACACCAACTAAACCTCAACAGATGACAAGCTACATGCAATCGTCATCAAAAATGTAAGTTATTTTTAAATAATCAATACTTTAACGTATTTAATCAGGGATTTTTTTAAATACAAACTACTGTTTTTATATGCTATAACTGTTGTATATAAACTGCATTCAAAGCAAGAAATGCAAACTTTTATCCCGATATTTTCTAGAGATAAAACTTCTTGTATTGTGCTAAATAATTCATAAAAAGAACTCTGTATGATATTCTTGTCAAGCTGAATTTTTGTTTACTTTCTTTCTTCAATTGAGGCTACAAAATAGTTACAACATTTTTAGGGTAACCCTGGGAAAACAGGGTTATTTTACACTAGGGAACAGGGCACAATGAGATTCTGAGGGTGGATAGGTTGGCTGTATTGGAATTTACATCCAAATTGACTGGAGCCAGCAGTAGGAGTTTTATGTATCAGTCTGGGTCTGCTATCAACAGAAGGATCAACAAGCAACACCAGATAATATGAGAAAACCTTAGAGATGCCCTCACAGTCCCATAGTAAATGTGCTCTAGAAAAATCCTTTTAGGAGGATATACAGGGATAGTATATTTAGGGGATCCTGGAAAAGGAAACTCAAGAAAAATTTGGAACTCATTATAATACTCATTGTAAACTCATTATGGTGTACTATAACATGTAGGTTATGCAGAAAGGAAAAAACAACTTTACGCTACACAATCTATGATTATGAAGCACTTGCTGGCAGGAGGCAAAGAGAGTTTGGCCTCCAGCAGTATATGTTAGCCAGTGACTGCTAAAAATCATTGAGGACTGGTGTCTACTGAACTAGAATCCAAGACCTTTAGTTTGCACAATAGATCCTTTTATTGCAGAGCAAGGGTTTAGCGTCCTGTACCTCTAAAGAACAAGTCTAATCTAAACGAAATCTTCATTTGTAACTTTGTCACATTATTTTTATATATTTGTCATTTGGATTCCATTACACTTGATTTGACAACAGAACCATGAATAGTATACAATAGGCCATCAGGCAGGAAGTTGACGTATGTCGCTGACAAAAAATTATTGTGGTCTAACTTGCTGTTGACTATCCAAAAGTTAATAGTTTACAGTTATAACGTATGCATACCTGAACAGTCTGTGGCATATCTGTGATAACTCCATCGGTCAGTATGAGTAGGATGAAATAGCTCGATCCATCCCTGTATGTGGCTGCAAACCTTGCTACATGATTGATCACAGGTGCAAAATTTGTGGGTCCGTATAGCTGCACTTGCCTTATACAATTTCTGTACGCCTCCAATACGCCTAACAAAACAAACAGAAGTGATTCAAGAACAATCAATATCACAAAATACAAACTATCATAAGACACCAACTATTTACTTATTCTTTCTACACTATTAATTAAAAAAAAATGATAGTAATAAAGCATCAATAAGTTAGGACATTTCACATTACTGATATGAAAATTCGTTTAATAGTGAATAAATATTAAACCGTTTATTGTACCTAGAACTCCTGAGCAATAAGGACTGCTAGGATCCATATTGACAAAGAATTCGTGAGACACTGCTCCATCTGGAGGTATCCTTGCCCCAAAACCTAGTACTGGAAACATCTTGTCACTGTCGTAGTCTTGGATTATAGATCCGACTGCCGTGATAGCTTGCTCGTAACAGTTAGGTGTGTGACCAGACACATAATGTAAAGACTGCGGATTGCTTGGATCTCCATTTGAACCTGTACAAATTTTATTTATTCATTATTACTGACATTTTTTTTGGTTCTTTTACCGACATTTACATAGTAATTTTAAGATTAAATTCAAGAGTAACAACTGTTTAAGTCTTACCAGTTGATTTTCAAATTTTCTTAGTTAACTTCAAAAACATGTAGCACCTTCAAAGCCATTCAATTTCAAATTACTAGAATCTTGTTTATTGGATATTTCTAAAATTAAACTAAAATTAGTTTATTGTTCAACTAAAATTCTAGTTTATCAAACTTGTACTGAATTTAAAAAAATATTTTAAAGATTTCACAATAACCCTTCATGTTGTATTAAAAAGTCCTCTTTTATATTGTATAAAAATACAATATACAATAAACTCAAAACTTTGTGTGCTAGCCACAAAGCAAAAGACAATACGTGAAGTAATATAAGTTAAGACAGTACGGCAGTACTGTAACTATGAGACTATACTGCTGAGGTGCACTCAGATGTTTTACATAACAAACTAATCATTTTTGGACATTTTAACTTCGCATAGTCAATACTTTCATCAATTATCTGGATTGTGACCTGATCCAATTTGGATAATAAAAACAATTAAATATCACAAACCAGTTTTAATTTTGCATGTTACGTCACTGTATATTAAAATATAGTACAATAATAATACAAATACTATATTTGCAAAATTTAATCCTTAAAGGAGTACAGCCATTCTGATAACTCTAAATATGCAGTATTCAAAAGAGTGACTATTATGACATTAAAAGTAGTCAAAAGGAGTCGGGGAAAAAATCAAAACATTTTGAAATCATATTATTTATGTATGTGTATATTATTTATAAAAATGAAATAAGAACAAAATATTATAAGGTTACTTTTGTTTTAAATAATATTCTTTAAATCAAGGATATAAATATCCTAAAAAAACTCTTAAAAACTCATGTTATATTCGCGGCACTCAAATTTACTGCCTTTCCTTTTTTTGTGGTCTGTGTATTTGCACAGACGAAATATAATTTTTTATAATTTCTTCTCTTCATCAGGTATGGGTCGGGAAGTGCCGTGTTATCAGATGTGGTGTTGCTTGATGCTGCATTATGATATAAGAACATGATACACAATAACCTCACTAGTACAATAACAAATACAGAAACGCTATTTGACATTTAGAAGAATGAAATATAATTCATTTAAAAGCTAAATATTTGTTTGAAAAAATGTATTAAATTAATACTGTCGTACACACATGCATGGCTAATGACATATTTACCAGTAAAGTCGATAGCTATGGAACAATGGAGCTGTGTACCACCTTTAATGTAGTCCAAGAAGGAATATATAGGTCGTACTTCAAAGTGATCCAGTGTCACTTCTCCTGAATGTGTGTATTTCTCTTTCTTACGCACCTAGAAGGTAAGGGATGAACAACAACACTACACAACAGAGTATAAAATAACATAAAAGTCCCAAACTTGTGTCGCCCAGTCACTGGGGGTAGCATGGGTAAAAAAAAACAAACAGCAAACAAATTTTCATAAAAGATATAAAATGTCAAGGTAGATTTGCCCATAAGTAAATTACTATTTATACTTAGATGAACCTAAATTCCCTTAGCCTTTCAAATGCAAATAAATGCATTAATAGTAATTTTATATACGTGTTGCTTTATAAAATTCATACACATATTCTACTGTAATATAAAAAATCTTTATAAAAAGTTAAAAATAATAATTTTTACATTAAAAAAATGTTATATTATTTCAAAAGAATATGTATTGACAGAACTTAATTTATAAAGTGTTCTTCAATAAAATGTAAGTTGAAATGCTGGAATTAGATTGATACTATTTTACAAAATTCAATATCTGCAATTTCCCTCTTATAGTCACTTGAAGGTAACAGTCAGAATTGTAGACAGATGAATTGTTTACCTTCATTGCAGGTTTTGACGTATCTCTGAAACAAACTGTTGTACAGCTTGTGTAACTTCAATTAGTTTTGTATTCTTGTAGGTTCAATAACCTTAAAACATTTTCTAACTGTGAAGTCTGCAGAATAAATTTATTAAATATCGCTAAAAATACTGAATATTACTAACTGTAATTTACTTTCCAGAAAAAAAATGTGATATGTTTAATGTACATTTTATATTTTGTTAAAACAAAAATTAAAACATCATGAACTAATTAGATTCTATACAGCTATGTTATTAAACTTACCTGCTTTTCAGGATGGATCAGTTTGAACCTGTTGTTAGGATTAGGGCCTTCAGCCAATGTTCTCAGGTTGACATAAAATTCTCCAATGAGGCTATGGCGACCACTGGCATTCCAATCATGGCACACTACTTTTAGGCTGCGTTCATAATCACCATTGCAAAGCGTTCGAACAGGGATTGAAAACGGTTTCCATGATGGATTTAAATTGTATTTTAATACCTAAGTAACAAATGAGGGTATAAACTGGGTTTTACTACAAAAATGGATTAGGTATGCAGCAATATAAGAAGAATAACAATTTTATATTGCACAGTGTTAAAGAAGAAATTGAAAACATAGAAAGATGTTATGATACTAGTGGAGAATAGCCTGACCATTGTTACCTAAGATTTTTTTTTTTGAAAATATACATTATTTTGAACATTTTTTTGGGGTGCTCAAAAATTGTCACCATTGTGATTTTATGAAAGTTATTAGTTGTATGGAATAAGATAACGATTTTGAAAAAATGTTTTCTTTGTGTGATATATTAGTTTTATATCAGAAAAAATGTAAGATTTTTTACTGAATATTATGAATATTAATAAAGTATACTTTAACATTTATAGTCACTGCTTATAACACTCTAATTCTAAATGTATTTTTTTTTATTTTACACAAACATTTTTAACCAATAATTTTGTTCCTATGTAGTTTCGTTTCTTATTCCTGCTACATTACTAAACTATACAAACATATTCTCGGATGACAGTGGATTATATTCAATATTAAATTTGATAATAAATAAGTAATTACAACTTACAAAATACATACCTCTGTTTTATGCACAAGACTAAAGTCACCACTCTCCATAGCCTTATAGAATTCAAGAAAAGGATCAGACTTTCCAAAAAAATCTTTTTTGTCTAGTTTATGGCCACTAAATTTGAGAATCACTTCATCTTTGAGAGCAGCTAGCTCTTCCGCTGTTACAAAAAGGAATCCTTGATTTCCACCAGCATGATGATGATCACCATGCATATGTTTTTGAGCCAACGGTAATTTTACCTATATAAAAGAATTTAGCGATTATTTATGCTATAACTTTTGTTTAATCAATAAGATATGCTATATTTTTTAATCAGAAAATATCACCTATATAACCTAATTTGACTGATTATCTTAATTTTCGTTTTTTACAAAAAAACTAGACAAATATGTTGTTACAGACTAAAGTTATATATCTTGGTACAGGAACTTATAAAAGAAAATCAAAGTAAGATTGCATATGTTTCATTATATTTGCAACAATTTATTTTTGCACTTTTATAACTCAATACTATACATCAATTTAAAAACAACAGAGAAAAAATAGCTTTTTACTTATAAGTATATGGATGATATATTTGTACTTTTCGAAGCAATAATAGACAACTAAAAAATTTTAATAATTTCCTGACTACATACATCTGAATCTCAATTACACACTGGAAGGCAAAACTGATAATACAGTACAATTTCCTAGACCTATCCATTTCAAAATAACACAGTAGTTTTAAGTTCAGCATTTACAGAAAACGTACCACAATGAGCCAGACAATACATTCCTCATTCCACCATATAAATGTGGCAATATATAATAGTTTTGTACACAGGTTAATGAATTAAAACTCCTTTGGACAAAGAAAGGTACGAAAATGAAGTAAATACAATAATGTATATTGTATGTTTCTAATCGATTAAACAATGCTTCTAATGGAGCAACAACAACGTCTCAACAACAATGGAACAATATTTCTAATGGAGTTTAACTGTCGATAGGATTATTGCCAAACATAAAAATAAAAAAATCATTCCTGAGAAACTAACATACATATAGATCAACTTTAAGCCAATCAACTTCAGGCCGTAATACAAAATGTCAAATAAGGACCAACTTCAGGCCCACCCTAAAAAAAAACAACTAGCCCAACATAAATATAAAAGTTTCATGCCATCCAGAACATCTCATAAATTACCAACATTACTAAAAAAGCCAGTTGCAAAAATGAATGGACATAACTTTTACAAAACTGGTGTATACTAAATTAAATGGAGTGATTTCCCAAGTTTTTATAGCAGTTAGACATCTTGCTCCTTCAAAAAAATATTTAGAGAACACATACCCAGAAGTAAATTACCCACAAACTCAGCTTTTGCAAAACATCTTATGAATAAAAACCATAAATTCAAAAACATTCATACCAAAATGGAGATTTTACATCTATATAATAAAAGCAATTATATGGTGCGATTGAAGAGTTTGAGATTTATAAGAACAAAAGTTCAGACCCCTATAACATCTTCAATGACAAACTTTTATTTAAATCCAATCTAATATATGATATGGCTCTAAGGATAACTGATTTAAATAAATAATATAAATTTAACAGACACACAGTAACAGATAACACTGAGGCACCTTCTTATTTTACACAAAATGCGTACCACTACTATCAATGAAGACTCCACAGTCCATACTATAGCGTCATATAAGTTAAACCATAATGTTTGGCCAAACCAAATTTTATCATTGTGCATTTTAATAAAAATCATGAATAATGTTTAGTGTCTGAAATGTGGTTTTAATATTTTAACTTTGTGACGACCTTGACAGGGGGATTTGACATTTTGTATTACAACCTGAAGATGAAACAATGAAGTTTTGAAACGGTGGTAGCTTTTATAAGGTGAGTAAAAAGATCACTAGACAGAAGAAATAAGTAAAATTCTTATTACTTAAATATGTAGTCTGGTGGCTATGTTACAATAATGAAAATAAATAATAATAAACTGTGTAAATGAAAAAGAATAGTTTACAGTACTTAGACACATGACTCGTCTGCTTAGCAAGCTAAGAGGCAAAAAAAAACAATCTTGATTTTGATTGTTTACTTCTGGTAAGATATGTGAAACGTGTGTGTATATATATATATATATATATATATATATATATATATATATATATATAATACTCTAATAATATTATTGCATAATGCATTATGAGAATACACAGATTCATTTATACCTTTCCACTTCCAACAATTTGCCCCAAATTGCAAGAAACTGCTCCCAAAAAATCATGATCTTCAAGATTAGGACTGTTTGAGTCAACATCATATATTTCAAATCGTAAAGGTTGTTGTTCTTCAAATCTGTATGCCAGATGAACTTTGGCAGCAAAATCTGGGTCATGTGAGTTAACTATGACCTCAGTTCGATGATATTCCATCCATCTTGTTTCCCCAAAAGGTCGGATATATGTAACACACATTGGATCTGATTTTGAAAGTACATCCTTACCAATCAAACTCCTGCAAAATAAAAATATTTTACTAATTGAATGTTTAGTGCAAAAAAATTTGTTTACAATCAATGCCTACATTCAGAAAAATGTATATTTAAAAAAAATTGTGAAGATATGCTAATATCACTTTTATTGTTATGCCTACCTTCATATTGTGAAGTTGGTATACCTTTTTTTCTAGTAGTTCTAATGTAAATTCTATGTTGTAAATAAGTCCTAATATAGGTAATTTACACTTGCTTTTTAACAACATTAACTTGAACTTTAACTAATGAAATGCTGATAATTAATGTATTTTCTGATATAATTACCTAGGTAGTTTAAATTTAAAAATATGCCTAAATAAATTTAAGGAATTTTACAGGACCCTGAAAAATAAATTAAATATAGGACTAAAAGGAATTAAAATTTACCTGCAGGATAATGATAATTCAACTTCGGTCGTTGGCTGGGAAGAAGAACCTGGAGTAAACTGGGCCGTCATTACATTTATTAAACTAAAAGCTAATAATCTTAAGTTAACTACAAATTATTTTTTATAATAGTTTTCCTGCTAAAACATAAACATCACAAACTAACACTACAGATACACATAACCTCCAAGTACGAATACAGCCATAGATACAAAATATAAACACAAACTAAATTAGGGATGGCAACGATATATCGATATTAATATTCCTTTTTAAAAAAACCGATTTTATTGCATCTTAATTGAATTGCGTTATGAGTTAGTGTTGTGACTGGACTCTGTTATTTTATTTAGTTATTTTAGAAGTAAACAAATTGAAAATTATTTTTTACCTAATTTGATTTAATCAAAGAAAAAATTGTGTTACTGCATAAATATAGTATGATTCGAAATCTTATTATGTACTGCAACAAGGTTTACTAGACAGACGTAATATAAGAAACCAATTTGAGGTTTATTTATTATTCTGTAAATTTGTTTTTTTTTACAAGTAGAACTTTACAGAATTCTCGCTTCTCATTGATCTGGAAATCATATTATTTATAAGGTTAATTAAAAAGAGGTACTATAATATTAAAACTACAATTTACAGATCATATAAAGCAAGATTTTAATATTTATTTTATAAATGGTTTTATATATATATTCTATAAATGAATAAAATATTGATAATTTAATCTGATTTTTTGATATCGATATCTTGAAGACGATATATCGATATCTAGGGATTTTTTTTTGCTATCATTAGTGCAAACACTAACATTGAGGGTGTGGCTCGAACGTTTTGCCAAGGAACGTTGGCTGTATTATTATTATTATTATTATTATATCTGGTTGGAATTAGGAATGAAACAGGACTCTGAAGTAAATAAATGAACAATGAAGTTGCCACAAGTAGTCTTAAAGCTACTAAAACTTTTACTTTAATATACTTGGGCTGCAAAAATTTGTGAAACAATAACTTAAAGTAATAAATAATAAAGGATCGTAATGTACATATCTATATTCACTAAATTCATGTATTAGGGTATTATATAAAATGGTAAATAAATTAATATTTGACTTGGATTATCAATATTTAACCTACATGAAATACCTTAATAAATGTATGATTGATATGTATAGAACTGAATTTCTAACCAACTTTGCATTGTGGAATAATTACTCATTCTTTTTCAAATTGGTAGCCATTTTATAAAAAAACAACTTATTTTAAACTGTTTTGAAAATCTAATTTCTTCATTATCAGCATTTAAAATCTGCAAAAAATAACTTTTTAAATTATATGGAACATTTAAAGTACTCTATGCTGATTTAAGATGGGGAAATCACATTTTCATAGAAGGGTACAATAAGTTTCAATATATTACAGATTTTATGTGACTGTCATACTGAAGCAGTTGAATGGATTTTGCTGAAAAATGTATTTGTCAACAAAAAAATGGTCAAATTATTTTGTTTACAATTTGCATCATAAAATGAAATAAAACTCACTTTTAACAAAAAGTTTAATAAAACTACATTACATTTAAACAAACATATGTACAAATAAATTAAAATTTTAAATAGTTGTACATTTTTTTTTAGATCTATTCATCATCTAAAAATGATACTCTTTTTGGAACTGATGGCGGCAGAGGCTTTCTCTTCATGTTGAGTTTTGTTTCAGGTAAACAGCATCTGAACAGAAATTTATTAAATAAAACAAAGTAGAACAGTATAACGATTGTAAAAAAAGTTGATTCTGATGAAAATTTTTTTCTGAATGTGAGAGTAATACTGGAGACAAAACAAATTGAAAGTATGGAATTTAGGACGCAGTATTTTTACCATAATATGTAACTATGCAGTTTGCCCATATCTTAGGACCATTAAAAAACGTTTTTTGCTCTTTATTGAGGGCTTCTTCCATAAAAGTAGGTTTCCCCCTAAAAAACATGATTTTCTTTCAAAATCATGGGTTCAAAGATAGTTTTGTTTAAATGTAATCGAGCAAAACATTCTAATGTTAAAATAAAATGTTGCTATTTCCTTAAAAAATCTGGTTCATAGTAAATGACAGAAAAATTAGTGAACTGGTGTAATGTTTTAAAATTGGTTCATAAAATTTTGATCATATAAGAAGATTCATAATGTGATAAGAGTAGCAAATATTCAATAAAAGAAATTTATGGTTAGGTGTTTAAATAAAATAATAACCCAGATCACAGAGAGGGTTTGTTTACTTTTGGATTTACTCTCACATTGTAACTTTTGTTCATTTAGTACTTAGTCTAAAATTATGAATTCCCATATATGGGCAAACTATATTGAGCTGATTTTGGGAAATTATGCCGATCATCCATTATTTTTTTGTCAATAGCTTCTGGGCCAGTTTGTTTAGTGCTTCTAATTTGTCAGGTTAGTAGTTGAATCGTTTTACTATGAAACAATGTTGATACTTGAATCTACACGTTTAATTGGAAGACTTTTACGAGTGCTGCAGGGGTAAGGTTAAAATATATTTGATATTCCCACAAGTTAAATAAAAACTACATTAAAGCTCATGTAACATTTACTTTTGAAAGCTTGCTAACACTTACTGCGTAAAAACAGCTATGACTGCACAGACTGCAGCAAACACCAAGAATATGAATTGTTTTAAAATTGGGTTCAGTATTGGAAACCCAATAACTGCGACGAATCTTCCTAACCAGTTGGCAGCACTGCCCAGAGCCATAGCTGCTGACCTTGGGCCTACATCGAAAAGTTCTGAAACCAAATTATATAAGGACGAAGGTTTGAAAAAATAAACTCTGCCACTATAAATATAAATATTATATACAAATATTATGCTTTATAAATATAAATATAAAGCATACTATAAAATTTGAAATATTATATAGTTATATACAAATCAAGAATATACTCTATTTCTAAGTAAGTGACCACAAAGTATATCATTTTAAATACAGAAAAGAGTACCCAAGAAATTTTAAATTGGAAGGAAATTTAGCAGGACATAAAACTAGAATGATGTAAAAAACTATGTCTATAGAAACCCTCTGATATCCAGTATAATGTGAAGACTATTTTGACAGGATGTTGAAAATTGGATATCAGACAATACCATTTAAACACCTCCAAATTAATAGTAAGACTTTACTTAATGAATCCACTCTAATAAAAAAATAATGCACTAGGATATTACAAGATTGTTGTAGTTCTTAAGGCAGACTGTGAGATTCGTTCAGTTATTTAATTTTTGAATGCAAGGAATGTTGAGCCAGCTGAAATTCATTGTCAGATTCAAGATGTTTTTGTGAACATATAATGAATGATGGAATGGTGAGAAAGTGGGTTAGGAAATTCAATGAATTATAAATGAATGTCCATGATGAGGCATGGATTTAGCAGTCATTTGTTGTCAACAATGATTTGGTAAGGAAAGTTAATGTGGTAATTCGTGAGAACATATGGCTTACTATAACAATGTTTTCTGATAGACTTCCTTTTTCATGATCTCTTTGGCATAAAATTGTTTCAAACTGCTTAGGTTATCACAAACTATATTCCCATTGGGTTCCGGCTATGATAACCTTGAAGGTTTTTCACCGGAAAAAAAGATCTACATTATGTTCCAAAAATGCTTAATGATGTCCACAAATCCATGCAACTTGGCAGTGTTTTGACATTTCTTACTCAGTACGGTGATGAGGGAGTGGACTTTTTAAATGAAATCCTGACTAGTGACGAAACTTAAGTTCATCATGTCACCATGGGATCAAAACAGCAGTCAAAGAAGTAGACACACTCAGTCTTAAAAAAAAAAATTAAAAATGACCTGTCAGCCCAGAAAATTATGTGTATTGTATTTTGAGACAAAAAAAAATTCTGCTTGTTGAATTCCTTTCCAGTGATCAAACCATCACTGCAGCATGATATTGTGAGACTTTGAGAAAACTTTGGCATGCAATTCAAAACAAAACAGCAGGAGAGGGATTGTGTTGCTTTATGAGAATGCCTCATGCTGCTGGTGACACTCACACTCTTATTCAACAGTTCCGGGGGAAGCAGTTTCAACACTCACCATACATCCCAGACTTGGTGCCATCCGACTACCACTTGCTCTTGCACATGAAGTGTGAGCTTGGTGTTAAGTGCTTTGAAAATGATGATGACATGAAACTATTTGTACAACTATAGCTATAATCATTAGTAGGAATGTTCTTTGAGGAAGGACTGGGTAAGTTGGTCGACCACTATGACAAATATGTCTGAACACTGGTGGAAGCTATGTGGAAAAGTATCATGAAACCCTATGTAGAAAAGCTCATGGAATCTCACATGAAACTATGTGAAATTTATGTGGAAAAGTAGTTTGTTATCCTCTTTCATATAAAAATAATTAAAGAAAAGTTTTATATTTTTTTTTCAAAGCAGTAATTGCTTTTTGAATACACTTGATAATTCTACTGTTCACTCTAAAAACATATTTCATTATTTTGTTAAAATTCTAGCCTTAAATTATTGCTTAAAATTTTTGTTGCATACCAATAAAGACCAGATCAGATATCAGAGGGAGAGGTGTGAGAGGGTTTAGTGTACTAAATAATTAGTTTCGTAACTGACCTGCTCCAAGAAAATAAGGAATAGATTGTAGACCAATAGTGAAAGCCACCACATAAGACAATAAAGAGATTTCAGATACGATCCCCATCCAGTCCCAGTCCATAGTATCCTAGTTTAAATAAATGGAAAAACATTACACAGACTTCCTCACATTCAAGAGTAAATTGAAAAAAATATATTTTCAAGTTGTTTAATCTAATTTATTTCTGAAAGATTAAAAATGTATTACAGGCCACATTTCATTAAAATCGGTCTATTAGTTTAGTCTTTAGCAGTGTGCATATACACAGCAAACATTCTAGTAAAACCTTTTTTTGGATTTAGGGGACCTGAAAAAAGTAAAGATCAATCAAAATCAATTTTTTTAATGATCACCAAACTTTCTTTATACTTCGTATTGTAAGACAATAAAATTTATTTCAATGTCTAACTATCTTATTATTTTTATAAAGAAACTAATTTTTATATGATTAACCATGAAATTACTTATTTAATGACTTTAATTAAAATATTTATATTACTTACATTAAGTGTATCAGATATAGTGATTAAGATCAAAGTGATACTTGATAAGCCACAGCTTAAAACGATTAGCATTTTCCTGCGACATTTGTTAACAAAGTACAACATAATGATCGACAGACTGCAATGGATCATGTAAATAGACAAGCTAGCAATACGGGCATTCACTCTGCTTAGATTGATGTTACTGAAGTGTCCTAAAGAATTGTTTAAAACCTGAAATCAAACAAAATGACATTTTTAATAACCTAGCTTTTTGTTTTATAAGGTCTGATCATGAAATTATGATGTCCAAGGGAGTTGTATCCACAATGTTCTGTTATTTATAAATTACTTATATTTTTTAAACTATATTTACTTGTTGGTAATTGCATAAATAAAAGATTTTGACTATGGTAGTTGACTTTGACTGATTTAAAATCACAGGCAATTTGAATTTCTCAGCAACCCTTACCTAAATGTAAAAAAATCATGTACATTGAAATTTATTTCAATAGTTCAACGTGAAAGATTAAAACAATATCTAGTTCTTCAGGGGTTTTAAAAAACATGCATCTGTTTTTTTTCAAATTTTTATTGTATCATGAAAAAATATGTGCAGGTCAGCTAAGGACTTCGTGTGTCCTTGTGTTTTTGTTTTTCCACGAATATGAGTAGAAATTCCAATCACCAGACTTGAGTGGCAAAATAAATAGTGAACCATTCTGATGTTTATCAAAGCTTTTCTAGCTCGCTGTACATACAGATTACTGTTCTTTGCCAATTATACTAAGCATGTATTGCAGGAGAATGCATATATTTAAAAAGAGTTTGCAAGTTTTTGCAAAAAGATAATAGCAAAAAATTAAGATCATAAGACTTGAAATACTTAATATAAACAAACTTTTCTAAAATAATAATTAAAAAAACTGGCACAACTGTAGAATCACTACAATAGTTTGCTACAACCTCATCCTCCCCCTCCTTGCCCACTTAAACCAGTCCTTACCAGTATTTTCCTATCCTTGATTTTGACACATGAATATGATATTACTGTGATTTGAATTTTTTGTGAGTAAAATGAAATTTGTGGTCTGTGAGTCATTCCATTGTGCTTGAGTATATTTGTTATTTGTTTACTGAGGTCTGTAGGACGTGCCATAGTATATTAGTTTTTGATTAACACAGTTACATACTGTAGTGTTTATGTAATTGTTACTGTTTAGTTGTAGACAGTCTTATCATAATTTTTTTCAAGACACTTACATGAGAAGATTAGGTTGTTTTTAGTAAATATGATTTCGGTCAGACTGAAATATTCTAGAATTTGTGTCAATCTATTGCCTTTACACCTAATGTTTCCATCCAACAAAATTTGAAGCGACAAAATAATATTGACAAATTGCAGTAACAAAGTAGTTTAATTTTTGGGTGATACATTCTTAAAATATTTGAGTCAAACTCAAGCAAAAAAAAAAAAGATGCATTTTTCATAATGTTAGTAAGAATAAGAATCTATCTTAAAATATTTTAATAATCATTAATAATTTAAAAAATAGTACAATAGATTCTCAGAAACTTGACACTTGATAGCAGTCTAGATTACCTGGCAACTTTTGCAGGATATTCAGTGTATTTCGAGCTTTGCTGTGGGAAAAATATATTTACAATTTTGAAACTGTTTGTTTGCCCAGAAGTGACGGCAAAATATTATCCCTTCTCTTTTGCTAAAGAAAGAAAACTGGATTTTTATCTCCCATAATTTGTGAAATTTGTAATGGCTGTTGTGCTTATTTATTTTTAAGTTTAAATCATATTCATTAACTGATAATTTTCAAAAAATATGTATGTATTTCTTATTTTAAGCTCTAAATAAGATAACTTGGCACTGTTCGGGTCCACATTAGGCCAAGTTTCTGAGACTCTACTGTATAACTTAATTTAACATAAAAAAATCTAAAGAATTATAACTAGGCTTTTGCAATTCAACTCACGTATTCAATGCCTGAAAACTGTTGGCCAATGAGTAAAGCACAAAGAACAGCCAGCTGTGTTAACAGATCACGTGTAGAAAGTAAACGCTTCAAAGTCCAAAGGTCTCCAATAGGAGCATTGTGGTCTTTAAGCTCACTCTCTGCTTGTCTCAGAGTTACTCCTCTTAATGCCGAAAGTTCTGCGCAAATAATATTAACCAGGTGTACAGATTATTTTATTCTCCTAAGAAAAAATTGACTCAGTTGCCTTGCAAACTTGAAGCACATTTCAACAAACAAGTAGACACTTAAAGCATTCAATAACGTAACAAAAGTTACTGTTTGAGAGCCTACATCTGAAAATGACACATAATTGCCCATATTGATGTGAATCTGGAACCCTTCAGATAAATGACTTAATAGCATCTGTGACAATGCTGTCCAAAAGGGTACAATCCGTCTTAGGCATTGTGGTTAGCATATCCATCAGGGATTTAATTTTAACCCATAACTTATTCAGAGTAGGTCTACATATTATAACTAAAATATAGGGCTACAGATTATTTTAAGTTTTGGTTTATTTACGATAATTTATACCAGATGAATAATGATCATAGACTACGTTTAGATTCAACCTTTTTTGTTTTATTTAAATTTGAATCAAGCTTCACATTATTTGAGAAAATTGCAAATTTTGGTTTAGACATGCCGACACATGCCTTTATTTTGGACAAAACTATGAAAATCTCATAATGAAAATCATCATCAGTGAAAATGAAAAGTAAAACATGCTCAATATGGACTGTACCATTTAAAAATTTGTTAAATAAAATTACACAAGATCTCTTTGTAACCTAAACAGACGTACAATCTATTTTGGTTATTTACAAAGACGTAAATAATTTTTTTACTTTTCCTCTTTAAATCTTATGTACTTGTTAAAGGGGAAATGGGAAGAATATATTTACCCACATAGCTTCAACATATAGAGGCAATCCAGTCTGTTGGTGGTTTCCATCATTGCCATTTTTAATAATCTACGTGTTATTTAAGTCTTTGAACATACACATATATAATTAAGTAGACAAGGGGAATAATATATATATATATATATATATATATATATATATATATATATATATATATATATATGTATATCACATACATACATATGTGTATGTGCACTTGCATGCGTGCTTGTGTGCATGTGCATGTACGTGCGTATAGGCAAGGGTCATTCAGAAAGTAAAGAATGATTTTTCTCTAGTCACTTTCTATTATGATAATGAAACAAAAATTATTTTACAATATATTTTATACCCAAACTATTTTTCTGCACAGTTGCTGTTCAAATTTAAACAACAAAAGCAGATGATCAAAAACCTCCAACGTAATCTTCTGAAACAAGTTTGTTGTCAATGCAGCTGTATGTGGACATGCGTTATCGTGAAGAAGCATAATGCCGCTTAATAACAATCCATGCTGTTTGTTTTAAATAGTGCAGCATAGTTGGTGAAGGGTCTGAGTATAGACTGCTGCATTTAGGTCTCTCCTCTAGGCATGCAGTCGACGAACAGGACGTTTTGATCCGAAACAATGCTGCCATTACCTTTTTGGCTCTCAGAATTTGTTTGGCTTTTTTTGGTTTTGGTGGGAATTGGGAATGATGCCATTCTACTGACTGGGCACATTACTATAAACTTCGGTTATCTATCTATACATTTTGATAGGGTGGACATTTTTTGTACTTGAAGAATGTATTATACTATGAACCTTACACTTGGTTGTATAGTTAATTTTGTCATGTATATTAAAGACATGTAAATAAACAGTAAATGACTGTAGTGGCTTGCTGTTAGTGTCAGACTGGTGCAACAAAGTGGGAGGGTCAATGACATGACATCACTGGCAGGGGGAACTGAGCACCTTTTCAGATCAAAACGTTCTTTACTTTTCGAATCACACACACACACACACACACACACACACACACACACACACACACACACACACACACACACACACACAAATCATCTAACTTTTGAATTTTTTTTATCAAAGATCAAAGAGTACAAAAATTAAAATTAAATGATCTATCAATTTCCATTAGAAACCTATTAATGAGAGTGAGTGGTAAGATTCACACTTACCTATTAATGCAGTCTGCTTCATTCCTTTCACACTGTACAGAAATCTTGGACTTTCTGGCAAAAACATCAATAGTAACCAAGACATCAGAATAAATACGCCATAGAAAGCCAACAAACTGGACCAATACTCATTTGTACCTGTTTAAGCATTATTATAACTTGTATTCAACAAAGATAAATTCGTCTGCTTAATTAATATCTTAAGTTATTAAATTTAACATTCTGTAGTATTGTCATATACAGGTTCATAAAAAAAGGTCGCTTCTATTAAAAAAAATTGCTACACTCAAAATATTTGAATAAAACAAATGAGTTGTGGGACATTATTTCCAATTTTATATAGATGTGAGTGTAATGTAGTAAAAACCTATCTACTACTTCTTACCTTTGCACAACAAGTTATTCCCAGTAGCTTGGTGGGATGGTGAATGTTTTTGGAAGATCAAGTTCTAAACTAAGCATGGCAATTGATTTTTTTCAGACTCCGAATTCACTTATGCCTTCAAAATTTTCTTTGATACTCTTAGTTAACCAAAGCTTTTTATAACGTCAAAACTACCAGTCTCTTTGAATTATTTTTACCAGTGTAAGATACTTTTCTTATGTAGGGGTTCATTACCATAAACATGCTGAAATTGCCTTTATAGTAGTTGTTAGAGGTTTAAATTCAAGCATACCACAAGACAATGGCTTTTTGCTGAACAATCCCATTGTGCTGAACTACTGTTAGACAACTAGTTGTGGTGAACATTCTGTTCATCATCAAAAGATTACAAATAATACATAGATTTCAGCTATGGTATAGTAACATCTAAAAAAAAAAAAACTTGGAATGTTTCACATGTTATTTTGAAACAAGTTTTTTACATTTTTGAAGTGAAAACTTCTTTAGGTGTGTTTAGCACCCTTTGAATGGGTAAAAGCATTGAGCTCGCACCATGCTAAATCTGTATACGGTGAGTCATATCAATTTAATACAGCTGCGGCATGCCGAGAGTTAATAATTAATGTTATACTTACAGGACCTATTTCTTACATTGAATTTTACATAAATTTGTTTTGAAATATAAATCAGTACATATCAATTAATACATTTAAATATTACAATGTATGTATTAATATTAATTATATCATAAATACAATTACATTGTTTTTATTTGTACTGGGCTTTTGCAACCTATCATGTGTTTTTATAAATAAATAAAACATATAGAAATGTAAATAATAAATTAAAAAAGATGAATTTGTAATTAATGTACAAATTATCCCTGTAGGACTTCTTTCTTACAATGAATTTTAAGTAAATATTCAAATCACGAATTAAAATATAAATCAATATATTAATTTGGTTTTATTTATTTCAGTTTTCACTTCTGTTGGCCAGTCCCACAACTGCCAATTTTATTTTGAATACATTTTTTTACAAATATTTTTGAAATTAAAACTTACCCAATACTGAAGGCAGTCCAAGATAATGGGCAAAAAGGATGCCGATAGCAAGTCCAAAGGAGAAAACTGCTCCCATCGCCCCTTTCAATTTCAAAGGAGAAAGTTCAAGCAAGTACATTGGCGCTATGCTTGTTACAAACCCTGGAGGAAAAAAGCAATACAAATTTAAAATTTAATAAAAAGGTGAAGTTTTACAATTCAAAATCCTGGTTAATTTGAAATTTTCAGTGGATTTTATGTAATGCAAAATTAAAAATCATCAACGATTCTGACTTTATTTGGATAGAGTTCAAAATGAAATATATTATCAGACCCTGATTAAAAAAAGAAATCTGTAATAAAATTGTACTATGTTAGCAGTGAACATGTGTCATGTGGTATACACATTTATAAAAAACAACCTGTGTAGTGTGTGGCCCTGACAGCACGAGAATTTGTCTGGAAATAGTAATTTTTATAAATTAAAAAGAAATTGCACACTGTTGCATTTTAAAATAATAAATAGATACGGGAATTGTTTACTATTTAGTAAGACATATAGCACATGAGTGGAAATTAAGCAAGTTTGTCAAATTTTACTTGTTTTTCCAAGAACATGTAAATTTATTGTTAGCAAGCAAAATTAAACAACATATTTTAATACAGAAAAAGTTGCTTGTGATTGCTACATTGTGAACAATTAATTCAGGGCTTAATATCTGAGAATATATAGGTCAGACTTTTCCATGTAATCCAAACTGGCTGCAGTTTATTTAGATTAATTGTGTCTGTTTTAATCAAGACACTTCTGTATACAAAAATTATCTAGCAATTTAAAAATATTTCATTGGTTCAAGTGGAAGTATTATTTATACTTACATTTAAGAAGACATTAATTTTTTTTAAAACAAGTTTCATGGTGAATTTGTGTAGTAATAATTCAGAAAAAATTCCAAACTGTTAATTATCACAGTTTAAACTAGATTTATCTTTAAACAAGTACAATAAACTTCCACGTTTTGTAGTTTAACTTCAACTTTAGGCTCATTTGACTGGAGAAACTGATCAAGGGCCTAACAGTGGTATACATTTAAACCTTGGTTGGAGGAACTGCCCTTAAGAGAAAATCCTGCTATTGTTTATTAAGAGAAGTTTTAATTATTCTGTATATATTCTCTTTTCAAGTCCTACAGCTTTTTGTGTTAATTTTTTATAGGCTGTCTGTGTCTAGGCAGTTAAATACAAAAGAAAATCATATAGTACAAAGTAACGAGGGTTGATCAAATATAAACGAGACTGATTTTTTAAAAAATTTATTGCCTACTTACAAAATATTCTTGATAAAACTTATTTTTCTACATAGTGTCCGGCACGAGTAACACATTTTTCCCACCGGATTGGAAGTTTTTTAATTCCATCTTCGTAAAAAGTTCTCGGGCGTTCATTGAGCCATTGGAGCACGAAGGTCTCCACCGCAGAATCGTCTTCGAAACGCTTGGCCTCCAAGCGCCTCTTTGAGTGGCCCAAACAGGTGATAGTCGCAGGGTGATAAGTCTGGACTGTTATGGGGGATGTTCCATTGGTTCCCAGCCAATTTGATCGAGTTTAAGCCTCGTAGCGTTCGCCGAATGTGGTCGGGCATTACCGTGAAGAAGAATGACGTTTCTCGCCGGTTTAGATTTCCTTTTCCTACGAAAAGACTGTTTTGCGGCCTCTAAAACATCGCAATAATATTGTGCATTTATTGTGCGTCGTTGATGGAGGAAATCGACGTGAAAGGCGCCTTGATTGTCGAAAAATACAGTGGCCATTACCTTCCCGGCCGACGATCGTGATTTGGCCTTCAGAGGCGCCCTCTCTCCCCTCTTCCGCCACTCCATACTTGCCTGTTTCGACTAGGAGTATAATGGTGAACCCATGTTTCGTCACAGGTGACAATCCGGTTTAATAATGCCTCACCATCTCGTTCAAATTGAGTCAATAGTCGCTGGCAAATCTCCAAACGATTCCGTTTGTGAACGTCGGTCAAAATTCGTGGAACCCACCTTGCAGATACTTTGCTGAGTTCCAGGTTTGATGTAACGATTCTTTGAACGCTACCATAGCTCAACTGGAGTTCATCTGCAATAAATCGCAGCGATATACGTCTGTCTTCATCCAGGAGCTTCCGAACAGCATCAATGTTTTCGTCCGTGACGGAAGTGGTCGAGCGACGATCATGGCTGAGGTTTTCTACTGCTTCCTGTCCTTCGGCGAATTCCTTGTGCCAAGCAAAAACGCGAGCTCTTGACAGGGGCCTGTCCCCGTATTGAGCCGTCAATCTACGAAAGATTTCAGTCGGATTGACCCCCTCCTTGGCCAAAAACTTAATAATAATTCTCTGCTCCACGGAAATGTGCACTTCACTCTCACTCATTGTATAGTTTTATACTGAAGGGTCCGAACGGAAATGTTGCCCGTCTACGCCCGTTCCAAACCTCCCAGGCTACCTGAAACCCCACCCTTTAGAGTTCAATGTCCAACGGAAAAGTTTTTAGAAAGTCAGTCTCGTTTATATTTGATCAACCCTCGTATATTTATTTATTAATTTCTTGGATAGTTTGAAATTTTGGCTTTGAATTATTTAGAGTCAATTCTAATTTGTTTTTTAAAGGAACCCTACTTACCTGATGATAACCCAGAGATGAGTCGTGCAGTGAACAGTAATTCTACTGACTCTGTAGCAGGCGTGAGCAGGAACATAATGCAAGCAAAGATACTTGCGAAGTTGCTGAATATAATAGAATTTTTCCTGAAATGTATTATTAAAATAATCAAATATAACAAAGATGTTTCAAACTACATACTTTTTGGTTTCAAACAAATAAACTGGTTATATTCAATTACACTGAGTTTAAAGAATCAGTTACCTGCCTACATGATCAGCCAACCAAAGGGAAGCAAAAGAACCAAAGATGCCTCCGATGTTGAAGATGTGCTTAAAATCTTTTTGGGAGATTCCGAGATCTGCATTGTGTTCTTTGATCATTGAAGATTTGGCCCAAGCATCAATGACCTGTCAGAGTTGTTACAATACAAATAAATTTTAAATAATGTGATAATTTTATAAATTAATATAGAAAGGGTTGCACAGTGAACGAATAATAATAAATTCGTACTTGCAAAAATTGGTGTAGGGTTCTGGTGAATGAAATTTAGGAAGTAAGTGATATTTCTTTGAAGTACTTAGTTGGCTTTGTGGAACTTATCAGACGTATTAAACCTATTATCTGTAGTACTAATGTTAATTAAACTATACAGTTTACTCTGATATTTGTTAAGATAAAATTGTTTTATATCTCATTTTAAAGGTCTTATATGTGGTCCTCTTATAATATATATATATATATATATATATATATATATTGATTTTAAAGCTATAACAAAGATTTTTTAATTAGTCTCATAGTGGATTCAAAATAGCTGACGGGACTCTTAATCTGTGCACCTAATATTATTCAACATCAATAGCGTAAAACATTTTACACAAATCAACAAAAAGTTTTGTTATTTATTCTATTAACTGGGTTTAGAGCATAAGATGGTGTCATAGCTTCATTTTAGTCGTTATCTGGGCTTGGTTATACTCTAATATTATATTTTTCAACGGTTTTTTTTTGGTTTTGTACGTTTTACGTATTGGAAATCTTCTTGATGGAATAAATGTAAACAGCACTCAGTAGTTACATGAACTGTTCTTGGCCTAGATATGGTGGTGTTCACTTTTCTAAACAGAGTAAACTCATGATAAACTGGTGTATATCAAACATCAGTACTGGTAGTTTACCTGAAAGCAGATTAGTTGAAACGGACACTATTTGTACTATAAATGGAAAATAATAAGTACCATTTGGATACTTTTATTTTAATAACTTGACACTTCAAAAGTTACTGTGAAATTAGACTAAGATTTTTTTGTTTCTTATTGATTTAAATTAACTTTACTGGATTTAATTTTTTGTTTTTTGAAAATAGTTTTCAATTTTTATTCTATTTATTGTTGTAAATGAATTTTTCATTCCTTTGTCTTGCAATTTTCATCACTGTGTTCTTTGGTATATTTTATACTCGCAATAATCCATTGGTATTACTTGTTTGTGTTCTGTATACTCGTAAAGCTTTTACTGTGTAGTGTTATCTGCATTTGGAATAATTCCGATGCCATAGTACTGCCTTTTAATGATATCTAAAGTACTGGCATAGAGTATGTTCAATTAAGGTAGACGTCTCATAGCTTTTGTTAAGTTACTGTACTTGGAACATCATGGCATGTTGCCAATTTATCAGCACTGCTCAGAAATAATTAACAACATATATAATAACAGTAATGAAAAAAAATCAAGGACAATGAAAGTGAAAAAATGTGCATCTATCTCTGACACGATTAAGTGTTTAATGTACGTATAAATGGGCAGAAGAAAACGATGTTACAGCACATGCCATTTTGGTCTTAAGAAACTGTATGAATAAGTAATGAAAAGTTCATTTACAGCTGCAAAACAAAACAACTTTTCAAAATCATTTTCAAAGAACAACAAATTAGTTATTTTTTAATATATACTGTATAGCGTAACATATTTAGAGAAGTTTGAATATTTTTTGCAATGGTAATTTCATTTTCTCAATTTACATACTTCCAATAATCCGTTGTTTTTGGTGATTCGACAATAGCAATGTTTGATTATCATGAGTCTACTTGTGCACTACATTATAAAGTTAAGTTACAGTGTTTTGGAATACGTTAATTCTAATACATCAGGATTTGGAGTACCCAAAAATTTTTTAAATCATGGTTAAACATACACCAATGAGTAGAATAGCGTAAGATGGAATGAAATTATCCAGTATCTCATTGATGTTAAAATAATTGTTTAAAAGAGTTATGGAACATAACACTGGGCTGAAACTTAATATGTCCTATTAATATTTAATGTGACTGCTGCTGACACCAGACATTCTTAAGACACTCCTTTTCCATTTCATAGGTTATACATTTGTTGATTACAGTACAGATTTATGATGAAACAAATAGACAATGTTGCAGTGTCCACAGTATAAACAAGAAATGTACCCAGTTAGTACGATTTATAGAGGCGAAGGCAAGGCCAAATCATGGCCAGTTTATAAAAGAATAGGGCCCAAGCGTAAATCCAGCAAACTCATAAAATATTATTTTAATTTCCAATAATTTCATGCACATATGCAATAATTCCTTAAGTACATCCTTGATCTACTTCAGGGTAATAAATTAAATCTGCAGGATAAAATCTAAACATTGTTATTGTAGTACAAATATGTTTGTTTAGAAGATTACCTGGACATAGTAAACAAAAATGAAACATAGAAATTAACATAAATCAAAATCATAAAAGAAATAAATGAAAATACATTTTATAAACATTTTTACTAAGTTTGTGGTTTCAATCGGTAATTCATTTCAGATAATTAAGTCCAACTTTCTTTTTTTCAACTTTGCAAATTCACCAACAATTTTATTTGGGTTAATTCTGTCTGTTATTCTTCTGTTAAGATTCATATCCATTGTGTCCAGTGTTCACTCCAGAATAATATTTTCAATTCCAAAGCGGGCTGCAGCCTCTCAAGATCAGCCAATGGTCCCAGTAAGAATTGTAGAGTGAATATTGAGCTTCCTCAGTACGAAATAAGGACGGAACCATAATAAATTTTTTTCGAATGATTTATCAAGATTTTTTCAAGGGTTTAGCGTCTCAATATGAATTAGAGTTTTAGGAATTATAGAGGTGTGAATTATTGAGTGACAACTGTAGTATGACAATAGAATTATAGGATTTGTTGCTGTGAAATAACCATTCATACACTTCCTATCCCATGGCTCACTGCTGTTTGTGTAAAGTGTATGTAGATAAAGAAAGGCTACCAAGTGATACACTCAGTACAGTAACCCACATAAGTCAAATGTTTCTAAACGCGTCAAATATAATACTGCAGTTTTATGCAAATTAATGTACAGTACACATATACATATGATTCTAATAATACAGACTTATTATTATGTGTGTTGGAATAAATAGTAGTGTAGCTGTTGTACTGTTTGAAAAATTATTGCAATTATTGTAGGTACTAGAGTTTTAAATTTACTTTCAACTTCTAACTTATCTTAACCTACTTTGGTTTCACCATTGATGACTCCGATATTGTATCCCACAGGAATGGAAGAGCCCAGAGTGATTGCAATGGCAGCGAGCACTAAGCGAACCGACCATTTATGTTTGTTATGTTGTATTTGAGACTGCAAAAGAATAAAAATATGTTTTGAAAAGCTACAAAATTTATGTACCTTCACTGAAAATAAATAATACAAGTAGATTACTTTGTTGAATTATTGCATCACCATTTGTAATAACCATTAAAAGCTAGCTAAATTTTTTATTGAAGATTTCATAAAATCCTGAAATTTGACACTTATATAAACAAATAAATGGTGAAGTTTAATTTGTGTTGTATTTTTATTTGAAATATAAAGTACTGAAAATATGAAATGGAAACATGAGTTTTATTGTGAATACTCATGCTTCAATTTCATATAATTTTCCATAATTTATATTTCAAATTCAAATAAACACCTAATACAAATTAAACTTCAATATTCAGTTATTTTTAATGGGTCAAATTGCAGAATGATTCAATAAAACGTTTAGCTTTTATATATATGCAAATCTGAATCTGTTTCTCCGTACAGGACAGAGGTTAAAACAAATAATACTATATATGCCTAGTCCACTATGAAAACTATAGTCCAGCCACTTTAATTATTATCGTGCCACAGCCTGCACGAGAATTATTCATGCATGTAGGAGAATTCCCTTTCAGCTCCTTCCAACAGTCCAGTGACACAGAGTCTGCCAATCTGTTACTACTCAGCTATGGTGTTACCTCTCACTCACATTTTCTCTCTCTCTGTCCCACCGATGTTGTTAGCAGACCATTATCTAAGCAGCTGACTTATAAGTAGTGCTTTCATCATTTATTGGAAACCAGGCTGAGTTATAAAAATACGCCCACCAACTTTTTTGTAGTAAATTTAATTCTAAATGTAGAAAATGTTGACAATTTTGAATTATATTAACTGCTTACTTAGCTTTTAAATGAACAAAATTTGACAGTTGTAAGTATCAGTTGTTAACTGGCTGGCAACCATTTTGAAACATTAGAAGCCAAGGTTCAACAAAACTTTAGCTATTAATCTGCTCTTCATATCTTAAAAAATAACTCTTTCCAAAACTGATTTTTAAATACTTTTTACTCAACCAATATTCAGTAAATATTTGGGAAATAAGTATATTAATAATCATTTACTACAGTAAACTTTGAAGTTTTTGAATGATTTAAATGAAGTGAACTGCAAAAAATGTTCTAAATTTACCTTGTGGGGAAAAGAATGAGTTATAGGATTAGGTGTGGGTCCATGAAGACTAGACGGTAGTTCTCCAACATCCATTGTTGCATTTCAGAAGTCAAACAACAAACAAATGCATATTTTGGTACCTGCAAGTAATGTAAAACTTATTAAATAGTTACCTATAATAGAAATACTATTTTCTGACATGTAAAAAGTAGTGCTGGTGTCAGGGTTAATAAACTTATTTAAAGACAGTATTTTATAAACTTAAGTTTTACAAAAATTATTCACTGCTTTATTTTCATTAATACCATTGCAAATTAACTTTGTTAATTCTTTTTTATTGTTAAAAATTTATTATTTATTGCTGTATATTGTAAACTACATTTTAAATCATGCATAGCTATTTACAATGTAGGCCTATGCAGTTTTATGTTTTTAGTGTACAATTATTGTCAAAAAAATATTTGAAATCAGTAATTGTCCTTTGCAGAAAGAATTTCCTAAAGCATTATGCAGAGATATTTTTTAGACATTCAACTCACCTTAAGTGTCACCTTTTACAGAAGAAGCACAGGGCAGTCAGTGTAGATTTATTGTGAAAGATTAACAAATCAAAGTGAAGTGTACTTTATCATTTTAACATAAAAATGAAGTGGTTTTGCTGTGAGTTAACCACTTCTATCAGCAGATAACATTTATTTAATAATTCATTATAAACAACAATAAGATGTTTTTTATGACTGACGTTGAGAGATAGAAAAGATATAACAGATTTCTTTCCTAATGATAAAAATAAAAACACTGTGGTATCTTTTATATGTGCAAGTTTTGTCCAAAAATTACACGAATATCATATATCTTATAATTTTATATCTTATAATTTTAATGAAATTATGTATTTTCTCATAGAAATTACAAATATGCAAGAACTTTGGTATAATAGTCATATACAGTAAGGAAAACCCCTTTGTCACAAAATGAATTGTACTAATTTGATATGAAATGAAAAAATAATACTAAACAAGTAATTAATGTTTCACAATATCAAATTTGTTTTCATTTTGTGGAAAAGAGGTTTTTTATTATATTTTATAGAAAATACGCTAAAGAGGTAAGCATATTATTTTAAAATTGTTAAATGCATAAGTGTAAAGTTAACTTGTGCTTGTGAACCTTAAAACAAGTGCATTATCATCATAAGGATGATGCAGACGGACACTTGCAAGAATTTTTCATATACTTCCTAAACTCACCAGTAGTAACTTCGTAGCTTAAGCATTTTCTTCTTAAGATTTTTAGGAAGAGATAAAAAATCTAGAATTGTTTATTAGCGAGTTTCCATTGGAAAAATATGCTATTGGAGCAGCCATCATGGTCAGACCCAGCATCTTGAAATGAGCACTGATCCTGATCTCTAGATCACTTTTTGAGTTGTTAAAATGTATACATATATATTATTATTATTTGCATATAGACCCTGTTGGATCACGCAAAGCACTCCGACTCATGTCTTGTTCCTTCTAATCCTCCACACCTCCCTCATCCTGTCCCCATGGATCCTCTTCCGCTCCTCCGTCCATTTTACCCCTGCTCTCTTTGGGATTTCATTCTCTGGGACCTTCCAATCGAGCATCTTTCTCCTGTATGCGTTCCTGTCTTCAACATCTTTTGAGTCTATTCCTGTGTCATGTAGGTCTATTCTGACTTGTGCGATCCACGACGTTGTTGATTTGACACCTTGTATATACTTAAGGATTCTGTTAGCAAGTCTCGTTGTTGGGAGTCTACTGATGTGTCCATAGAACCGAAGCCTCCTTCTTCTGATATCTGCTGCCAGGTTCGATATCTTCTCTATGGTCTTCCGGGAGTGCAACCTGTATCCATTTTCTGTTAATCTCGGGCCAAGGATCTTCCTCAAGATTTTGCGTTCTTCCTTCAAAATACCCTCAATGGTAGCTTTTGTGTGGAGTGCTGGCGTCTTGCTTGCATGTAATACCTCTGGTTTTATGACTGTGTTGTAGTGTCTGATTTTTGCGTGCGTCGACATACATCTCTTATTGTAGATATCACGTGTTATACCAAGAGCCCTCTTCATTCTCAGTAACTGAACCTTTTGTGCAGCCTTCTCGCCACCTGTGGGTTCAAGAATTTCTCCCAGATATTTGAAGTACTTGACTCTATTTATCTTACTATATTTTGTGTTTAGTTCTTGAATATTTAATATTGTACAGAAGAATTCGGTTTTTTTAAACGAGATCTGTAGACCGACCCTCTCTGCACATTCCTTTAGGACTTCTATCTGTTTAATTGCTGTTGTTTCATTATCTGTGAGTATGGCCAGGTCATCTGCAAAAGCTAGGCACGCAATTTCTGTGTTGTCCTTAGGTCTTCCAAGTCGAACTGGTTTCCAGTGCCCTTTATATATATATATATATATATATATATATATATATATATATATATATATATAAAATGTGTGTGTTAGTGTATTTTAGTACCCTTATGTTCACAATTTTGGTTTGATTTGATTGAAACTTGAACAAAAATCGATCATGGTAACCTTGGACGAGTTCGTTAGCCAGCAAAATTCACTCAACAATTTAAAAATAGTGGCCATTTCAAATCTTTAAAAATTAATAACTTTTTTATCTTACAATTTAAAAAAAATCTGATTTTACCATCATAATTACTGTTAAAAAACTGCAAAAATTAGGATTTTGAATTTTCAAAATCTGTTTAAATTTAAGAATTTTTTTGAATGTGGTAAGAATTATTTCCTCCCAAAACAAAATAAATAATGTAAAAGATCCTTTTTTACTTTCATAAAATGGAAGTATATGTGTAATTTTGATGTGGGTATTCTGAAAAAGGGTCAAAGAGGCATCTGAAGGGTCTGATACCCGTTACATTATCCTGATTTCAGCTTTGTATGTACATGAAATTTTGTCCGTATGTATGTTTGTGTCCTTTGTAATGATTATACTGAGGCTGAGAACAAGGTTAATCAATTAGATATTTTGTTGGTTTCTTTTCTCTTCCTGTGTTAAGTGCAACAACAAAAAGATCTTACTCAATTTTGAAAACTTGGTTGATAAACTGTTGTGGCGTTTAACTGGACTTGTTCTGCTATGTGTTCATAGAGATATGAGCTACATGTTGATGAAGAAAAACATTCCATTTTTTCCTTTAATATTCATACTTTAGTAAAGACTAATGAGGATGAGGAGGATCAGTGATAACAGTAAGTGTAAAGCAACAGGAATAACTGCAGATATATATAAAAAAATATACTGTATTTCGCTAGTGTCATTTGTGCTTACAATTTTCTGTCTCTATGTTCTATCCCTAGATTAGGTTCTTTAATATGCGATAACATATGCCATACAGGACCACCTTTGCGTTCCTTCCAAAGAAATGCAACATTTCTTGACTTGTACTCACATTACAAATTCTACTTACCTTAATCAAGATCCGACCCCAAAACCTTGTACCAGGCTAATGTGCTAATGAAAATATGTGTAATTAAGAAATTTAAAGCTAATAAAAATATAAATTTTAACAACTTACAGAATACTATTACAAAAGTTTTTTAATGTATATTTAAAATTTGCTTCTATGTTGATAAAGGCTCGTAGAATTTGTGGTTTTTATATTAATGTTATATAAATGGAACCAATTTTGCAAAAGTTTTAAAAACTAAGCATTCAAAGAAACTAAGTAAATTGTCTAAAATAAAGTCAATTTTCATACTTATTTATCAGTTTTAGTCTCATTACAAGTTAACAGTG
Source organism: Callitettix versicolor (assembly GCA_022606455.1). Taxonomy (NCBI): domain Eukaryota; kingdom Metazoa; phylum Arthropoda; class Insecta; order Hemiptera; family Cercopidae; genus Callitettix; species Callitettix versicolor. Next base: position 75,445,618 of record CM040188.1, on the reverse strand, counting down.
CTAGTTTTCGAAGATATTATTTCAAAAATTTTCATTTCCCAGGAGGGTCCTGTAAGTTGAATCATCCATCCAAAACAAACACTTTAGATTCATGAGAAAACCTGTTTTTAAATACAAAGCAATGTCCACAGTAAATAATGAACCTGGCGTTATCAACAACTCATCACTCACTTGTTAAAAACTTGCATTTGTATCTAAAACAACCAATTTATTTCTTATCTTAGTTGGTTATTTTTCATTTTATTATGTTAAGCAGTTTTTTTTAGCTGTTACATTATTTTACATGCAGCTGCTTAAAATTTGTACTATATTCTCATTCCAATACCTTTTAAGTTTCTTATAAGTCACACATTTAGTATAATTGCCTCACTTTCAAATATAAAGTTATAAATAACTCATATGGTTTCGATTTATATAGCCACAATTTTGTATACCGACAATAGTTAAAACACCACTAGCTGCTTATTGGTAGAGGAGGGGTAATAACCTCTCCTCTGGTAGAAGGTTTTTATGAAATGCAATATGTCTTAATTTAGTTTAGTAGACTTGTAAATTCAGTCTGAGAAATAACCATTTGTAATAATCGTTTTTGAAGTAATACAAATATTTGTGAAATGTGTAGTTTTTATTTCTTATACAGATGGCAGACAAATAACACTTGGATTTCCAACTGCTATAATTGGCTTTATTTTGATCACATAAAAAATGTACTCACATCAATACAATTTGTAATTTATCCAATTTATGAATTGTTAATGTAACACTTTTTAAAGTCTTTCTTCGAAGTTCTCCATTACTTTTGTCAAAGTGTCATTTGAAAAAGCAGCAATTTCTTCTCTTATTGCAACTTTCAGATCATTGAGTGTATGATGTTTGTTACAGTTCAATAAGTAACCCCATAAGAAGACATCACAAACCGATAAATCTGGCGAGTACGCAGGCCAGTGGACATTGCCGAAACATGAGATCATGTGTTATGGAAACATTTCTCGAACAACTGCCATGTTGATCCCTAAATTTTCAAGTAGTGGCTGCAAGAAATTGCGTAGTATTGCAATATAACATCCAGAATGTTACACTAACACCGCCTTCTTCAAAAACATAAGGCCCAACAATTCCCACTTTGAAAACTCCACATGGTCACTTTTGCACTGAGCAGTGGTTTTTGATGCAATTCTTGTGGGTTGTCTGCTGCCAATAGCGACAGTTTTGCTTTTTACATAACCATCTATATGAAAGTGATTTTATCACTCATCAACAGAACATCATCAGTAGAAAGAACATCAAGCCTTCTCTCACAAAACAGTCTATGTTGATCATGATCACGTTCGTCAATCTTCAGCACGATCATAATTTTGTAAGGATGAAATTGTTGACTCGTTTTTCAGGATGTGTTGCAGCGAGCGACAAAACAACCCCAGAGTTAGAGCACACCACCTAGTGCAGTGGTGAGGATACTAAGAACAGACACTCTTACTCTGTCGATATTTCCTGGAATTTGCACCATACAAGGATGATCAAACGACTTCTGCTTAATGACTAATCCAGTTGTGCAAAAACAGTCAACCTAACGAATTATTGTGTTACAATCAAATATCGAACCACTTTGTGGAACATCAAACTGTGTACAGAAAAGCTGTTGAACTATGATAACAGATTCATTACTTTTGAAAAAATGTTCAACAGCAAAAACGTGACAATGGCGTCCACTGCTACTGGAACTGGATGCTTTAACCTACAAAACAACAGGTTCCCCACCCTACAATCCACTCCCACAACTTATACTAGTCAACTCAAATCCATGCATTTTTTTTGTGCTAACCTTTTATTTATTCTCATTGTCAAGTTCATCAAACTTTAATATTAGCTCTTTAAATGTTTACTCAGATTTAAAAGTGCAATGATGGTTTACCCATCATATGATACAGATGTTTTCATGAATGTGAAACAAATATTAAAGACTCTTCTTTATTCTTATATTCTTGCAGTTGACACTCTTTCACTTTCACCAGTAAGAAACACCTAAAGTAATGTGGCAACTTTCTCTGGTATTTAATCATACCAAAACACAGAATTTAGTGCTAGCTCGTTTTCCACACGTGAATGTATTTCAAAGAAGTCTACTGCACTTGAAACATCCACTAACCAACTGGGTGGGTGGGTTGAAATATCCACCAACAAAAGCTTTACTTAAGCCTAACTGGGTTCAGGATTTTGTAATAACATACACAAATATTGAATGCATTACTTATATTAAAATTACAACAAGGAAATATAAATATAAATGTTTATGGTTTCGTTGCCTTGTTTGGCTTGTATTTTGTTCGAACACAGTCGTTGTGTCCTTCCCTGTTTCTTGCTAGTTCGATAGCATAAAACTGGATACGAGAAGTTAACATTGAATTATCTTCTGTGTATTCCCCTGTTGTGTCTAGCCTTAATAACGTACCAAAACTGTAATCTTCGACGATATCTTTAAATCGCTCACAGAATGGTCTCCATTTCTAAGGGAAAAAACCAATTTAGACAAATACTTTTTTTAATATACACAAAAAATTAAAATTTTTTTTCATATAAAATATTTTTCTTAAATTGCAGAAATTACTGTAAAACGTACAGCTCAATAACTGCTAGCCTTCCAAAATCAAAATTATTGTATATACAGAGATATTCAAAAGTCGTGCATATCAAAATAAAAATGTTTGCAAATAGTAGTAAGGTGAAACAGTTTTATCACCATCCACATAGCATTATATTATAGGTATTAGCAACAATAAACCTATACGCTATTCTAATATCTGCTGGTCATGTGATGGTAACAGTAGTGCTTTGTTTCTTGCTTAGTAAATGTCATTTTAGCAAGAGCAAAGAATATTTTACAGATGTTTTAAATAATTTTCATTGTTGAAAATTATTTCACCAGTCATTCTTATGCACATGTTGTAAACAAGTTTTGTTGGACTTATCCGGATTTGGCAGTACCTAAAGATTTTGCCATAATAAGAATTATCGCCTGTTTTCAGGAAAGTAGATCAGTTAAAGGAAAGAAAAAAACTGGGAAAATAAATGATGTTAAACTGACAGATGTTAGGACGCAAGTGTTAACCTTCTAAAACCTTGAGGAATCTATCAGTGCACTATCTCTATGGAAGTTCAGAGAGTAATGAAAAACCTAAAATTGTGCACATATCACCTTCACAGCATTCAAGAAATGAAGGAATCTGATAACAGAAAACACATAGTGTACTGTACTTGGTTTCAGCCAATAGTTCGCAATAAAGGAATTGCAGAGCTTGATAGTTTTTCTTGACTTATGAGGCACGGTTTCACCTGAGTGGACAGTCAAAACACTAGAATTCGGTCAACTAAAAATCATAATTTTTGCATGAACACATTTTGCACTGTCAGAAAATTGGAGTATGGAATGCCATATCACATTGTCGAATAATGGGCCCCTATTTTCTTTGAAACTACAGTGTTATGAATTAACACATCAATACAAAGTTTATTGCTATTCTTGAAGATGATGAACATTATATTTATTTTCATCAGGATGGAGTCGCATGTCAAACAGTAAATGAAACACATGCGTGTACACACACACACACACACACACACACACACTGCAGGAACTAAAGATGAACATACCAATGAAGATTAACGATATCAGTGTACAGGTGCCACAAATATCATAAAAAGAATTTGTGCATGCATTACTGACTGATGCAGCCATTTTGAATACTGTAAGGACAATAATTAATAACTATTTAAAAATAAAACAATAAACTAAACATATTCAATTCCTGTTATTTCAATGATGTGCACGAATTTTCGATCGCCCCCTCTCTCTCTCTATAAGATATTTACCACAAAAAAATCTGAATATTAATCTAATATTTTTTTATCCAAAATTATTACTCTCTGAGTGACTCACTTCCTTTCCTTCTGGACTTTTAATCTGATCTTCGTTAATCAACTTTACATCCATGTCTGGGTATTCTTCTCTAAATGCTTTATATATGACATCATCATGCGGTGTTAATCTCAAGATACGAGGATCTACGGAACAAATAATCTAAAACAAGAAAATAACTGTACAGTAAACCTATGGGAAATTATTTAATACTTTTTAATAAATCAAATTAAATTGAAAATTAATAATTTTTATATTTTTAAATTGCATTAAGCAATTTAGAAAACTTGTGCAATGTTTCTCAATGAAAAATTGATCTTTGGTGAAATAAGTAAATGAGACGGGTGATAGAATGACCTTGACCTACAGACCGACTGATAAAGCTTTAGATTATTTTCTAATGTTCTGTAATGCCTAATTTATTGTCTGTTTACAATATTAACTTATTTACAAGAGAAAGAAATGAATGAAATAAAAATAATTTCATTAAACTTGATTGTCTAAAGACAATCTTTATAAGAATCTTTGTTTTTTCGTATTTCCTTTTTCAAGAAATAAAGTAGCCTATATTAGCATATATAAAGTATAGTGATTTTGAAAACTGAGAATTTTTAAATGTTTTCTGGTTCCCTGTTTAAACAAAAGGCTTTTTTACTTGTCCATGCACAGCAATGGAGAATAAGCTACTTGATCCTTTAAATTAAATTAAAGCAATTTTTTAATTTGTCAAAAAATTTGATCAAAATTTACTCAAATGCATTATCATATCTTTCCAAAATCAAATGTACATGTTGCTATTCCCCTCACAAATATGGTTTGGTAGCTATCAACAAAAGCTCCTGGAAAATTGTCCTAACTTTGCAAAATCTAATTTTAGAATTTGTAACACAAATAAATAAATGTTCTAAAAATCTGATTGATAAATTTTAAGAAATCAGAAAATTTTATGTTTTATTATTATTATTATTACTATTATTATTTAATGGAAAAATAATATAACATTTTGTATACTTCAGTATATTTTCAACTAGAGATAACTTTGTCAAAAAAAAAGAATTGTTCTTGTGTAACAAGGAGTAACACTGTTTATGACTAATTAACTGTTCTGTTCTGTGCAAGTGATGGTGTAAATCGTCATAGCATGGTTGCTGATATAGTCTAGTCATTTATTGTAAATACTATTTGGTGGAGATAGCTGATGGGGCTTAATGATCCCACCATACCACTAGCTCATAATCAAGACAAACATATTCACTACTTTACATAGCTTGACTTATTCTTAAGTATAAAGCAATCTATGGTGATGGTTTCTATACATATTCAAGGATATTCATTCAAATATCTGGACAAAGAACGGGATGATTTCACCTGTCGTACTAATACACAATGGGAGGGATGGTTTAAACATCAAATCAGTATAATTATAGCGTCTATATAATATAGTTTGATGGATGTCAGAGCTACATATACTTAATAAATGTAATGTAGTAACACATTCACAAGTAAATAAATTACCAATTATCACAAAGAAATAGTTACAAGATCTACTTCAGTTATGAGTTTATTAATAAAACCTATTAAACACAATAAAAAGGTAAACGTTTTTTACAACTTACGTTGAAATATATTTCTGCATGTTCATAAGCTTTAATTGCCCACATTGCTTCAATTGAAGGCTGTAAACGAAAATAAAAATATTAAATATTATAATAAAAATTTTCATTAAACAGATGTAGTTAGACCCTCTATTCTACTTAACATCATTAAAATACTAAACATAAAATAAAAATTAAAGTGAAAATATAAGGATAAATACATAATAGGGCTACATACCTCCTTTGATTTTAATAAAAACTGTTTCTTAAAAATACAATATAAATTTTAAATTAAAGGACAAATTAAAGAAAGCATTTGTTGTTCATTACCATTTAAAACTAACAGTGAAATTTTATACTTTGGTACACATCAAGCAAAAAATTATCATAAATGAAATTACAGAAACCAAAATTGTGAAAGACCTATTAGTAGGCTAATAACAAAATTTAATGACGTTTGTGATTTAGCTAAAAGATCTTCCAAAACTAACTTAGCAGGCAAACCCAATGTAAAAAACATAGTTGTTTAGTCAATAGCATGACTGTTTGTTGGGTACAAAAGTTTTTTATTTGGAAAATGCTTTATTTGAAAATAATTTGATAAGCTGGTTGAGTAATTTGTTGTGCATGTGATCAAACTTAACGTCTACTAGATCACTCAGTCGTAGACAGCTACCTTGAGACAGTTTTTTCTAATTAGAAAATGACTTTACCTTTGCTATAGTAAGACACTAAAAGTACTTTTCGATAAAAAAGTACTGCACTATCTATCTTAACCTAACCTAACAAGTTGGTTGCCAATAGTAATATAGCACAAATGTTGATTACAGCAACAATACAGACAAACTTCAAGTAATTAACCTACGTTAATGTAGACAAAGTGTTAGTACACCTTTGTTTAAATTTATTTTTTTAATATTTGTTGATATAAGCATAAACAACGAAAAAATTCTTATAATACTTCTAATATAATATAGATTTGGTAATTAAATCTAAAACTGAATGCTTTTCTGAATAATTTTTTTTTTTTTTTTTTTGAAAACTGATAACAGGCTTAACGATCTTTTGTAAATCGCTAATTTTACAGTAGATTATAAGATATAAATAGCAAAACTTGCTTGGTTAAAGTGAAATAATAGTTTTATTTCAAATAAAAATGTAATTTTAATCATTCAACTGTATAAATAATACATGATGTGCTTTCTACACAAAACTATAAAAATGTTTGGTTAGTCAGTTTTTTTTAAATCAGAACAAAAATTAATTTTATTATTTATTTATACATCCAATAATTCAAGTTGTACATAAGAATCTGGAAACAAGCTTGCTGTTGCAAAGAGACACAATAACTTTGACATGAAAAAAAGGTCACAGAACATTAGAGAAAACAAAATAATGTATAAGAACAAAAATAAGAAACTATGTATAAGAAAATTTATGCACTTCAGTTTCACTATAGCTTAAAACCTACACTGCAGTTTTAAAGCTACAACTTTGAGGCACATAACTTCATATACACAGCAGACAAAACAAATATTATAAGAAAAAAATGTCTGAAATCTTACCTGAGTTCATGCTTATTCAATATTACCACTTTTCCTGTACCTTGTCCTTCTTTACATTATACTTTAATTAAAGCAATTTTTAGTATTTCTGATTTTTTACTACTTTTACTAAAGTATGATATTAACAATTTTTTTCTTTACTGAATTACAAGATATTCACTCACAGGAGATTAAATTTATTATAAGTTATGATTTTAAGCCATTCTTAAAGGAACTATATTATAACGTTTTTGTTGTTTACTTTGTACAGGACATACTACATTTACTATGCCAACTAACGAGGTCTGCTCATGAACGTTATCACATTGTAGTCAGTTAGTTATTATCTCACACACAACCGTGACAGTTAGGTTTTTCACCCAAGAACCGTGTTAGGTTCTTAAGTCTTTTTAAAAAGTTTTTATTTTCTTCATTATTAATAACATGCACTTAATTAATCATTATCATGTTGAAAAACACATTAGCAACTTTTGCGTGCTAGTCATTTTGAGGTTAAGTTTGTCACATTTATTTTCTATTTTTTTCTAACTTCCCGTTGCTTTATGTTTTGCATTATTAATGTTGGACATATAATAAAGTATTTTAGGTGCAAAAATTACCAAACATTGATAGAAGTAAAAAAAAATGCATCTTTACGCAATTTTTTGTTGATACTGTAAAACAGTATCTTTAGTTAGCTTTAGCAAGGGAGATAGGTTACTTATACTGGTATTACATGAGTTTAATGTAGACCTTGTAATATGGTGTATGTAAATGCATTTTAGGCTAAAAAACGTTCATTTTTTAAAAAAAAGTTAACAATAATTACATATTCACGAATTTTTTGTGTCAAATTAAATTCGTAAAGAGTGATTCTACATTTCTCACAATAGCAAATCAACATAACCTAAAAAAAAAGTGAATGAATTTGTTTCCCTAACATTCAACACACAATTTTAGATAAAGTTATCAATTTAAGCAAATGTTTAGATAGTCCTTTAATCAACAAAATAATCCAACTTAAATTCCAATATAAGTTAAACAATAAATACTTAAAACTCACGTCATTTTCAAATTCTTCAGCAGGTCTTGATAAAACTGATGAACCTGCAATAAGCCCTTCAGCTCCCTATAACCAAATTATTTCTGTTAACATGGTAAATGCTGTATACACTAATTTAACAGTAGAAATTTACTAACAAATATTAACCAAACAATGATAATAAATAAAAAAAATACGAACCACATCATTCGAAACGCTAGCCATTGCCATGATTATGATTTACATATGTATAAAGTAGCAACCACAGATTATATATGGTAGCAATTGGCAAAGCCAATGCCACAATAATCTAGCTTGTATACAGGTGTCACGTGGAAATATCGTGAGTTTTTTATCTGTGCGCGTTACGATAATTTTTAGAACTTTATGATTTTTGTATGATATAATGTTAAAGTTGTATCATGATTTGTTACTGCCGTTGTTTTAGCCTTACCGTTAAGGCCTACTCATCGTCCTCATTAGTCTAATTGGCAAAATCATAAACGTTACATAACAAAAGTTTCAGTAAATTTTTTTTAAGGTGTTTAACGTCCGACTATGAAAAAGATGAACAAACATTAAAATAAGACTTTATGTTGTCATTAGTGGTTATCGACCATTATTTTTTCACAAACGACATTTGATTCTATTAGTATATTATTTTAAGCTACATTCGCTTAATTCAGAATTTATTTCTTTGTCGAGTGTTAAGTTTAACTGAACTCTGAACACTTCATAGACGTAGCCCTGTATACTGCAAGTAGATTTCGCTTTTCCTTTAATCTATGTTGGAAAGACTCTTCACTGGAAATCGGTATATACGTCCAGGAAGGATTTCACCATTTGGTGGGTTTGTGGGCTACGTACTCTCTCGTCAAACACGATATGTGATAGTAGTGTTTGTTTTCCAACAAAGACATGTCGTAATATTTATTTTTTGTTCAAACACAACATGAAAGGGTAGTTAATAAGTTACATTTAAAACAAGACAGGATTGTAAATACCTGTATTGCATGAGTACTTCAGTTCTTTTTCTTTTTCCAAAGCTAAAATAGCTTTTGAAACCACTTTTTCCGATAACATTTTTATATTTAATTCGTTTCGTTTTTGAGGAAGTGTTGTATGATAGAAATCTTTGACATGTCTTGACATAAACTCAAAAAGCGCTGCAAGTTTTCTTTGTGTTATGTTCAGTGTAAATCTAGAAAAGACCAACATTATCCCTTGTAAAATGAAAAAGTCTTTTCAAACTTGTATTGAGGTTGATGCCTGAAGAGAAAAGAAAAGAAGATTGTAAAAGAAAAAGATTTCTTTACAACTTCGAAGATCAAAGCATTTTTAGGATCTTTAAAAAACACAACACAGATCACTTCGTTAAGAGTTTATTAAAAATTTCAAGATAAGTGAAGTTTTTTGACTATAATGCCTAAATTCCAGACAGGCGAGTGTAGATTAGAACCAGGTTTCGTCCTCCATTCTGTTATCTACAGCCAATGCAGATGGACTTTGTAATGTACTTATTATGTGAAAGACAACAGTAGTCTCTCCACTCGGATCTGGACGAATAACTCAGAACATTTTACTTCTATAGTGAGAAACTAAAAATTATTGCTGTCCGTTCGCTTGAAAAAAGCTTTTGAAACTTTCATGCGTGTAGAAAGAACTTTTTTTTACCGGAGTAAAAACTAGGGCAGCTACCACGTACAACTTTGGATACCGATTTGAAGTGGAAGACCGAAATTATGGCAAAAAGACCACTTTGTTTTTACAGATATCGCTTAATTTAGTTCTGTAAAGTCACGTATTTTTCTTGCGGAAGCTGGTTACAGGAAAGCGAAAATGAATAATGGCGAAAAAGTTTAAAGAATATGTTATAACGATCTTATTTCCCTTATGAAAATACTGAGGCACCATGCAAAGCAAAATGAGTTGGAAATGGGTTACGTTTCAAGGAAATAAAATGGACACTGTACAAAATTGATTTTATAAATTGTTTAAGTAAATATTTCAGCGATGATTCTATTTATCTTATTTTTCACAACTCCTTTAAATTTTTGCCACTTAATGGATTTTGCGATATTTGCTAAATTGGTTTTAACACCATAAAATAATATCAAATTTAAAGTAACTACTGTAAATATGTAACTTCCAACAGTTTTCTTGCACCCATTATTGTACTTCCTTGTTCAACAATGTAAACACATGTTGTTTTTTACCAGAAAAGTGAAAGAAATAACCACAAACACCTACTGCTGACCAGGCGTGTCAATTTATAAAAATAAAAACTTTAAAAGACAAGTAGTCAGTTTTAAATTAATACATACCGTTCGTTAATTGAAAAAGAATAGCACTATTTTTATCTTTTGTAGAAAAACGCGTTAGAAATGGAAAAGTGTGTTCGAGAAGGGGATGATTTTTGTCGGGTCGGCACCCTTGGGATTAACACCCTTCCCCGCCCTCTGTCCATTCAAGAGAATACCAAACCATCCCACAAAAACAGAAAACTCTTTCTCCCGCCCCTCTAAGAGTGATCTACGGCACTCGAGTTCTCATAACTTCATCCGACCCGATCATGGCCCACTAGGGACCCTATGACAAATGTATCCTTCCGCCAAGTTCAAATTAGTTCCGTAGACTAAGAGGGGAGGCGAGCATATTGCTTGTGAATGTATTCACAGTTCAACAGGACATAATGCTGTTACTGCACATAACTTAGAGAGGTGTTCAAACTTCTCGTAGACAAATCAATTTGCATAACGGCCAAGTTACCTGTGCTCTGGACCGCTTGGGACATCCCATCAAACAATAACTGAAAACAAACCGTCTTAACATCTAACATTCATTACTGATCTGCAATGATCTAAAATAGTTATTTTTTACAATTACTATCGGTTTAAATAGAAAAATATTTATTAGAAATATAATTTTGTTTTGAGTTTGCATTATCACTGAATAACTCACTGAAACTAATTAATACTGTAAATCTGGTGCACAGGCCTACTTCAAAAGATAAATAATTCTTTGTCAAGCTTTTAGTTAATTCTACGAGGAATTAATTAACGATCACTCAATTTCAGTTTCTGTCAATTTAAATCTTTTAAAATACGCCAAAAATGCACTGAAGCTATACTGCGAAAATCGGGAGGCACATTTATGTGGACTATAAAGTAAACTTGTTTAATTCTGTGTTGCTATGACGTGTCAGCGCGCATACTGGAAAAGAAATAACACGCTTTAGCTCACTGACGGATTAATGCAATTTTGTGGGTGGCGGTGGTTGGTTGGATGATTCAATTCAAAAGATTTGATTACAACTTTTGAAATAAAACCTTAAAAAACTAGCACTATTAATCTGTTTTGAGACTTAAAACGCATATAAAATATGTGTAAAAATTTACTCCAATTTAGGCAAAAAACACTTAATTTTCTAGGATTATTAATCTTGAAAACTTTTGCAAAACTGGTTCCATTTACATAACTCCTCTCAATATACCTACCTATAATGTTTTATATATAGCTGCAGTTACTCCAGTTGCTTTATCCTTATCGCTAACGCTGATCCCTGGTCCTCCTTAGCCTGAGCAAGTCCAGTTAAGCATCACAACAGTTTCTCAAAATCAATTTTAGAGTCGAGAAGATTTTTCTATTGTTGCAGTTAACGCAGGAAGAGAAGAGAACCAACATAACATGTCTAATTCGTTAACCCCGTTCTCAGTAACAGTACATTTGTACATACGGACAAAATTTCATGTACATACAAAGTTGAGATCAGGATAATGTGACGGGTTTGGGAACCCTCAGAGGTCTCAGATGTCTCTTTGACTCTTTTCCTCGAAGCTGCGATACTTCCACTTTAAGGAAGTCAAATTGGATCTTTTACATTATTTATTTTATTTCTTTTGTCTCGAGAGGGGCGGTCGCCCCTTTGCCCCCCTTTAATCCGTCCTTAATATAGCTATAATTTAAATCGCGCACAAATACCTTACTGGCATGAATTTCATGCTCACGGGTCTGCGTCTTGCCTTGATGGCAGCTCCAATAGAAATTCGTTAAGAAAGAAGAATATTTCAAAATATTTCGGTAACAATGAAGTATCACCTAATATCGTAAAGCAATGTACGAAACAAGCGGGAATATTGTTGCATACAAACATCCGGAACATATGTTCTAAGTGTATGAGTATATTTACATATTAAATTTGTACAACTTTTATAATTTTTTTATTTAAAATTTAGACGCTAGAAGTGGGTATCAGATGACACTCAGGCATGTGTTTGCGTGAAAACATACGTGAACTTGTTTTATAATTCGTAAGAGTTTTTGCATACTTGGTAAGTAATCTCACTGAAGCCACAAATGTTTTAGACTATTTATTAACACACAAAGCACTTTAGAGAGGTAAATATTTGTTCATAGAGTGTGATTTGTTTGTGTTAATGCACAGTAAATGAAATCTCAATGGCAGCGAATTATCACTGTATTAATTACACTAATAGTGCTTGACGATTATAAAGTAAACACTGACCCTGTATTGTATTTGCATAACTGATGGTTATTAAAGTCGATCTGGTAGAAGAAACAATTGTTGACACTGACGCCCGATCAATTGTCCGTAATTCAAATTTCAATTAATGTTAATTACAATAAATAACTGTAGTGTCCATTACGATAAACAATGCATGGCAGGATACTTCCGCATAGCAGTACCAATAAATTACTTCCGTTTGAGAGGACCTCCGTTTGTAACGGGACTCAGCTAAGCTCTGACTATAATATGCTCTGACACACACTATAATTGATCGTGTGCGGGCGATATTGAAATGTTGTGCAATATATTGTGTGATTTTCAAAATCTTGAAAATATATATTGTGCAAACGGGAAAATATTGTGCCGTCTGTTGGCAACATTGCGCAATATCCCGTATCTTGTAGTGTCCAGGTCTAGTACTACGAAGGTATTCAAAACTATTCCCGGTTGCGAGATATCGCAGGGTTATGGACAACCGTTGACTTGCAGGAATTGCATCGCGCATGATAGTGTTCCTTTTACCGATTTCAGGAGGAACCAAAGCGAGGAGTTCATCAAATAATACTCCGCCCATCCGTAAAAAGTTGCGGAAATCATTTGGTTCAATTACTCTCAGTTCATTGAGTAAATACTTCTCCCTATCAATAAACCAATGTTTGGCCCATTTTCTACCTTTCTGCGAGCCCTTTTTCTTTTCTTTTTTCGCACTTGCGGCCACAGCAATTATCACGCAAAAAATTCACTGTCACTCAACATGTTGACTTTCATGAAAGTCTGGCGGGAACTGTTTTCACAATTTGGTTGTACGTCTGTTCTCGTGATTGCGCAATATATTGCACAACCTTCAATATCGCCTCCATACTGGAAAAGTTTTTGCACGAACCAAAATATTGTACAATAATTTTGAACGTCTAGGGGCCGCCGTCAAAATATTGTGCAACCCACATTGCACAATAATATTGAACGTCTAGGGGCCGCCGTCAAAATATTGTGCAACCCACATTGCACAATAATATTGAACGTCTAGGGGCCGCCGTCAAAATATTGTGCAACCCACATTGCACAATAATATTGAACGTCTAGGGGCCGCTTAAGTCCCAGAGCCAGGAAACATGAGCGTGGAACAGATCTTTAGAACACTCTTTGAGGAGTCTAAAAAATATATTGTATAATACATGAAGCACATTGAAAACCGGTGTATATCCGTTCGGCACTTGTATATTGTTCGGTGTGTGTAGACTAAGTGTTGCAGTGTTAGGGTCATATTACACTATCAAAGATATTTGTCAAAAATTTGTTAAATATAATGAAACTTCGACCATATATCATGTTTAACAAAGTTGTATCAAAGAAAACACATTACATTCAACAAATTTCTTTGATCAGCTGGATTATTAACTAGATATTTTGTGGGGTTATGTTTAATCAAGTGCAGTAGCTGTAATGGATCAAATAATATTGACTTATTATACTGCTGTTATCTAGCTATGGCGCTACTAAATAAAGAGAGGAAAACGAAAATAACGAGTTTGGGTCCGACTACGGATACAAAGGAGAAAGATACTTGGTGTAAATGCCACTATTATTAAATAATTGTATTTGGAACATCATGATTCAAAGAGATGATTTTTAAGAATGAGTGTAGGCTTATTTTAAATCTCAGTTTTTGTAAACATTAGTGTGGGTATTCCACAAACACTTCTTTTCGTACTGTAGAATTAATGTTTGTACTGCTTCAAAAGTCAGTGACAATTTCGCCATCGTTTTAAATTGTACGCAACGAAAGGAACAAAGGGATAATGTGACACAAACAGGAAGTGACAAAGTTTGAGGTTACATATTCATATTTTGAAAATCTTTGTTAAAGATTACAACATGTCGAAAATTCATCATAGTTTAATCAAAGTTTAATAAAATGGTTAGTTCATTGACCCTCAAAACACATACACGCGCGCGCGCGTCTAAGTAAAAAGGGTGGTTTTTAATTGAATGTCTGTCATTCTGTGTGTCTGTACCTTGGGAAAGCTGGACAGATTTTATTTAAATCAAATTTGATATGCAAGTCTCGTTTACCTTCATCTCGAGACATTTTTTTAAATTTTAATGAAAATTGTTTGAAGCCCATTTTTTGTCGAAAAAGATTAAAATAGAATTTTCACTAAATCAGCATCAGGTATCTTTTAAAAAAATGTTAATGGACATAATTTTTCAAAGTACTTTCATCAGATTCTATTAAATTTTTGTCACATATGAAGGTACGTAACTCATTTTAGCGAATGGTTCGGGAGTAAATAGGAAAATGAAAATAAACCATTTTTACAAAATGTAAATTTTCATTAATTATTATTTTTTTTAGTAAAATTTAATGTAACGATTTTTATAATAATGTTTTTCCTTAAGGTCGATTTTACTGACAATTATTCATAAACCGGATATTCAGGTAAAATGCAGCGCCTAAGTTCTGTTTAAAGTGCTTCAGTAAGATTTGAACTCCAATGTAATGATTTTGAGAAAGTGAATACACCATTCAGAATCCATCGCGCACCATCTTATGCACACAACATTTACTAAAAAAGTCTTTTAACGCTCATTATAAAACCATATTTCATACATT
The DNA here is from genome assembly GCA_022606455.1 of Callitettix versicolor. Classification (NCBI taxonomy): domain Eukaryota; kingdom Metazoa; phylum Arthropoda; class Insecta; order Hemiptera; family Cercopidae; genus Callitettix; species Callitettix versicolor. The sequence goes on along the minus strand of CM040188.1, from coordinate 75,430,382 downwards.
AGGCAGTCTGTCCTAACCAAAGTTTAGATTACAACACAGGCAAAATATATTCAAAGCAAGCAAATTGTTAATGCGCTCGGCCTCAGAGAATTGCGCAAATCCCCAAGTTTTAGAACATTTAAAAGAATACAAGCAGTTTACGAACTCTTTGTTCACAGCCCCTCGACGGTAACTGTTAATATTATAAAGACGAAAGGGCATTTTTTTTACCCTCTCGAGAACCGGCGTACTTCTACTCCCCTTTCTTCTTAAAAGAATCTTTTATGAACACATTTTGTAGAAAAAGTTTTTGTCGTTTCTGCAAACTTAATTTGGCTCATATTAAACAAGTTGTAGTGAACGTTTGGAAATTAATTTTCTTTTTCCTTGAGGAGAGAAAATTATACCATAAAAGTGACACTGTGCTTGTTTGTTCTTTATGGTACTCGAGATATATCGCAAACTTGCTTGTTTTGGTAGAAAGAAATGGTAACTGTGTTTCCTTTTTATCGAATTTTCGTTGAAAACGTTGAAACGTACATACTGACAAGAAACAGAGCAGGGATCTTAAAATAAGCGCCGATTCTAATCCCTAAATACTTTTTGAACGAGTTCGCAATTTTGGTCCGATTTGCTTCAAGCCGAGTACAAAAATAAATCTATTGTATTAGTTTGAACCGTAAATAATTCTTTGTTACAAATTTAGTACATTAACTTCTTAATGTGTGACTAATATTTAAGCAAAATCTCACGAACCGATTTTGAATTGGGTGGAAAATTAGGCCGATTTTCCAGTAGATTATGAACCGACAAAAAATATTGTTTTATTAAGAATAAGACAAGCAATATTGTTTATTAAGACAAGAAATACTATGTATATTAACAATAAGACGAAAATATTGTTTACTAACAATAAAATAAAAATAATGGTTTTTAACAATAAAACAAAAATATTGTTAATTAAGAATATGACGAGAAATATTGTTTATTAACAATAAAGTAAAAATATATTGTGCATATTACGAACAAGATGAGTAATATTGTTATTAACAATAAAACAAGAATTGTTGTTTGTTAACAATAAAATAAGAAAGGTTATTTATTAACAATAAGACAAAAAATGTTGTTTGTGAATGATAAAATAAGAAATATTGCTTATTAACAATAAGACAACAGGTATTGTTTATAAACAATAAAACAAGAAATATTGTTTATTATCAATAAGGCAAGAAATATTGTGTATCAACATTAAGACAAGATATATGGTTTATTAACAATAAGACAAGGAATATTGTGTCTATTAACAATAAGATGAGAAAAATTGTTTATTAACAATAAAACACAAATATTGTTGATTAACAATAAGACGACAAATATAGTGTATATTAACAACAAGACGAGTAATATTGTTACTATCAATAAAATAAAAATACTGTTTAATAACAATAGGACAAGAAATATTATCTTATTGTTAGATAATAAAAAATGAAAAAAATATGCTATTTCTACAAAAAAATCATTTTGCTGAAACGTCATATTTTAATACATTTTTTAATAAATGCAAGTCTAATATTAAATTGCCGACAAATATATCTACAGGCGGAAGGACAGATAGTATATCATTCACAAGAAAACATGAGTCCTTACTGTATAACTACAAGTCCAAAGACTAAATAATCAAGGCCAAAAGAATGTCTCTAAGCTAGTGTAGCGCCTTCAGAAAAATGGACAGGCAACACACCTACCACGCGTGTAACACTGTATTTTAATAGACAATTCGAAGTCACTCCTGCCACTAATTTTGATCTGTAAAGACGATAGTTTTTGCAAACATTAAAATCAATTTTCTTGATTCAGAATTCTTAAATAGTCACCAAAAACAGATATAAACTCAAAGTACTATTATCTTTTTGTAAATATGCAGAATACTTAGCCACATCTACAATAATGATATATATATATATGGACGTCTAAGGATATATATATATATATATATATATATATATGACCTACATGTATATGTGTGTGTGTGTGTGTGTGTGTGTGTGTGTGTGTGTGTGTGTGTGTGTGTGTGTGTGTGTGTGTGTAAATTGATTTTGGTAATAGGCTGAACAAGTTTGTTATCCAGCGAAATCTGTTTTCAAAATGGTGGCCATATCAAATATTTAAAAATTCATAACTTCTTTTTTAAAATTTGATTTCATCATCGTAATCAGCGTTAAAATCAACATAAAGTAGTATTTTGAATTTTCAAAAAAAAACGTTTAACCCATAGATTATAGAACAGGGTTTAACCTAACAAATTGAACTTTACCGCGATCAGGAATAATTCCGTATATTCAATGTGATTTGAAAGTTTAAATGCAAATATATGCAGATTTTATTGCTGATTATGATAGAGAAATTACAATTTCAAAAAAATACTTTTTGGAAATTCGCTTCTATTACGTCAGCGAGACAGTTGCGCCGCGATTATTTATGTAAATAGTAACTTTAATTCCTTTTTAAATCTTTGCTTATTTCTTAGCGAAGTTCCACTCGAGGGACCGTACTGGTAAAATCTAACCAGGAACTATGAAATGTGCACCGATACTGACCTCTAAAACACGTTTTAAGGGGTCAATAATTTTATCTGTACAAATGTACACGCTGATCAGAAATTATACAATTAAATTTTGTGAACAGTTAGGGTGGGAAAAATAGACAATAAAAGAAAGTTTTCCCTTAGTTTTCTGTCAATCCGCCATTTCTTATATATATATATATATATTTTTTTTTTTTTTTTTTTAACGTCCGACTATTATGCACATTTGGGCTAATGCAGATGATGGGATGATTTATAGCGAATGAAAATGCCAAGCCCTGGCCGGGAATCGAACCCGGGCCCTCGGGGTGAAAGCCCAGTACGCTATCAACTAGGCCACCGAGGCGGCTTCTTTTATATAAACGTAATATGTTTAGAAATAGACGGGATATTAAGTAAGGTTTGTTATACTCGTGTATATGTTATATGTTATATGTTATATGTGTATATGTGTATATGTTATGTGTATATGTATATATGTTTTACAAGTATTCCAAAATATTTATCATAAAAAATACAATTCTTGACATGCATGTCTTAAAATTCATTAATACAAAAACACTTTTTTTAACATAACTTGAAACTCATAGCTAAAAAAACACAATTGTTAACATAGCATATCTGAAAACCCGTTAATACCAAAAAAAGTGAACATGTTTTTTAAAACAAAATGGTTTCCTTATTTTCAACTGCAGCTTGGTAATCATCGACAATTTAGTTACTCACGCACATCTTTTGCAACCGTTTCAATATGGCGAGAATTCAAAACTTTGAAAAATAACCATTTTTACTTTTTACATTTTTGTAAGTCTAAACGATCTAATCAATATTCAAATCTGCAATAACTAGCGTAATTAAAAATACGTCATTGAACTTGATGAAAATCAAAGATTTTGAAAATTTGCTTTCATGACGTCAGCGAGACAGCTGCGTGCTACGATTGTTTTGAAATGTAATAGTTTTGCTGTTTTTATAAGTTCCGCATTTTATATAACATTATCATATCGTGATAATACTGAAGATTATATGTTAAATATGTATAATTACGCTCACTTTGCATAAGTATATCTTTCAGGACATTATTCTAATAACGCTTTACAATAATAATTACAATTATACACGATTACTTACTAAGTACACTCATCTGCATAAAATATTTTTAAATAACTTTTTACGTTTTAAGAATTAATCCCCCCCCTAACCCCTAGTGGGTAACTTCCCGTTGCGCAACTGGGGATTTCCAGAAGGCGACAGGAATAAAAATGAACTAAACTGTCTCAGGATTAATTAAAGAATTTATTAAAACAAGCGATCGTTCAACAGCGTCCCACGGCGCCTCCAAATGTAACAAAATGGAGGCGCGAAGTGTAGCGAATTAATTCTTTGAAATATATTCTGCGCCCGCGGCAATTACAGAAGCAAGGACGAATGGAAAGACGTGTAATTTTGCAGAAGATTAGAAAGGCAAAAAGGAGTGAAAAACAGCTGTGCACTATGAATGGCGTGCTATAATATCGTTAATGGAGACAGATTAACGCGTCAGTACAGGTTGATGGTTTAGGTCGTAGCAAATTGTCTGTGCTGATATTGTCGTAGATTATACAATATACTTCGTCACTTTAGTGTTGTTTCGTTCTGCCTTTGTTGACTTTGAAGCGACTTTGTAAACAAACCAAAGAAATCGGTTGGTACGATTATTAATTTTTGACTGAAACTCTGAATGTGGTAAATTTGTTTAATATTACCCTTTATATTTAATCTCAAAAATTTATATTTCCAAAAAAAAACTTAATCTAGTTATTAATGAATCGTTAGTACCCACTTGAATGAATGAACGAATTTCTTATAGTGGTACTATAAGGCCAGGTGGGTACCAAATGCGGAGCGGAGCGGACTACGCATCCAAAACTAAACCTATTGTTTTAAATTTAAGTGCACTGAAAACGTAACGGAGGCGAGCTGAGTCAAGGGACGTCACCGGACTCCGTTACGATTTCATTGGAGGCCCTTACATTAAAAACAAGAGGTTAGGTTTTGAATGCGTAGTCTGCAGGTATTTGGTGACCACCAAGCTTTACACTGCAACCATTGTAGATGTATTATGCCCCTTGCTGAAATTAATTTTATTATTATTATTATTGAGTCGCCTCGGTGGCCTAGTTGATAGCGCACTGAGCTTTCACCCCGAGGACCCGGGTTCGATTCCCGGCCAGGGCTTGGCATTTTCATACCCTATAAATCATCCCATCGTCTGCATTAGCTCAAGTGTGCACAATAGTCGGACGTTAAAAAAAAAATTATTATTTCTATATTGCTGAAATCTTACTCTTTTCACTAAATTGAAGATTTCGAATGGATTAAATGAAGATTTTAGATTGAAAGATTTAAAAATGGGTAACTCCTCCGTTTCTAATTAGTGACTTCCAAATTCATTATTGAGGTGTTTTGCTCTGCTAATTCCCTATCAGTATTTGTATTTATCTTGATCTTAATCACTTGACCAGCTTTTTGTTGTACGATAAAATCAGCTCATTCTAATTTTCATTCTTGCTCATTCTTGCTCTAGTACCTAGGGAAATGAAGTCAACCCATACAGAGCCCCGTGTACGTGAGTAAGGTTAAGGTATACTGAGAGGCTCCCATTGCTCAGTTTGATACACCACTAGGTTGGTGTTAACCAGTCTATCATCACGCTTTACACTTTAGAGTTAGCCAAACTATATCCAGTAGTGAATGCGTTCGTGAGTGCGCGCGCGAGTTTTTAAAATTTGATATAAAGTTTTTATATTAGTGCAGAGTCCGTGCATCAAGTTTGAGATTGATTTGATGACTGGAAGAGGTTTAATTAGCCCTCCAAAGATTTTTGATGAAATCTAGCTACAAACAAACAAAATAAGTGGAATCTAATAAAGAGAATTAACAAATAATCACATTTTGACCTAACAATGTATAAATTGTAACAATAATAACTGAATTTCTTTGTTTACTTAAAGAAATAAAGCAATGATTGAACAACGCTGTCAGCTAATAATCTTTAGGTCCGCCAACTACTGTACGGGCAGTGTTGCCAATCACAGTCGCAATATGTAAAATCACCCACAAACGGGTAGTTACCCGTCAACTGGCAACACTATGGACAGGTAATTTCAGTTACAGATTTATATGAAAAAGTAAAATATCAGGCCTGCCAACACCGAGCCAACAATATTCCCAATTGTTAGTGCAATGTACAATCGTGAACGTGTGAATATGGTGCCAGTGTACCACTAACCTAGCATGTGAACAAGCAACAATTTTAATATTTATTTATAACAATCCGGATTGAGCGTGTCGCCAACCGTTCCCTTATGTCCCATAATGCCGTGCTTTCCGGTCTCATACAAATTTCATACAATTTACCCAATTAAAAATGCCACCATAATAATGCATGTTTAATTCCCAACTCACCGCCTGTTGCATTATCTGATGCTTGACTGTAACGTGTTCCAATAACAACATGTAGTGTTTATTTAAAGTGACATACAGTCGTGCAATGTCTTTATTAATTATTAGTTAGTTTCTATGGTTGAATACTTTCACACTGGCGAATTTGCGTGAGAATATAAACTGTTAGAACTATCTATATCTGCGACTAAGTAACGAGTGTTGTTGTAGAGGTTATGATCGGTGCTCATTTCATGTATTTATATACATTTTACATTTCGGTCGTTTAAATATTAGCCTCTCCACTAATATAATGACAGAGCAAATGTTTTCTTTGTACAATTAAAGCTACAGCTCCATCTAGCCAATAATATTTGACTCGTTATTGGAAAACACTAGCTGTATAGATTTGCAAATAATTGTTAAATTAAACATTTTTAATGATTTATATATGAAAATATCCCTCGTAAGAAATACTTTAGAAGTGCAATATTTTGAAAACATTTACTTCCGACCAATATTTTGGTGCGTTTTATATATTAAAAAAAAGTGCCTAGTAGAACTTTGTTAGAAATCTTACGACTCTAAGAATATTTTTAAAAAAGTATCAAATTTTGAAGCAACACTGTGTAGATTGTAGCAATAATAAGTGAATCTGTGTTCAGTTAAGAAAATAAAGCGATGATTGAACAACGCTTTCAAATTTCAGGATTTATTAAATAATACTGTATGCGTAAAATACTGTAATTGTGAGAAAAAGGCATTATTCTGCCGAGACTACTGCAAAACTGCTTCATCGATTCCTTCAAATTCTGGCTTTCAAATTTTCTTGAAACTATTTTCTTTATTATATTTTTATTTTTCAATGTCGTGCCAACAGAAGAACTAACTGAATAACATTTCTGTAAACATCCGCTTGCTTCCGTAGTTTCTCTAACTCACGCAAAACTCTAACCTTCACATCCAACGATGAAATTTTCCGTCTGGACGCCATTATAATATAGGCCTATTGTAAAAATATGACAAAATAATACACTGCTTGTAATATGTACAAGTCACAAAACACTCGATACAGTTAACGCACTACGCACTGCTTTTAACACTCGAATGACGTGTTGGCATACTGAGAAATAGGGTAGAAGAGTAGGAAGTGCGCACGTGTTTCGCCGCTATAGAGAATTTTTGTGTTTCGTGGAATTTTGTTGGCCTCAATAGAGAAAGTTAAAGTATATGTATTTGCTATAGGAAAGGACTAACATATTTTGTTATTTTGTCGTTATAGAGAGATTTCCGTTATAAAGAGATCCGCAGTAGGAAGATTTACTGATGTGTGTGTGTGTGTGTGTGTGTGTGTGTGTGTGTGTGTGTGTGTGTGTGTGTGTGTGTGTGTGTGTGTGTGTGTATTGCTTGTGTTAGTAGGCCTACGTTAACGTAGGTAAAAAATTAATTTTAGCTATAATTCTTTCAACAGTTTAAAAATTGCAGCCATTTCATATCTTTGAAAATTCATAACGTTTTCGTTTACAGTCGTTATCAGCATTAAGTACTGCGTACATTAGAATTCTGAATTTTCAAAATCCATTGAAATATATGTAATTTGCGGCAAAATGGATTTGCCTTTTCGTATTTGCAGTGTAATTTAAAAGTTTAAAACGATAACGTATGCAGATTTCAACAATGGTTTTAGTGGTGAAAATAGAATTTCAAAAAGATGGTAAAAATATTGTTATAAATTTGTTTCCATCACGTCAGAGGACAGCCGCGTGCCGCGATTATTTAAACATAAAATTGTCAAAGTGTATTATATTGTGTAACGAAATGAAAACAAACAATCTAACTATGTACATTTTTGCCTTTGGAAACTCTAATGATTATGTTATAACTTCGAAACAATATTTTTCATTCAAATTTCAAAAGCACGGTCGACAGGAGCAAAGCTATTAGAAAAATATAACGGTTGTGGAAAAACTGTTTTGATATTTCGATGAGTTTACCAGCATTCAAAGTAATTTTTTTACTTAAAGTCTCTATCCATCGTGTCTGATTTTTTAAATTTGCCTTGTAGATCGCCCAATTTGCTTCTTTTTTACGTTCAAATTCTATGCCAGCTAGATTAATGAGGACGAGGGATCAACGTTAATGGTAAAGTTAAAGCAACGGGAGTAACTGCGACTCGAACTAAGAAACCTTGAGATTCGCAATTCAGAAACGCCTCACACTGACCGGTGCCTTATTGCTTAGCCACATCAACCACATCGAGTCCTCAATAGCGTCGAAAATTTCTGTTCCGGAAATACTGATAATGTTTCTCAAAATCCATTGATCAGATTTCACTAAAATTTTGCATACACATAAGGATTTATAACTTGAAAAGTTGTACTAAATTTGAAATAAAAAAAAATTTCCGATAAAATAATTTGGTGAAAATAGAAATAAATTCTAACCACCCCTTTGTTTGTTTTATTTATTAATTTATCCACAAACAGGAAATTTCATTTATTTCAAATTTAGTTTGATCCTTAATATAAAATAAGACTAAAATTTTACCAAAATCTTAATAATTAATTTTTTAAAAATACCATATTTTTTGCTGCTTTTTGTATCTTCAGCTACTGTACCGGCTGACATTGTATCCCTGATATAATGGAATATTTCATACATTTATTTTACACATTCCTAAACTAACCTTACCTCGAAGGTAAGTATCCTTCTGGATCCTTAACCCCCAGGGATAGGCGACGCAATATCTGCAAGCCTCTTTACACTCTTCAACGTTATTAGAATTCTGCTTATTAATTAATTAATTAGTTCATCCCCTCGTCTAATCCTCCCTTTTCCTCCTTGTATCATTCTACTTAAGAATAAAAAGTCTAATTACTCAGGCTAACAATTTTCTTTGATTTAATCAAAGTCCTGATTTTATATAAAATTTAATGAAGCAAATATTTTGGAAATATTGCAAAGCGTAATATTTCTTAATCTGATTGTGAAAGCATTTAAGGCAAAAAAGTTTTGAATTTTTAAAGATTTGAAACTGTTGAACGGATTTTACCTAGTAAAGAACTTGTTAATGCTGTTACCAGAATTGTGAACGTGTTGGGCTGTGTATAGGTTAAATTTTAACGGCCCCTCAAAACGTTATTTAGAAGTTAGGATCGGTGTTCATTTTAAGTAATGGGTTTTACCATGACAGCCAATGAAATAGCTCACTTTCTAATGGAAATTCTACAAAAAAAAAAGAAACTTTGTCAGGAAAAATAAACCCATTGCTACTATTTCCTACTTTTATCAAGAAGTGTGTAGCTAGTTTTTTTGGTGTAGGACTATAATTGTCTCTTGCTAAACTGTTTGTTTATGTGTTGTTCGTAAGTAATTGTTTTAATAAATCGTCGCTAGTTACGCTGATGACACAGCGATACGTTCTTCATGTGACACACCAAAAGAAGTGTCATTAAATCTCCGAAGTCATATTAATAAATTAACAACTTGGCTTCAAAATAGAAGAATAAAAATAAATCCAGCAAAATCACACCGTATCACCTTTACTCTAAGTGAAAAAACTGGCCCTCCTGTTTATTTAAATAACATACCAATCCCTGAAGATAAAATTTTGGGCCTACATCTTGGCAGAATAATGACATGTACCACCACATAAAAAGCGTTTCATTTTTAAATTATATACTCAGATTTCTCTATCAAACTATAAATTCTAATTCTATTTTATCTCTACATCAAAAAAATTACAATTTACAAGGTCCGAACAATTTGGACATATTTATCGTACGCTTACTTGGCTTTACAAAGAATTTACAAAAGATTCAAGCATTTCAATCAAAAGTTTCACGTTTAATCATGAAAACACCATCATATGTTAACAGCTTAACTCTACATACAGACCTCAAGGTTCCATTCATTGAACAGTTAGCCCATTTACACTATTCCGGATTTCATAATAAAATTAAAAACCACATGAATCAATTAATCGGAACAATTGTTAATAAAGCATTAAATTCGCGACAACATCGGCGGCGTTGCCGCCCTCTGTTTTCATTCATATTGTATCATTTGGTTGTTGTGCAAACGTGTATAGTACCAAATTAAATACTGATTAAAAAAAAATTGAATAGTTTCCATCCCATGATCGAGACAGACAGATGTCAAAATTATTGTAATATTTGTACTTGCAAAGAAAAATTAAAAACTTTACAATGCACACAATAACGTCTAGCCAAATTATACCACAAGATTAATGCTTAATAAAAGTGCTTCGAGAACGCTTTGTTATTTAACCTGTAATAATCTGAAGGCCGTTACATAGGCCTACAATAATGCGGCAACCGTTCAAATATAATGGTAAAACAAATAATAAGTGAAATGAAAAATTTAGAAATCTGAAGGATTTTGCCTTCTTCGCCAAGGCCGGGCTATCTCCTGAGGTCATCCGGTTTTGGGTTCTGCGCTCCCATGGTCTAACTGACATTGTATCCTTTGCGTTTATTTATGGATGTTTCATAGCATTTTTATTATAGAAATACTAATCTGTTTAGCATAAATTAATAACTGTGTAAACAGCTGTCTTTCTGAATTTCCAAAAGTATTTTCCTTTGCTTTACACTTTTAGAAATTTTAATTTCATCATCATAATCAGTTTTAAAAACAGCTGATTGTCTAGATGTTAGGACCGGCGCTTTATGATCTGGGTTTTACCATGACAACCAATCATTTAGCTCAATTTCTAATGGAAATTCGATAAACAAATGAAACTTTGTCAGGAAAAATAAATTCATTGCTGTACTGCCACAAACTATTTCCTACTTTTATCACTAGTGTGTGATGTTTTGTCACTAGAGTGTTTTTGACTAGTACATTTTACAAGTAGTGAATTATTTTTTAAAATATTTTTACAATGTAGTGTAATGGCGTCCAGACGGACAATCGTTTAGATGTAAATATTAGAGTTTTGCGTGAGTTAGTTAAAGGTCTGAAGAAAGTGGATGTTTGCAGAATTTTATTGTTAGTCCTTCTGAACGATAATGAAAAATAAAAATATAACGAAGGGAATAGTTTCAAGAAAATTGGAAAGCCAGAATTTGAAGGAATTGGTGGAGTGGTTTTGCAATATTTTCTACAGAAAAGTGTCTTTTGCAGTATATACAGTATTTTACAATTGTAAAATACTTAAATACAGTAAAACAACAATTACAGTACAGTAAAACAATTACAGTATTTTATTCATTCACTATTATTTAATAAATTCTGTATTGTTTGTTTGAGATTTTACGTGATATAGTTTTATTTCAATACCTTTGCATTCAATTACAAATTCAAATTCATAATGGTACATAAGAAGTTTTACAAATAAAAACAAATTTTATACACATTTTGGTTGAGCTCTCTCCATAGCTCTCTCAATAAAACTAACGCTTCAATGCCGCTATAGAGAGATTTTATTTGTACAATTATTGTCACTACCGTTATCAGCGTTGAAATTAACATTTAAAATTTTCAAATTCCGTTAAAAGTACGAAAATGACCCTGAAAACGACAAAGAACCCAGATTTTCAAAGACGTGATTCTATTCTTTGCAAATTCACTTCCTTGACTAACAGCTGTGCGTTGCTATTATTAAGGAAGTAAAACAGGATTACGTGTTGTGTTATGTCCTTTGTCAGATAAACCGCCACTGTTCTCTACGTGATGACAGACACTCGGATCAGTCCTAATCGGTTGTTTAGATAAAACGTAATTAATTTATAATGTTTTCGATTACAAGCAATCTCGCGGGCTAAACAGAGTTTCCTGGTGTTTCCCCACCAATCATCGAATCCTACAATCTAATGTTTCACGCTTAGTTATTTCAACTCTAAAACAATTTTGGAGCTGTCTTAAAAACTTATATTTATATAAACGATTTCTTTAAAACTTGCCACAAAAAACAGTTTTGATAAAAGCTAGAACAAGTCCGAACTACAACAACAGCAAAAACCGAACACGTAGAACTAGCAAAATTCGTTCAACAGTTTCAAAATGGCTGAAATTTCAATATTTAATAATTCATAATATTTTTGAAAATCTATTTTTATCACGTAATCAGTGTTAAAACTGCATAAATTAGCATTTTGAACTTTTTAAAAACTGTTGAGGTTAAGAAATTTATTTTCACGACGGTTAGGGTTCATTTTTGTATTTTCAATGTGATTTAAATGTTAAAAATGCTAATATATTGCAGATTTTAACGCCTATTATGATGGTGAGATCAGAATTTTAAAAAGTAAGATAAAGTAATTATTTCTGGAAATTCGCTTTTATCATGTCAGCGAGACAGCTGCGTACTGCGATTATTTCAATTTTAACACCGTGTTTATATTTTATAAAGAATGAAGTATTAATATCAGAGCAAACGATTTTGATGAGTCCGTTTTCAAGTCTTCTGAAAAAAAGTTCTGAAAATGGATTTCTGAAGGCATAACCTAATTTCTCAAAATTAGTTCATAAAATTTTGTTAAAATATGAAGATTCTTAACTGAAATTGATGTAGTAAATTTAATATCTCGTAAAAGATATTTATGATCAGGGCGTTAATAATAACAAATAATCCCACATGTCTAGGTGGAGTGAAGGATGAGAATTTACACAAAAAGTAACTTTTTCATATTATCCTTTCTTTTTCGAAAGTATGATTTCCACATCATAATCAGCATTCAATTTGTCATACACTAGCATTAAAAACTTCTAAATTACTTTGAAAATAAGGTAATTAACCTTGACCATCGTAAAAATAAATTTCTTAACTTCAACGGTTTTTTAAAAATTCAAAAAGCTAATTTATGCAGTTTTTAACGCTGATTACGATGGTGAAATCAGATTTCCTACAACTGACCAAGCTGTTCTGATTTTTCAAGGTTTGAAAAGACCGCCATTTTGAAACTCTTTAACGAATTTTGCTGGTTAACGACTTGTCCAAGCTGTTATCAAAATCTATTTTTGTACCACATTTCCAGGAGGTTTTACCACGGTAGCGTCTTTAACAGCTCTCCAGTAGAAACCCGCTAAATACTAAACCTCAACATGATCGGTTTATTTTTCGATTTTTCATCAAACTTGAAAATTTCGTTAATTTAAAATGTAGTTTGATTAGTTTACTCCTCCAGAATTTTATAGACAGATTTTGAAAAATTATAGCTATTTTAAGATATTTTTGACGGTAGGCGCCAAATTGATTTTGTTAAGAAATAATTGGAAGTAAGAACGTTTTGTGTAATGTTTACGCGCATTTATATTTTGAAAAATTAAAAAAATATGGGTAAACTAATTTTGTACATAAAAATCGGTTGGTGCGATATTTCCAATTAAGAAGCATTTTAATTGGAATTCCACCAAGTAGTAAACTATTGAAATTCTATAACTACGTGTTCAAATAAAGGATAATAAATGCGACGTAGTTGTGACCCAATAACCCAAAATGGAGGCTGTAACAAAATGTTCCGTGCGTTGGCAAGGTCATCGAAGTGACCATTGTGTGTTCGAGAAAATCCGGTTATGGAGAAAGATACAGTGCGTGCTCACAGGGCGTTCGTCGGTATTAATTTAATAGAAAAACTTGAGTGTAACGGTATGAAACAAGGCGTGAAGTCACACAGGTGAACCAAATAGTCTGCCAACATAGTTTAAGAAGTACATTAGGAGTTAGGCACTAAAGTACAGTGAATCAGCTGTGTTCCTGTCTGGTCTGTATTGTAAGCGATAATTTAAGTTAATAATTTATAAATTAATGCTGGTGTTAACTTAATTTACTGGTGTTAAGTGACCGTTATGATTCTCTAAATATGACCGTAAATGGAGCGAAATATGATGAACCGATTTTTAGAAATTAGATCTTTTCAAGAATTTTCAGTTATTAATTTTCGAATTAGATTTTTTTGGTTAAATAATTGAATATGAAAAGAGATTTTTACCATAATTTAATTTTGTGCAGTAAAAAGTGAAGTGAAAAACAAAGCGATCAGGGGGCGGAGTCCTTTAAACATTACAAAACACCCGAAATGTTTAACAATAAAACTTTTCACACTGTCGTCGATTGTATTTTATTTTCCCCAAATTAGTAATCATCTTTGATTACAAAAGCTATAAAAGTTAAAGGATGTAGAGGAGGGGGCGGGAGCGGGTACAATATGGCGACTATGCCAGAGTCGTATAATGGTAATTTAAAACAAGGCTGATGACGAAGATATGCAGATTATGCATTATACAACCGGCTTATATGAATGTTAAAATAAGTTTCAAATTGTCGCGAAACAAAGTTGGCTCCCCGAGGATCGTCTTAGTGTTTGTTATCTGCACTACCGCCAGTAAACTGACATTACCCTTGTTTTTACTTCTCTTTCATTGCATTTCCTTATGCAAATAACGCAATACAAGCGCAACAGTAATGGCGGACATTTTCTTACTAATCGATTTTGTGTTTTTTGTAGAGAAAAATATATTAAGCGCACTATATGCAGTTGGGTGATGAGCACAGACGCTCCGGGTATTTTCGCAAGAAGAGACAAATATAGCCGAGGGAAAATAAATAAGTTCAGTAATAAATATATAAGTTATAATTACCGCCATTACAATGGCCATACAAGCCTAGTTAGCATAAACTGTTTACAGTTAAATTTACCTAGCACGTGGTTTGTACAAAAAATGTTTTTTAATGTTATTGCATCATACATAATTAACTTCATTAATAAATATATAAATTTACTACCAATGACATTATGCTTCGTGCCCAGCCACTACGGTTATTAGAGTATTAACATTACTAGAAGTCAATTTGCTAAAAAAATCTTGTTTTAGCAAAAGATTTTCGAAAAATGTATTACAGTACAGTAACTGTTTTTTTAAATTTCCTTTTCTTAAATTGGAATGTGTATGTATATATGTTTATATGCTGTGTATGTTTAGTGTGTGATGTATGAAACATTGTATATTACAACATTTTTTAAATTATATTGTTATTATTACTATTATTGTTACTTTGAATTATATTTATGTATGTATGTGGTATCCATTTATATATGTATGTATAAGGATATTTATAAATGTAATGTGTAAATATGTATATTAGTATAGAAATAAGTTGTTTGCACGAACGAGTTGTTTTGGCGTGTTTGTGCACATGTTCGAGTTTTTTATTTATAATTTTATTTGAGAGATAGAATTAATTGTGTGAAGCAAGATTGTATTTTAATTTTTATAATTTGTTTTTCTTTAAATTTAAGCGCAGTATTTATTTTTATTATTATGTAATGATTTGGTGCATAAGAAGGTGTTTTTGTTTTTTAATTCAACATTTTTTAATAATTATTTAATAAGAAATATTTTTATTTTATAATTCATTCCCCCACTTAATTTGTTTAATGGAATACACGCTTACGTCCTACTTGTAATTTATCATTTTAACTATATTTTTCGAGTATAATTTTATTTTTGTTTATATTAGTTTTTTTACCTAAATTTTGATGTAATACTTTCTTTTTCTTTAACTTATTGGTGAATAAATTCTGATTCTAAATTATAAAAACTCGTATTTGTATAGTATGATGTAGGTAATTTTTCCTTAATTTAAAATCACGCGTGTATTATTTCAAAACCAAAATAAGGTCAGTAATATAATTGGACTAATACAGACCACTTATTATTATTAAAAAATTTTAAATCATTAATTTCATTTAACAAATACAAGCCAATGAGATTTTATTTAAGTTTTCATTACTTAAAGTAGACCAGTAGCAAATCACTTTACATTTTTTTTTACTGTAAGAAAGTTTTTCAGTTACAAAATACTGTTAATAGTAAAAACTCTAGTGGCAAAATGTACGTAGTACAATAAGCTTCACCGGAAATGGTATAGATTGCGCCAGTAGAAAATTTTTAGTTTCTACTGTAATGCCTGTGAGAATTGCAGATTGAAAATGTCAGAGAAATTTTCATCGGAACAGCTACTATAAGAACTATAAAATGAGCACAGATCATGGACACTTCAACACCACATGAGAGGTTGATAAAAACTGTACAGCTCTACAACTGATTTTAACTTTGTACAGAAATCGATTTTAAGCAAGTTGACAAATTATTTGGTGGTTACACTACAGTTTCGTCTATTCGTTTCGTAAAAGAAGTTCAAAATTAAAAAGTTATAATTTGTATGACATATTATGTTTATACGTATTCCTTTACTGGTGGAAAATGTGAATTACATTAAAAACAGTGTATATCTGTTCTATTAAATTCTTCTAAAAGAAGTATTGTTCTGACGTTTCGCCAAAATCGTGTCTGGTATCTTCGAGGTTGTTCTCGCTCCAAGTCTGATGTCGAAAATAACTTCATATCTGAACAACCTCGTAGATGCCAGATACGATTTAGGCGAAACTTCGGAACAGTTGTTTCGATATATATATTTCACTTCGAGTTCAGAATTGCAGCGAGATCTACCTCGAAAATGAAAAGTACGATTTTGGCGAAACGTTTGAACAATGTTTCTTCGAGAAACAATTTTGTTGAACACTGGTTTTTAATGTAATTCACATTCTATACAAATAATAAAATCACATATATTTAAAAAAATCTGACTCCATCTTCACAATGGGCTTTAAAATCGGCGTAAATTAACGTATTAAAATTTAAAATTTTATTGAAAAAACTCAATTGAACCTGACTGCGGGTCCAGATCCGTTGTAGTATTGTTAACGTAATATGAAATATTGCAATGCTATTTTATACAGATTTTAACGCTGGTTGTGTTGGAATAATACATTCAAAAAGTAAAAATAAATATTGAAAAAATCCAACATACCGTTTAGGCGCTACGGGTACGTTATCGTCAGAATTATGGCCTGCATTATGTGTTCACCTATTAGGCCTATACATGCGCCCACTAGCCTAATGAAGTCATTCATTATCAAACGAAAAGTGTGAAGACCACCAGTAACCTTAAATGTAGAGCCCTCCGGCATCAAAATGCAGACAAACCAGTCATCAATGAGACATGACTGGTAATTAAGGAATTATTCAATGTTAGCTTTACGGTATTTGCTGGTTTTATAACATTCATTGGATTTTCTGCAATCTTCTTCGTAACATAATAGTGAAAGGAATTACGAGTGCGAAATTATAAGGTGCATTATTTACACGTTATTATTACATGTAGATTAGGTTTTTTAAAATTAATAAATCCAATATTTTTAGAACGGATTATACTTGTAACGTTATGCAGCCAGAATTTAATTTTTGTGAAATTACATTAGAAAATGAGCTATTTGAGCCGCCATCGTGGTAGTACTCAGGTCCGAGACTTTGAAATGAGCGCTAATATTGTTCTAGAAATTGATAAAACCAATGTTTTTAGAACGGAATTTAGTTGTTAAGCTACCAGAATTTACTTTCTGTACAATTAAATTGAAAAAAGCGCTATAGAAGCGACTATTGTGGTAAGAGCCAGCTTCAAATGTGGTATAAAAATAGATTTTGGTATTAGCTTAGGTAAGTTAGTCAAACAGTAAATTACTTATAAGGAGCCTATATTGTAATTTTTCTATATTTTAAATTTGGTGCACTAATTGAAGTCATGATTATTAATACAGAACAAAATGTAAAATCCGATGAACTGATTTTGAGATTAGCTTAGTTTTTACAGTTTTATCGTCTGCAACTTCCAAACTAATTTTTTTGAAAAATAAAATAAAATGTGAGAATAAATTAATGAATGAATGAATATTTAAGGTTACAAACACTGCGATTTTCGTAGACCTATTTCTTATACTCCTGAAACACCAAGTTAAGGTATCTTCTTCAGCCTTAACCACTTTATAAAGTCTTGGATTTAGAGAGGAATTAAGGTAGATACATCTTCACTTGTAATTGGTAATTTCTAAAATTCTGGCTCTTAGCCGCCTCGGTGGTCTAGTGGATAGCGTACTAGGCTTTCACCCCGAGGACTCGGGTTCGATTCCCGGCGAGGGCTTGGCATTTTCATACGCTATAAATCATCCCATCGTCTGCATTCGCCCAAGTGTGCACAATAGTCGGACGTTAAAAAAAAAAAAAAAAAAAAAAAAAAAAAAATCTGGCTTTTCTTTTAGTAATAGCTTCACAGTTCTCTTCCCTCGACAGTATCCGCAAGTTGGATTTTCTACTAAGCCAAGATTCCTAAAATGTCAATTAAAAGCAGCCCCGTAAAAAATTCCGTCAGCAAAATTAACTACTTTTTTCTGTGGCCGATACAGATATTTGTTCTGTTCCTGTTGACGTTTCCGAGGAGCTCCTCGTCCTCTCTTAAACTTAACTTTTCTTCCCCGAGTTTAGACTTTCTAGCCTCTTCTTCCTCTTTAAGCTTCATCTTTAAGTAGCTGTATTCATTTTTCTTTCCGGAGTTTAAACCTTTTAGTCTCTTCTTCCTCTTTAAGCTTCATCTTTAAGTAGCTGTATTCATTTTTCTTTCCGGAGTTTAAACCTTTTAGTCTCTTCTTCCTCTTTAAGCTTCATCTTTAAGTAGCTGTATTCATTTTTCTTTCCGGAGTTTAAACCTTTTAGTCTCTTCTTCCTCTTTAAGCTTCATCTTTAAGTAGCAGTACTCCCTAGCTTCTTTTAAACTTCACTTATCTTCATAGACTTTAAACCTTCTAGCCTCTCTTCCTCTTTAAGCTTCATCTTGAAGTAGCAGTACTCCATGGCCTCTCTTAAACTTCACTTATCTTCCCAGACTTTAAAACTTCTAGTCTCTTCTTTCTCTTTAAGCTTCATCTTGAAGTAGCAGTACTCCCTAGCTTCTCTTAAACTTCACTTATCTTCCCAGACTTTAAAACTTCTAGTCTCTTCTTCCTCTTTAAGCTTCATCTTGAAGTAGCAGTACTCCCTAGCTTCTCTTAAACTTCACTTATCTTCCCAGACTTTAAACTTTCTAGTCTCTTCTTCCTCTTTAAGCTTCATCTTGAAGTAGCAGTACTCCCTAGCTTCTCTTAAACTTTACTTATCATCCCAGACTTTAAACCTTCTATTCTCTTCTTCCTCTTTAAGCTTCATCTTGAAGTAGCAGTACTCCCTAGCTTCTCTTAAACTTCACTTATCTTCCCAGACTTTAAAACTTCTAGTCTCTTCTTCCTCTTTAAGCTTCATCTTGAAGTAGCAGTACTCCTAGCTTCTCTTAAACTTCACTTATCTTCCCAGACTTTAAACTTTCTAGTCTCTTCTTCCTCTTTAAGCTTCATCTTGAAGTAGCAGTACTCCTAGCTTCTCTTAAACTTTACTTATCATCCCAGACTTTAAACCTTCTATTCTCTTCTTCCTCTTTAAGCTTCATCTTGAAGTAGCAGTACTCCCTAGCTTCTCTTAAACTTCACTTATCTTCCCAGACTTTAAACCTTCTAGTCTCTTCTTCCTCTTTAAGCTTCATCTTGAAGTAGCAGTACTCCCTAGCTTCTCTTAAACTTCACTTATCTTCCCAGACTTTAAACCTTCTAGTCTCTTCTTCCTCTTTAAGCTTCATCTTGAAGTAGCAGTATTCCCTAGCTTCTCTTAAACTTTACTTATCATCCCAGACTTTAAACCTTCTAGTCTCTTCTTCCTCTTTAAGCTTCATCTTTAAGTAGCAGTACTCCCTAGCTTCTTTTAAACTTCACTTATCTTCATAGACTTTAAACCTTCTAGCCTCTCTTCCTCTTTAAGCTTCATCTTGAAGTAGCAGTACTCCTAGCTTCTCTTAAACTTCACTTATCTTCCCAGACTTTAAACCTTCTAGTCTCTTCTTCCTCTTTAAGCTTCATCTTGAAGTAGCAGTACTCCCTAGCTTCTTTTAAACTTCACTTATCTTCATAGACTTTAAACCTTCTAGCCTCTCTTCCTCTTTAAGCTTCATCTTGAAGTAGCAGTACTCCCTAGCTTCTCTTAAACTTCACTTATCTTCCCAGACTTTAAACCTTCTAGTCTCTTCTTCCTCTTTAAGCTTCATCTTGAAGTAGCAGTACTCCTAGCTTCTCTTAAACTTTACTTATCATCCCAGACTTTAAACCTTCTAGTCTCTTCTTCCTCTTTAAGCTTCATCTTGAAGTAGCAGTATTCCCTAGCTTCTCTTAAACTTCACTTATCTTCCCAGACTTTAAACCTTCTAGTCTCTTCTTCCTCTTTAAGCTTCATCTTTAAGTAGCAGTACTCCCTAGCTTCTTTTAAACTTCACTTATCTTCATAGACTTTAAACCTTCTAGCCTCTCTTCCTCTTTAAGCTTCATCTTGAAGTAGCAGTACTCCCTAGCTTCTCTTAAACTTCACTTATCTTCCCAGACTTTAAACCTTCTAGTCTCTTCTTCCTCTTTAAGCTTCATCTTGAAGTAGCAGTACTCCCTAGCTTCTCTTAAACTTCACTTATCTTCCCAGACTTTAAACCTTCTAGTCTCTTCTTCCTCTTTAAGCTTCATCTTGAAGTAGCAGTACTCCCTAGCTTCTCTTAAACTTCACTTATCTTCCCAGACTTTAAACTTTCTAGTCTCTTCTTCCTCTTTAAGCTTCATCTTGAAGTAGCAGTACTCCCTGTCCTCTCTTAAACTTCACTTATCTTCCCAAACGTTAAATCTCCTAGTGTCTTCTTCCTCTTTAAGCTTCATCTTGAAGTAGCTGCTTTCAAGATTGCTGTAAGAAAAACTGTTGTGGTTTTATTAAGTTGGGTTGATGCCCTTTCCTTGCCAGCTTATCTGCTTTCTCATTTCCCTTTATTCCAACGTGTCCTGGTGCCCATAGGGATGCAACCTTATTACTCCGACTCAGCTATTTAGCTTTTGCAGAAATTCCCAGACTATTGCCTAAATGATGATTTGAGAATTCAACGTTTTAATGTCTCACATGATTCTAATGTCTTCCCCTGTCAAGGCTTCTTGCACACACCTATCAACAGCAACTTTCTGCAGAAAGATGCTGGGTTATTTTCCCATTGTCTCAAAGTATATGGTTAACTGGTTCAAAGCATTTGGAGCCCAAATATTTCAGCTCCAGTTTCTTCACGTGTCTTGGATCCATCTCTAAACTATATTAGGTGTCTTCTAAGAGTGAGGTTATGGATGTTGCATTCCACTCACTTGTAGTGTTAAGCTTAGTAAGAAAATATTTCTCAAAGTTGTACTTCTTCTTGATCGAACATCTTGGAAGTAATCTTATTGCTAAATGAAATTACTCCGAACAGATATTAAAGAAACTGATCGTTTATTTGCCACACACGCAAGTACGTAACACTAATCTTGTACAATATATTCAACTGTTAATGCTAAAAATGTGATATTTGGGCTGGGCATGTAGTACAAAGGTTTGACTAATAGTTTAAACAATTATTAATGAACTCGTATACACATTATGCAAATAGATAACTGCAGTTTGTGCTAGTTGGGTTTTGTATAAAGGTTTGTATTATAATGGTGTTAATTATAACTTAACTATTTATTATTAAATTTATATATATATATATATATATATATATATATATATATATATATAACTTAAAATAAATAATTAATATAAAATGAAAAAAGTCAGCTGTAGATTTTGAACTCAGCTTCTTTATTTTCATAAGCAGTGAGCCAAGATAGAAACAGTCAGCTCTCTGGTAGACTTAAATCATTTCAAGAATACTAATAATATGTATACGGCAAGTGTTACACTTTTTCACATGCTACTCGTGCTATCAAGGCGAGTTTTTACTTTTTTCCTCTTGCAAAAAAATGTTAGAGGATAAAAAAATAGAACATTTGTAACAAGAAGTGATTTAACGTAACACAAACAACACTAGCGCTCCCAGTGTTACATAAGCATACTAAAGTTATTCTAGCGGCTGTTCGTAAATTTGTTTATTATTTTAGACAGGACGGGCTTGTTGTAAATCAAGATCTAGGTAACCAACAAGGCTTTAAAACATTCTACCATTGGATTCCTGGGTCACTGGATTTTATAATAAGGAGAAAGTGGATTTAAACCCGCTAATGTATGTAAATGTTGCGTCCACTAATCATTTTCATTTGGAATTAGTTTCATTCTTTAAAGGTTAAATTTTAGTTGAACCGTGGAACACATGTAGTCAGTACGTGAAGATAAATTTATGTTGCTTAAATTACCTTTTGATTAGAGGCATCTGTCTGTGGGAAAGTCGACATTTTGTTAGCAAGACCGTTTCTCTGAAAATATTTCGAATTTTTGGCATTCTTAACGTACGAAAATAAAGTAGTTATAAAGAAATATCCAAAATTAGGTATAAATAAATGGTAAAAAAATACTACATTAACTTTCTTATATTGGAATAGGATACTTTTTCGAAAATTCGGGTCGATGAAACTCACAGAAAATCGGAATATGTTCTCAAAATCGGTTCGTCACGTTTTTGCTAAATTTTGTTAAACTTTATTGAAGATTCATAACTCAGTCAATGTATGAAATTTGAGAAAAAAATCTATTTTTTCAGAATGCATCAAGAAAATAAAGCAAACCTGACCTTGGTTAGGTATTTTGGTTTTTAACGACTTTTTATTGAAAAAATGAGCTATTGTGTGTGTGTGTGTGTGTGTGTGTGTGTGTGTGTGTTTTAGTATGTTCACGTTCGCAATTTTAGTCTGATTTGATTTAAACTTCGAAACAGCTTGGGCATGTTTGTCAACCAGCAAAATTCTTTCTAAAATTTCAAAATAGAGGTCATATTAAATTTTTAGAATTCGTATCTTTTTTATGTTAAGTAATTTGTAAAATATGATTTCAATACTGTATAAAACAACATATTTCCTTTTGCCAAAATCCGTTGAAATTAAGAAATTTAATTATGAAAACAATCGCGGTTAATTTTTGTATTTTCAATACAATTTAAAATACTAATGCACAGTATACAGATTTGTAATGTTCAATATGATGGTGAAATCGGAATTACCAAAAATTACGAAATATTTTGAAAATACACTTCCATCACGCCAGCGAGGCAGTTGCGTGATTATTTGGATTTACTGCCAAATTAGTTTTAAGTAATTGACACGCTGACTTGAGTTTTGAATTTTCATAAATTACCGAAATTTGAGCAAAATCGGTTAAACAGACTTTGTAAAAAAACATTTTGTTTTTGTCGATAAAGACTTATTTTTATAATTTACGGAATTACTTTTGAAGCAGCAAAGAATCGCGCAAAGCATAATTGATATTCTTTTCCATTAAGAACCCATTTCACATGTTTTTTCTACATTTTTTAAAACCAAGTTCTTTCCACGCAGGGGCTAGAGACTAGCTGCACCTATTGAGTGGATTTAGACGTTCCTCGCAGTACCCGAGTCTAACACACACTTACACTTACAATACTACACTTACAACATTAACACTTTACACTCACACTTACATTTAGGGAGGCGATAATAGCCTCAATGTGCTTTTCGCCTTAAAAAAAAAGAATATTGAAGATTGATTTGAATATTGAATAAATAAATTCTTAAGAGCAAGCTATTAAGAACACGTTGCGAAAGATTTCGTGCGTGACTACAGGTGTCGACAAGGCTGGTTTAAATTTACACGCTCAAGGATCGCAACAATAGCGCAAACTTCGAATTCACATAAATTTAACGACGCCATTTTATTACAAGACCGCCAGGGTTGTTGGTCGAATTTAACACCTACAATTGGTGTTACGTAAACCACTTGGTGTTTTAACACTTCGAGAATCCAAATAAAGCAGCCTTCACCGCGTACAAGCAGCTGTAAACACTTAAAAGGCAAAAAATACTAACTTTAGTGGAGATCAAGTAAAATTTATGTGTGGTTTTATTTCAATTTAAATGCTGCTACAAATAAGTGCCAGTTTAAATGTTGGGTTGAGATTTCAATCAAACTTCACGCAATAAAATGTTACTGTGCGCGCGTGCGCAAGATTCGAAAGTGGAATAAAGCATTCAGGAAATTTGAACATTAAAGAGTGTAAAGAAACTATAAACATTAAATAAATGCATTGGTTCACGTAATGAGGACGGAATAGAACAAACTGCAAACAAATGTGCAGAGAAAGGAAAAGCTAGAAAGACTGTTAGGTAAACCAAATACAAGGTGGATTGGTTAGTGAGAGTGGGTAATTGAAAATAAGGATACGGAATAGAGACCGGTTTTGGTGGAAAGTAACGATCGAAAGAAATGAAGATGGTTAGCTAACCTGATGTAGCGGGATAAGAGAGAATGAAATAAATAAAGAATACATAAAAAAATGAACGAATTAAAGAATAACAAATGATTGAAGGAGTAAAAGAATGAATGAACAAATAGACAAATTAATTATTGCGAAAAATAGAAATTAATATATAATTAAGAAAATAAACAAATGAATGAATGAATAAAAAATAAATAAATAAAAAAGGAATAAAAAAAAATGGACGAGTGAAAGAATAGCAAATGATTGAATAACTAAAAAAATGAATGACCAAATAATAAAAAATATTGTTAAAAAATGTTAATGTGTAACTAAGTAAACAAATGAATGCATGAATAAACAAATAAATAACTAATCAACGAATGAAAATTAGAGAAGAATTACATTTATTCTTTATTTTCTACTACAGGAAAAAAACTTTTGTTTTGCCACTCATAATATCTAATGGGAAAATCCAACCAAATAGTTTTGGAAATCCACAAGGTAACATCATTTTTTGATTCAATAATATAAAATTACTTCATTCTTATTATTTTGAATGACGTAAAATACCAAAAAATGGGGTTTACAAATTTATTCTAGACCTCTCTCAACACCTACACGAAAAATTTCATCAAAATCGGTTAATGTGTCTAAAATAAAGTGCGCAAACAAGTAAACAGACTTCAAATTCAAATGATTTGAAAAAGAATTGTTTCACAATCGTTGTACTTTGTGAGAATAAAATATTTGATCACAAAATATGAATAAATAAATAAATAGCTGATCAAAGCATGCATGAAAATTAGAGTATAAGACTTATTTTCAAACGGAGAAAAAAATTCCGTTTTAACACTCATTTATGAAAATATCTACGGAGAAACAAAGTAAGCCACTTTAGGAATTCAAAAAATTTAATAGTGTGAAATTACACTACAGCGAACTATATCTTTTTAGTGCCCTTTGCAAGTTGAACAACGTAAAATAGTCCTAAATCGCCTATTTAGGCATACTCTAGTCTGTTATATGCGGTTTTATCACGTTATTGGCGGATTATTTAAAATATTTACGATGTACATAATTTTATCTGCTTTTAAATAATACTCATCAATAATTAATTAATGACTTGCGTTTATTAAAGCATTTATGTGCATGACTCAATAACCTTCAAAGAAGATAGGTATTTTTATCATTCAATATTTACATCACGGCAATAAATCATATGTACAAATATGTTTGTATGACTCGATCGTTTACTGGCATTAATGTGCGCCTCGGTGACGATATTGTGTAAAATATAAAAAAATGTTTTATCATGAAACTTGCTTTCCTCTCAGAAATTCAATTAAAGTCTCTCTATAGCACAAATCTCTCTATAGTAGCATTGAAGCGAACGTTAGTTTTTGCCGCTATAAAAAGATTTACGCTATAGAAAGAGCTCAACCAAAACGTGTACAAAATGTGTTTTTATTGTATTATTGTTACACACTGTTTTTAATTTGAAGTATTTATTGCTAGTTTATTGAAATATGACGTACAACCTTAAATAAAACAATATTTATTAAATAATATTGTATGAATAAAATATTGTAATTGTGAGAAAAAGGCAATATTCTGCCGAAACTATTGTAGAACCGCTTCACCAATTCCTTCAAATTCTTTAGAATTTTTTTGCAGCTATTTCCTTTATTAGCCTATAGGCCTTCATTTTATTTCTATTGTTTAATATCGTACCAACAAAACTAGCTAAATTAAAATGTCGGCAAACATCTACTTGCTTCACACCTTTCTCTGACTCACGCAAAACTCTAACCTTTATATCTAACGATAAAATTTTCCGTTTAAACACAATTATAATGTATTGTAAAATTATACAAAAATAATGCACTACTTGTAAAATGCCAGTCACGAAACATTCGATTCTTTTTAACACTCGAATGATGTATCGGCATGCTGACATATAGAGTAGAAGAGTAGGAAGAGTGCACATGTATTGCCGCTAGACATTCTTGGAATTTTGTTTGCCTCAACAGAGAAAGTTACAGTACATATTTTTACTATAGAAGTGGGAAGGGGCCAACACTTTTTGCCGTTATAGACAGTTTTTCGTTATAAAGAGTTCCGCAATAGAGAGATTTTACTGTAGTTCCTAAGTAGGCCTACAGATCGTTAGGTTTCCATTTGAAGTTTGAGATGCGCAAAAGGGGACAACTTTGGTGGGACAGATATATTAACACCCCATACATGAAACAACGCTTTATATATTACGCATTTTGAACACAGTAGGCGTAAAGAAACAAGATGTACTAACACATAAAAAAATTTATCACATTTTTAATAAATATCTCTAAAAAATTGTGTAAATTTTCATATAATAATTGAACTAAATTATTTATAAGAAACTAAATTAAGTTATATAATATACGACAAATATGTACTCTTGTCAAATATGTACAAATAATATCACTCTGACAACTTATTTGTTTAAAAAATTAAGGATTTTAACAAATTTTGTTTGCACAAAAAATGGGTTTTTAAAAATTTATTTATGAACAATAAAAAGTAATCTTGATTTTAGAAAACCAGACATCTCTTAACACCTACATGAAAAATTTCATCAAAATCGGTTAATGATTCTCCTACAATGCGTACAAAAACCTTCAGACGGGCAGCGATTCAAAGAAAACCCACAGTTTGGATTGAAAGGATTTGAGACGAATTGTTTCACTACCGTTATACTTTGTGAAAACGAAAGTTTTGATCCCAAAATACGGGTTTGTTCGTAAAGGGCATCTTCTTCTTCTTTCATCCGGATCACCCACTTTGGGGTACGCCAAATCAATTACTTTGATGTGAGTTAGCTGCCCTCCGCTGTATCCAATACTGCTTCATTCTATCCGAGGCTGCCTTCATTCTTTCATCCGAGACTGCCCCGCCCCTTTTAGATGTTGGTTTTTCTTGGAACCTTAGGTTTTCATTATGTAAAAGTTTTCGCAGTTTAAGTACATCGTCAATCATCTCATCTGATATCGCCAGCTCAGTTAAGTCTTCCTGGACCCGCCTGAACCAATTACTCTTCGTTTTCCGATCTCTGAAGAAAGCAAAGATCCGCCTAGTAAGTCTACTGCTGTTCATCCTACTAATATGGCCATAAAAACTAAGTCGTCTTTTCCTCATGCTATCTGAGAGTCTCTCAATTTTGAGATACAGGTTTTTATTAGAAATCAACTTTACTTCATTATTTCTAAAGTTTTGGCCTAATATCTTCCTTATTAACTTTCTTTCCTTCTTCTCCAGGTTGTCCAGTAATCCCTTATTATTGAGTGTAAGAGTTTCAGATGCATATAAAGCCTCTGGTTTGATCACAGTTTTTTAATGTAAAGGGCATCTACATACGAAATTTTATAAAAAATATTTTACCTATGTGCTAAGTCAATGCGTGTTTTGACAATAACCAAAACTGCGTTGTAAAATAATTAAGAAATACAGTTTTTCTTCACCAAAATGTCATTCAAAGAGATTTAGATACAGCTAGGCACTGGTCTTAACAACAGCTTATTTTGCAACGTAATGTAAGCATAAAACATAACCTTGTTAATTTTTTTCTTGTTCGAGTCACACAAGGTAACAATTGTTTCGATGCCTTGAAATGGGCTTGTTTTGTACAAAACTTCAACAATGCCAAGTTATGTCTGGCAGTAATTATCGGACAGTTGATCTTCGATCATTTTCTTGACATTTAGATTTAAAACCATTTCCCCAACACGTAATCAACGATAAAAATATTCAGTTATCTGATTTGTAGATTTAAAGCCAGTTCAGGCTCGGTGATTTCGAAAGGAGTAGTTTATCTATGATCACAATGACGGCTACTCAGCGATCAGCTGTTGAACGTGAAAGTCTTCTAACTTTACGTTAAGCTTTTATAATGTAAAACTTGAGTTTTCTCTCTCAATATAAGTAGTATGAAGAAAGCATGGTGTTCGTGAAATAAAAATGACAGAAAATTTAATGGGTACATCTGTTTTCATATCCCTGAGCATTGTTTTTAATTCTTCATTTAAGTGTTTACAATTAATTCTTTGATCGAAAAACTAAAACATTTATATAACGATTTTAGTCGCATTGTAATGAAATGTAGACCGCACGTACCGAGTAACTGTATTGGTCATTGGTTTATCCATAAAATAAATCAAGAAAATTTCGTTTACATGATTTTAGTAAATTTTGTTACTTTTTGGTGATTCGGTTCCATGAATACATTTCTCCAGGCGCTTAAAGACACATTTAACCTATTCAGTGCCAATGCATTATTTAGATCTAGCATTTTTTAAATAAACAATATTAAAATATAATAACTTATGGTTTAATAAACTTCTTAAATGAGACGATTTCAGGTTCATCCAACGGCGATCTATGGCGCTATACGTGACTAGTAAAATACGATCAACGCGAGCGAGTTCAAACTCCGCATTCGGGGTTGATTTTTCTGCGCAATCCATAGTCTGCCTGTCTGCGGTAGAACGGAAGACGAGACTCTAAAAGGGTTAAACGTTTAGTGCGTTAAATTGCAAAAGCTCACAATAAAAATTACGGTAAAATAAGCTTAACTATTTAACACTATCACACGAATCTATAATCCACTTTCATCGGTTTAGTCCTACGACTTAACCAACAAGATTAAATCAGAAGGCATTAACAGAACTGTCCCTTATTCCTCGTCCCTTATCTCTCCACAGATTTCCTTCTAAATTGCCTTCTATCAAAACTACCTGTTTTACCCACCTTCATCAAGGACGTCTTCATCTTCATGAGTTTGTGTTGATAAAAGTAAGAAATAACTATATACAGACATATGCATAAATTATTATAAAGTACAAGGTAAAACACAGGAAAATAACAGCCATCATGTTGGCAGTGACGTGTTGATGTGCGAAATTAAGTAATCAACTTATCTCAGTTGGTCAACAACAGTTTGCATTTATTAAACAATGGATAAGCAAACGGTA
The DNA here is from genome assembly GCA_022606455.1 of Callitettix versicolor. Classification (NCBI taxonomy): domain Eukaryota; kingdom Metazoa; phylum Arthropoda; class Insecta; order Hemiptera; family Cercopidae; genus Callitettix; species Callitettix versicolor. The sequence goes on along the minus strand of CM040188.1, from coordinate 75,401,227 downwards.
TGACAAAGCGATTCCTGTTTAAAGGAAATATTTATTCTGTTTAATTTATAAAAAAATAATTCTGTATTTAAAGTGCGAAGTGTTTAAACATTAATTTGTTATAATACAATGGTATGCAAGAGGGAATAATCATTAACTAAAGCAATCTTATGCATAGGCGAAGATTTTTTTAGCTACATTGGATGACATATTGGAGCAGCCATCATGGTAAGACCCTGACCAGGGACCATGAGTTCCGATTTTGAATATATACCTACATACATACATACATACACACACACACACACACACATATATATATATATATATATATATATATATATATATATATATATATGTGTATATGTGTGTGTGTGTGTGTGTGTGTGTGTGTGTGTGTGTGTGTGTGTGTGTGTGTGTGTGTGTGTGTGTGTGTGTGTGTGTGTGTGTGTGCGCGCGCGCGCGTGCGTGCGTTTTACAATTTATTTTTCGCAATTTATTGCGATCGCAATTTATTTTCGATTTGATTCAAACTTAGAACAAAAATCGAATATGGCAACAGCTTGGACAAGTTCGTTAAGCAGTAAAATTCGTTCAACAGTTTCAAAATGGCCGTTATTTTAAATCTTAAAAAAACAACTTTTTTGTCCTAGGTAGTTTTGAAAAATCTGATTTTACCATTATAATCAGCGTTAAAAACTATAAAGCAAATTTTTGAATTTTAAAATCGGTTGAAATTTAAAAGTGTTGACGGCACTCAGGGTTCAATTTCGTATTTTCAATGTAATTTGTAAGTTTGAAACCTTAATATACAGATTTTAATGCTGGTGCTGCTGATGATGATGATGACGGCAACAGAATTTCCAAAAACGGCAAGAAAAAATACTTTTGGAAATTCGCTTCTATCACGTCAGCGAGACATCAGCGTGCCGAGATTGTATTTTAACTTCATTACTTTAGACTATTGAAAACGGGGAATCGGTGTAAACTATGAAAAAGCCAACTTTAGTAACTAGAGGTGAACTTGTGTACAGGTCCGAATCCCAGCGAACTGTCCGCTCTCCTACGGTTTTTTTTTTAAGGCGAAAAGCACATTGAGGCTGTTATCGCCTCCCTAAATGTAAGTGTGAGTGTAAAGTGTTAAAGTCGTAAATGTAGTATTGTAAGTGTAAGTGTGTGTTAGACTCGGGTACTGCGAGGGATGTCTAAAACCTCTCAATAGGTGCAGTTGGTCTGCACCCCCCTGCGGGGCACCTACTGGTAGCCGTATAGTGTACTCAGGTAGTCAGATTCTGAAAACTGGCGCAGGTTGTTAGCTGGTTTGAAAATTGAAAACGTAGTGTTCACTTACTGTTTCAAAGAATACCGTAATTTATTTTGCATTTTTAAGTTATACAGGGAGTTAAAAAAACGGGTTTAGGAATTCATAAGCTTGTTCCACACACCTAAGCAATTTAAAAAGTTTATGTAATTAAACTTATTACAATGGTTAGTTTTCTCTTCAGCCACCATTTTGTGTTTTGACAAATAAAATTTATTTTTAACAATAAGAGATATAGAGCTGACATTTTGTATGCTACTTAATATTATAAATACTTAATTAGAGAAAAATTATCGTCCTTTTCCTTTATTCGTTTCAAAATGGTAGTTATTGAAATTCTTTACGGCAAATATTTCGAAATACGTTAAACGTTAAATAAATTTTCCTTCTTTATCGACAAAAATAGAGTAAAACATTCTTAGTAATTGTCCACAACAGCTGACTTTTTGTTTAGCCTAAATAATAACAGCTGATTTGATGATAAATAAAGCAAAGCGAGAACATCGTTTTTTGTGGTCGATAATTCAGTTAAAAGTAAAGAAAGAATAAAATATTCAATTAAAGAAAAACAAAATATTTAATTTGCCACATTTTTAAAACGTACTAAAGTAACAAAAATAATTTGTCCTAGCCCTATACAGATATTGGTAGTACTATTCTGAAAATTTGTGATTGTGAATTTTGAACAGCTGTAAAGATACTTGTAAGATTAAAAATGCAAAACGTGGGACGCATTCAGAAGATTATCTCCATCTGTTAAATTAGGAGCTACTTTGTTAGGGATTACAATGTTTAATCCATTTCAATGCGCCCCACTTTCTTTATTTTAAATGTTACAAGTATTTTCATAGCTATTCAAAATTAACAATCACAAATTTTCACGACAATATTTGAATATTTATATTGGGTTATAAGAAATTATTTTATACTTTTTAATCATTTTTAAAAACGTGGTGTATTTAAAAATTTTCTTTCCTTTAAATAATTATTTCCCGCTTTTTAGTGAATATAAATTTATTTAGCTCGCTTACTAATCTTGCAGACTTCCTTGTTACCGATCCTGTAGAAGCTTGTAACGCTATGTTTTGTTACCATTGATGCCGGATAGCCGTCCGCATTCATAGGCGCGGGTTCAACTTTATGTAAGGTTTTTGGCTCAGTTATAAATTGGGCTCATTGACAAAAATCAGTATTTCATGATTTTGCTCACCCATGTTTAAGTCATCATCGCCAAAAGGGACTTTGAGTTTTAAAATTGAATAGCTGCGCAAATTTATGGGAGCAAGGATTCGGGTGTTCAATATTCTCGAGCGTAAGGAGGTTTCAGGTGTTCAATATTCTCGAGCGTAAGGAGGTTTTAGGTGCTCAATATTCTCGAGCGTAAGGAGTTTTAGGTGCTCAATATTCTCGAGCGTAAGGAGGTTTCAGGTGCTCAATATTCTCGAGCGTAAGGAGGTTTTAGGTGCTCAATATTCTCGAGCGTAAGGAGGTTTTAGGTGCTCAATATTCTCGAGCGTAAGGAGGTTTCAGGTGCTCAATATTCTCGAGCGTAAGGAGTTTTAGGTGCTCAATATTCTCGAGCGTAAGGAGGTTTTAGGTGCTCAATATTCTCGAGCGTAAGGAGGTTTTAGGTGCTCAATATTCTCGAGCGTAAGGAGGTTTCAGGTGCTCAATATTCTCGAGCGTAAGGAGTTTTAGGTGCTCAATATTCTCGAGCGTAAGGAGGTTTCAGGTGCTCAATATTCTCGAGCGTAAGGAAGTTTTTAGGTTTCTAGGTGTTCGCTATTCTAGAGCTCTCGGAATCCTAAATACTCTAAGGATTCGGAATTCTCAATTTCTAAGATTTATGAATGCTTCTACTGTAATTCTTACCTCGTTATACGTCACCTGTTTCCTGACAGTGTGCGTTTTCGTTCGACAGTTTGTCGTAGACGGACCCTAAGTCATCGAGCGTAATCGGCGAAAGACTCCCCAAATGTTAACGAGTATGGTCAGCAATCGAATGATTCAAACTTTACCGCGGGTGGTCGGCGAAAGACTGACCAAAGTTATCGAGTAAGGTCCGCAATCGAATGACCTAATGTTATCGAATGCGATCGGCAATCGACTGATCAAAACTTATCGTAGGTGGTCGACGAAAGACTGATCTAATGTTAACGCGGGTGGTCGGCGAAAGACTGACCCCTTTGCAGACCAGACCAGACGAATGACGAGGTTTGTCCTCTATTTTTCTGTAGTGCCTGAAACAAATTCAATGACTACTTGTATAAATTTGATTACAAGGACTGTTTTAATTTTTGACTGGGGTTGTTGTTGGATTGTAGCCACAGCTGCCTGCTTTTATACCGTTGAGCGCCGAGCATGACAGAAATCCGTTCTCAGTCAGTCGGGTCCCAGAGCTCGGAGCGAGCGGTTCTTCCCAGTGTAGCTAATGGGAGCCCTCGCAAACTGACCTTTGCACTATACCTTTGTACAATCGTGTAGCCGCCTCGGTGGCCTAGTTGTTAGCCTACTGGGCTTTCACCCCGAGGACCCGGGTTCGATTTCCGGCCAGGGCTTGGCATTTGCATACGCTATATATCATCCCATCGTCTGCATTAGCCCAAGTGTGCACAACAGTCGGACGTTAAACACACAAAAAAAATGTACAATCGCGTTGTACAATCTCCAACTGACCTTTGTACGTTTTTCTGCCTGATCTCAGGCTACGTAGGACCAGCCGTGCATTAGTAACCGGGTTAATTTTTAAACCCGTTACAAGCTTTTCTTGCTGTTTTTGCTTCTGTAGCCATCGCTTGCCTTCTCTATCTGTCTCCTAGACCATCGTAGGAATGGTCACAAGTTTTGCGTCGTTAATGAAGCGTCGACTGTTTCACTGCTCTTGACTCGATTTATGTAGGCGTATTTGGCGTCGATAAACAGACAAACATACAGACAAGAAAGCGAGTTAATTGCATTGTCATCCAGTTCTGAGCTATGTTTAAAGTTTCAAATCTCTAGCTCATCGAGAAATTAGTTTAGAATCGATTGCAAAATTTGTACCGAAGGACAGACAAGAAAGCTATGTAGTAAAAGCGTGGTAAATACATTTCGTTTGCAGGTAAAAAAGGAAAATATTTGTAAAAATTAAGGAATATCCAGATTCTAGACGTTAAAATGTTTGAATAGTCGCCGAAATGGGTAAAGGAAATAGGATGGTTTTTAACTGTTAAAAAGACATGATTTTTATTGTTAAATAGAAAACTAGTTAGATAGAAAAACAAGCGTTTTAGAAAGTATATTTATATACATGTTTTCACTGGTTTTGATCTTCTGAATTTTTGTACATTTTTTTAAACTCTTTATTATTTTTTCTCACCTACTATCTTATCTTCTGAGCTAACTGCGTTATAACTTATATTAAATGCCAGGTCTCGTAATCAAACCCGTTTGTTTGTCTTTATAAACAAAATGCCTGAATCTTGACGCATTGCATTAGAATATTCTTCACTTATTTATTAACATATGAATCACAAACCTCCGTAAAAAATGTTGATAAACAGTTATAATAGATTTCTTTATTTAATTTACATATCTTTAAACTGTCGCTGTATTTTTATAACGGCTATTAACGGTGCTTGGTTGTGATTCAAGTATTCAAGTAGCTTGTTCATGAATTTATTGCAAATACCGTAAATGGTATTTCCGTAAAATACCGAGATACGGTGCTTGATAATACGAACTAGAATTAGATGTAAAAAAGTGTAAGATAAAAAATTAATTTTTGAACAGTTTTTTAGCGACAGACATTTATAAAGGAATTTTTGCTGAGTTGATACTCTACTGTTAATTTCAAAATCAATTGTTTCCGTGTAAATAAAATAGGATTAAAAAAGCGAACGCTGAAGTGTTAACAATTACCGCATTTTTTAAATATACCTCTCCTTCAGGGGCTCACATCTGTAAGTGCGGCTTAAGCAATCCCGAGATGCATTAGCTGGACGTAACTTTCTTCGTCTATCTGCTATTGTGTTAGATCCCTTCACGCTTTGGTTACCTTTAGTTTTAATCTATCTTTACATATGCGTACGGGACACTGTATGGGTGAAAAATTTATTTTCCTTTCTACTTGCGGGATGTTGATGACTGGAAACAACCGTAAAAATCCACAAAACCATAAGGAACTGGTAAAAGTGGATCCGGAGGTGAGAAAATACCACAGAGGGTGAAGGAAACTGAGGTACAGACTGATGGTACATTAGGCGGACGTACTCAATCTACATTAGAGTTGTTGTTTTTGTATTTTAAAGCGAAAAGCACATTGACGCTATTATCGCTTCTCTAAATGTAAGTGCGAGTGTAAAGTGTTAAAGTCCTAAGTGAAGTATTGTAAGTGTAAGTGTGTGTTAGACTCGGGTACCGCGAGGAACGTCTAAACCCTCTCAATAGGTGCAACTAGTCTGCACCCCCTGCATTAGAAGAAATGAGAGATGGAGGTCAAACATCTCAACTCAGTAAGGAGCGTAGAAGCAGAAGATCTCTCAGGGACCAAACCTAGGGTGTGAGAAACACAACCATTTTAGGGATGCAATGACAGAGCTGACGGAAACCGAACTGCCAGGAACATTATACCACGGAGAATCTCTCCGTAGGCCATGCGGGATGGATAGATAAACCTCAGGACAATTATACATGCTTATAAAACTCTTTCCATCAGGAGGGAAAGGTGTTCGTCTTCCGAGGTCCAAATTAATGAGCTATTCAGTGAAGTGTTAGAATTCATTAAGGGAACAAGTCTACTGAACTAGTACCTAAGATGCTTGATTACACAATAGAACTATTGGTTGCGTTGCCAGGGACTATTAAACCCTGGCCTAACCTAATCCTATTCCAAAATAACCTAATTTTTTTTTAAACTTTGACGCCATCCAGAGACTGATGTATATCATTGCATCTGGATGGACGCCTTGTGTTCCTCCTCACTTCAGCATGTTCGTTCTAACTTTACTATTGGTTGTCCTTCATCTTGGAATCCTTTTCAACCGAACCTAATCTAACACAGCCTAACTTAACCTAATATGCGTATCAGATATTAAGGAATTTTATGTAAATATTTTAATTTCTCTTACCGTTAACGCTAATCGCTCGTCCTCATTAATCTAACTAATGTCCATGAAGTATGGACATTAAGAAAAAAATATACCTAACCTAATATAACTTAATCTATCCTAACCTAACATTCTCTACTCTAACCTAATCTTATCTAACTCTGGTCTAACCTCTCTAATTTAATTTAAAAGTTATCTAATTTAACTTTTTAAAAGTTAGCTATACTAAAATAAGCTAACCTAACTTAAGTGAACTAGTAACTAAGAGGTTTGTTGCAGAATAGAACCTTTGTTTGTGGTTCCAGGGACTATTAATCCCTAGCCTAACCTAACCATATTCTAAAATAAGCTAAGCTAAGCTAACCTAACCTAACTGAGCTAGTACCTAAGAGGCTTGATTGCACAATCAAACTGGTTACGGTGTTACAGACTATTAAACCCTAGCTAAACCCAACCTTATTCTAAAAGAAGCTAACCTAACCTAACCTAATCTAACCCTACATTAACCCAACCATAACATAACCTAATTTAACTTAACCCCTAAATTACTATCTAATTTAATATAATCTAACTACACCTCAAATCGTGTCATATAATCAGTACGTGTGAACGGTGCCTACCATATAGCTCATTCCTAATGAGTTAGAGTACAATGTAACAAGCTCGTATACGCTTTTATAACAAAACACAGTGACTAATTTAATTGGTAGTTTGAGGCCAGCTGTATCGTGCGTGCTACGGGTTTATGTCTACGGCGATCTATGTTCACAAGAGATAAAATCAGACAAGGCGGAACTGTGATGGAACCGTTTACTTCTTTGTTGAAAATATTTAAAATTAATTATGAACTTGAGAATATTAGTTATACAATTCGGAAGGTCGTTGCGAAAACAGGTTTTGTCCCGAGAAACTGAGTCGGTGCGACATTGATAGGCCGATCGTAGCCACTGGTAAACAAGGCGAGTGGAACTAGAGTAGAAGTGAAAACTTTGCACTAACTCTCTCACACTCTGTATAAGTATTATTAGAAATCACATTTACGTAAGTACACGTTTGAAGAAAGATACAGAAGGAATACTTAATAACCAAGGTAGTCTTCTCACTGACGTGATTGAAGCGTATTTTCAAAAATATATTTTTTTTAAAGTATCAAATTAACATTAAAAAAATAACCCTTACCGCCATAAAATTAAATGTTTCAACAGATTTTGAAAATTCAAAATGCTAATCTATAAAAGTTTTAATGTTGATTACAATGGTGAAATTAGATTTAAAAATATTTTATCACAAAAACGTTATGAATTTTTGAAGTTTGAAATAACCGCCATTTTGAAAAACATATTTTGCTTGGTAACGCACTTGTTGACCGAGCTAATTACTAAAATCAATTTTTGTGTCAAGCTTGAAATAAATGGGATTAAAATTGTGTACGTGATAATGCTAAAAACACACACACACGCGCACACACACACACACACACACACATACAAACATACACATACACACACACGCGCGCGCACACACACACACACACACACATACAAATATACACATACACACGCGCACACACGCACACACGCACACACACACACACGCACACACACGCACACACACACACACACACACACACACACACACACACACACACACACACACACACGCACGCGCTCTCACACACGCTCACACATACACACACACACACACACACACACACACACACACACACACATACATACATACATACACATACACACACACACACACATGTATATATATATATGCCTTATGGGTCAAGATCACGACTCACTTCAAGAATCCGGGTTTGGATCATACCAAGATGGCGGGTCCAAAGTTCATTTTTAATGAAAATTAGCTAGTCAACCGAACACATAGAAGTATAAAGGTGATTGACGCTTATTTTTGGTTTTTCGACTTTACTTACTGCCTACCTTATAGCTTACTGTAAAAGTGAACGTACAAAGTATTTCTTTTGATACATTTATCAATATGCAATCCTTCTGACTCCAAAAAGCGTTTTTTCAAAAAAATCCTTTTGCGTACACATCGCTGAAAACTAAACTAGTTTTCCCACATTTCGGGACAATTTTTAAAATTTATAGTTTAACCTGTAACTTAAATTTTATATTTACAAACTCCTATTTAGTCATAAAACTATTAAAAAAATGTATTTAATCAAGAGGCTATAAACATTTTAATAAAACTTTTTGCAAGTGTAATATTCAAGTACCCTCAGAAAGTGTCTCGGCGAAAGGTCCTGTTCGATAGCGATCCACTAAAAACTGGAAGATCGACCTACTCACAAAACCAGTAGACCGATTTTGTTCAAATTTAGGTCAAATACGAAGACTTATAACTTAATACGAAATAATCGCGGCGCGCAGCTGGCTCGCTGACGTGATAGAAGCGAAATTATAAAAGAATTATTCTTTGTGTAAACCAAATCTGCATATATTAGCACTTTAAACTTTCAAATTACATCGGAAATAGGAAAATTTCTTAATTTCAACATTTTAAAATTCAAAATGCTCTTTATGCAGTTTTCAACGTTGATTACGATGGTAAAATCAGAATTTCAAAAATATCTAAGATTTTTTTTTGGTTATTTTAAGGCGAAAAGCACAGGCTATTATCGCCTCCCTAAATATAAGTGTGAGTGTAAAGTGTTAAAGTCGTAAGTGTAGTGTTGTAAGTGTAAGTGTGTTAGATTCGGGTACCGCGAGGGACGTCTAAATCCTCTCATTAGGTGCAGCTAGTCTGCACCCCCTGCAGGGAAAACATTTAAGAAAAAGTGTTATAAATTTTTAAAGATTTTAAAATTGCCGCCATTTTAAAACTGTTGAACGAATTTTGCTGGTTAACAAACCTGTCTGTGTTATTACCATAATCGATTTTCTATGCTAAGTTTGAATCAAATCGTACCAAAATATACATGAAAAGCTTGATAACACTTCAATAAGTGATCTCCGTCTGGGTCTTACCAATGATGGCTGCTTATTTTTGCAATGGAAATTTTGATAAAAATGAAGAAAACAAACCTTCAACACAGATTTACTTTTTTACCGTTAATTCATTTATTAGCGAGTTTCAATTGGAAAATGAGCTATTGGAACAGCCATCATGTAATACCCAGACCCGTTACCTTGGTACAAGCGCAGATTCTCACATTTAAATCACTCATTGAGAGGTCGTTAAATTTTTTTAATAAATGTGTTAGTTTAAATTTTTACTTTCGCAATTTACTTAAACGTTTCAGAAAAATAGGTTTTTTTAACAGCTTGGTAACAGTTACACAGCATAATTCGTTTAACAGTTTCAAAATGGCAGCCGTTTAATTAATCAAACGCATTTTTGTCTTTTTAAAAAGATGGTATCACTGTCAAACTCTGTTGAAATGAAAAATTGAATTTGACGTTGGTCAGGGTTCATTTCCTTATTTTAAATATAAATTGAAAGTGTAAAATACAGATTTAAATGTCGAATTTCAAAGTAGGGTAAGATTGAAACAATTATTATTGGAAATTCGCTTCCATCACGTCAGGAAGACAGATGCGTGCTGCGAGTGTTTAATGACTCCTGTAATGACTTGAGTTTGAGTGTTGATATCGGGTAGTCTTTATAAGTGTCAGACATTTGAATGAAATCTGATGATAAGAGTTTTATAGCTTCTAAACCGGATTTCATGGTAAATAGCGATACACAAGCCTAAGGTTCTTTTGTTTGTTACTTTTAATTTTGTTTAATAATTGATTTTCTCACATTTAACTGAATATGTTAAAGTTTGTCTAATGATATGCATATTTTATATTTTGGTTGTCCTTGAGTAAAAACGTTTCGGGCTAAGAAGGCTGAATTCCTTTTATAGCCGTTGAAAAAGTATTATTAAAAGTTTTATTAGCTGTTTAACTATCGCCGACCTGTATAATTAATTACAGCTCACAAAGCCAGATAATGCTTGGATTAGATTCAGATAACATAACTGTTATTTTATTGTTTTCCTGTATTTCATTCAGTTGTAGCTAAAGTACTGGGACACGACAAAGACGAAAAGAGGAGAGGCATGGAGAGGAGGGGAGAGCGACTTACCTTGTCCCTGGAGTTTATCTCAGCTGAGTTCTGGCTTTGACCCTTCAGTGGTTCTTATTGTCGGTTTGGTATAAGGTAGCCCATACTTGTGTGCGTGCGTGCGTGCGTGACATTTAGTGCAACCGTGAAGGCTGGATACACGCAGAGCTGTTCATAATAATTAAAAGGTTTGGTTGCGAGTTATTTGTAGGTTAGGATTAAATTATTTTTTAATGAAATCCAAGGTAACGAAATGAAAGTAAAAGGGCTTGATTATTACGTATTAAATTAAAAGGACTAATATTAACGATTTGTTTTACTTTGATTCCTAGTACATTGCATTTAAATATTAAACATAATTTTGATAACTTTTAGATGACTTTAATTTTAATTAATTTTGAAAAAAATACAAATAAAATCGCTGCATACAGATGTCACGCTGAAACAAATTTCCGAAAATAAATTTTTCACCTTAATCTTTTTTTGAAATTTCGATTTAGTCATCACAATCAGCATTAAAACCTGCAATGTAAATTGAAAAATTAAACTAAATCCGTTAAATTCAATTTATAAACTTAAACGGATTTTTAAATTCAAAATGCTAACTTATTTACTGCTGATAACGATGATATTTTTATAGATTTGAAAGTACCGCCATTTTGAAACTGTAAGACGACTCTTTCCGTGTGACTAACATGTTGAAGCCAACCCTAAATTCGATTTGTATGCCAAGTTTGAATCACATCGAAAAAAATTGCAAACGTGAGATGCTAAAACTAATTTTTACAATTTTTAACGATCTTCTAAAGAGTGATCTAGAGGTCAGGATCAGGGTCTTACCAAGATGGCGGTTTAAGTAGCTCATTTTTGTGAAGAAAATTCGCCAATAAAGTAGATATTATAAAGCAGAAATGGCACAATTTTGAAATTTTTGAATTAATTTTACTGATTAACGATATCACCAATCACTGTTCTATGATATTACTACAATAGATTTTTGTGCCAAGTGTGAATCAAATCGAATTAAAATTACGATTGATCTTAATATATATTTATAAATTTTACAATTATTATTTCAAGGTCCTGGGTTTGGGTGTTACCATGTTGGCTGCTATAGTAGCTCATTTTTACAATGGAAATTTGCTAATTAGCTTTAGCTTATAATATTTTAATTGGAACACTATAAAAACTGTACCATTTTGGATAAAAAACCGGCATTAGATTGTATGCTTCACTCGGGAAAATGTTTTTCAAAATTTTATAAAACAATAGCGTAAATTTTCAAAAGACTATAAATTTGTAAATTAAGGTAATTTTGTATTAAAACGGAATTCTATAATAAAAAAATTGTCTATTTTAATAACTTGAAAAATACTGTTTTTCCATGTTAAAATTTCCAAAGCGATCCGATAATGTAACCAGTGTTTACTTTAAAATTATAACTCAGGATTCTAATCCGTTAAAATACTTGAATGTGTTTAAACTAAATTAAAGCCATCTAAAACATTTTGAAAGACCTAGCAGGAATTTAACAAGAGGTAGAGTTTTCGTTCTTTTAATTGACCTCCAAATTATAAAACGTTTTGTTTGAAATTTTCTACACTTACTAGGTTACCATCAAATAAAAGGAATATTGCATAAACCATTTTCCAGCTGTTTTTGATAGTTTCTGACCTGAAATTTTGGAGATATAACTAACTATACGTACATTTTGATTAAGTATTATGAACCACATGTTAGTAATATTTGTTCAACATCATTAGATCAGATTTTTAAAGAAAGTCGATATTTAGGAAATTTTTGTCAAAAAAAGGGTTTGACAAATGATGCATAATAAATATTTAAATTCACTGCATTTATTTTCATAATCAGAAATCGTAGGGATTTAAATAATAATGTATATATTAATAATTAGCTCACTGGTAGACTTAAATTAGCATTAGGAATACTAATAATGCGTGTACGGTAAATGTGTCTTTGTATATGTTATTTATACCATCGCGGCATCCACGCACAGACGTCCAAACCACTTTTTCTAAACTTTTTCGGTCCAAAAACTGTGCAAAATTCTTAATTTTGAACGAATTTAAATATTTTAACGAGTAATTTTTTAAAAAAATATAAAAAGAAAACTTTACTGTCATTTACATAACACTAATGAAATTTTAAAAATAATGGCGTTGGTAGAAAAATAACAAAATTTCTGCGACAAAATTTCTGCTAACTGGAATTTTATCACTTAAATCACAGGAATCGAATGATAAAAAGTAAAGCTAAAAACAATTTTCTCAAACTAAAATAACTTTGTATAAGCTTTTTAATGATTCGAAACTACTGTAGTGATGACAATATGTTTCCAATAGTTTTAGAAAAAAATGTTGCCTTGTAATACTAACATAGTGAAAGAGTTCATTGGCGATAAGCACTCATTGTATAAGTCATTTGGAAAGAGAAAACTAATCACTATTCAATAACCGACAAGGTCTCGATGTCCCGATAAACATTAATAAAAAAAATAGTCATCAAGTTAATTAGATGTCATTATTTATGCTCATGGATAATTAGCATGGATTAACATCAGTAGCATACGTGGAGTGCGACTTCTGTCATACCGCGCGTTGAAATCACTTCGCAACACTGTCAAACAACTAGCCGTAGAAACATTAAAACACGTGTTCTTTTATACAAAGAGCAGTGTTACTGCATACGATTTAATACTTATTTGAGTCATTATTGTATAATGTGCGTATTGCTTTACGACCAGTTGATGTTAAATTATTTACAGTATAGTGAGTACTATACTACAGGGTGGGGCAGTCAAACCGCACGATTCTAAGTATTAAAAAAACACACAGAAACAGTTTTTTAGTATATATTGCAACAAATCTTAAGAACATAAATGGAAATTTTAATTCAAACAGAAAAAAATGTTTTTTTTTTGAATATGACTCCAGTAAGGTGGTGACCACCATTTTGAACACAATGTCTAAGTCTCATACTGAAATTCTCACTGACACATCTTAGCATCGCCGGTGTTATCGCACGAACTTCTTGTTCAATCCGAACTTTCAAATCCTGTATCGTTGTTGGACGAGTCTCAAAAACCTTCGACTTGAGATGTCCCCATAGAAAGTAATCGCAAGAGCTCAGATCGGGCGATCGTGCGGGCCATTGAATATCTCCATTCCTACCGATCAAGCGGTTCGGAAAAATGTTTCTCAGAAGGTCCATTGACGCTCTGGCTGTATGACTGGTTGCTCCATCATGTTGGAAGTAAGTGTTTTCATTCACAGGAAATCGTCGAAGTTCTGGAATGAGAAAGCGATGCTAAGACGTGTCAGTGAGAATTTAAGTATGAGACTTAGACATTGTTTTCAAAATGGTGGTCACCACCTTACTGGAGTCATATTCAAAAAATAAACATTTTTTTCTGTTTGAATTAAAATTTCCATTTATGTTCTTAAGATTTGTTGCAATATATGACTAAAAAACTGTTTCTGTGTGTGTTTTTTTAATACTTAGAATCGTGCGGTTTGACTGCCCTACCCTGTATATGACTACCGATATTTTGTAATTTAAAAAAATGGCGGCTTTTTGAAAGGGTTACTAGTAGAAAATACAAAATATAAACCTATTATAAAAAAGTATTTTTTTTAATTTGATGTTTGAAAATAACCGAGCTATTGATAAATAAGACGATCAAGCATGTGGATTCAAAGCATGTACTGTGGGTACTTACGTGCCTTGTTTCTTGTCCTAATAAATTAGTATCGAGAACTCATACGTACTTACACTTCAAAGCTTACAATTTGTACTTTACAGCTGACTTCAGTGTCGTCTTTGCTACCGCTTGTAGCTTTACGGTTTAAGTTTGAAACATATATATAACAGGCTTACCGAAACATATATAATGAGCAAATATAAAAATAACGTCTAAATCGAATTCTACTCATATTTAGCCACACTGCAAAATATCAAGCAGCGTAAAGACCTTCTATGGTTGGTAATTTTCTTAAAAGACGTTTTTTGTAATCAATAAATTCAAAATTCTAAGAAATATTGAAAATCCTAAGAAATTACTCTTTGCATTGATACAAACTATTTTTTTTTTTTGATTAAACAAGTCAAAATTAGAAGGAAGGACAAAAAACTTGAAGTTTTAAACAGGTTTGGTATCTATGTAAATTGTTACGTGCAAAAACTATGCGGTACATTAAAACCAGTATCACTTTTAATTTTAAAATTTTATGCCGTTAATTAAATAAAAAAATGTCCTTAGCCTAAGATGCTCCCCTAATTACCACTAAATATTTTTTGTCGTCAATTGCTGGATTTTTCCTTAGTTCAGCCGCTACAGAGGCTATTTTTTGTAAATTTTTTAGTTACATTGTTGACAGGTTATCGATAGTCGGACACGCCGCGAACATTGGTTTTGCCTACGGACCCTAAACATAATTTTGTTAGTCATCTGTGACTCCCACAAATTTATCATATTGTAACGAACATAAAAACGATCAAACACTATTTATTCTATGCACATATGTAATTATAATTTAAAGATAATTTTGCAGACGGACGGGTAAAAGTTTGCAAGAACAAGTGCGTAAGGTGTATAAGATCAAACCAGTTTAATTCCGGACTATAATCACAGATCGGGCAGCGTAATTTAGAGAAATGGCAAACCTGTTGGCGGTCAGGGTCTTATAAAATTATAGGTGCACGGTCAATGATACATACGCCGTACCAACATCTAGTGGACATTATTAACATGCGAAAATTTTTATAACTTCCTAAGGGGTAACAAGCTCACGGTGTGGATGTGGAGTTAATTCAAAATGATAAATAATTTCGGCTAACAGCTGTTTCGTTGAAATTGTTGCAAATTTCCAAAAAGTAATAATACTTAGTTAAAATTTGAAACAAATTTGATTTCAGTATTTTAATAAATATATTTGTGGCTAAGTGCTATTACGATTTATGCTTATAAAACTAACGAAAAAGAGTTTATAAAACCAACGAAACCCCGCTACTGACCTTAACTTTTAGCATGTTTCCTGTTTTAGGTTTGGTTGTTATGTTGGATTTTGCGCGTCGCGAGATACGAAGAACATATGTATTGATATATAATAGTATCATTTGCGCCTCATATTAAATTAATTATAATTAAAATTTTCTGTGTTTCCGCCCGGGATAGAACCAGCGACCTTGGGCGTGTGAAGCGCACGTTATAACCATTGCACTACGGAAAATACGAAGAAGTTTGATCGATGTAAATAAGTGAAATGTATCGTTTGGTAGTTATATTGAAAGATCAGTTGTTTTAAATTATTTCGTAACGATCAGCTGGTTTCATTGAACAGCTGGTAGGTAATAATAAGTTTTAGGTTATGTTGTTAAAAACTAGCTATGCTAATGTCGTTTATACGTATTAATTCGTAACGATCAGCTGATTTCATTGAACAGCTGATAGGATATAATAAGTTTCATGTTTTGTTGTTAGAAACTAGCTATGTTAAAATATCGTGTTTTCGAGAAAAAAATCGTAATTAAAATAACAATTAATACAAGATTATTTAATAAAATACAATACGTGTAAATATATTTTTTAAGAAAAAAAGAATAAAAGTGTGTTATCGAAGCAAAAATAAAATCATGTGTTGTGTTTTTAGAACAAATTATCCCAATTAAAATAAAAAGAAGAAGAAAACTTGATAGATGATTTTTATTTTTGGTTCGATAACATAATGTTTTTGGGAATCTGAAAACATCATTCAACAATCATTCATCAACTTTATAGAGTCAACGATTATATTTCAAAAGGATTTGAAAATAGGAAATATACTGCCAGTGCGTTCTTGCATGTTAACGTAGCATGTGATAACGTTTAGCGTGAAGGTCTTCTTTACAAGTTAAAAACAAATTCTGCATTACAGTTTTTAAGATAATTCTTAGAAGATCGATTTTTCAAGAGCTACATATTCATCGCTCATAAAAAAATATAAAAAATTGAAGCCGGAATTCCACAGGTTCCATATTATCACCCGTTTTGTATAACATTTACACAGCTGACCTTACAGAGGCAGAAAACACAACAATGCTGATGATACAATACCACGTGACACACCAGAAGTGACATTAAATCTTCAAAATCATATTCTAAATTAACACGCTGGCTCCAAAATTGGAGAGTAAAAATAAATCCAGCAACATCTCGTAGTATCACCTTTACGTGCTTGCTGTGTATTTAAATAACACACAAATTCATCAAGGTAAATTATTTGGGTAATTATTTGGGCCTACATCTTGGCAGAAGAATGACATGTAGCCATCACATAAAAACAAAGCGTTTCATTATAAATTCTGGACTCAAACTTGTCTATCGAGTTACAAATTCTAATTTCGTTTTATTTCTACGTAAAAAAATAACAATTTACACAACTTGAACATATGGCATACAGTTATTTGGCACTGCGAAGAAAAGCAATTTACAAAAGATTCAATCATTAAAAAAATAGAATTAATCAGCAAAGCACCTTCATATATTATTTCACACAAATCTCAAGATTCCATTCAATGAACAGTTAGCCTATTCAAACTATTCGAGATCTCATAACAAAATTAAAAACCACTGGAATTCACTTGTCAGAACAATTTTTAATAAAACATTAAATCTACGACGACTTCGGCGGTGTTGGGTTAGAAACCTTCTGGACAAACTGAAGATTTGCCGCTGGACAAAAATTCATAATTATTCAAGTTATTTTCCTTATTAGGTATACATATTACACATCATTTGGTTGCTACGCAAATACGTACAGTTTCAAGTACAATATTAATATCAAAAATATTTTAATAAGCGTTAAAATCTTTATAAATTAAAACTTTAAATTTTCAAGTGACAGTAAAACGAGTAATATAAAAAAAATTATTAAAGTCATTCCTACTTAGGTCAACAATTTGTTCCTAAATTTATATCCTGCTAAATATCTATATAAGAGAAATTTTTTTCTCCCAAATAAAACTAAAATTAATTAATTAAATTTAATTAATAAATTAATATTTGAA
Organism: Callitettix versicolor; assembly: GCA_022606455.1. Lineage (NCBI taxonomy): Eukaryota > Metazoa > Arthropoda > Insecta > Hemiptera > Cercopidae > Callitettix > Callitettix versicolor. Next base: position 75,383,692 of record CM040188.1, on the reverse strand, counting down.
AAACTGTATTACCATCAAATGTCATCCACTACAAGTTTAAAAAAATGTATTTGAACTCGAGTAGACGAATAAAAACTATTTTATTAAAGATTGAAAATTTTAACAATATATAAATAAATATATGTAGGGAGAGTGTGAACTAATAGTAGGAATTGAAAAATAACCTTTATCGCAGTTATATTCAATAGAATAACCAACCTTACTAGTTAAGGTCTGGGTTTTACCACGATGACTACTCTAATAGCTCATTTCTCATTAGAAATTTTCTAATAAAAGTATTAGCAAAAATTATAAATGGTAAAATGTTATAAGGGATATAAAATAATTACAATTGTAAATAATAACCGACTTTCGAAATTAAGGACTCTAAAAACAAATTTATTCTTTGTTGACGTCATAACCTCAACAATAATATATTTTGTTGTTTGAATTTAAATAATTTTTGGAAACAAATTTAATTCAAACCCAGTAAAAAACACTAAACAAACTTTTCCATTCCATTTTTTCTTCCGAAAATACGGGTTTTAAAGCTACAGACAAATACTAAAAAAACGGCTAAATTTCCAAAAATCGGTTCATCAGATTTTATTAAAATATTGATCACATGTGAAGAAACGTCATTCAACTTAGTGAAAAAAAATTTGAAAGGAAAAAATGTTATAGAGTAGTCAGAAAAACAACCCAACGGCTTATTAGCGAATTTCCGTTGGACAAATGTTCGATTAGAGCAGCCATCATAGTAAGACCCAGACCCAGGTCCTTAAAATGAGTACGGATCTTGACCTTCAGATCACTTTTTTAAGGTGTTTGTGTGTGTGTGTGTGTGTGTGTGTGTGTGTGTGTGTGTGTCGGCGAGCACACTGACGTTCGCAATATTGGTCCGATTTGATTCAAATGTGGCAAAAAAATCGATTATTATAACAGCTTAGACAAGTTTGACCAGAAAAGTTCTTTCAACAGTTTCAAAATGGCGGTCATGTCAAATCTCTAGAAATTCCTAACTATTTTGTCTTTTAATGTTTTTCAAAATCCAATTTCACCATTACTATCAGCGTTAAGAACTGCATAAATTGCCTTTATGAAATTTTAAAATTCATTGAATTTAGAAATGTTTTGACTGCGGTCAGTGTTCATTTTCGTATTTTCAATGTAGGTTTAAAGTTTAAAATGCTAATATATGCAGATTTTAATGCTAGTAATTGTTTTAAAATCAGAATCTAAAGAAAGGTAAGACTACAAAAATTATTTTTGATGATTTCCTTCCATAACGTCAGTGAAACAATTGTGCCTGCAGTTATTTATTATTTCCTTTCTACACACTCTCCTTGTTTATATCTTAATGCATTTGCATCAGAACGTTTATTTATTTCACAGTCAAGATTAACGGTGCAGAAAACTGTATCGGCCTTAAATTGTTTGTCAAGGCTTCTGGTTACATCAGGCACAAGGTTTAACAGCCAATAAGTAATTGCTCTAGAATATAACGCGTTCACAGTGGTTAGATTAATATCAGAAGTCGAACTAAATCTGGATTCCTTGGCCTAGAAAATCATTATATATAAGTGAAAGCGTGGTTTATCCGTGAGTGCCGCTGTAACCCACCCTCGCTGCCCTATAAGGGGTTATATGGTAGCACTCCATCACGTATCCATAAAAAACGTTTCGGTTTCAAACTGCAAAGTTTTGTTTTGGAGATACGGGTGTCAAAAGAGAGCATTACATCAATGAACGGAAGTCGATGAAGCAGCTGGGAATCGGTTTGAGAATGTTCCAGAAAGTTGTGAATTTTCCAAAAGGTTCGAGAATATTCTAGAATGATCCAAATGTTCAAAAGTATTCGAGAATGTTTTATAATGTTCCAGAATGTTCTTTAATTTTCCAAATTTTTCGAGAATGTTCGAGAATGTACTAGAATTCCCCAAAAAGTTCTGGGACCTTTGAAAACACTTCCTGTTCCGGAACGTTCGAAACCTTCTAGAATATTCTAAAAAAGAGAAACGGAACATCTTCTAGAACATTCTCGAATGTTTCATTATCCTTTATGATGGGATACGTTTCAGCTAATAACGGTCTAGGCCTAGATAAGTGACGACGAGATATATGCGTCAGTATACTTTTTTAAAATCTGTTATGAAAACTCTAGAATGTTCTACAATTTTCCAGAATATTAGACAATGTTCAAGAATTTTCCAGGATGTTAAGTCTATGAAACAACTGGAATTCGAGTGTCGAAGTGGCCGAGACTGGCCAGAATGTTCCTGAATGTTCTAGAATATTCCAGAAAGTTCTAGACTGTTCCAGAATGTTATAGAATCTTACTGAAAGTTCGAGAATGTTTTAGAATGATATAAAATGCTACAGAAATTCTAGCATGTTACAGATTGTGCAATAAGTTTCCAGAATGCTCGAAAATGTTTTAGAATATTCTAGAATGTCAGAAATCAAATATTTTAAGAACATTTCCAGCTTACAACCAGAGCGAAGCCGGGTATACAGCTAGTATTAAATAATTATCACTTAACTCTGTAACGTGATGGAAGCGAATTTCCAAAAATATGGTTTATATTCAACAATACAATCTGCATATATTATCGTTAAAAATTTTAAACAATAATGAAAATACGAAAATGATCACAGATTTTTATCCATGTGTTTTAACACATTTATCCATGGGACTTTAACAATTCAAAATACTTATTTATATAGGTATTGTTTTTTTAATTTAAATGCAATTTGAAAGTTTAAAATGCTAATATGTGCAGATTTTAAATGACGATTACAATAGTGAAATCAGAACTTCAAAAAACTGAGTAAGATAAAAAAGTTTAAAATTCGCTTCTATCACGTCAGCGAGACAGCTGATTATTTTTTACAATAATCGCAAAAGAGCGGAAAAATACAACACACAGTTCAGCCAGTCATGTTTGTACTGCATTTTGTTTGTCTAGACACTACAAACAATCCCGTCAAAACTAGACCGGAGAGTTTCGAGACATCCTGTATAGTAGGTATATTGAACCAACCTTCTGCCAAAGAAGGTTATTATGACTGTATATTGCGTGACTTAAAGAGGAACTATCACATACTGGGTGAACGTGATCTGTCAGCTGTTCCACTTTAATTAATTACAAACCTTAAACTAATAATTTCTACTGAACTGTTATGCATAACAACATTCTGTCTGTAAAAAAAAATAGGTCATACTCATAGAAAGTAAACAGGTTCATGTATCTCTTCTTCAGCGAGACTTTGATTAAATTATTTTTTATCTGATCTGGGAGGTCTTATCTGTACCTGTTTATTAGACGAATTAAAAATTGACTTTAGTTTATATATTTTAGCAAAAGGTTTATTAGATTGAATACAATATATATATATATATATATATATATATATATATATATATATATATATATATATGTGTGTGTGTGTGTGTGTGTGTGTGTGTGTGTGTGTGTGTGTGTGTGTGTGTGTGTGTGTGTGTGTGTGTGTGTGTGTGTGTGTGTGTGTGTGTGTGTGTGTGTATCTACGTGCCAAATTTAATGAAAATCGGTCGACGTTGTACAGGAACACAGACAGAAGTTTTTTTGTTAGGGAATAAAACGCTTTTAAAAAATCTAAAGGAAGCGAATTTAAATTAGAAAAATGAGCTATTGGTGTGGCTAGTAAGATCCTAACCTAAAACCTTGAAATGAGCGTCGATTTTGACCACTATCTATTTATCTATTTATCCATATATTTTTTCTCTCTCCTTGTATGTATGTATATATATATATATATATATATATATATATATATATATATATATATATATATATATGTATATATGCACACATACAAACACAAATTTCAACAACCCCTATAAAAAAGTACAATCAGGATCGTTGCTCATTTCTAGTTTTAGGATGTAAGTCTTACAATGATCTGCGTTATACATTAAAAATTTGTATAAAGAGTTTCTTGAACCAGCCACAGCTCTGTCATTCCATTCCGCGGCGTATGGAAACGTCATTTCTGATTTCGCAATTATCCCATTCGCTTACAAAACACATTGCAGACTTGAACAGATCGTATATACACACTGTGTCACTACATTTAAGTTTTTACATTTATTATACCTCATTTTCGACATGGATTTGAAAGCCGTAAACGTGTTTTTTTATGAGACGCAATGTTTCTGTAAATAATTAATTTAATGTTGAATTCCCACCCGTTTGTGTCGAGTGTGTGTCAAGGTGACCAATATTCTGAACAATCCGTCGAGACTTGTTTAGGTTTTTTGTAAGCTCCGCCAAATTTGGCACGGACGTTCACCTCTCGTTTTTATAAGCAACACCTTAGTTTTTTTCAACTTTTCGAAAAAAATTAGACATCGGAATTCAAACTCATACGTTTTACAATTACTCAGTAAAATACTTTTAACGGAGCTTAAGAGAGGTAAGAAATTATGAAATTAAAGATCTTTTTAAATGTCAAAAGCTTTAAATGTCGAAATTTTGTAAAGTAATGTCAACAAACCTTTTAATCTGGATAGTCTTATGTACGAGCAATTCTGAAAGGACATATCTGTATTAGAAGGTGTTATCTATTATAAAGGTTTTATGATTCTGAAATGTTTTATCTTTTCTGAAAAGCTATATATGTTGTGGAAGGTAGCCTGCCTCGGTAGCCTAGTTGATAGCGTACTGGGCTTTCACCCCGAGGACCCGGGTTCGATTCCCAGCCAGGGCTTGGCATTTTCATACGCTATAAATCATCCTATCGTCTGCATTAGCCCAAGTGTGCACAATAGTCGGACGTTAAAAAAAAAAATGTTATGAAAGGTGTTATGATTCTGCTATGTTTTATCTTTTGTGAAAGGTTATACATGTTATAGAAGGTTTTTAATGTTCTAAAAGGTTTTATATGTTCAGGAAGGTTTATATTTTTTAAAAGGTCTTGTTTCCAGGAAGATGTTATGTCTACTGAAAGTTCATATCTGTTCTGAAAGGTTTTTAATGTTCCAAAAGGTTTTATATGTTCAGGAAGGTTTTAAATCTAAAAGGTTATATGTTCTGGAAAATTTTAAATGTTGTAAATGTCTTATCCATTCTAAAAGGTTTTATATGTTTTGAATGGTTTTGTTTCCAGGAAGACTTTATGACTCCTGAAAGTTCGTATCTGTTCTGGAAGGTTTTTAATGTTCTGAAAGGTTGTATATGTTCTGGAAAATTTTAAATGTTCTAATTTCCTTATCCGTTCTAGAAGGTTTGATGTTTAGAAGGCCTTGTCTCCAGGAAGATTCTATGTCTCCTGAAAGTTTTTATCTGTTCTGAAAGCTTCTATATGTTCTGAATATTTTCTATGATATGAAAAATCTTATGTGTTCTGTTCGGAAAGGTTTGGTATATTGTGTAATGTCTCATCTATTCTAGAAGGTTTTGTCTGTTCTGGACGTTTTAAATGTTCTGTAAAGTCAATATATATACAGACTGTCCTGAAATACCATATTTGTATCTAAAAGGTTTTATTTGTTCTGAAAGGTCTAATCTAATATACCTGTTACGTTGGGTTTTTTATTTATCACACAAACAAGAATTTCTTATTAGAACACCTCCTAGAATTAAAAAAAAATTAAAAATCTGACTTTAAGCTATTTAGAAGTCAGAAAAGCAAACGTTCAGTTGAATAAAAGACTTAAAAAATAACCTGATTTCATTATTGACTTAGTACTAAACGATCAGCTGTTTCAACGTTTTTTTAAATTAGCAAATAAGCAATAGCACTACTAGTAATAACATAGTACAACACTTTGTTCAGTATAATAATCTGCCTTCCCTAGCTTCGTCAATTCTACTTTCGTTGACGCATTTCGGAGAACCTCCATCTTCAAAAACTATATATATACTGGTCACCAATATTATGGCTCGTCCTATTTATAATTTTCTAGCTCCATCTCATACCCCTTCCTCTATTCAACACGTGTACGTTAAACCTAACGTAGCCGCCTCGGTGGCCTAGTTGATAACGTACTGGGCTTTCACCTCGAGGACCCGGGTTCGATTCCCGACCAGGGATTGGCATTTTCATACGCTATAAATCATCCCATCGTCTGCATTAGCCCAAGTGTACACAATAGTCGGACGTTAAACATAAAAAAAAAATTAAACCTACGTGTTTGCTTCTAATTGGCTTTTCAAAATCATACGTTTTTGCTCGCTTCTGATTGGCTCCTTTCAAACTTTTTCTTCAATGGTCGTCCCTCCTGTTAATTTTTGAAAATTGTTAGATTTTTAAACGTAATATCTGCTTGCGACGATACCTGCTCACACATTATGTTTTCTTCATTTAATTTAGATTTAAAAGCTTCCAAGTTCTCTAAAATGTTCATACGTCTTCCTTTTTCTGCCATATGTAGTACCTTCATTGAGTTTTCTATTTCTCAAGGTATGTGTCCTTCGTTTATTAAATGTGACGCATAATTTGAATCGTTTTTGCCGTATTTGAATGATCTACACATGTTCTTTAAACCTAGTTCTAAATTTTCGTCCCGTTTGTCCTATGTAGACTGCCTCGCATCCACACTGTATTCTGTATACCCCATTTTTACTATATTTGTCCTTTTCTTCTACATTCTTTGTCAGTTTGTTCTGTATTGTATTATTTGTAGCCACTGCTATGTGTATATCATATTTTCTAAAGAAATTCTTAAATTTATATGCCTCTTTCCCCGTATATGTTAATTTATAGTACAACACTTACTTTATTTTCTTTTCTATGTTACATATAATTTATTTTGCATTTGAGTTATATTAATATCCGAGCTTTTGATTTTACGTTATAAAGTGTTATTTAATTGATTTATGGAACGTATCCAATAACAATAACCTAGCGCTATAATAAAAGTAATAAAATAACAGTAGTTTACAGCACAATTTGTAGCCTAATAATTGATCAGTTAAGTTTATGACTAACAATTTGACATAATTTATGTAAAAATATAACAGTCAAATTAAGGAAAATTTACGGCCACGAGGTGATAATGACTGTTCTATATAAAGTTCAATTTAAAAACGTAAACAATTGGTTATTACATAAGCTAATAGCTCTGTCCTTGTATTGTTAGAACACAAATAAATGGTTTAAAGTTAGATCATTTCCCATCGTAGATTTAAAGCGGTCCTCGGTCGGATACATGTAAGTACTTTTCTGGAACTAAATATTGTAACACAACATTCGAATAATATTGAAATTTAAATATTAAATAAACATTGTGTAAAGTTCCAAAACATTACAAAATATCTACAAGAAAAAAAAAAAAACATCAGGCAAACTAATCAGATTTTATAATTTATCTGTTTAACCTCTGAAATTTCTGAACGTTAACGGATTTTGGAAATTCAAAACGGTAATATACAGTTTTTATCGCTGATTCACTAGCGTGGTAAAATACGATTTTCAAAAAGATTCAGACAAAAAACTTGTGATTTTTTAAAGATGTGAAATGGTTGCCATTTTGAAACTCTTGGACTAATACTTCTGCTTTACGAACGTGTTCAAGCAGATAACCAAAACAGATTGTCGTGCCATGTTTAAATCGAATCGGGTTAAAATTGTGAACGTTAGTGAGCTGAAACACACACACATACACACACACACACACACGCACACACGCGCGCGCACGCACACACGCGCGCACACACACTCGTGCACGTACACACACGCGCTCGCACACACACACGCGCTCGCACACACACACGCGCGCGCCTACATACACGCGCCTAAACACACGCGCCTACACACGCACACACACTAACACACATGCACACACACACACACACACACACGCCTACACACACATACACACACACGCACACACACACACACACACACACACACACACACACACACACACACACACACACACACACACACACACACACACACACACACACACACACACACACACACACACACACGCACACACACACACACGCACCTACACACACATACACACACACACACGCACACACACACACGCGCCTGCACATACACTCGCGCCACACACACACACACACACGCGCGCGCACACACACACACACACACACACACCACACACACACACGCGCACACACACACGCACACACACACACACACACACACACACACACACACACACACACACACACACACACACGCACACGCACACACGCGCGCACGCACACACACACGCACACACACGTGCGCACACACACACACACACACACACACACACACACACACACACACACACACACACACACACACACACACTTCAAAAAGTGATCTAGATGTGAGCGCTCATTCTAATGTTCCGAGTCTTACCAATATTGGTAGTTTCAACAGCTCATTTTACAAACAAGAATCCTTTAAAAAATCTTTAGTGTTTATCTTTTTTTTGACAATCTCTACTAAAACTGTTTTTAAAAGATTTTTCATAAGGGACGGTTTTTCAATCACAGTTTTGTAGGGCGTTAACTTTAAACTAAATTTAAGATTAGACCCTACATACATCTTCAATCACTTTTTAAACCAAAATGAACACAAATTGTAAACACATTTGTTATAAACGTTGGCTCGGAATATGTTCGACGAGTCAAGGTTGGCCTCTGTTGAAACCTAATTCTCGCTGATATTAAATCCTGATTCAGGATTTCAATTTTAATATTGCACTAATCTTCGCGATCCTTTCAAAGATAACAGACTTAATCCGAGCTTTACCTTCACCAGTAAACTAAAACTTATTACTGAACTATTAAAATCAAATTATTCTATTTTTAAATTAATTTGAAAGGAATAGAAATTATTAATGTGGACTTTTACTTCTGTTTTGTCAATAGACAAATAACACGCTCCGTTTTCAGCAGACAATAAAAGCTGTATCAGTTACTGAACCCATCAAAACCACTTTTTAAGTGACCGTAAGCGAATTTACGCTCAAGTTCTCAATTTCAGACCAGTCTGTAATATCGTGGACAAGACCTTTAATCAGCAAAATTCGTTCAGCAGTTTCAAAATGGCGTTTTATGAAAATCTTTAAAAATTCGTAAGTTTTTGGAAATTTCACTTTACCATCGTAATCAGCGTTAGAATAACGTTTTGAATTTTCAAAATCAGTTGAAATTAAAAGAATTAATTTGACGGCGGTCAGGCTAGATTTTTTTAAATTTTCAACGATTCGAGAGTTTAAAGTGCCAATATATGCGATCTTAATACTGTTTATAAAGAGTTTGAAACAGAGGGTAAGGTAAAAACAAATCATTTGGTAAATTGCTCCCATCATGCCAGCAAGACAGCTGCATGCCGCGGTTATTAAAATAACGTCTTTTCTAAATTTCAAAGTTTAATTTTATAAATAAAAAGTTCATTCATGCTACCAAAACTTTTTAAAATTTTGAAAATCCGGTTTTGTACCAAAACACCGGAATCATGGTCACCATGACTTCCTCAAGTTTTTATCAAACATAAAAATTTCTAATTCAAGCCAGTGTATCAAATTTGAAAAAAAAACAATTTACTGAGTGCGAATAAAATAACTAACTCGGAGAGTAATGATTTATTTTTGTTTTTTAAATTTAATTGCCTAATGTAAATATTTTATACTTAAAAATTTGTTGAATTAATGAATGCATTTCTCGAGTTATTCATTGCACTGAGACTTTATACATCTATTGTGACCTTCCTAAATTCCTGAAATGCTCAGTTACGGCGCCTTATCCAGCCAGAGTCTCTTCGTAACGTCTTAGATTTGGAGGCGATTCAAGGTGGTTAACTCCTCCACTTCTAACTGGCGACATTCCTGTTCGTAATTGAGAGTCTTACAGATGCTTGGTTTCAATGTTTCATTCTATTGGCCACTATAACAGAGGTTAAGCTCAATTTGACCATTTTTGTGCGTTGATATTCTGATCATCCTAATTTACAATTTACACAAGGCCCGTCCATACAAAGCCCCGTGTGCATGAGTAAGGTTAATGTACGAGGTGTGTTTAGAAAGTAACGAGAATTTAAATTTTTTGAACAAAATATTTATTTATTCTTCTACATTGATGTTGTCGCCTTCAAAATAGTCCCCATTGGAGACTATGCACTTGTGCCAGCACTTTTTCCAATCCTCGAAACACTTCTCAAACTCGATCTTTGAGATAGCCTTTAGTTCTTTCAGCGATGCGCTTTTAATGTAATCTACGGCTGTAAAACGACGGCCCTTTAAGGTTCTCTTTATTTTTGGGAATAGGAAAAAGTCACACGGAGCCATGTCTGGCGAATATGGAGGCTGGGGCATTGTTACAGTACTGTTTTTGGACAAAAATTCACGAACAAGCAATGAAGTGTGAGCTGGTGCATTATCGTGGTGCAAAATCCATGAATTGTTTTTCCATAGATCCGTGCGTTTTTTCGGATTGCTTCACGCAAACGGCGTTGAACTTGTAGGTAGTAACTCTTATTGACCCTTTCACCTGGTGGCAGGAATTCATTATGCACTATGCCATTAATATTGAAGAACACAAGAGTATTGAGAACCTTCACGTTCGACAGCACTTGTCGAACCTTTTTCGGTCTTGGCGAGCCAGAATGATTGAGCCACTGGGATGATTGAGCCTTAGTTTCGACGTCATATCCGTAAACCCATGTTTCGTCACCTGTTATAATACGTTTCAGTAATTCTGCATCGTCGTTGACTTCATTTAGTGACTCCTGAGCAACTTCCATTCGCGGCTGTTTTTGTTCAAAATTCAACATTTTTGGAACGAATTTTGCTGCCACGAGTTTCATACACAAAACATTGAAAAAAAAAGTCATGACATGATCCAATCGATATGCCAAAATCATCAGCGACCTCTCTAATTGTGATTCGGCGATTTTTCATGACAATTTCTTTCACGTTTTCCACGTTTTCATCGGTTGTTGTGCTGGGGCGTCCAGGGCGTTTGTCATCTTCAACGTCTTCACGGCCTTCTTGGAAACGCTTATACCACTCGTAAACTTTTGCTTTACTCATAGCAGACTCGCCATAGGCCTTTGTTAACATTTCACACACTTTGTTACACTTTATTCCAATTTTTACGCAAAATTTGATACAAATTCTTTGATCCATTTCTTTTAACAAACGAAAATCGCCGAGCTCGTAAAAACACGTCTAACCTTAGTGGCTGTCACAGACAAAGTCAATAATGAAAACAGCTGAAAGTTTTATCATACTTCAAGGGCATGTATACCAACATAATAAAAAAAATGTTTGACAATCGGACTCTCCAAGCCCGCGAAATTTAAACATTCTCTGAACACACCTCGTACATTGGGAGATCACCAAATATCCAAGAGCTCCATTTGATACACAGTTAGGCAGGTATCATTCATTCCATCAACACGGGTCGCTTTACACTTTACAATTAGACAAGTAGCAGTGAATGTGCGTTTGTTGTGATTAGATAAATGAGTGTGGTATTCACTAGAGGTACTCATCGTTAGGCTCTCTGTTACCATTGCACTGCGACATTTGTAGATCTACTTTGCTAAATATTTATGAGATGCTCAGTTGCTGTGCCTTTTACATAACAGCTCAACTCAACTGCCTCAGCCTAATTTCAAATTTGGTACACTGACTGTAGTTTTACAATTTCGTAAGTTTTATGATTCAAAAAGCACCTTAGATGTTGGACTCTAGATGTTGCCTCGATACTTTTTGACCATCGTGTATATGTAATTGCATCACTAGACATGCGATTATAATAGTTAGGTTAAGTCGATTTGGTGGGAGAGGACTTTTAAATAAGACAAACAAGACGAGATTTGAATTATTTATGCCTAATACGTAGCTGCACAACGGGTCACTCTGGAGTTCAAAGCCAAGGTTATACCTAAATATAGTCTAGACTGTTATCATAATGCATACCGATGGTCCGGCATATTGTGCTTCAAATTTATAATTGAGTTGAATAAATTATACTACATAATTACTGATGACATCTAGAACAGAATAATGTCTTACTGCTAGTTTTAAAAGTGCAAACGACAGAAGAACTAAATCGCTAAAAACACCCTAAAGCAATTTAAATGGATGCTGGGTTACAGGTGATGGAGCCCTTAACTGGGTCTATCGAAACACGTGATTACAATCTGTGAATATATAACTTGCAGCTATCAGTAGTACTTGAGTTTATAGAACCGTATCTTCGCACCGGAACTTATTCCTATGAACTGGATCTATCGAAACACGTGGTTGATTGATTCTTTAGAAGTTATGGGTTTTGACGTCCTCTGGCATCGCAATCAAAGGATCTATTGTTTAACTAACGATTCCAGTCCTGAAGATTTGTGCTCTTAATGAGTTTTAACACTTCACTGACTAGATTATTCTGCTATAGATCATCAAGGTTAAGAAAGCCAAAAACACTTTTGTGAAAGAGTAACTTTGTATCGGAACTTGTTGCTAAAAATCTGTGAGTACGTAGCTGGCAACAATCTGTAGTAGCCTACTTCGATTTGTGGAAGAGTAACTTTGTATCGGAACTTGTTCCTAACCACGTGTGAATATATAGCTGGCAACTATCAGTAGTAGGCCTACATGATTTGTGAAACATTATTTTTGTATAATTCTTAACCATGTGTGAGTACATGTCTGGTAACTACTAGTAGTATTTCCAATCGTGGAATCGTAACTTTGTATCGGAACTTGTTCCTAACCATGTGTGAGTACATATCTGGTAACTACTAGTAGTATTTCCAATCGTGGAATCGTAACTTTGTATCGGAACTTGTTCCTAACCATGTGTGAGTACATGTCTGGTAACTACTAGTAGTATTTCCAATCGTGGAATCGTAACTTTGTATCGGAACTTGTTCCTAAAAATCATGTGAGTACATGTCTGGTAACTACTAGTAGTATTTCCAATCGTGGAATCGTAACTTTGTATCGGAACTTGTTCCTAACCACATGTGAATATATAGCTGGCAACTATCAGTAGTAGGCCTACATGATTTGTGAAACATTATTTTTGTATAATTCTTAACCATGTGTGAGTACATGTCTGGTAACTACTAGTAGTATTTCCAATCGTGGAATCGTAAATTTGTATCGGAACTTGTTCCTAACCATGTGTGAGTACATGTCTGGTAACTACTAGTAGTATTTCCAATCGTGGAATCGTAACTTTGTATCGGAACTTGTTCCTAACCATGTGTGAGTACATGTCTGGTAACTACTAGTAGTATTTCCAATCGTGGAATCGTAACTTTGTATCGGAACTTGTTCCTAACCACGTGTGAATATATAGCTGGCAACTATCAGTAGTAGGCCTACATGATTTGTGAAAGAGTTTTTGTATCGGAACTTGTTACTAAAAATCTGTGAGTACATAGCTGGCAACAATCTGTAGTAGCCTATTTCGATTTGTGGAAGAGTAAATTTGTATCGGAACTTGTTACTAAAAATCTAACCTGTGAGTACATGTCTGGTAACTACTAGTAGTATTTCCAATCGTGGAATCGTAAATTTGTATCGAACTTGAACTTGTGGAACTTGTTACTAAAAACCAGAGTAACTTTTGTGAGTACATGTCTGGTAACTACTAGTAGTATTTCCAATCGTGGAATCGTAAATTTGTATCGGAACTTGTTTAACCACTAGCTCCAGTATTTTTGTATAATTCTTAACCATGTGTGAGTACATGTCTGGTAACTACTAGTAGTATTTCCAATGTGAGTACATAAGATGTACATAGATGGTAACTATCTGTAATACTTGAATTTTTTGAACAATAACTTTGTTTTTAAACTCATTCCTAATGTATCGAGAACTGTTTAAGACGTGTATTTTGGGTAAAATTTATTGGTTATCTCGATTTAATTCGATCTGGTTTTTCATTTTTTAAAATCATTTTGATTTTTCAGTTAATTTGCAAACCATACATTGTTCTATCTGACTTTATTTTCAAGTTAGTTAAGTGAAGTGTTATTCATATGACTAAAATGTTTTTTAATAGCTCCTGAAACATATTTTTTGGGGAATACACGAGCAACCTATTTGATTTCTTTCAGGTACTTATGCACTATATTTGAGAAAAATATAATTAAATCGTTAGAGTTGATTTTATTTTATTTATTAAACTGGATTAAAAAAAATCTAGTTGAAATGAAATGAAAATTTATTTGTTCCTCAATATGAATTACACAATGGAAACAATAAAAGTATACTCAAGCCATATTTTTCAACAGAATACGTAACTAATACAATTACCTAAACAATTATTGTTTATTTAAAAGATTTTAATACACATAGGGACAATATATGTCTTCGACATCATGTCAAGTTAGGGAACTAAGAGCAGAAACCGGAGTTTGCAAAACAGAAAATATAAAATGTTCAATTTATCAAAAGCAGCTCGACACACTCTATTCATGTTTCGGTTAAATGCTGTAAAAAATTGAAATTCAGAATAAAGTAAATATATTATGTAAACCGGTAAATTAAAATACACCCTGACCTGATTTTATTTTGACCCTGGCCAGTTTTATTCTGATTTATAGAACGTTTATTGCAGTTACAGTTTTAATCTTATATAATGAAGCTTGTTAATGTATTCAAGTTATACAACTAATTATTAAGTTACAACTATACATCATCTAATTTTCTACCTTTAATAATGAACATTATTAATCATTTAATAATGAACATTATTAAAGGTAGAAAATTAGATGATGTATAAAACAACACATATCAATATCCTACAACGAAAAAACCAAAAACAATATTGATTTTATGATTTCAATTGATTTGATTTATTGCTACTGCATTGTTAGCTTAAATGTTATAGATGTCAAGATCTGCTCTGACGTCACCCCAGGTCTGAGCCTTACTATGATGGCACACTTCAATACCTCATTTACAGTGAAATTCCTAATTAACAAAATATGATTTTCAAAGTACTTATATAGGCGTCTTGTTTCAAATATGAACAAAAATGGACTGTACTGCTACTACATGGACTGTACTGCTTGTAGCCTACGATTTAAGCGTTCTTTTTTGAAAGTATTTTACAAAAAAAAAACAACAACAAAATGACTTGTGAATCATATATTACTTATTTTTACCTACATTACAAAAGTTACAGCAGGGTAAAAAACCTTTTTAAAGACGTTTGTGTATTTTTCAAAACACACTTTGAAGGTTCATGCATGGTTCCCCACATGAAATTTCTGTGGGCTCGGGACACTAAATCTGAAGTGGAATCCTTATTATAGTTAAGTAGGTGTTTTTATTAGTAAAAAATTGGTCACTTTATGTCTAAAATGATTTTTATTTTATTTATTGGTTGGTCTTCTCGTTTGTTAAACATTAATTTTTACAGTTAACAAATATTTTTTTGTTAAACAATAGTTTTTTTTACCTCAAAAAATTGTTACTCCGCTGAGAAGTTTAGGTTCACGTAGACTTCCACTTTGTGAGTCATGGGTCCATGAATACAGAAATATGTAAAATGTCGAAAAATCCTAAAATAGTTTATTTATTTTGATCCAAACAAAGTTTATAAAATTTTCGAGATTTATCTGAAATAACATGTCGAAATTAGAAGAAGTGACACGAAAATTTGAACTTTTGAAGAGGACTGTTGGCTCCATGTAACCTCTTTCGGAATCAGTATCAATTCTATTTTAAAATGGTATCCTACGCTATATAAATAATAATAAATGAAAGAAATAACCATAATGCTTTACTCATTAACTACAACTAAATGATTTTAAAAAGACTACTCCAGATAAATTTTATATTAATAGGTCACATCGTCTACTGGTAAGAGGATCGTTACCGACAGATAGACAGATGGACAGACAAGCGCGATAATACGTAAGGATCCTTAGCTTTGCTTATGAACCGTTAAAGGAGCTTCCCTATAAGCTCGCTAAAGCAATAAAGTAAAAATAATTTGTATTTAAGTATGATTATTATAAATTGACAAGCCAAAGCTAATGATCGTTAGCAGCTGCCAAGTTCAAGGTCAAACAGTGAAAGTGTCTTTACTTTCCAACCAGTTTCTACGATCAAGACGTCTTGCGTCACCTAGTCCACGTCAGGGTCATAAATCATAGAGAGAACTCTGTTAAAGTCAATGTCAACAATAGGTTATGTGTTATATACATTATGTACAATAATAAATAAACATTTTACAACTGTAAATCATTTTATAAACCAGTACTTAGCTGCGGTATTTATCAAAGAAAATGTAGGAACCATGTGAATTGTATTGTTAATGTTAAGGAAAAAAGTTTAGGTTATGTTAAATCGAAATAACAATACACAATCGAATCGCATTTATGATTGCCATAGATCGATCGATAAATTCGGACAGACCATAGAAGGCACTGTCAGTTTCTGCCGGTTTGCCCACGTACTGCTGCATTGCAATTATAATGCGATAATTAAGCAATTATTACTTCGATTTGGCAACAGACCGATTTGTAAAAAAGGCTGACCCAGTGCCCTTTTGAAAGTGTATGTTCCCAAAGTGTAGTTTAGATGTAAATTACGGACAAACGTACACAATTTTGATTTTAAAATACGTATGTTATTTTTTAAATATGTTTTAACAAGGCATCAAGTGTAGTACGGTAAAAGTCAATAGCGTGTCAGCATTTAATTTTTTTTTATTTTAAGGCGAAAAGCACATTGAGGCTATATCGCCTCCCTAAATGTAAGTGTGAGTGTAAAGTGTTAAAGTCGTAAGTGTAGTGTTGTAAGTGTAACTGTGTGTTAGACTTGGGTACCGCGAGGGACGTCTAAATCCTCTCAATAGGTGCAGCTAGTCTGCACCCCCTGCGGGGTAAACCAGCATTGAATATAAACCGACTAGAAGTACATTTTTTTTTTTTTTTTTTTTTTTTTTTTTGTGTTTAACGTCTGACTATTGTGCACTTGGGCTAATGCAGACGATGGGATGATTTTATAGCGTATGAAAAATGCCAAGCCCTGGCCGGGAATCGAACCCGAGTCCTCAGGGTGAAAGCCCAGTACGCTATCAACTAGGCCACGAGGCGGCTCAACTACTAGAAGTACAGCCACCTTTATAAAAGCGCTACTAAAGTCCTAGTAATTAAGTTTAATTACTATCTACCGCCACAAACGCTGCAAGGAGAAGGGATGGAGAGGGGGTTAAGAAAATAGAGAACACTATTACCTAATTAACTATAGTTGAACAGTTTGTCACAAGATGCCACCAGCAGCGAGTGCTCACAAAGCTCTTGTAAGGTTTATCATTCCACTACGTTTATATTCAATGTTGCCAGACTCCAAACGGTAGTTAAAATGACAGTTTATTTTCTCATAATAATATACATAGTTATATGATTAACAAAAAATATTTTTTTGATTCGAAACTTTTAATGTTAGCTTTGGCGAGAGGAGTGAACAGAAAAAAATGTTCCGGACGGAAGAGTATAACGGAAATACGAAACAAACGAGCAAACGAATTTAGTCTATCTATTCCTGTTTCTTTCTTTTTCTTCTTCCTTTTCGATAACAGTATCAAAATGTTATGTTGTTTTGGTTTTGGTACTTTTTTTTAGTTGAAGAACACGTGCACGTTTTAACCGTTTATAATATATTCGAAATTAATATAAGCATTTATAATAATTGTTGTTAAGAACAACAATAGTAATTGCTAGTTTATAATAATAACTAGTTTAATAATTCATAACTAGTTATCTAGTTATTAACTAGTTATAATAATTACTAGTTTTTGAGAACATAACCTGAAACTTATTATATAATCATTTGTTATTATAGCCTATTATTTGTTCAATGAAATCAGCTGATCGTTACTAATTAATATAAAACAGCTGATCGTTTACTATAAATACAGTAAATAGTATCTAAGCTAGGTTCACGTATTTATTTTTATAAACAAAACAAGACATAAACCTAGGCAAGACGTAAACATATCTACAAACTAATTATATATTCAGCAAAGATATCATTAACAAGAGCTTTGCTTCTGTCTGTAACTCCTCCAGTTCCACAAGTGTACTTTTTTCAACAATTTTTATTCAGTAGTTAAAGATTTAAGGTTTTGGAATGACGCCTATCTGCTGTTTGTGTTGTGCATATTACAAACCACTTAACATTTTGATAAAATTTTCAAGCATATTTTTACGTACATGCAGAGAATACTTTTCAACTAAACAATTAACAGTGATTGTAACAATAATGTATAACATAATCATATAGTTTTATACGCAAAACATTTGTAACAAAATAATAATCTTGGCACGCAGCTGTCTCGTTGACTTTTGGAAAAGCATTTTTTCCTACACTCTTTTTGAAATTCCGATTTAACCATCATAATCAATATTCATATCAGCAATTATTAGCATTTTAATGTTTCAAAATGCGTTGAAAATACAAAAATGAACTATGACCGACGTCAAATTAAATTTCTCAATATCAACGGATTTTGAACATTCAAAATGCTTTATACAGTTTTAACGACTGTATACCAAATATATATAAATTTTAAAGACCTCTCAAAAAGTATCTAAAGGTGAAGATCGGCGCTCATTTCAATGTCCCGGGTCAGGTTCTTACGACAGCTCTGATTGCTCATTTAAAAAAAGTAAATTCACCAAGAAAGACGTAACTATTTCAGTTTTTAATTCTTATTCATGCAGGTTATAACGCTAATTACGTTGGTAAAATGCTAAAAAAAAATATATATATATATATATATATATACACGTTAAGATTTTAAATTACAGATATTTAATTAGTTGTTGTGAAACAAATTAATTGATTTTGTTGCGTAAAAATTGAGTACAAGCTATAATAGAAATAAGTTTTGCACAAATTTTGAATTGAACCGAACAAATTGCAACCACATATAGATAAAATGTTTAACGACCTTTATAAATATTCTAGAGTTTAGATTAATGTTGGGTCTGGACTCTACCAACATGACTGCCATAATATTTTATTAGCCAATTAAATTTTTATTAATTCAAATAAAACATTTAATAAGTTGTAATATAAATTGTTTTTCTTAATAAATTTGTTTCGAATACAAACACGAACAATGAGTAGATATTTTTGAAACTTTTAGCAAATTTCCGTTAGAAAAATGAGCTATTGGAGCGGCTGTAGTGGTAAGACCCAGAATCGTGACCATATATATATATATATATATATATATATATATATATATATATATATATATATATAATGTGTTATTTTAATGTGAATTAAAAAAAGTAAATTGTTTTTTTCTTTGTTTCAGGCAATGAAGCAATCGCTGTGGAGTTGAACCGATAGAACCATTCAAACAAGAAGTAAAAACTAATTCCTTGTATCTTCTAAAAAAACAAATTAACAAACAATGTTGAGAGCTGCGTTTGTGTTTTTATGCGTCACGCTTCTGTTCACCAGCCTATCGTCGCAAACATGGAATCTGATGCAATCAGTCATAAAGGCATACAAAGAACAAGGTTTGCCGTTAAGAGAGAATATTTACCTAGGGAACAAACCGATACTGAAAGAGTATGACTTTATAGTGATCGGAGCCGGACCCGCAGGGTCTGTAGTGACCAACAGGTTGACGGAAAGACCCGAGTGGTCGGTGTTGCTTCTAGAAGCGGGCGTCGAAGACAACGTGTACACGGACATCCCGATCCTGAGCACTTACTTCTGGTGGACGCAATTCAACTGGTTGTACCAGACCGAGAGACAAGAAGGAGCGTGTTTAGGCCTCAAGGACGAAACGTGTCCTTGGCCGTCTGGTAAAGGAGTGGGCGGCGGCACTATAATCAACGCCATGATCTACACCAGAGGGAACCGCCGAGACTTTGATGGATGGGCCGCTTTAGGCAATCCCGGTTGGAGCTACGAGGACGTGCTACCGTATTTTAAGAAGTCCGAGAGGATAACCATACCTAATCTGACTAATTCACCGTATCACGGTACAAAAGGTAATGTTTTCGTCGAATACCCACCGTACAGTTCTCCGTTACTGAAGGCCTTCTTAGACGCTGGCAAGGAGATGGGGTATAAAATCGTAGACTACAACAACCCTAATAGTCATGTCGGATTTTCACAGATACAAGCTACAGTGCGCAAGGGTAAAAGATACGGTGCTTCTAGAGCTTATCTACAGCCGATAAGGAAGAGGAAAAACTTCCACATCAGCGTGCAGTCACAAGTGACGAAGATCCTTGTAGATCCGATCTCGAAGAGAGCGTATGGTGTAGAGTTTTTAAAGCAAGGCCGGAGACGTGTCGTATACGCCAGGAAGGAAGTGATTTTATCAGCAGGCGCGTTCAATACGCCGCAGTTACTGATGTTGTCCGGAATAGGTCCAAGAGAACATCTGGAAGAATTGGGAATTCCTGTTATACAAGATTTAAGAGTGGGAGAAAACCTCCAGGAACATATTTCTATGGCCGGACTAACATTTCTCGTGGACAAACCGGTCGGTGTTGTGGTTAGGCGTATCCTGAGCGAGCTTCCAGTAAGTTTTCTCGAATATATGTTACGAGGTAAAGGTGTCCTGACCACTCTGGGTTGCGAAGGTTTAGGTTATATAAAATCAAAGTACGCGAATTACACGGAGGATTTGCCGGACCTCGAGTATATTTTTGTTCCGATTTCCTTAGCGTCCGATGGCGGCAGTTCTTTACGCGGCACTATGGAAATCACCGACGAAATCTTCGACGCCGTTTACAAAAACATTAGCCATAAAGATTCGTGGACTTTGTGGCCGATGATATTGTATCCGAAGAGTAAAGGCAGAGTGACGTTAGCCAGTTCGAATCCGCTGACGTCGCCTAAACTGTTCGCTAACTTCTTGGCCGACAAGAGAGACCTCGATGTGATCGTGGACGGTTTGAAGTCGGCTGTGGAGCTCAGTAAGACGAGAGCGTTTCAAAAGTTCGGGTCGAAGCTGCATATGGTGCCGATACCTCAGTGCGCGCATTTCGAGTTCGGTTCGGACGAGTATTGGGGCTGCAGTGTCCGACACATCACAACGCAGTTCCATCACCAGTGCTGCACGGCCAAGATGGGGCATCCGTCAGACCCTGAGGCAGTCGTGGACAACCACTTGCGTGTGTACGGTGTGTCAGGTCTTAGGGTTGCGGACTGTTCTGTGATGCCGACTATTACCGGAGGCCATACGATGGCGCCTGCCTACATGATAGGGGAGAAAGCGAGCGATTTGATCAAGGAAACGTGGCTGAACGAGATATACTTCGGCAAGTGATAGTGAACATGTTAAACTTAGATATATTGGAAATATTTTGAATTGGATTAATGTTTGTGCGCGATAATCGTATTTAGTGAAAGGTATGCGAGAGCCACCAGAGACTAAACGTTAAGTAAGAAAACTGTGGACTTTAACAATTATTCCTTGTTCTCTTGACAAATAGTACCCACGCTTGATAGCATTCTTTATTAACACTAGCAATTGATTGTAATTTGTTAAATTTAAAAGTTCATAATATGCAAAATTTAAAATAAAAAAATAATATCAAACTAACATTTTTTTAAAGAAAACAATATAACTGTTGAAAATAATGTTCTTTCTTAACGAGCGTATTGCGCAGGCTTGCTACTAGTCATGTTATGGACTTAAACCGTGAATCAAAAAATATATTTACGTACATATTTTTGTTGTATTAAGAAATATGGTTTCTATATATTTTGTTAAGTATTTATTAATCATTGGTTATGTAATAACTGAACAAATATATATATATATATATATATATATATATATATATATATATATATATATATATATACAGGCTGATTGAGAAAGAATAAAAACTTACAAGTAAAAATTAAAAAAAAATATTTTTTGCAAAAATACTCAAAATTTTTATGAGTAATCACTTTTCATGTGCGATCAAAATCCGATTAACAAATTTTGAGAATTTATGTTGATAGACAAAAACAGAGTATTTTTGCAAAATATTTCTTTCTTTTACGAAAATAACAAATTTTTCTTGATTCATCCTAAAATCGTTTTGTATATATTCTACAAATATAAATAACCGGAAAATATATTCAACTTTAAAGTCCACATTTATGTAAAGTGATAAGGATGATAAGTTGTTAAAAGTAAAGACGTTAGTACTTTGATTGGACAAGTGAAACACCGGTTGAACTGAAAATTCATTGTCAATTTCTGGTCTAAGACTAATCAGCAGTAGATATCTCCAAAGCATAGAGTTACACTTAACTTGTACATATAATGTAAAGAATCTGTGAATAAATGTTATAAATATTGTATCTGTGTTTAGCATAAATGTATTTATATCTTGTAATTTATTTTTCACGTTAATGTTCTTGTGAATTTGTTAATACTGATAGTTTATTGTACAGTAGGCCGTATTTATATTTTACCGTTTCAAGATATTCAACTTTCTCGTTTGTTTAACTCCTTCAAATCAAAATTGGTTTCAATAAATATAGCCTACAATGATCTACATTATTTCTTGCCTTATTTACTTCAAGTTACTTTATTTAAAGTAAACACTTCAAAACTTTCAGTACATTTTATTCCCGATGAGAAGAAAATAAAAATGATGGTGAAATAGAAATGATTTTTATAATTTCCGATCAAACCACGGTGGTGGGCGTAAGAGCGCTTCATGTTAATAGTGAGTGTTCTAAGCAGTTTTGTAAAAGAACAGTGAACAGTAACAGTGATTTAGTCGCATTACTGGTTACTAATCAGTGGTATTAAATTGCTTATGAAAAAATACTTATTATTACTTTAAAATGAAAATAGAGGTTTATTATAAAATTAAAAATATGAGCAGACAATTTATTTTATTTATTTATTAAATATATAAAACTATAAAATATAAAAATTATGTATCTGAATTAAAAATAAAGGTGTAATCAAAATAATAGTGAAAAAACTTGTAGATGTTATCGCACTAGTCTGTGTTAAGCAATAGTAAAAATATATACAAAATTTAAAATTCATAATGTAAAAAAAATAATTAAAAATATTACTTTAGCACCTGAAAAAGTGTTCAATTAATAAAGGTAGAAATACTTTTTCCTATTTAATTAATAGAAAATAAAACCAATGTGTCCAAATTATTAGTTACAGTAATTATTAATAATAATTAATTATAAATAAATATTAATTATTAATAATAAATAATAATCGACTATCTTTAATTCACCAAACGTTCAGTGTTCTTTCATTATAACTTTGCTTTTATTATAAATTTCTTTGTAAAAGAAAGAGCAGAGAGCATGAAGCAGGGTGGTTGAAGAGCAATCAATTAATCACTGTACAGTGCAAAGAACAGTGTTCTCAGTAGCAGTGATAGCATTTACAGTTTCACCTCAATGAAGAACAATCACTACTGCTCACAGCACAATGCCAAGAACAGTGTTCTCAGTAACAGTGATAGCCTTCACAGTCTCACCTCTCTTGGACCAGACTGTTCGGTCGGTTCCAGTGTGTAATTTCAGTAATAACTAGGCTAGTCACCTGACAAATACCTGACAGCTAGACGGCCAGTGAACATCTAACCGCGGACTGGTCAGGCTTCCCCCAGCACTTCCTTTAATCCAGACTTGCAAGGTGTTACTTTATCAGCCCAGACCATAGACAGTTCAGGTATGATTGACGGCAGTATCTGAGGTGAAATATCAGCGATGAACTTCAAATCTGCACAACTTCTTAGCTTTCTTCAGCGCTCATGAAATCTTTAAAAGTTTGTTTTTTTCTCTATATATATACGATTTTACCATGCGAAGTAATTTAGCAAAATAGTGTTCATCCATTCGCAAAAAATTATGAAAGTCATTTTGTGACTTTCGAGCCTTTCCAACAGATTCACGCGAGTAAACTTCTTCTTTCCTGAAACTGCTTTTGGCCCAGAAGGCTCTTTGTTCACAACGTTTGTCGTCACACAACACCACAACATTGAGTGCGACCCAAACCTTTAGGCGGCAAAACGTACAGTAATCCAAAACGAACAATGTCCAATCACTGGTATTGCGCCTTGTCTGTTGATCCGGTCTGGCCTACTTCTACACGGAATGTACCCGAACAGCTTAATCTGAGGTTCGAACGGGAAGTGGTTAACTCTTTAAAAGCCTTCCAGTTAAAAAATTTGTAGTCTGGTGGAAAATATGCAATAGACCAAACAGAAAAGACGAGCAGAACAGCTGCTCACATCAAAACAGAGCATATTATTATGGAGTGGAGGGTAAAAAAAACTAATTGCTGTACAAAAAGCTCGTGGTTGTAACCCAAAGGAGAAAAGTGGCGAACAGCACAAGATACGTGAAGAAATCTTTGGCAACATAAAGTAAGGCATTACACTTTTGTTGACTCTTCACAAAATTTAGTTTTCGAAGCTTAAATTGGTACAAACGCGTGCGACTTTTGGATGAGGACAGACGAGTACCGATGAGAGGCATTTTGTTTGGTGGGAGAGTGAAAGGCAGGTCAAGGACAAGATGAGGAGGTCGGGCATCCACTTCAGGGAAGACAGGGCGCAGAGACTTGTGAAGGTCAGACAACACTTAGGTCCACAAAGCCGAAAGAAACAAAAAAAGATTTTAGTCATTTTATTTAAGTGACCAAAGTCTAAGCCTGATGAATCGATTTATTACGTATCCTATGATTTGTTGAGTTACGTTTATTTTGGTTATTTAAGAGCTATATTTGAGTTATTTCTTTAGGAAAATAATGTATTTTATTTTAATGCGTGAAAAGGGTTTGGAAACTAAAATATTTAAAAATACATCTAGACAATGGACAAACCAAGTAATTGAAATCAATTTTTTTGTTTAATATTCATCGACGTACAGAACTACAAAAGGAGGTAAACAAATTTTTGGAAAAATAAAGAAAAATGTATCAAATTTGAACAAACATTTTATGTTTAAAGGAATTTGGTGCAATCAGTTACTTATTTAAATTTGTCAGTAACACAATTACGGCGTCTAAGACGTAAGTTGAAAAATTGTAAAATCTGACTGTTTTCAGAACCATAAATTTAGAAAATTAGCATGTTTTTATTTTCAAAAATACAGAATAAAAAAGTTACAGTTAAAAAAAAAATCAAAAATCTGGTAATGTTTTTTTTATACATAACCTACTTTAATTGAATACGATCATCAGTTCTTGCTCAAAATTGTGTAACATTTGAAGATTCGTAACTGAAATTATTAAAATAGTTTTGAAATTTAAAAAAATTACGGATCAAAAATTAATCGAAAACAATAAAATAAACTGAAGCAGAATCCAGAGTTTAATTTAAAATTAGGTGCACTGGCAACAGTTTTTTGGGATATTTTTTAAAGAAATCACTTCTATTTTGTTGCTCTCAAATCTAACTTTGTCGATCTACACATGTTTGGGTATTTTTTAAAAAAATCACGGCTTTTTTGTTGCTCTTAAACTTAACTTTGTCGATCTACACATTTTTGGGTATTTTTTAAAGAAATCACGTCTTTTTTGTTGCTCTCAAACCTAACTTTATCGATCTACACATTTTTTGGGTATTTTAAAAAAAAATCACGGCTTTTTTGTTGCTCTCAAACCTAACTTTGTCAATCTACACGTTGTTTGGATAGTTTTCTAAAGAAATCACGAATTTTTTGTTGCTCTCAAACCTAACTTTTTTCAATCTACACGTTGTTTGGGTATTTTTTAAAAAGAAATCACGGCTTTTTTGTTGCTCTCAAACCTAACTTTGTCGATCTATAAGTTGTTTGGGTATTTTTAAAAAGAAATCACGGCTTTTTTGTTGCTCTCAAACCTAACTTTGTCGATCTATAAGTTGTTTGGGTATTTTTTAAAAAGAAATCACGGCTTTTTTGTTGCTCTCAAACCTAACTTTGTCGATCTATAAGTTGTTTGGGTATTTTTTAAAGAATTCACGGCTTTTTTGTTGCTCTCAAACCTAACTTTCTCGTTCTACACGTTGTTTGGTTATTTTTTAAAAACTACTTTAGAATAAAGTATTATTACTAGAAGTTCAAAAAAACAGTAGACATTAAAGTATGTTCTCAATAATTACTATTGCTGCTTGGCCACAGATCTGACGCGCTAACCTTTTTCGTCAATTAAAACAACAACATTAAGTGACTTTACGAGAAATCTTACTGGAAAACTTTATTGGAAATACCTTAAAAGATCTTTCTCGATGAAAAGACCCCACCACACCAGTACTACAGGAAATTACCAGCAATTATATACTCGCATCGTTATATCAGAGGCCGCCATTTTGAAACGGATGTGAATTAAAAAAGGTCGTACTGTGTGAACAATAAATTAGGACTAGTCATTGGATTGGAACTAATTTAGTATAGTTAAAAGCTAGATTAAAGCTACCAGATATGTTTTACAGGCTGAGTAGTAATGAACATATAAAAAGCATTTTGAAACGGAAGTGAAAGGGAAATTTTTACATATGTCGTTCGGGCTTTAGGCAATTTACCTGAGTACCAAATTTCAAAATAGTTTATCAATGCGTTTGGCCAAAACTCAATAACAAACAAACCAATTGTCAAACGGCCTAGTTGAATCAGACCTTGCTTCGCTCGGTCAAAAATAGAGCCAATTATGGGAAAATCTGATTTTTAAAAATTTGATAGGATTTTGGACTTAAAAGTAACTGTCAGCAAACAAATATTGAAATACAGTATTATGAATAGTACAAATTTCCAGGCGTAACAAATATTATCAGTCAATTATTTAGCCTTTGTTGATGATCACACATAGATGTGCACTTGGATTCTGTCCTCAATCACTGAACTGTCACTGTCACTGTTCTTACACTTGCTCAAGATATCCCCACCGCTACTCACCTTCATATATTGAACCTATATCAGCGTTATCTGAGTAGAATCACTGTTGCAAAGTCGTTATTGACCGAGCAATACGGGGACTTTTGTTTCAACTCGACGATTTGACATTTCGTTTGTGTGTTTGTTTCACAGTTTTAATCAAAACTAAAATAAACAGTATAAAGCCTAAATGACTTATTACTATGTTGAGTATAATGATCTGCCTTCCCTAGCTTCGTCAATTCTACTTTTGTTGACGCGTTTCGGAGAACCTCCATCTTCTAAAACTATATCTATACTTCAAAAACTATATCTGTAACTATATCTATACTATGAGTATAGATATAGTTTTTGAAGATGAAAGTTCTCCAAAACGCGTCAACAAAAGTTGAATTGACGAAGCTAGGGAAGGCAGATCATTATACTCAACATAGTGACAATAATCCTAGCAGAAAAGAAGAAGAATATAAAAAGAATTTAAATGACTTATGTATAAGCTTTTTCTCATTCATTTCCGCTTCAAGAGAGCCGCTTCTGATTTTAAGAGACAAGTGTATGCAATTTTGGCCAAACGCATTGACCGATTGTTTTGAAATTCGATACGAAGGTATCTTGTATAAAGCGCGAACGACGTATGTGTTAGATGTTTTCTCAGTCACTACCGTTTTAAGATGGCGGTCTCTGAACGATGACTATCGCAGTTTCAGGTTATTTCCTGTAATAGTGACTGAACGGCAGATATAATATAATTTTGAACGCTTCATAGAGTAAGTGCTTAAAATTTCCAATAAAGTTGTTCCAGTAACATTTTCCCTAAGTATTACGGTTACCGATTAAATTGGCGGAAAGTATTTCAAGCGCGTCAGAGGTGGCGAGGTAATTAATTACAAATAGATTTTCTGAGATCAATATTTTTTGAACTAGTAGTAGTATACGACTTATAAGAACAGTCAACGTAATTGCACAGTGTTACGTCTCAAGCGGATGTTTTTAGAAGTGACAGAATTTGCACCGCCTCCTGTCATCGCCTATAACTCCACGTCGTGCCTTTAGTGTAGTGTATTTCTTTATTATATGTGTCGGCATCCATAGCTATGTGCACGTAAATACTAACGTATTTACATTCATTTCAAAGACATAACACAAGACTGGTATATCCGCATATCAATCGACATCAAAAATTACATTTTTTCACAACCGCCATATTTTTTTAGTGAGGAAAAAAAATAAATAACACGGAGGTATATGAAGTTAAAAAAATTAAGTAAAATCGAAAATTGTTACTTCAGGTACTTATAGTTTTGGACTTTTTAAAAGTTTCATCAAAAAGTAGGCCTAATTGCTACACTAGTAGCTCAAAGAACACTGGACCTCGCAGTATATTTTTTGTATATTAATTTTTTTAATCGCTTGTCCTCCTCTCTAAAGCTCTCGTAAACTCTCCCATCAATTTAACAAGTAACGTAATATTTAAAAAATTGCTATTTGATCAACTTTATTGAAAATTTTACACTATTTCTCCATGAAGTAGTCAAAATTATGATAGGTCTTGCCGTTAGAAAATAGCCAGCAACAACACTCGTTATTAACAAATCAGACCCAGCCATATTAAAGTGGGAAGTAATCTTATACACATATTTCGTTTGGGCTTTGTACAAAGTACTTTCGGACTAAGTTTCAATACAATCGGTCAGTACGTTTGGCCAAAACTGCGTACATTCGTCATCGTTAAATCAGAGGCCGCCATCTTAAAACAGAAGCGAATGCAAAAAAATCTTGTGTACACGTCTTTCGGAGATTAAACAGTGTTTTTTTTACTAAATTTCAAAACAATCTACGCGTTTGACCAATACTACGTAACAAAGAAAGAAAGAAACAAACCAAATGCCGAACGGTCGAGTTAGAAACAGAGGTATCGATTTGCTTGGTAAAAAACTTAAACACTTTTTTTTAAAGTATCAAATCTACAAGAAAAACAGGGAAATATTCTGCCTCAGACTTGAAAATTTTAAAATCAGTTGCCCCTGAGTTTGTCTGTTATTGCGACAAAAGTGCAAGTCAGCCAACAGAGAAGTAAATGCACGCCCGTTCGGTGCTAATTTAAACAATTATGAAGTCTCACTTAATACATGGTTACCTTCAGATGTGGTTTTAGTAAATTCTTGTGGGTTTCATTACATTCCATACAGATTGTTAAGGTACTTCAATTAGAAAATGAGTTATTGCATTTGCCGACAAGTCGGAAACCATGAAATGAGTAGGATCTCTCTCTCTCTCTCTCTCTCTCTCTCTCTCTCTCTCTATATATATATATATATATATATATATATATATATATATATATATATATATGTGTGTGTGTACGTTTGTATATAGGTTATCTAAAACGTAAGCTAAAAATAAATTCTAATATTTCATGGTATAAAGAATACACCTTAAATAAGAACCTTAAATTTACACCTTAAATAGAAGTTGTGCTGGACAAGAATAAAAATTATGGGATAAAAGTAACCGTAATTAAAAAAGAGATAATTAATATGTTTAATGAATGACAGAAAGAGCAGTGAAGAATGGAAAATATCACAGAATTTAAGCAGGATTCAATCCGAAAATGATTTTAACTGAAGGTCAGAATTAATTAATTTAAACTATAAACGTACTACGGTAGAATGATAACCCTTATGAGATATATGAGAGCGTTCGCTGCTAGTGTCATCTTGCGGCAAAGTGTTCAACTATAGTTAAATATATGTTAGTACTGTCTATTTCCTCAAACGTCTACACCCCCTGACGTTGCAGCTTGCAGCACTCATAGCGGCAGATAGTCCAATTACTCGAACTTCAGTCGATAATATCGAGCACACTTTTTACAATAGTATCTGTACTTATAGTCAGTTTATATTAAATGCTATGAAGCAACTACTGAACGCCAAAAACAGCCTGATATCGTTGGTTATTCATCCAGAATGTCAGTAGCAAAATAAAATAACCACATCACGCAGCTGTTTCGCTGACGTTTAATCTTTTTGCAAAGTGCGATTTCACCCTCATAATTAGCATTTAAATCTGTATAAAACATCAGTTTAACATTTAAAATTACAATGAACATTTATAAATATATACAAATTTTAAATGCTAATTTGTGTGGATTTAACGCTGTGTCGATGACGAAATTAAATTTTTAAAGAAGGTGTAAGATTAAACAAAAAATAGTTTTTAAACATTTTTAAGGGATCTAGTTTAGAGCTTATTTCAAGGTCTGGGGTTTAAGTCTTACAATAACGTCCGCTCAATAATATCAAAGGAAATTGGTTAAAAATAACAGCCCTTTAATTTTATTTACGTAGTAATTAAAATTTTACGTAGTAAAATGTCGATAAACCCTGACATATCCTAGTCCAGCCAGTCAGTCTGCCTCTTCATTACCCTCAACCCTCTTACGCCCCGGAACCCAGTAAAATATATAAACTCATTTTTTTGTTAGTAGGTTGGCAAAAACAGGACGGACATGATTGTTAAGCCGTAATGGCGCCTTACTTCAATAATGGCGTCCACTCTGCACTCACTGGCATGTAAAAGTATCCAACAGGGAACATTTGAGTAATAGCGTGAATCAGGCACTAACAGAATACAGCAGCAGACTGGTTCTTGTCCTGAGTTTCACTGTAGATTGGTAGTTCCCGTGGTAAGCCACGGACCTTTAGCTACACCTAAAGGAACTAGGATCGAGAACACCTTTTTTGATACACGCTCGTGGAAGGTCCTCCAATCTCTGTAGGCGTATAGGTTTCAGTTTTATTTGAACATGAAAGTAACAGGGGAAAAAATTCTGAAATTAAATTTGAAATATTCTTTTAATTTTACACAGTTTTTGCTAAGAATATGGACACACATATACTAACAGGTGTATAGAAACGATAACACAGTCAGAAATTTAATTACCTCTACATTTAACACTCATGCAAACGTAATAGTCACTTCAGTTGCAGCACTGATTTTCGAATTTATGGAATTAATGAAATCTTTCTTTTTAGTTCAAAGTCTCGTCAAGTTGACATTTACAATCTTAAGGTAGCATGAACATTTAATACGTTAATGGGATTTGTTTTGTTTGTCATGTAACAGCAGGTAGAAAAGACTTCTACACTATTTATAAAAAGCTATTTGGGTAAAAGCTTAAAGTTTTAGATCAAACAAAATTCGAACAGTTTCGGTCATTTCCACATTTCGGTTTTCAATATTTTTTCTTTGCGACCTCTAACATCGACCGTGACTATCCCAGTTTAGATCACTTTGTACTAGATCTTACTGGTCGATTGGCTAAAGCAACGATCATTATGCTGCATCTATGAACGGTACACCTCAAGGTTCTTAGTTTGTAATGCTGTTACTCCCGCTGCCTTACCCTTACTGTTAATGCTAATCCCTCGTTTCCATTAGTATAAATAGTATACAATATGGACATTAAGAAAGCAAAATGCATTTTGTAATTATGTACAAATATAAGTACTTCTAGGAAGTACAAACATAAGTACGTCTAGGAGGATCGTCCAGCTGAAGTACCCACATCGTTATCTGCGAGGTTTACC
Source organism: Callitettix versicolor (assembly GCA_022606455.1). Lineage (NCBI taxonomy): Eukaryota > Metazoa > Arthropoda > Insecta > Hemiptera > Cercopidae > Callitettix > Callitettix versicolor. The sequence goes on along the minus strand of CM040188.1, from coordinate 75,352,276 downwards.
TATTAATCTCTCCGGTTACGTAACTTGCTCTAGTAAGATTTTTCCCGACAAGGTGGTTTGACAAGTGCACAAACTGGGTACAGCTAATGAATACTTCCATCTTACCATACATAGTCTGAAAGTTTTAATGTAAAAAGTACAAGAAAATAATATTTTATTGAATGATTCAAAACGTTTTAGTGATTTTATATGTTCAACTAAAATTCCTTATTTCTACTTTCAAGTATTATTATTATATTTAATACGAAGGTAAATCTATGAATTAGAAGTTTACATTAGGTAGTAAAGTATAGTTTATCCTAGTTCAACCAATAAAATATTGTACCCTTTAAGGTTATATTTAAGTGAATGGTTAGCAGAAAGAAATTTATATTTAAACACTGTAATTAATTATAAAGCATCACTTCTTCTTTATGTATTTATGACGTAGAAAGCAAGTAAACAAACCTTCTCAGATATATAAAGATCGCACCATTAGATTAGGTTACTTTCAAATTAGAGGAAGGGATAATACAACCCCAGGCATTATGATCAAGTGACCTCTTGGATACTAGTACAGAAGACTGGTGCCCTTAATAAGTTCCAACAGTTTATTGACTGGCTCATTCTGCTAAAATCCTTAGCCTCCTTCTAACTGGTGAGAGTACACACGGTTTCTCCGTGGTACATACTCCTGTACATGTGGATCCCTAGTACAGTGCCTCGTAATGGGCACCATAATCTTCCTGTGTTGTGCTCTGTCCCAGACGTCTGCCACTCTTTTAAGATCTCCATAAGGAACTTTGCATATGGAATGTCCAGAAAGACTAACTCATCTTGCTTTATGCTGCTTGGTAATGCACTTATTAATAGCACACCGAGCCAACGACAGAGAAATCCCTAAAGTCGGTTCAGGTTCGATAAACCCTGACATATGTCCAGCCAGTCAGTCTGCCTCTTCATTACCCTCAACCCTCTTACGCCCAGGAACCCAGTTAAGAGTAACACGGTTACCCAGGAACAGAGAGTTGAGGTTCTCCTGCCACTCCCAGACAAGCTTGGACCGAATTTTAGAATCCGCAAGTGATTTTATTGCTGCCTGACTATCGGTATAAATATGAATCCGCGCCTTCTTGAACCTGTTTCAAATTCTCCCGATCATAGTTATTGTGTTACTGATGGCCATTAGATCAATTAAAGTTAAATATGCTACCTTAAATAAATCAAATTGGTCAATCAACACTCACCAATATCAAATATTAATTATTAACACAGATCATCTGGTTTCCATATGGCAGCACGTTTAATAGAAAACAAGCAAATTTTGTCCAACAGCTTCAAAATGCGACTACTTTAAGTACGCATATTTAAAACATCGTAACTTTCCTGTCTGAAATTGTTTTGGAAATCTGATTTCACCATAGTATTCAGCGTTAAAAGCTGCATCTATTAGGATTATTAATTTTTCAAATCCTTTGAAATTAGTGATTTAAATGTAAATTAAAACCGCCCTTAAACGGCGGTCAAGGTTCATTTTAGTTTTTTTGAATGTAATTTGAAATTTTAAAATGCTAATATACAGATTTTAATGATGAATACGGTGAACTAAGTATTTCAAAAAATGGTAAGATACAAAAAAGGGTAAAGACAAATACTTTCGAAAATTCGCTTCTATCACGCCAGCGAAACAGCTGCGTACCGGGATTATTTATTTTACTCACTGTTCTTTGACATTTCTTCACTGTACTGATTACAGCATGTCATCTTACAATCCCCCAACCCCGAGGAAGCTTTGTACCAAATTCCAGGAAAGAAGTAATAATTTATTTGTGGTGTAAGTGAATCAGTCCGCGTGTTTAACTTGTGCCCTGAGGGCCTCGCTTTTGGCTTTACACAAACAAAGAGTCGCCTTTCACGAATTTCTCCAGAGACCGCCTGTGACGCTCATCCTAGCTGCATCCTTCGGGATCAAGCCTTTCATTAAATGTATTAATGTATGCGGCAAAACTGTGCATCGTGATAAATACCCAAACACTCCAGAGAGTGATAATACATTCTGATGAATATATATAGTTCCTCTGCAACTCTGCACAAATACTGTGATGCTTTTACTGTGATCAGTGTTTTGAATTTTATAACAAAACTTAAGTAAATAATGTCATTAAGGACCGTATATGTAACATACTCGGGCATATTTATGAAGGTTATACAATAGAAAATCTTAATGTAATCATCTTTTTTCCGCTAGGAATGTTGTTATTTAGTTAAATACACACAATAAAGCCTTTCCTTGATTCAGACATTTTATATTTGTTGACGAGTTTCGGAGTACATTAACAAAACCTTTTGCTGCACTGCTTTATCAAACTTAAGTTCGTTTTTTTATAATATGTTAATGCATCCCCTTCTTACTTCTACCCCTACTCCGCTTTCTATTTACTTATGTGCTCGCTTCTGATCGGTTCTTCCATGGGTTTTCTATGGTTTTTCCATGGTTTTTTAAAAGTTTAAAAAATAAAGCATGTTTGTGAATTTACTTACTCGTTTATTATCTTTTCCCTCTTTAATTTTCACTTCTGTATTTGTAAATTTTCTAAAGTATTTAAACGCCTTTCTTTATTCTCATAATGCAATATTTTCATTGAGCTTTTCATTTCTGGACATAAGCCAGAAGAAATGGAAAAAAGAACACACACACACACACATATATATATATATATATATATATATATATATATATGTGTGTGTGTGTGTGTGTGTGTGTGTGTGTGTGTGTGTGTGTGTGTGTGTGTGTGTGTGTGTGTGTGTGTGTGTGTGTGTGTGTGTGTGTGTGTGTGTGTGTGTGTGTGTGTGTGTGTGTGTGTGTGTGTGTGTGTGTGTGTGTGTGTGTGTGTGTGTGTGTGTGTGTGTGTGTGTGTGTGTGTGGTGTTACGAACGCTTACGTAAGTAATTTTATTTCGACTTTGTGTCAAAAACTAATTGTGGTACAAAAATTATCGTTTCTTTAACCGGTAAAATTCGTTTGTTTGAAAATGGCGGCACTACGATAAATATATTCAAAGTCTGATTACACGATCATAGTCAGCGTTAAAAATTGAATAAAATAGTAGCATTTTGGATTTTCAAAATATGTCGAAATTAAGAAATTTAATTGACCTTGACCGAATTTCACTTTCGTATTTTCAATGTAAGTTTAAGTTACAGTTTATGAAGATTTTAGTCAAGATACAAATTTACTAGTGGCAATTCCCTTCTGTCACGTCAGCGAGACACCTGCGTGCAGCGATTATTAAGAACTTTTTTGTTGTGTCATATCTTCACTAACGAAGAAGAGAGATCGACAACTAGCGGAAAGAGCTAACATTTTATGTATTTTAGTTAAACGTTGCCTATTTAATCCATGTTAATTCATTATAGGTAGTTATTTTTGCTTGAAGCTTCAAATTAAATGGATAAAACTAATTTGGAAATATTTAAAAAAAAGGAAAAAGTATTTTAAAAGATTAACATAAGAATTTGTAACACCCTAAATATAAAATTTAAAAAAATTGTAATGAACGCTATACAAAAAAGTTTTATTAAATTTGGAAACATTTAAAAATGTTACTCTAGTTTGAAGTTTTTTGTTTCAGGGTAGATAGTTAAGAAATGTAACTTTTTGGAATGTTTTTTAATGACCTCCACTACTACGTATGTTAACTTCCACTAGAGGGGGTTGCAGACTAGCTGCATCTATTGAGAGGATTTAGACGTCCCTCGCGGTACCCGAGTTTAACACACACACTTACACTTGCAATACTACACTTACGACTTTAACACTTTACACTCACACTTACATTTAGGGAGGCGTTAATAGCCTTAATGCGCTTTTCGCCTTAAAATAACAACAACAAAAAATCATGCTTGTGGAACGTTTGGTTGACGCTGTGTATTTTGATGTATCAGCGAGTGATTGAATGATCACGTAGAACTATATAAATAAGAATAACGCTACAGAGTGATTTCCGAATCAATTTTGTGAGTTCAGATGATCCCGAGACCCAGGTTATGTTTCGCCATACTGCTTTATAAGTGTATTTTCTTATAAAAAAATAAAATTTAAAAAATCGTACATCTAGATGTTTCTAACAGTTGAAGAGGGGCGGGGGTGAAACGAGAGGGGTTGAGTAACAGCGTAATACATTATTTCATCGTTAGTGGAGGATCGGTAATTTGCGTCAATTGGATGACGTTGCGAGCTGCCCCCGGGGGTTCGGTGGATTTTATTAGATTGATTAGCACATTCAAGGGGAACTTGGTTTTAAGAAATATTATCGAATCAGCCGAACAAGTTAATAGCGACTGGGTTTCTTTTTTACATTTCGTTGCAAGAAAAATTAAATATCAAATCATAGCTTGGCTCAGTAAGTGCTCCTGTAATGTTTCATTGCTTTAATCAATGAATATAAACACACTATAATGGTAACGATCATGTGACCGCTGCTGATGGCATCTTGCGGCAGAGTGTTCAACTACAGTTAAATAAATAATAGTACTGTTTATTTTCTCAAACGTCTTCCTCCTTATCTTTGCAGATTGCAGCGTTCGTAGCGGCAGATAGTTCAATTACTTGTACTTTAGCCGTTGATATCAAGCACGCTTTTTGTAATTGTGGCTGTACTTCTAGTCCGTTTGTATTAAATTCTTTTATTTCAAATTAGCTGCTGAGAACTCGGCACTGCTCGTGTCTAAATGAAATAATTTGTTAATATATAACGATAATTGCTAAAAAACACTGAATTAATTTTTATTAGAGAATTTCCATTAGAAGAATGAGCTACTGAAGCAGCCATCAATATCACACACACACACACACACACACACATATATATATATATATATATATATATATATATATATATATATATAAATATATGCGCCCTTACAGTTTATATATATGTTTATGTGGGAGTGTAACAGTTTCAAAATGGGCTATTTCAAATCTTTGAAAGTAATAACTTTTCCTTATTTGATATTATAGAAAATCTGATTTCACCATCGAAATCAGCGTAAACGTCATAAATTAGCATTTTGAATTTTGAAAATCGGTTGAAATCAAGAAATTAAATTTGACAGCGGTCAAGGTTCATTTTCGTAAGTTTAAAAATGCTAATATGTGCAGATTTCGTTGTTAGGCTATATGAAGCTCTGACAAGGTTTCAGACAATCTCAAACTGTTTAAACAAAATGACGAGTACTCTAAATGCCTGATATATTTATCATTTACGTTATAAGGACGTTTTATTTTTATTATAAACAGCTTGACAGATTTCAGTGAAATTTTCCACATTGACTCCTTTTATAAAATAAAGATGGGTTAAAAACGTCCAATTTCTTTTATAATTGGACAACATTATATGTGTGTGTGTGTGTGTATATATATATATATATATATATATATATATATATATATATATATATATATATATATATATTATAGTTTGCGCGCTCGTGTGTGTGTGTGTGTGTGTGTGTGTGTGTGTGTAGCAGATTTTAATGCAGATTATGACAGAAAAACCAGATTTTCAAAAAAAGAAAGGAATTTGAATTTTTTTGGACAGACAATATTTGAGAAGTTAAAATGTTCATTAGTGCAGATTTTAACGCTGCAAAACATTTGTTCAGCCATATAATATTTGTACAAACCCGGCTCATTAGTGGTAACACATTTGTGTGTTTTACTACGATAGCCATTCCAATAGCTCATTTTCAAAGAGTAATTCGCTAACAAGACATTTCTTTAAGGAAGATTCACCCACACATGTCTTAATTTCATGTATTACTTAAGCAATGTCAAGTTTAACTACTGGGTTATATTTACTCGAGCTACTATGGAATCTACAATCTCAGTCACGGACTAATAAACATTCATTCAAAACGTGTAATTAGTGTCTCACGGTCACCGGATGTTATTTCGGTTATGTTTTTATTTACTTTTATAATTTAAGGTGAACTTCCTTTTCTTGCGCGATTCAATTATATGATAATTATTAAAATATTCCATATCTATAAAGTATTAAGTATATACGTAAGTAACTGTTGCTTGGATTGTTGAGAAATTTTATATAAAAACACATTAGATTCTAAGTTAGGTTTTTTTTAGTAAAATTCAATTGGAAGAAGGAGTACAGGAGGAGCCATCATGGTAAGACCCATATCCGGAACTTTAAAATCAACACTGATAACCTTGAATTTTAAAAACACTTTTGAGAGGTCGTTAAAACTTGACACAAAAATCTATTTTGGTAATAGTTTTGACAAGTTTTGTAAACAGGAAAATTAGTCTAAACAGTTTCAAAAATGACGTCAGCTTCAAAAATTTAAATAACTTTTTTGTCTTATGTATTTTTTTAAAAACCCGATTTCAACATCATAGTCAGCGTTTAAAACTGCTTACATTAGCATTTTGAATATTCAGAATCTGTTAAAATTAAGAAATATTTTGGGCGGCGGTCAGGGTTCACTTTCATGTTTCCAACTGTAATTTTTAAAGTGTAAAATGCTAGCATAATCAGATTTCAAATGTAGATGGTGAAATCAGAATTTCAAAAAACGGGTATGATAAAGAAAAATACTATTGAATATTCGCTTCTATCACGTCATTGAGATAGCTACTTTCAATGTAGCTACACCTCTTCTTATGTAGAATTGGAACATTACCTCTTCTTAAATCTATGTTTGCATGATGTTTTTAGAGATTAAATCAACTTCCGATCTCAAATGTTTGTCTTAAAGCAGTTAATGTGTAGACTCATGGGAAGTCGTATATATGCAATTAATGACAAATGTAGGAACAAAAGAAATACTAATAGGACTATTCCATAGTTAATTAATTAGTTCAGGAAAGTTTTACATAACATTCTACTGTTCAACAGCACTAGGAAATGTTACAAAAAGCGGTGTTTATTAACCAAATTAGGGTAAATTTAATAGAAGTATTAATTTTCATTATCCATTTTTATGAATATTTTCAAAGTAGTACTTTCTTGTGTTATTGAGATAAATTTTATTGAAGAGAATTGTGTATGCAATTTTAATGTTTTATTGCTAAGTTATTTAAATAGTCAAGAATTGTTAGAAAATTGTCAGCGTTTAGTAACGAAATCAGAATAAGTTTAGCAAGAATTAATGATGTTTATTATACATTTTTATGAATATTTCTAAATTATTAATTTACTAGCTGTTACCCTTCGCGGCTTTGCAACAATTATATAACATTCTACTGTTCAATAGCACTGGGAAATGTTAAACAAATTCGGTGCTAAGTAACCAAATAAGGGTAAATTTAAAGAAGTATTAATTTTCATTATCCATTTTTATGAATATTTTCAAAGTAGTACTTTGAATATACGAGTATATATTATAATTGCGGGTGCAGACTAGCTGCAGCTATTGAGAGGATTTAGACGTCCCTCGCAGTACCCGAGTTTAACACACACTTACACTTACAACACTACACTTACGACTTTAACACTTTACACTCACAATTAATGTGCTTTTCGCCTTAAAATACCAAAAACAAACAACGCAATTATAATATGTAGGTAAACAAAATTTATAGTCAATTTTCAAAATCAAAATAGGTTTATTTCAATTTAATATATTTCTATATACAGTACAATACTATACAATTTTTGGTTTTCGGTTACGATAGATAGAATTTTACTACTCAACACTCTAGAACAGGCGACATAACTGCCCGTGGGAGAAGCGCGGAGTTCCCAAATGTATTCCTGCGTCTTACCCTGCGACTTATTAATTGGCATAGTAAATGCCAACTTCAATTGAAACTGTAATCTTTTAAATTGGAAACCCAGGTTCTTTGTAATTTTACGGATGGAATTATAGGAACTTTTGAAAAAATTTAAATTTAAATCATTGCAAATGTAAGCTAATGGGTTAAATTTTATTTAACAGAGTATTTTAGACAATGTGGGGGAAAATTTTCTAAAACAAAATATTGAAGAGTTTTCGAAGGCGTTTTGGGTTTAATAGCCAATTTTAGGAGAAAGAAGTCGCATAATGTTGCTTCTGCAATTGTGTAGGACAAAAGCGGGAAACTTCCAAGAGTAGAAAGTGTTTAGTCCTCAGGTATCTCGTACATTCTTTTAACTTACGTTTTACGGTGGATTAGATGAACAGGAAAACATTTTTTTTAAATCGTTTAACATAAAAATCGAAATATTCATAAAAAAAATTAAATAAAATATTCATAAAACTATCATAATATATAGATTTTATGATCACCAATTTTCTTCAGTTTATTGTGGAAGTAAAAACAATCAGGGAATACATATGTTTAGCTGACGTGATAGAAGCGAATTTCTAACAATGATTTTTTTCAATTTCACAGTGATTGTCGCTTCAATAAATTTTTGCATGTGTAATTTACTTAAAGGCAATGAAGGCAATATGTTTATATTAATAAAGCCAACTAATAAGCCAACAAACGTTATCAATCAAACTGCAGCTAAGCGACGTGTCACGTAACCTTGAAATTAATTCACACGTTAAATCGTTGATTAGAGACGATGATAATTCAACTGTTGAATAGCTTTGTAATGTGTGATGTTAGCGAGTTCCTACTGGAAAATAAGAATTTATTCCCTTATAATAAAATGTATTTTGTACAAGTTGTATCTGCTTAGGAACTATTGTGTCCATCTTTCACAGTTGTGATGGACAGGTTGAAGTGTAAAACAACTTAAAGAATTAATTAACAAGATACACAACCTAGTGCGACTTAACTGCGGTTGTGTGATCCAAATTATCAAAGTATAAAGTTAAGTTAAGGTTAAAAAATTTTGAGCCGCCTCGGTGGCCTAGTTGATAGTGTACTGGGCTTTCACCCCGAGGACACGGGTTCGATTCCCGGCCAAAGCTTGGCATTTTCATACGCTATAAATCGTCTGCATTAGTCCAAGTGTGCACAATAGTCGGACGTTAAACACAAAAAAAAATATTTCTTTATACTACTTATATTAGTAACACTTCCACTTTACCAACTGTAAATAGCCAAATTTTCAAATTGTAAAGTTAAGTTACAATTAAGAAATACCACTTCCTTTATACCACTATTGTTAGTAATTGAAAATACCCAACTGCAAATAGTCAAATGCTCAGATTATAAAGTTAAGTTACAATTAAGAAATAGCACTTTCTTTATACCACTATTGTTAGTAACTCTTCCACTTAACAATTCAAATAGCCAAATTTTCAAATTATAAAGTTAAGTTACAGTTAAGAAATACCACTTCCTTTATACCACTATTGTTAGTAACTCTTCATTTTACCAACTGCAAATAGCAAACTTTCAAATTATAAATTAAAATTACAATTAAGAAATACCACTTCCTTTATACCACTACTCTTAGTAACTCTTCCACTTTACCAACTGCAAATAGCCAAATGTTAATATTATAAATTTAAGTTACAATTAAGAAATACCACTTCCTTTATATATCTACTGTTAGTAACTCTTCCACTTTACCAACTGCAAATAGCGAAACTTTCAAATTATAAATTTAAATTACAATTAAGAAATACCACTTCCTTTATACCACTATTGTTAGTAACTCTTCCACTTTATCAACTGCAAATAGCCAAATGTTAATAGTATAAATTTAAATTACAATTAAGAAATACCAATTCTTTTATACCACTACTGTTAGTAACTCTTCCACTTTACCAACTGCAAATAGCCAAATTTTAAATCTACCAATAAAAATATTTACAAAAAAAATATTTACATAGTAATTTTTTTTGAGATCAGTACGTAATTGATTATGTAGGCTGATTTTGGACCAAGCAATAAAAACAATTCTTGGAACAACGTTTTCCCTTTTGGCAGTTCAACTGTGTTCGACTCTTTGAAGTATAATAAATTTGTCCTCGACTGGTGTCGCTTTTATTATAAAACAATTTTTAGACTTTGAAAACAATCAATGGGTTAATGTAACGTAATGAGTTAACATTGTAATGTTGTAAGTTGTAAGTTTTAAGTTGTAGTTGTAAATTGTAAGTTATAGATTTTGAAAAATATAAATGCAACTTACACGGTGTTTAACGCTGATTACGATTATAAAATTTTTTTCAAAAATATCTAAGAAGAATAATTTATGACTTTTTAAAGATTGGAAATGACCGCTGAAATTATTGAACGAATACGCTAGTTGACGAAATTGTTCAAGTTATACCAATCGATTTTTGCTCCAACTTTAAATCAAATCGAACTTAAATTGTAAACTTGATTAACTGAAATAGTAACAAAACACAAACGCACACACACTTAAATTAGTGGCTTCAAATAACATATTCAAGTCCAAAAACAGTGGGAAGAAAGCAACCCGTTTGTTTTAAAAAAGCATAGTCCGAATAAAGTGTATCCTACGTATCAGTGATGAGAAGAGAGCCTTCCCAACACGAAATACAGTCCCGTAACCGTGAGTGGATAATTCATTTTTTCAATAAATGCATGCCGCAAACATTTACGTTCCTAGTGGAACTTAAAATGGCCCGGTCCTTACTTTAAAAGGCCGTTAAAATTTGTATTTGTGTAATGTGTGCGTGTGTGCGTGTATGTGTTAGCACTAACAAGTTCACAATTTTGGTCGACTTAACAAAAAAAAATTATTTCTGTAATGATTTGAAGAAGTTTGTTAAGCAGCAAAACCAGTTAAACAGTTTCAAAATGGCGGTTATTTCAAATTTATGTTAAAATTATAACTCTTTTTGTATACACATTTTTGAAAAATATTTATTTCACCATCATAACAAACGCAAAAAATCCGTGTGAATTAGTTTTTTTATATTTCCGAAGCCCATTGAAATTAAGAATAGGCCTATCAATTTTGACAATTTAAGATAATGTAATTGTAAATTTTAAAACGATAATAATTATAACTCAGATGAATCAGATTTGCAAATCATTTTAAGATACAAAAATAATTTTGGCTGGAAATTCCTTTCCATTACGTCAGATAGGCGAATTTCTATTGCAATTGGAGCAGCCATCATGGTAAAATCCAGACCCGGGTTCTTGAAATGAGAGCTGATCCTGACCTCTGGAAATGTATGTTTTACCACACTCACGTTCGCAATTTTAGTCCGATTTGGTTCAAAACGTAGCAAAAAAAATTTTTTTTTTTGGTGTAGCATGGAAAAATTTGTTAACCAACGAAATTCGTTCAACAATTTCATAATGGCAGCCATTTCAAAATTTTAAGAATTCATAACTTTTTTGCCTTAAATATTTTTTTAAAATGTGATTTTTTCATCGTAATCAGCGTTAATTTGAAAATTCTTTGAAAATACGGAATTTAATTTGACGGCGGTCAAAGGTCATTTCGTATTTTGAAGGTAATTTAAAAATAATTGAAGGTAAATTGAAGTAAGAATTAAAAAAACGGTAAGGTAAAGTAAAATACTTTTGAAAATTCGCTTACATCACGTCTGCGTAACAGGTGCGTGCAGCGATTATTTTATTTGTAAAGAAAGTGCGTGGCACACATTGTTGGAGTGGACACGTCACACTGACCTATCCCAAGTCTGTGGATCAGTTCATTGTCTCTTGTCTCGCGAGTGGACCTACAACCGGTTAAACTTGAAATAGAAGATGGAACTCTCTAACCAGAAGAGTACAGTGTTTCACTTCCTTTATGTTTCTCTTTAACGACAGCTATGCTGTAAAAGCGGAAGTAAAATAAAGGAAATAGAAATCACAAGCATTAAATTAATCTTAAATATTAAATCCTACTATATGTGGAAAATTAGGAATATTAACAGAGAATATACAAAGGGCTTTTACAGTCAATCAAGACTTTGCTATGATCTGTAGCAGACTTGCTTAGATAAAATTGGTCACCACGTTTCTAAATTTATGATGATGGGCGACAATTGTGTTTAGTATTGTTTTACTCGAAAAAAAGATACGAAAAAATTACCCAAACGTTTTTTAACTAAAGTAATTTTTTAAGTTACCCTCGTTTTGAAACTCTGACAATCATAAACAAGATCAAACATACAGTGTACTAACATATTAATTATTTTTGTTGAGTACACATATCTGCCTAACCTAACTGTTTTGAGTATAGTAAAAAGTTCTGATAATGGAAATATTCCGAAACGCGTCAACAAACATAAAATGTTTGAAGCTAGGTATACTGATGTATGTGTGTTCAACAAAATAACATTCCCAACGGAAAAAAGACGACTACCGTAAGAATTCTAACATATTAAACTTTCAAATTGCATTGAAAATATGAACATGAATTCTGATCCCCGTCAAATTAAATTTCTTAATTTCAACAGATTTTTAAAAATTCAAAATATTGATTTACGAACTTTTTACTCCTATTACGACGGTGAAATAAGATTTTCAAAAATATCTTGGACGAAAAAGCTACGACTCTTTAAAAATTTGAAATGACCTCTGAAATTGTTGAAAAAATTTCACTGGTTAGCCAACTTGTCCAAGTTATTACCAAAATCGATTTTTGTATTAAGTTTAAATCAAATCGAACTGAATTTGTGAACTTGAGTTAGAATTCACTGTAACTTCAATTTTAATTGAGTCAACACACACACACACACGCACGCACGCACGCACGCACGCGCACACACACACACACACACACACACACACACACACACACACACACACACACACACACACACACACACACACACACACACACACATAGACACACACCGTCAAAAAACCACATTATTAAACAATTTTTTTTATTTTAAAAAAGGTAAAAATCTGTTTCTACGTAGTAAACAGCTTATAAATTTGCATAAATGTTCATTTTATCCTGTAGATTTTTAATGCTGATTAGGATTGTAAAAAACAGATTTTCAAAAAACGTTTAAGATAAAAGATATTAAACTTAGACAACTCTCTGATTGATCATTAGCCCGCTCACGTTATCGATTTTAGTACGACTTGATTCAAACTTGGCACGAAAATCGATTTTGATAACGTCTTGGACAGAACCAGCAAAATTAGTTCAAAAGTCACAAAACGTTGTCCTTTCAAATATTTAAAAGTCAATAATATTTTTGCCTTCAATATTTTTGAAAATCTGATTTCATATTTACGGTTAAAACCGCAAAAATTAACATTTCGAATTTTCGTAATCGTTGAAATTCAGAAATTTAATATTACAACAGTGGTATTTGCAATGTAATTTAAATTTTAAAAGCTAATATGCGAAGATTTTAATGCCGATTATTGTGAAATAGAGATTAAAAAAACAGGTAAAGATTATCAAATTCATTTTGGAAATTCGCTCCTATTACGTCCACAATATAGCTGCGTTTTGCTATGTTCCCCTCTGATTTCAGCCAACAACGATACGTTTATGATAATCTTACATAATTTGGTGTAGCAAGTGCGTGAATGAGTGTAAGAGTGACCTCAGCATGGAAGGCATTCTTGGAGAGAAAGTGCGAAGTGCGGCGAGTAGAAACAGAGAGTTGGCAAAGCTCCCGTTTAACGTTTACTTTGCAAATGGTCGAGTTTCATCTATATTAGGTTAAGTTTTGTATAATGTGTAAAAAATAACCTCGGCACGCAGCTGTCTCGCTGACGTGATGGAAGAGAATTTATGCAAATTTTTTTGAAATTCTTATTTCACCGTCGTAAAACACATTTCGAAATACGAAAAAGGAACCTGACCGCCGTCAAAAAAGATTTTTAAATTTCAACGGGTTATGGAAATCCAAAACGATAACTTATGCCGTCTTTAACCGCCGATTGCGACGGTGAAATCAGATTTTCAAAGCAATTTAAGAGAAAAATGTTAGAAGAATTAAAATGGCCGCCGTTCTGAAATTGTTAAACTGATATTGCTGGTTAACAAACTTGTTGAAGCCGTTACAAATGTTTTCTGTTAAACGTGAAACAAATCGAACCAAAATTTCAAACGTGAGCGTGCTAAGACACACACACACACACACACACACACACACACACACACACACACACACACACACACACACACACATACACAAGTAAAAATCTCTTTTGTAGTTCATTGGACCTGAAAACAAATGGATCCAACAACATTTCAAGATTGATGTAGACAAACTTTTGAAATGTTTGATTTGAAGTATTGATGTTTTCACAAACTTCTTTATACTTTATTTATACTTCTACAAGTGATAAAATGAAAACTATTAATATTTAGAGGAAGAAACATTTTCGCGAGTCATGATAATCGTTAAAACCTGCTCTAATAATACCTGTGATTATGTTCAGTATAATGATCTGCCTACCCTAGCTTCGTCAATTCTACTTTCGTTGACGCGTTTCGGAGAACTTCCATCTTCAAAAACAATATCTATACTCAGTATATAGTAGAGTACATCAGTTGAGTATAGATATAGTTTTTGAAGATGGAGGTTCTCCGAAACGCGTCAACGAAAGTAGAATTGACGAAGCTAGGGAAGGCAGATCACTATACTGAACATAGTGACAATAATCGTAGCAGAAAAGAAGAAGAGTATAAAAAGAATACCTGTGATAACATTTTAAAATATTTCGGAGTTGGGGAAACTGGCCATCAGAAATAAAAACTGTTTAAACGGCTGTTTAAAAAGAAATTAACATAATTTGTCTTCGTTGTTGGTTCCCTCTTGTTCAAACACTATTTCTGATGTTATTTGCTAAATTGAACATCTAATTATACAACTGATACTGAAATGCATTGTCTATATCATGTACAAATGTAAACCTCGACCTTGTACAATACGAGTTAAGACAAAAAAGTTCCCGGAATCGGTCATGAAAATTTATTGAAAGTACATATAATATTTTTACTTTATTTTCCTTCAAAATACTCTCCTCCTGCATGTACACACTTCTTCCACCGTTCATACATTTATTGGAAGCAGTTTTTGGACATTTAGTTTAGCCGCTTCATCGCATTTTCCACCACATCTTGCGGATCATCAAAACGATGGCCCTTCAATGTCATGTTCAGTCGTGAAAGCAGATAAAAATCCTGTTTCCAACTTCTAAAAGGAAAATTTTATCGTTAGACGTAAAGGTTAGAGTTTTGCGTGAGTTAGAGAAAGGCCTATAGTGAAGTGAACAGGTTCAAGAAAATTCGAGAGGCAAAATTTGAAATAATTGATTAAACAGTTCGCAGTAGTTTCGGCAAAATGTATACGTTTTCACAACTACAATAACTATAATATTTATATATATATATATATATATATATATATATATATATATATATATATATATATATATATTATTTAATAAATATATTTTAAGGCATGTAGTTATGTTGTGCATCATGTAGTTTTATTTCAAAAACCTATGCACTTAATACTTCAAATTAAAAATAGCATATACCACGATATATATATATATATATATATATATATATATATATATATATATATATATACATATATAATATACATTTTGGTTGAGCTCTCTCTGTAGCAAAATCTCTTTTTAGCGGCGAAAATTAAGTTTCTTCAATGCCGCTGTAGGAAGATTTTACTGTATAATTTAAATTACTATTAAGTACCGACTTCCTAACAAGGATTTCAAATCACAATTGGAGTTTTTTTTCTCGAACCAAAAATTTCTTTTACTTAAAATTTCCTGCATTTGTTTTTTTGTAAATATTATGCAGAAGCAACATTTTTCCTGAACCGATTTTAACAAACCATGTAGATTTTCCGGCCTAAGAACCGGATTTCCAGTAGAACCGGGCAATGGCAGCTAGTTACAAAATGTGTGCCGTGTTCAAGCACCGTTTAAGCTAACACCCTAAACAGAAAATGACTTTTAACCTTTCCATAAGTCTTGTTGTGTTCAGTAAAACATTGACAAGCCGAAGGGATAACACGTACGCGGATTTCAGATTGAAAAATGGCTAAATTTGTCAGTGGTAAATATATTTCGCAGATAAGGGCTTGTTTCTCCCCTACCCCAGCTGCTGGCTTCCTGTCCGGCGGGGCAATTTCCTATTCACTCGGATACAAATTGGGCTGTGACAGGGGCTGGTATTTTTCTACCGTTCCGCAGCTAATTTGTTTATCCCTCGTCGACAAATCGTTTGTTTTCTGTGCAAGGATTCCAATGAAGCAACGCTGCATCCCAGGTGAATTGTCGCCGCATTGATCAAGTCATTTACTGTATTTTTCATTATTTACGATCTTTTTTTTCCACGCTCGTCACTGCTAACCGGATCGACGAAACTGTCGAGCTGGAGTTGAGGGGGTTGTTTTTTGTCTGGGCCTACTAAGTGTGACAAATCATATGAGCTGGATTTATTTCCGCGGATAACCAGGTTATTGATGTAATTAGAGGACGCCATGTTAACGAACAGGAGCCGGGCTTGGCACTTTGCGCAGGAATTAGATTAGACGGCACGACAAGGCCGGTGATTTATTGTTTTTGAAAGTTTACAAAAAACGAGAATTTCTCTTGCACAAAATTTGCGTGAACACGCGGGAATAAAGAACTGTATGTGCTGCATTCTGATGTGAACTTTATGAACTCTTCCAGTTAATGAACGTATGTTTAAGTAATCAGCTGATTAAATGGAATCTTTTCCATTAGATTAACATGTGAACTTTGAAAGTAAATAGCACAAAGCCCAATAATAGCCTATTTATTTCTAGAACAGTCATAAACTTATTTAATCCATCATTCAAATTAACCTTTAATTAAATCATGAATTTTAGTTTATAAACCAACCATTAACTACTAATCAAACATTATATTAATTTAATGTCCCAATATCGGTCAATTAAATATATTTATCTTAGAATAATAATAATAATAATAATTTTCCCATTTTACAAAAATTACGGAGCTCTATTTGTAATTTTTTATGGTGCTAATTTATTTTATTGTAACTATGACTTAACAACGGTTTAAAAATTTTGTTTTCTTTAATATTGCTTATGTTTTTATTTGAATGTTTAGTCAAATTTCATAGTGTCTGCCCAAAAGTTCTGCTAGGAGTGTACTGCTTTTCCTAAAAAAATAATAGCCTACAGTACACAAGATTATTTAGCAGAACAATGCAACTACGGAAAACAAAATAAACAGTCAACATAACCTAAAAATTACAAAATATGTTGACCATATGTTTGAAACCAGCCATTTTCCTCCAATTAATCTTTCTTTAAAGTTGAAGAAATGTTAATTGTAGATTAGACAATATTTGATTAAATATTTTCTAAAAACAGAATGCAAAATTTAATTAGCCATTATGTTAATTTAGCATTCACTATAAATAATATTTTAGAAACCGGCTGTAAATACCTGATGACATACCTGGGCATAAATACCATTCATTAAAAACAAAAAAAAGCGAATCCGTGTGATAGAACGGTCGTACTGATTTTTATTGTTTCGCCAATATTTTAAGAATGAGAGTAAACACCTTTCAAACCTGCATAAATTAGTATTTTAAATTTTAATAAAAATTAAAGGATTTGAAAGGTTTAAGTTTTCACTAAAAAATATTGTCGTAAAAAGTTTGAATCGAATCGAAATTGCTATCGCTAGAGTATTACTGCATCCTGAAAACTAGTCACGTATTTCGACTAGTTTTCAACTAGTCAACAAGACGTCAAAATCGATGCTCATTATATTAGAATTTTACTCACATCATACATTTATCATTCTTTAGATTTTTTTACTTATTTAAATTTTACTACCTTAATTTTCATCTGTATTACTCTGTCTTACTGTTTTACTCTCTCTCTCTCTCTCTCTCTCTCTTTTATATCTGTACTCTCTCTCTCTCCCTCTTCCTCTCTCCCACTCCCTCCCCTCTTTCCCTCTCTCTTTCTCTCTCTCTCTTTCTCTCTCTCTCTCTCTCTCTCTCTCTCTCTCTCTCTCTCTCTCTCTCTCTCTCTCTCTCTCTCTCTCTTATACATTTACTACTTTTTATATTCTAATTATGTCTTTTATATTCCCATTTATTTAAATTTATACTTCTTGTTACTTTTACCCCTTTAGATTTTTACGCTCCATTTATACTTTATTACATTATTACTCTTTTTTATATTATTATTTACGCCCTCTTTTATTGTTACTCTCACTTAAGTCATTACTTTAACCCAAACATTGTTTATACGCCATACAATCTGCACTCGTGTAAGTCGAATCTGCTAGGCCTATAACAATTATAATCGGCTAATACATAGGTAATAAGCCGCCTCGGTGGCCTAGTGGATAGCGTACTAGGCTTTCACCCCGAGGACCGGGTTCGATTCCCGGGCTTGGCATTTTCATACGCCATAAAAATCATTCCATCGTCTGCATTAGCCCAAGTGTGCACAATAGTCGGACATTAAAAAAAAAAAATACATAGGTAATCGTACAACCGTTAAAATTACATTATTTATTTATTATTTATTATTATTATTAATTAATGAAATATTAATTGTCTCCTATTCGCACAAAACTTGTAAAAGCTAAAACATCTGTGGCCCTTGTTTGCCATTTTAAATGTATTTCCTATACGACTAATGCTAATTAATATTAATATTTGTTATCTCACTTTACAGGTCTTGTACGCAGGAATTCAATCGTCCTTTACGTTTTGTGTATATTATTTACTTCGTGCTTTTTATTTCTGTATATTTCAAAGCAAAAAACTCTATACATATCATATACAAAGGATCTGTTTGCCACATACAGTACCTTTAAAATGAAATATCAAACATAATTTTATCTTAAGAAAAAGTATAATAATCTAATCGTTAATTAAAATGATAGAAAATAGATTAAAAATGGCCGACATGATCCAAAAACGTTTAAGAAACATAATCCAGATGACACGATTTACCCCACAATATTGCGATTACGCCATTAATAAAAAGAAACTCAGAAACATCGATATCGATAACGAATTATAAATTACTCATACTAATGAAAGTTTTAACTTGGAAGAAAGTAGTTTTAAAAAAAGATATTCGATAATTTACAAAATAAAGATGTCACAAACAACCGGTTTGTACGAGATCACTTACCATCTGACAAGTCTTGGATTAGTGCCGATTTTTCTTTTTTACTTTCACCATAGATTTACTAGGTTAGTTATCTTCCATGGCGTTAAAGAGATTTATCTGATAGCTCTGGACGACTGACTGTTTTGTGTACGGTGAATTTAACTTTCCCCATAACTAACACGAAAAGGTTCCCTTATGTCATCGCAGGCGACATACGTAATAACTGTACTGAATATATCACATCTGTCCATCCTTGTAGAGAAAGACAATATCAAAGCAATTTTATTATTCTAAGGTCGAGTGGCCACCAAATGCGGCCGGATTTGCTCTGAGCGGAGTGGACTACGCACTTAAAACCTAACCTATTGTTTTAATGTGTAGCGGCGTTGCTGAACTAAGATCCGCGTAGCTTCGCTCTGACTCCGCTTCCCCCACCACGCTGGCCACGCCTCTAAACTTATTATTTCTCGTTACCTAGGTTACGGTTTTCAAACAATGTAGTTTTCTAGAACCCGTTATAGTAGGCCTAAATATTTAGATTTAAAAGATAAAAACGTCTTTAAACTGATTGGAACTCCGCTTCCGGTTGCCGTTCATCTTCATTCTGCTCTTCTCTGCTCAGCTCAGCGCAGTTCCGCTCCGCATTAGTGGACGCCAGGCCTAATACTATACATGTTTTGTTGTTCATTAATATTGGTAAAAACCATTAAGTATAAGTATTTTAATAAATAAATTAATTAAATAAATAATTAATTTAGCAGTTTAAAGAACACTACATTCTTAACGAAATGCCACGACAGCTCTCTGACGCGCTAATTAATTCTACACTAATTTAACTGGTAATTATAATATATAGGCAAAAATATTACTAGACAACGTTATTGAATATGTTATGCTCTTTATACACGAAGCGGTCAAAATTGTGTCTTGCCGTTCAGCCAGTATTACAAGAAACTATACTCGTGATCGTTATATCAGAGGTTGTCGCCGTTCAGCCAGTGTTACAAGAAACTATACTCGTGATCGTTATATCAGAGGTTGTCGCCGTTCAGCCAGTGTTACAAGAAACTATACTCGTGATCGTTATATCAGAGGTTGTCTCCGTTCAGCCAGTATTACAAGAAACTATACTCGTGATCGTTATATCAGAGGTTGTCGCCGTTCAGCCAGTATTACAAGAAACTATACTCGTGATCGTTATATCAGAGGTTGTCGCCGTTCAGCCAGTGTTACAAGAAACTATACTCGTGATCGTTATATCAGAGGTTGTCGCCGTTCAGCCAGTATTACAAGAAACTATACTCGTGATCGTTATATCAGAGGTTGTCGCCGTTCAGCCAGTGTTACAAGAAACTATACTCGTGATCGTTATATCAGAGGTTGTCGCCGTTCAGCCAGTGTTACAAGAAACTATACTCGTGATCGTTATATCAGAGGTTGTCGCCGTTCAGCCAGTATTACAAGAAACTATACTCGTGATCGTTATATCAGAGGTTGTCGCCGTTCAGCCAGTATTACAAGAAACTATACTCGTGATCGTTATATCAGAGGTTGTCGCCGTTCAGCCAGTGTTACAAGAAACTATACTCGTGATCGTTATATCAGAGGTTGTCGCCGTTCAGCCAGTATTACAAGAAACTATACTCGTGATCGTTATATCAGAGGTTGTCGCCGTTCAGCCAGTATTACAAGAAACTATACTCGTGATCGTTATATCAGAGGTTGTCGCCGTTCAGCCAGTGTTACAAGAAACTATACTCGTGATCGTTATATCAGAGGTTGTCGCCGTTCAGCCAGTATTACAAGAAACTATACTCGTGATCGTTATATCAGAGGTTGTCGCCGTTCAGCCAGTATTACAAGAAACTATACTCGTGATCGTTATATCAGAGGTTGTCGCCGTTCAGCCAGTGTTACAAGAAACTATACTCGTGATCGTTATATCAGAGTTTGTCGCCGTTCAGCCAGTGTTACAAGAAACTATACTCGTGATCGTTATATCAGAGGTTGTCGCCGTTCAGCCAGTGTTACAAGAAACTATACTCGTGATCGTTTTATCAGAGGTTGTCGCCGTTCAGCCAGTATTACAAGAAACTATACTCGTGATCGTTATATCAGAGGTTGTCGCCGTTCAGCCAGTGTTACAAGAAACTATACTCGTGATCGTTATATCAGAGGTTGTCGCCGTTCAGCCAGTGTTACAAGAAACTATACTCGTGATCGTTATATCAGAGGTTGTCGCCGTTCAGCCAGTATTACAAGAAACTATACTCGTGATCGTTATATCAGAGGTTGTCGCCGTTCAGCCAGTGTTACAAGAAACTATACTCGTGATCGTTATATCAGAGGTTGTCGCCGTTCAGCCAGTGTTACAAGAAACTATACTCGTGATCGTTATATCAGAGGTTGTCGCCGTTCAGCCAGTATTACAAGAAACTATACTCGTGATCGTTATATCAGAGGTTGTCGCCGTTCAGCCAGTATTACAAGAAACTATACTCGTGATCGTTATATCAGAGGTTGTCGCCGTTCAGCCAGTGTTACAAGAAACTATACTCGTGATCGTTATATCAGAGGTTGTCGCCGTTCAGCCAGTATTACAAGAAACTATACTCGTGATCGTTATATCAGAGGTTGTCGCCGTTCAGCCAGTATTACAAGAAACTATACTCGTGATCGTTATATCAGAGGTTGTCGCCGTTCAGCCAGTGTTACAAGAAACTATACTCGTGATCGTTATATCAGAGGTTGTCGCCGTTCAGCCAGTATTACAAGAAACTATACTCGTGATCGTTATATCAGAGGTTGTCGCCGTTCAGCCAGTATTACAAGAAACTATACTCGTGATCGTTATATCAGAGGTTGTCGCCGTTCAGCCAGTGTTACAAGAAACTATACTCGTGATCGTTATATCAGAGGTTGTCGCCGTTCAGCCAGTGTTACAAGAAACTATACTCGTGATCGTTATATCAGAGGTTGTCGCCGTTCAGCCAGTGTTACAAGAAACTATACTCGTGATCGTTATATCAGAGGTTGTCGCCGTTCAGCCAGTATTACAAGAAACTATACTCGTGATCGTTATATCAGAGGTTGTCGCCGTTCAGCCAGTGTTACAAGAAACTATACTCGTGATCGTTATATCAGAGGTTGTCGCCGTTCAGCCAGTGTTACAAGAAACTATACTCGTGATCGTTATATCAGAGGTTGTCGCCGTTCAGCCAGTGTTACAAGAAACTATACTCGTGATCGTTATATCAGAGGTTGTCGCCGTTCAGCCAGTATTACAAGAAACTATACTCGTGATCGTTATATCAGAGGTTGTCGCCGTTCAGCCAGTGTTACAAGAAACTATACTCGTGATCGTTATATCAGAGGTTGTCGCCGTTCAGCCAGTGTTACAAGAAACTATACTCGTGATCGTTATATCAGAGGTTGTCGCCGTTCAGCCAGTATTACAAGAAACTATACTCGTGATCGTTATATCAGAGGTTGTCGCCGTTCAGCCAGTATTACAAGAAACTATACTCGTGATCGTTATATCAGAGGTTGTCGCCGTTCAGCCAGTATTACAAGAAACTATACAAGAAACTCGTGATCGTTATATCAGAGGTTGTCGCCGTTCAGCCAGTATTACAAGAAACTATACTCGTGATCGTTATATCAGAGGTTGTCGCCGTTCAGCCAGTATTACAAGAAACTATACTCGTGATCGTTATATCAGAGGTTGTCGCCGTTCAGCCAGTATTACAAGAAACTAT
Organism: Callitettix versicolor; assembly: GCA_022606455.1. Lineage (NCBI taxonomy): Eukaryota > Metazoa > Arthropoda > Insecta > Hemiptera > Cercopidae > Callitettix > Callitettix versicolor. The sequence goes on along the minus strand of CM040188.1, from coordinate 75,329,504 downwards.
ACTCGTGATCGTTATATCAGAGGTTGTCGCCGTTCAGCCAGTATTACAAGAAACTATACTCGTGATCGTTATATCAGAGGTTGTCGCCGTTCAGCCAGTATTACAAGAAACTATACTCGTGATCGTTATATCAGAGGTTGTCGCCGTTCAGCCAGTATTACAAGAAACTATACTCGTGATCGTTATATCAGAGGTTGTCGCCGTTCAGCCAGTATTACAAGAAACTATACTCGTGATCGTTATATCAGAGGTTGTCGCCGTTCAGCCAGTATTACAAGAAACTATACTCGTGATCGTTATATCAGAGGTTGTCGCCGTTCAGCCAGTGTTACAAGAAACTATACTCGTGATCGTTATATCAGAGGTTGTCGCCGTTCAGCCAGTATTACAAGAAACTATACTCGTGATCGTTATATCAGAGGTTGTCGCCGTTCAGCCAGTGTTACAAGAAACTATACTCGTGATCGTTATATCAGAGGTTGTCGCCGTTCAGCCAGTGTTACAAGAAACTATACTCGTGATCGTTATATCAGAGGTTGTCGCCGTTCAGCCAGTGTTACAAGAAACTATACTCGTGATCGTTATATCAGAGGTTGTCGCCGTTCAGCCAGTTACAAGAAACTATACTCGTGATCGTTATATCAGAGGTTGTCGCCGTTCAGCCAGTATTACAAGAAACTATACTCGTGATCGTTATATCAGAGGTTGTCGCCGTTCAGCCAGTATTACAAGAAACTATACTCGTGATCGTTATATCAGAGGTTGTCGCCGTTCAGCCAGTATTACAAGAAACTATACTCGTGATCGTTATATCAGAGGTTGTCGCCGTTCAGCCAGTATTACAAGAAACTATACTCGTGATCGTTATATCAGAGGTTGTCGCCGTTCAGCCAGTATTACAAGAAACTATACTCGTGATCGTTATATCAGAGGTTGTCGCCGTTCAGCCAGTATTACAAGAAACTATACTCGTGATCGTTATATCAGAGGTTGTCGCCGTTCAGCCAGTATTACAAGAAACTATACTCGTGATCGTTATATCAGAGGTTGTCGCCGTTCAGCCAGTATTACAAGAAACTATACTCGTGATCGTTATATCAGAGGTTGTCGCCGTTCAGCCAGTATTACAAGAAACTATACTCGTGATCGTTATATCAGAGGTTGTCGCCGTTCAGCCAGTGTTACAAGAAACTATACTCGTGATCGTTATATCAGAGGTTGTCGCCGTTCAGCCAGTGTTACAAGAAACTATACTCGTGATCGTTATATCAGAGGTTGTCGCCGTTCAGCCAGTGTTACAAGAAACTATACTCGTGATCGTTATATCAGAGGTTGTCGCCGTTCAGCCAGTATTACAAGAAACTATACTCGTGATCGTTATATCAGAGGTTGTCGCCGTTCAGCCAGTGTTACAAGAAACTATACTCGTGATCGTTATATCAGAGGTTGTCGCCGTTCAGCCAGTGTTACAAGAAACTATACTCGTGATCGTTATATCAGAGGTTGTCGCCGTTCAGCCAGTATTACAAGAAACTATACTCGTGATCGTTATATCAGAGGTTGTCGCCGTTCAGCCAGTATTACAAGAAACTATACTCGTGATCGTTATATCAGAGGTTGTCGCCGTTCAGCCAGTATTACAAGAAACTATACTCGTGATCGTTATATCAGAGGTTGTCGCCGTTCAGCCAGTATTACAAGAAACTATACTCGTGATCGTTATATCAGAGGTTGTCGCCGTTCAGCCAGTATTACAAGAAACTATACTCGTGATCGTTATATCAGAGGTTGTCGCCGTTCAGCCAGTATTACAAGAAACTATACTCGTGATCGTTATATCAGAGGTTGTCGCCGTTCAGCCAGTATTACAAGAAACTATACTCGTGATCGTTATATCAGAGGTTGTCGCCGTTCAGCCAGTATTACAAGAAACTATACTCGTGATCGTTATATCAGAGGTTGTCGCCGTTCAGCCAGTATTACAAGAAACTATACTCGTGATCGTTATATCAGAGGTTGTCGCCGTTCAGCCAGTATTACAAGAAACTATACTCGTGATCGTTATATCAGAGGTTGTCGCCGTTCAGCCAGTATTACAAGAAACTATACTCGTGATCGTTATATCAGAGGTTGTCGCCGTTCAGCCAGTATTACAAGAAACTATACTCGTGATCGTTATATCAGAGGTTGTCGCCGTTCAGCCAGTATTACAAGAAACTATACTCGTGATCGTTATATCAGAGGTTGTCGCCGTTCAGCCAGTATTACAAGAAACTATACTCGTGATCGTTATATCAGAGGTTGTCGCCGTTCAGCCAGTATTACAAGAAACTATACTCGTGATCGTTATATCAGAGGTTGTCGCCGTTCAGCCAGTATTACAAGAAACTATACTCGTGATCGTTATATCAGAGGTTGTCGCCGTTCAGCCAGTGTTACAAAAAATACTATACTCGTGATCGTTACTATATCAGAGGTTGTCGCCGTTCAGCCAGTATTACAAGAAACTATACTCGTGATCGTTATATCAGAGGTTGTCGCCGTTCAGCCAGTATTACAAGAAACTATACTCGTGATCGTTATATCAGAGGTTGTCGCCGTTCAGCCAGTGTTACAAGAAACTATACTCGTGATCGTTATATCAGAGGTTGTCGCCGTTCAGCCAGTATTACAAGAAACTATACTCGTGATCGTTATATCAGAGGTTGTCGCCGTTCAGCCAGTATTACAAGAAAGTGATCGTTATATCAGAGGTTGTCGCCGTTCAGCCAGTATTACAAGAAACTATACTCGTGATCGTTATATCAGAGGTTGTCGCCGTTCAGCCAGTATTACAAGAAACTATACTCGTGATCGTTATATCAGAGGTTGTCGCCGTTCAGCCAGTATTACAAGAAACTATACTCGTGATCGTTATATCAGAGGTTGTCGCCGTTCAGCCAGTATTACAAGAAACTATACTCGTGATCGTTATATCAGAGGTTGTCGCCGTTCAGCCAGTATTACAAGAAACTATACTCGTGATCGTTATATCAGAGGTTGTCGCCGTTCAGCCAGTATTACAAGAAACTATACTCGTGATCGTTATATCAGAGGTTGTCGCCGTTCAGCCAGTGTTACAAGAAACTATACTCGTGATCGTTATATCAGAGGTTGTCGCCGTTCAGCCAGTATTACAAGAAACTATACTCGTGATCGTTATATCAGAGGTTGTCGCCGTTCAGCCAGTATTACAAGAAACTATACTCGTGATCGTTATATCAGAGGTTGTCGCCGTTCAGCCAGTGTTACAAGAAACTATACTCGTGATCGTTATATCAGAGGTTGTCGCCGTTCAGCCAGTATTACAAGAAACTATACTCGTGATCGTTATATCAGAGGTTGTCGCCGTTCAGCCAGTATTACAAGAAACTATACTCGTGATCGTTATATCAGAGGTTGTCGCCGTTCAGCCAGTGTTACAAGAAACCATACTCGTGATCGTTATATCAGAGGTTGTCGCCGTTCAGCCAGTATTACAAGAAACTATACTCGTGATCGTTATATCAGAGGTTGTCGCCGTTCAGCCAGTATTACAAGAAACTATACTCGTGATCGTTATATCAGAGGTTGTCGCCGTTCAGCCAGTATTACAAGAAACTATACTCGTGATCGTTATATCAGAGGTTGTCGCCGTTCAGCCAGTATTACAAGAAACTATACTCGTGATCGTTATATCAGAGGTTGTCGCCGTTCAGCCAGTATTACAAGAAACTATACTCGTGATCGTTATATAGAGGTTGTCGCCGTTCAGCCAGTATTACAAGAAACTATACTCGTGATCGTTTTATCAGAGGTTGTCAACTTGAAACGGAAGTGAATGGGAAAGAATCTTACAAAGACGTCGTTCGGGCTCTATACTAGATACTTTTGTACTAAATTTAAATGTAATCGGTCAATGCGTTTGGCCAAAACAGCGTAACAAACACACAAACTAATTACCGAACGGTCGTGTTAAATCAAGAACTGGCTTCGCTCGGTCAATTACATTATTTAATAAAATGATAAAGTAAATGCTTTTTATATAATTAAAAACAATTTAAAGCACTTGATTAATTTTACTTAATTTAGCAAATACTTACTAGTACTTGTTTACTTATTTTAAAGTCAAAGCACTTAATGAGGTCGCCTTGTTTTAAATATAAACTACTTATTAACAAAAACTGATTAGCTGTCGTATTTGCTAACGCGACGCGGACTGCACAGCTTGTAGAATGCTATTTAAACGCTTTTTTTAAACGCATTTGATGCCCAAAAACAAAACTACTTTTAAAAGGTATTCTACTTACTTGTATTTACACTGAAGAAGAAAAAAATGAAGTTGTTGATGAATTTGTTAAGGTCCACAAATAAAAAAAACTGTAAAATGTCAAAACACCCTGAAAAATCATTTTTTTGTTTTTATGCAAATCTATATTTATTCTTAATCAGAATCACTTCTAGTTTCAAATATCCCTCACTAGATAAAAATATATTCACCCCATAACTGTTACTAAACATTTTGTACCATCAACCTCTATATTTTTCCTTGGTCTGGATCGTTCCGTCAAATTTTCTGTCAATCGGTTCCCGACAGATGGACACGCGAGTTTCCCCAACAGTAGTATTCATTTTAAATTAATCATTAAAGTACCCAATAATAACGCATTTTTGCTAATACCACAGAAATCCGGTTTGAGAGGTAAAGAAGACGAGGCAAAAAACCGGTGAAATTTTTGAAAATCGGTTTTTGATTGAGTATTACTGAAGGTAGTATGGGGAAACCTCAAACGACGGTCAAGGTTTATTTTGTTATTTATTGTACTGATAACTATTATTTTGTATTTTATTGTAGGATTACATCGAACGTGCGCTTGTTTTTACAAGCCGCCTCGGTGGCCTAGTGGATAGCGTACTGGACATTCACCCCGAGGACCCGGGTTCGATTCCTGGCCAGGGCTTGGCATTTTCATACGCTATAGATCATCCCATCGTCTGCATTAGCCCAAGTGTGCACAATAGTCGTACGTTAAACACACAAAAAAAGCTTGTTTTTACAACAAAACTAAAAAAATGTATATGGGTTAAATTTTCAATTAATTACTGTTCTTTGATTGCCGTGTTTTGTCTCAACACTTGACGATTATTAATAACAATACTATACAAATCATTTCGGTTTTACAATGCTTGGCACGGTTTTACAATAAGTGGCACGATTGTTGGTTAAAATGATGTCAGTGAAATAACGTATGTATTTTTTTTTATTTTAAGGCGAAAAGCACATTGAGGCTATTATCGCCTTCCTAAATGTAAGTGTGAGTGTAAAGTGTGAAAGTAGTAAGTGTAGTATTGTAAGTGTGTGTCTTAGATTCGGGTACCGCGAGGGACGTCTAAATCCTCTCAGTAGGTGCAGCTAGTCTGCAACACCCTACGAGGAATAACTTATGTATACAACATAAACAGTCACAATAAGCAAAAACGAAATATTTTTTTGGTTTTTGTTCAATGTAATCCAGAACTGAAATTTTTAAAATTTCAAAATCGCTACTAATTTGTTTTTGTTGAACGGATTTTTAAAATATGTCCGGTTTTCAATTTTTTATCCGTAGCTTTCAAATCGAAATTCCTCCCATATGTTTTCAGGTATTTAATAAATATATTGAAGTAAAATTTGTACAAAAATATCTTACCGATTATGATCACATTAGTCTATTGTTTAAGATTTTGTTTTAAAGGAAAAGTTAGAAATCATCAAAGACTTAAAATTAATCTTTTTTGGTCCAAGAAAACTGCACCACCGTGACAAATTTCATAAACATCTGTTCATTCTTTTAGTTTATAGAAGAAAATTTTTTAATGCAATAAAACGTCTTATAGTATTAGCTGAAAATGCTCAGAAATAAATTTATGTTAAAAGAAATTTTGTATAATTGTTTTAAACGTTTAAAATAATATTTTCTAAATACAAATATAAAAGTAAAACGCAGCAAACAAATCCAGAACTGCGGGCGCAGTGAGTAGTAATTGAATAATGGAGCCATATCTGGTGAAGAATTTTGCTACTTCTGATCCCGTGGCCAGTCCATCAAGAAAATCAGGTGACTAGTCAGAAGATACATTCTTTCGTGGGTGCGAATCCCCAATCGGAGGGTTAATAAAGATTTTTCCAGCTTGAATAAAAAAAGCAAAAATGATAAAATATTAATAAGACTTTAATACACTCTAGGCCTTAGTTTTCCAATATTTTCGAAATATAAATCCTAAATAAGCACGGCACGCAACTGTCTCGCTGAAATGATAAAATCAAATTTCTGAAAGTACTTTTCTAACTTTTTTTTATAAATTCCAATTTCTCCATTATAAACAGCATTAAAATCTGCATATATTAGCGTTTTAAACTTTCAAATAATATTGAAAATACGGAAAAAAACCCACAGTGCCGTCAAAAAAGTTCTTTATTTCAGCAGATTTTGGAAACTCAAAATGATAATTTATTCAGTTTTCAAGTCTGGCACGATGGTGAAATGAAAATTTTGAAGAAAAATTTGGACAAAAAGCTATTAATTTTTATAGATTCGAAATGACCGCCATTATGAAACTGTTGAATGATGTTTTCTGGTTAACGAACTTGCTTAAACTGTTATTATAATCGATTTTTGTGCCAAGTTTGAATCAAATCGGGCCAAAATTGCAAACGTCAGCTTATTGAAACACACACACACACACACACACACACACACACACACACACAAACACAAATTTTAACGACACCTCACAAAAAGTGATCTAGAAGTCAGGATTAGTACTCATTTCAAGATCTCATGTCAGACCCATTTCATTAGCTCATTTTTCTAGTGAAAAACCGATTATAAAAGCAGTTACAATATATTTTTATTTGAACGAAAGATTTTAAAACACTTTTAAAACGTTAAGCAGGCAATACCATATTTGTTTTAATCTCGGACCACCACTTGACGAAATTTTAAATTTTAGATCAGAAAAATAAATTATTCATGCACTTCGTGTCAATCAGCTTAAGCCGATCGTGAAAGTTGATCACAGAATTCGCAACGAAGGTTAAGTTGATTAACCTAAATTCGCTTTGATTTCATGTCGTTAATGGAAACCCAATTAAACATTACATGTAATAAAGTAAGTTGACAATACGTTTGGATATTTGTAATATCAGATCTTTAGGAAATGAGTTAAAATTTTAAATAGTTTTCTTTATTTTGTTCTGAACACAGACGAAAGAAAACATGCATATATAACTGGCGTTTATTAAAATATCAGCTGTTATTTTCATTGATATTTGTGAAGTAAATATTTTTTGTTCACCCGGTATGGCATATTTTATGTTGCAGTGAAATCGAATTGAAAGTAAACGGAAGGAAACAGTGTAGAATTCATGAAGGAGCTGATTATCACAGATATGCCTCTAGGTGAGAAAAAATAATATTTATTACAAAATCAAGCGACTTGACCATAGATAGACTACTTAGGTCGAATATTGAAAGGCGAAAGTGGAATAAATATTAAATATAATAATAGCAGAACTAGAAGTTTAAAATGTTAAAATTAATAAAATAAGTGGAATATTATTATTTATAAATTTTGATAATAATAGAAACTATAATTACATACAAATGTTGTATTATAATTTTATGTTATGATATTTAAAAAGATGTTTTGTAACAGAACTTGTGTAATTTTTAGGTTATAAAAAGCAATTTCATGGAAGCAAGTTATTAAAAATAATTGTTTGTATTTACCTCTTTTAAAAAAATTCTGACTTGCCCACCATAATCAGCGTTAAAATATGAATATATAAAAGAAGAAGTCTAGACTGACTGACTGATTCATAATCAATCAGTGCCAAAACTATTTTAGCTAGCAACTTGAATTTTTCAGGGTACATTTATGTTACCATATAGGCATGCAATAAGAAAGCATTTTGCAAACATTTGATTTTAACGCCATTAAACTACTTACCCAGTTCAAATTCAATAATCAATAGCCAATACTATTATAGCTACTTCAAATTTTCAGGGTACTTTTTTACAACAAGGGTGCACTGAGAGAGGATTTTGCAAAAATTTGATTTTAACGCCATTAAACTACTTACCCAGTTCAATTTTAGTAATCAGCGTATATCCGAGACTTTAATAGATAAAGATTTGAAATTTGCAGGGTTACCACCACATGTAGAGGTGCAATGAAAAACGATTTTCCAGTATTCAACCCCTAAAGAGGTAAAAATGAGGTACAACAATTTTTACTGGAAAAACTATGTTTTCCATCTAACCTTAAAACGTAACATAGTCACTCTTAAATATAAGTAATGAAATATGTTTTTCACTATATCCCAAAACTCATCCCCGAAAGATATTGAAAGGGGGTAGAAAATTTAAAAAAGAGATATAATTGGAGAAAAATATTTTTTATCGGTTTTTCTTAAAAGTAAACAACATATTCTAAAACACAAATTATGAAACACGTAATTTAGCATCCCCCCCGGAATTCATCCCCTAAAAGGACAAAAATATAAAAAAGTATAAATGTTTTATTGGAGAAAAATATTGGTTATCAGATTTTCTTAAATTCGAATGGAACACGTTTGAAGACAATAAAACAACATATTCAGGTTATAATATTTTTTCACATTCACTGTAAAATAATCATGAGTTTAATATTTTTTATTAATCACGCTTTTATTAATATATTTTTAATGTTTCTAAATTATTACGTTACTGAAACAGTTTAAGTTTCGTGGGCGAAGCCGCGACGGGTAATGCTAGTATACGTATATTAGCTTTTAAATTGAAAATACGAAAATATACTATGAAAATTTCTGTCTAGATATGAGGGTCAGCGCTGAACGTAATGGCAGCTCCAGTAGCTCATTTTCCAATGTAAATTCTCTAATAAACGGCAGCCAAAGTTAGAGATTGAACTTTCTAAAATAGTAAAAAACAAATCTGTTAATAATGCGAAGAAATTGCAAGTCCCCGAACAGTCTCTTCGTGAACTGTTCGTGAAATCTCGTGGTCTAATACTTTATTTGGACTTATAATACTCGTAATTTAATTGAATATAAAATAGTTTTTATGCCATTATTCCGTACTTCCACTAAGAAAACATCTCGCCAGTCACTTTATATTGCGATACCTTCAATTTGCTAAACTCGATTGTCTTATAAACGCATCAGCTGATTCAAAACGCCCCTCTCAAGATCGCTTCTGCGTAACAATAAACTAATACCCAGTAAGAAGTGTTGGCATTCACACGATACAAGTTTGCATAGTTAATCTCTCCCACCCCTCAACAACTCACTAATTGCTGATAATTAACAGAGTAAGATGGTAACTTAGTTTGTGACGACAACACCCTGTCAAGAACTCACGAACGCACAAACTAACTTTACCCCGTCCTCCCCGGCCTCTGTTCTGACACTTTTATTGAACTTTAATTTATCTGTATTTGAGCAGATCAAGAAACTTGTTTTCCAACGACAACCCGTCAAGGTATAGTTAATTACACAAAAGATATTGTCTATCAAGTCGTAATTATTGTGACTAAAATATATTTCACGCTAATGGTTGGTAAAAAAATTGAAATACGCATCATTTGATGATTTTATGTTGCCGAAAACAATGAAATCATATTGAAGTGAACACTTCCTTAGGCGCACCTTGCAGTTTTCTTTTAACATGTAGGTAGCATGTTTTAGAAATATGTATTATGTTGGTTGTGGTATGGGATCTTGTGCGACACGTGTGCGAGGAACACGTATATTGATATATAATAGTATATTTTTGAGCGTTACAAGTCTCATATTAAATTAATTCTAATAAGTTGCACGTGTGAGGTGCACGTAATAACCACTACACTATGGAAACTACGAAGACGTTTGACCGATGTAAATATATGAAATGAATCGTTAATTTAATTTTGGTAGTTATATTAAAAGATCAGTTTCTTTATATTAATTCGTGATCAGCTGATTTCATTGTTCAGCTAATACGCTATAATAAGTTTCAGGTTATGATGTTAAGAAGTACGTTCAGGTTAATTTGTCGTTTGTAATAATTCGTAACGATCAGCTGATATCATTGAATAACTGATAAACCAAATAAATTTTAGGTTATGTTTTTAAAACTAGCTATTTTAATTTATCATAATTCGTAACGATCAGCTGATTTCATTGATCAGCTGATAGGTTATAATAAGTTTTAGTCTACGTTGTTAAAAAACTAGCTATGTTAATTTGTCGTGTTTTCGAAAAATTATTGTAATGAAAATAAAAAGGAAGAGAAAACATGATAGGTAATTTCTTTTTTTGTTCAATAAGAGATATTTTTTCTTCTGGATAACGAAGCTTCACAATCAACTTCGGAAGTAAAAGAAGTATTTCCAGAAGAAGAGCCAAAAATAGCCAACGAGAGAATACAGAACCGATAGATGTAGGAGATCGTGTGTGTGTGTGTGTGTGTGTGTGTGTGTGTGTGTGTGTGTGTGTGTGTGTGTGTGTGTGTGTGTGTGTGTGTGTGTGTGTGTGTGTGTGTGTGTGTGTGTGTAAACCTCCCCCCTCTCTCTCTCTCTCTCTCTCTCTCTCTCTCTCTCTCTCTCTCTCTCTCTCTCTCTCTCTCTATATATATATATATATATATATATATATATATATATATATATATATATATATATTGGTGTATATCAAATTGGAGAAACATAAACATAGAATTCAAAAGCAACAAAAAAACACAGCACTATAGACAGACAAACAGATAGCTAGTGTGGATAATGGTAAGACCAGGATTGTTAGAGATACTACTGAAATACAGAAACGAGGTTACTGGATCTAAACAACGGGCTAATGTGCTTTAATGACGGATCGATCTACGTCAACTAAAGCCAGCCCACTTTCTATTTGTGTCATACGAAACTACTCGTACATAAGGAGCTGAAAGACAAAAGCTTATCAGTTCGATTTCAGACTTGAAGCGAGAACCACCTTGATGACAATGACATTCAACAGTTTCACAATGGCGGTATTTCAAAATCTTTAAAAAAATCGTAACTTTTGTTATTTTATATAATTTTGAAAACCTAATTTCACCGTCGTGGTCAGCGTTAAAGTTTGAATCGATTATTATTATTTTTTTTCCGGTGAAAAACCGTTAGGGTTATCATTGCTGGATTATTATTTTAAAGAACCCTGACTGATGTAATGTAATATAAAAATATAAAATATAAAATATTTATTCAACACTGATTATTTACAGATGTAAGGTGAAAAAAAGTTATACATTCTACAGTGGTTAGGGTTTATCTTTGTATTTTTATTGTAAAATACAAAAGTGTTATTACATTAAAAGGCTATATAATGTTGCTAAATGTTATTACTTTTTGTAATTCGCTTCCAACACGTCAGCGAGACGCCTGTGTGCCGATTATTTGTTGCACTTCCTCTAGTTTGGAAATATTTAAGCTGTTTAAAAAAATAAACAAAACCGAAAAGTTAAAAGTTTCTTACCTTATAGACGTTAGATTGGTATAATAAACAGTATACAATTCGTAGAAATGTTTTTGTACCCTAGAAGTAGAAAAAAAATGAGTCAAACATAATTTGAAATAATACCTTATCAGTACAGTAATTACGTTGTCACTGCGCTTGAATCACATCATCAGAATTGCTGACAATCATATTCGTGTAATAATCTGTATCATTTTAAATGCATGAGAAATTTAAATGAATTGCAACCACTCCGACAGAAAGTTCAATTGGGAACGGTCGCTAAGGGTTGATTGTGTATAAAGCAAGGGTTGATTAAGCGACACCAGTTATGGGCATCCACGTCCGGCGACAGTGTCTGAATAACAGTGTGATTCATAACCATGGCTTGTTCAACAAGCTGCACATACATAACTCGTGATCACTCAAATTCATTCAAGCAAATGCAGCTCAGATCAACTGGTGGGAATGTAATGATTTCAATCGTTTGACTGATTTTTCACAAAATCATACATAAATTGTAGTATAAGTTAAATGTTTTACCATTTAATGTATCCTAAATGTATCGAATAATAAGTTATTTAGACGCTATGTATTGGTTGCCAATATTTGTTTTTGTAATTAATAATTTAAATTAGGAAACACTCGCATATCCGGCTCTATGATATTTGGAATCTCCCATATCCGGTCTGGTATAGTACGTTACTTAGACATACGCTATTGGCCCTCTAATACCCATGTTAAAATTAAAACTTATTTTCATATTTTAAAATTTTCAAATGAAATAGTAAACGGATAGTAAACACTTCCGTTTCCGGCGCTATGATGTTTGAAACCTTCCATATCCGGTCTGGCATAGTATGAATTTACACATGATCTAGTGGCGTCAAGAATTTGTTTTCATATTTTAAAATTTGCAAATGAAATATTAAACACCCATATCCGGTCTATGATGTTTGGAAGCTCTCATATCCGGTTCGGTATAGTTTGTTACTTAAACTATAGAGTATGCTCTGTTGCTTCCCAGAATTATGTTTCCATATTTTAAAATTTGCAAATGAAGTAGTAAACACTCTCATATCCGGTCTATGATGTTTGGAAACTCTCATATCCGGTTCAGTATATTTTGTTACTTAAACTATAGAGTATGCTTTATTGGTTCCCAGAATTATGTTTCCATATTTTAAAATTTACAAATGAATTATTAAACACTCCCATATCCGGTCTATGATGTTTGGAAGCTCTCATATCCGGTTCGGTATTGTTTGTTACTTAAACTATAGAGTATGCTCTATTGCTTCCCAGAATTATGTTTCCATATTTTAAAATTTGCAAATGAAGTAGTAAAGACTCTCATATCCGGTCTATGATGTTTGGAAGCTCTCATATCCGGTTCAGTATATTTTGTTACTTAAACTATAGAGTATGCTTTATTGGTTCCCAGAATTATGTTTCCATATTTTAAAATTTACAAATGAATTATTAAACAGTCCCATATCCGGTCTATCATGTTTGGAAGCTCTCATATCCGGTTCGGTATTGTTTGTTACTTAAACTATAGAGTATGCTCTATTGCTTCCCAGAATTATGTTTCCATATTTTAAAATTTGCAAATGAAGTAGTAAACACTCTCATATCCGGTCTATGATGTTTGGAAGCTCTCATATCCGGTTCAGTATATTTTGTTACTTAAACTATAGAGTATGCTTTATTGGTTCCCAGAATTATGTTTCCATATTTTAAAATTTACAAATGAATTATTAAACAGTCCCATATCCGGTCTATCATGTTTGGAAGCTCTCATATCCGGTTCGGTATTGTTTGTTACTTAAACTATAGAGTATGCTCTATTGCTTCCCAGAATTATGTTTCCATATTTTAAAATTTGCAAATGAAGTAGTAAAGACTCTCATATCCGGTCTATGATGTTTGGAAGCTCTCATATCCGGTTCAGTATATTTTGTTACTTAAACTATAGAATATGCTCTATTGCTTCCCAGAATTATGTTTCCATATTTTAAAATTTGCAAATGAAATAGTAAACACTCCATATCCGGTTTATGATGTTTGGAAGCTCTCATATCCGGTTCGGTATAGTTTGTTACTTAAACTATAGAGTATGCTCTATTGCTTCCCAGAATTATGTTTCCATATTTTAAAATTTGCAAATGAAATAGTAAACACTCGCATATCCGGTCTATGATGTTTGGAAGCTCTCATATCCGGTTTAGTATAGTCTGTTACTTAAACTATAGAGTATGCTCTATTGCTTCCCAGAATTATGTTTCCATATTTTAAAATTTGCAAATGAAGTAGTAAACACTCACATATCCGGTCTATGATGTTTGGAAGCTCTCATATTCGGTTTAGTATAGTCTGTTACTTAAACTATAGAGTATGCTCTATTGCTTCCCAGAATTATGTTTCCATATTTTAAAATTTGCAAATGAAGTAGTAAACACTCGCATATCCGGTCTATGATGTTTGGAAGCTCTCATATTCGGTTTAGTATAGTCTGTTACTTAAACTATAGAGTATGCTCTATTGCTTCCCAGAATTATGTTTCCATATTTTAAAATTTGCAAATGAAGTAGTAAACACTCGCATATCCGGTCTATGATGTTTGGAATCTTCTATGTTCCGGTCCGGTATAGTTTGTTACTTAGACATACTCTATTAATTTCCAGAATTTGTTTTCATATTTTAAAATTGTAAATGCAATTGTAAACAAATAGCACTCCCTATCCGGTCCTATCATGATCGGAACCTCCCATATCCGGCTAGATCTAGTTATTCATATGACGTTAGGAATTTGTGAACTATATTTCTAGAATGGATAATAGTTGTGTTGAAGTAAAGGTAAAATGAACGACAAGACATAAACACAATAAAAAAACATTCATTTTTCATGTAAGGGTAATTTTGAAATGTTGGTAAGACAGCATTGTTGTGAGGTTTTGCAGAAAAATCCTTTTTGCGAGTTTCTATTGAAAAGTATTTATTGAAGTAAGTTCCATCGTTATGAGATCAACATCTGATCATCCGATTAACATTCTAAGTGTAATTAAATTATTTTTATAAAACGTGTATGTGTTAGCATTTTTGCATTAGAAATTTTAGACCGATTCGATTAAAATTTTGTACAAAAATCCATTTTGGTATCAGTTTGAACAAATATGTTAAGCAGCAAAATCCGTCCAACTGTTTCAAAATGGCGGTCATTCAAAATGATAAAAAATCGTAACTTTTCATATCTCACACTTATCTAAAAAATCTATTTTATCCATCACAATCAGCGTTTAAATCGACATAAATTAGCATTTTTAATCATTACTTGGAAAATACGAAAATGAACCTAACAGCGTTTAACATACTAAAATGTCAATTATACATAAATATATGTAATCACCTCATAGTAACATATCATTAAATTAAATATTATATTCATAATAATAATGTAATCATTATTTAAGCTTAAGATACTGTCACATTAAACACAAATAAAAGAAATACCTCGATAAATAATCAATCTATAAGAAAACTAAAGAAGAACCAATAGTTTGTAAAGGGGAAAAAAGAAAAACTCAACAATGCTGTGAATTTTTATCATTCTGGTCCGAACATTTAAAGAAAGAAGTTCAAAATTAAAAAAAAAGAAATAATTAAGCATAAGTTAAACACATTAACAAACCAACTTCAGACTGCAATAGGACATCCATTTCACTCAATATTCAACAAAATTAATTTTACATAAAATAATGAAGTAATGTATTTGTTAATATATTTGTAAGCTTTAAAAACTTGGTGTTATTTTTTAATACTAAATTCAAAATTCCAAAAATAGTTTTAATCATCAGATTTGAGGACACAATTAATCCAAAAGAATTTACAAACATTTTTTATAAGCAGTAAACATTTACAGACAGTTTTAAAACCAACTTAAAATACAATAGCCTAAATTTAAATTCATCATTTTATTTTGTTGACTTCTGTGAATCACCTGAGATCTTTCACCGGCACGTAATAACACATCTAGTTATTAAGTAAATTGAAATGTTAGCATAGTCTTTAGAATTTAATTATAAGATTCCCTAAAGAGTTTATTTTAGTAACGTTAAGTGATTATGAACTTGAAAGCTAGTCGAGGCACAAATTGAACATTGAACCTGAGATTTGTAATATTATAAAATAAAATATATCACTAATTTTGGTAAATCACACACATATCGTAAGATTGATACATTTATATTTATTTATTAATTTTTTTTTTTGTTTAACGTCCGACTATTGTGCACAATTGGGCTAATGCAAACTATGGGATGGGATGGGATGAGTGTATGAAAATGCCAAGCCGTCACCGGGACTCGAACCCGGGTCCTCGGGGTGAAAGCCCAGCACGCTATCCACTAGGCCACCGAGGCGGCTGATATATTTATAAGCAGTTAGCTTTCATTTTAATATTTTCAATACAATTTCATGTAGACTGTAAAGTTGTTTATGATTGTAAAATACAATTTTGAAAAAAAAGTTATTGTTCTGATGTGATATTATTTTAAAAAATATCATGTGACCAATTATGTTTGTTTCACCGCGTCACCAGTACAGTCAATCGTCCGATTTCCCGTATTGTAAAACCATCTGCAGATGACAACACTGTGACGTCAGCCAATTAATTGGGCTCGGCGGCAGAGGTTGTGGACCACCCTGTAGATTCAATATTAGCAATGAGCGAGGCTGTTATAATATGATAATACCTAACGCTGTGGTTTTGTTTAAAATTAGTGTCGTGTGTTGTCGGAATTGTTCCCCGAGGAGCGCCATAACTTGTCGTTCAGGCCGCACACGGTCCTCGGGGCGCAATTGCCCGGGCACACTACACTGTTTTATGCCCTGTCAATATCAACCCCCCCGCCTCCCTCACCCTCTGTGACAGGCGCACATAATCAAGCACACATATCACTGATTATCTCATTTACACTTCACAGTGTAAACTAATGTTATTAATTAGTCTATACGCACTATTTACACAAAATATTTGCCAGCACTATGTGTTGTATTAATTAACTGTAGTTTGTTGTCCGACGAACACTATTTGCCTATTTAATTTGACGTTTATTATTGTAAACATTGCAGGTATTTACTTTTTAGATAAAACTGCACAAATACCTAAAGAACAACCCTCACAAAGTTACCCTCTAGTCAATCTGTTTTTAGCTAATTTTCACTGAAAAATGTGCAGCAATCACGCAAAGTTCTGTAGATGTTTCCACTGGCCATAAATATTTACATTAATGTGTATGCTTTATTACGCGTTTACAATTTTAATTCGTTTCGATTAAAACTTCGATTTTATTACAATTGTCAACATATTTGTTGTTCAGCAAAATACGTTGATCTGTTTCAATATTATGGCAGTTCAAAATTTTTTCCGGTGCTTTAACCACCTCGAACCACTTCAAACCACTTAGCTCCGTTTAGGAGGAATAGCACATTAAATAGTGTATGGAAGTATTTTGAGATGGTGACAGGGCCTAATAACAGAAAGTATTTTTAAAAATATATTTTTGAACGCAAAATATAATAATTAAGAGGCAAATCAAAAATTATATGACGAAAAAACGAGAGGAAACTTAAATTAAACAGTGTAATTACAAAATAAAAACGTACAAGTGTGGAACTCGGGGAGTTCCTGATGACAGAAGCGAAGCTTTTGTTAATGATATCTTTGCTGAATTAGTTTGAAAATATGTTTACAAATATTTTGTTTTGTTTAAATAAATAAATACGTGAACAGCATGTAGTAAAAGATCAGCTGTTTTTTTATTAGTTCGTAACGATCAGCTGATTTCATTGAACAGTTGATAGGTTGTAATAAAAGTCAGGTTATGTTGTTAAAAACTACCACTATTAACAACAATTATTATAAATGTTTATATTAATTTCGAATGTATTATAAACGGTTGCAACGTGCACGTGTTTTTCAACTAAGGAAAAACACCGAAACCAAACAACGTTTTTATTTAATACACGTGTACTGTTATCGAAAAAGAGGAAAAAAGAAAGAAGCAGAAATAGAGAGAAGAAATTCCTTGCTCGTTCTTGCCATATTTCCGTTACATTCTTCCGTTTTGCAGACTTTTTTTGTATCGACTCCTCTCGCCAGAACTAACATTAAAGGCTTCACTTCAATAAATAATGAGAAATCATTTCTAGGCCAATTGCAATCTTTTTTGTAAAGGGAAAAGAGGTAGGGCCTAATTTAAATTGTTAATACTATCCTACTAGGTCAATGACGTAAGAGACGGTATAAGACATCAACAACTCAGGAACAAGAAAAAGCCTACCGTTGATAAGGGCGGATCCAACCTCTAGATTTGGAGATAGGAAATCTCTTCACCTATGCACACTCAACTCGGAGTTATGGAGAGGGAATAATAGGTTATTTATTTCTATTCCTTAATCTAAAATTTTACTTCCTTAATCATTGAAAAACGAGTATATGAATATTTCAAAATTTGATTAATATGATTTATGTCACATAGTCACTACGATTGAGTATTTGCAATTTTCAACTAAACAGTTGTTTGTTTAGCCAAAACAAGCCAATTATGTTTGTTTTGGCTTCCCAAAATAAATTATTGTCCTTAATCACGTAAATTAATGAAAACGTTTAAGGCTACCTTTTCGGATTCACATTTAGAGCAAAGTTATACGCTTCTGCTTTCTGAAGACAATTCAATTTTGATTTCAGTTATGTTGGTAAAGTAACGAGGTTATTAAAAAAAATCTAATTAGTAACACAAGAAAATTTTTAATTATAACAAACATATACGTAATGTGCTATACTGGCTGTAGAAACGGCTCATTTTGTTAAAGGTCAAATTTCCTTATCTAGGCCTTGGCAAATCAGTGTCTTTGTGGATATGTAGAAGATCAAGGCCTAGATGCTCTTAGCAATGATTTCAACCTCTGTAATGTTGAGAAGGTCTGATCACTTATGGTTGCACTCACTGGCAAAGTAACAAAAAAGTGAATCTAGAAGTTAATTCCAGAATGATGTCTCTATCATTAGTCTGAACGATTTTATTATTATTAAAAATATAAAATTATTCTTGCTTTTTGTAATTTAATTTCAACAAGTTAAAGAAGCATAAATATGACGTCGTTTAGGAAGTTCATGACCCCCTGGATCTGTGATTGGCCGTCTTGAAGACAGAAGGAAAAAGTAAAAGATTTACCCTTATTTTATTTTACTTATACTATAGGTATTTTTGAAAAGATTTAGAATCCTTGTGTAGAGATTAAGTCTCTATAAATATTTGTAATGTTACCATAAATGTCTATTGCTTTTTTTCAAAAGAAGAAGAAGAAGAAGTAAGGACATAATTTTTTTAACAAAATTGAATATCGTTATATATTAAAGGAATAATGTTTCAAAAAGTGTTTTAATTTTTAAAAAATAGCGCCACGAAGCTTTCTCCCTGATGTAACAAAAGAGAATTTCACCGTTGTAATCAGCGTTAAAAAACTGCATAAATTAATATTTTAAAATTTAAAACTACATTGAAAATGATCCCTGACCGTCGTTTAAAATCATAAAGTTGTGATATAGTTTCAAACGCCTCCAATTTGAAAGGTGCTGAAACATGCATCTAAATCTAAAAAAAAGAGTCTGTGCCAATGAAATCGGACTGCTAATATGAGCTCTAGAATAGTACTAATACATACAAAAACATGTAGCATATACAGACTGACTACATTCAACAATTTTACATTCAGGATCTGCGTTCAATTTATGGTTCCGATTTTGATCTTAACATGATAGCGCTTGTTTGCCAATAGCACTTCAATAAAAACGTTACAAACACAAGTGCAATTGCATTTCATACAATTAAATATGTTGACATTTATTAGAGACATTTTATTGACAAAAAGAAGTTTAATTGAATGTAAACAAACAATTTTCTTCCAACAATATTCAAGGTTGAATTCCCACGTAATGGAATCGATAGCTTATGAAATGCAGTTCACATTAACTTGTAAAGAACTGGTACTATTTTGTCTTACTTAAAGAAATGAATTAATTTCTTTTGAAATGTGTGTATATTTCTCTTCCTCATAAGTGAAAACTACGTCATAAAACCTTGTTACTATGATATTCTAAAACTTTTCTCTTCAATATTTCCTGCTTACAAAAAAAAAACTACATTTTTTTTTTTTTTGTGTTTAACGTCCGACTATTGTGCACACTTGGGCTAATGCAGACGATGGGATGACTTATAGCGTATGAAAATGTCAAGCCCTCGCCGGGAATCGTACCCGGGTCCTCGGGGTGAAAGCCTAGTACGCTATCCACTAGGCCACCGAGGCGGCTTTATTGTACACACTTGGGCTAATGCAGACGATGGGATGACTTATAGCGTATGAAAATGCCAAGCCCTCGCCGGGAATCGAACCCGGGTCCTCGGGGTGAAAGCCTAGTACGCTATCCACTAGGCCACCGAGGCGGCTTTATTGTACACACTTGGGCTAATGCAGACGATGGGATGACTTATAGCGTATGAAAATGCCAAGCCCTCGCCGGGAATCGAACCCGGGTCCTCGGGGTGAAAGCCTAGTACGCTATCCACTAGGCCACCGAGGCGGCTACAAACTAGTAGTGTTGGTAAATACGCTTATTTGTATTTCGTAAGATTAGAAAGGCCTAAAATAACGTAAAACTAAAAAAAATATTAGTAAGTAGATTTGAACGTGAATACAAGGCCGAGTTTTTGCGTACTGCGCGCTATTTTACATGCAAGTAAAACGTAGCTCAAGATTGTTTAAAATATATATTAAAGCCAAGCTTTTAACGTTAGGTTCGGCGAGAGGAGTGAATAGAAAAAAATCCGAACCTTTTTAATGAAACGGAAACGAGCAAACGGAATTTCGTCTCTCTATTGTCCTTTTTTCTTGCTCCTTCTCGGTAACAGTGCACGCGTATTATATGAGAACGTTGTGTTGTTTTCGTTTCGGTATGTTTCCTTAACTGAAGAACACGTGCACGTTGTTACCGTTTACAATACATTCGACATTAATGCAAACGTTTATAATAATTGTTGTTAATATTGATAGTTTTTAACAACATAACTTAAAACTAAACAGCTGTTTAATGAAATCAGCTGATCGTTACGAATTATTATAAAACAACTGATCTCTTTCTACAACTACAGTAAATGATATCTAAGCTAGGTTCACTTATTTATTTATTTAACAAAACAAGATACTTGAAAACATATCTTGAAACCAATTATATATTCAGCAGATACATCGTTAACAAAAGCTTCGTTTCTGTCTGTAACTTCTCGAGATCCACACGTGTACTTTTTTGCTTCTAAATTTTGCTGGGAGGCTCCGAATCAGAGCTAGTTTGTAAAACTTTGTACGATAATATTATTTCATTCAGAACCGTATAAAATTCTAAGCTGGAAGGTTGTAGCTTAAAGATTGCAAGAGTGTATAAAATTTCAAGAAGCCTACAATTAGTAGGCTTTTTTCTTAAACACAGAAGCATATCAGCGACAATAAAAGTTAGAATATTGAAATTTAGTGTGCCAGTAACTCAAACGTTTGCATCTAATACACTTTTTTCCCCAAAATTATTAACGAGTGGCGCATGAAACGAGTTATTGGAGAGTTTTTTAAAATGAGCTATTGAAGTGGCTACAAATTATTGACCTAAAAATGAGTATATATCTTGATACCTAATTGTTGTTAAAATTTATTATATTTGATTTGAAATTTGATTTAACGGAGGTCAGAGTTTATTTTCGTATTTTCAATATAATTTAAAAGTTTAAAATGCTAATACAGTAAAATCTCTCTATAGTGGCATTGAAGGGAACGTTAGTTTTTGTCGCTATAATAAAGAGATTTCCGCTGTAGGGAGAATTCAGCCAAAACATGTATAAAATGTGTTTTTCTTAAAACCTGTTATATTTTAATGTGAAGTATTGAGTGCAAAGTTCATTGAAATGTAAACTATATGACGTACAGTTAAAAAAAAGAAAGATATTTATTAAATAATACTTTATGAATAAAATACTGTTATTGTGAGAAAAAGTCAACATTTTCTCGAAACTACTGCAAAATCGCTTTATCAATTCCTTATAATTCTAACTTTCGAATTTCCTTGAAGCTATTCTATCATTTTAGACGTTCTTTATTTTATTTTTATTTTTCAATATCATGTCAACAGAAGAACTAGCTAAATCAAAATGTCGGCAAACATCTACTTCCTTTACACCTTTCTCTAACTCATGCAAAACTCTTTTTTGTACTTTTACATTTAACGATAACATTTTCCTTTTAGAAGCCATTACAGTGTATTGTAAAAGTACAAAACAAAACCTACTTGTAAAATGTACAAGTCACAACACTCTATTTAGTTGACGCACTACGCACTGTTTTTGAAATAGGGTAGAAGATCAAGGAAGTGTTTCGTCTATATAGAGAGATTCCTAGAATTTTGTTGGTCTAACTAGATAAAGTTACAATACATATTTTTACTATAGGAATGGAAAGATATAAACATTTTGCTGTTATGGAGAGATTTTCGTTATAAAGAGATTTTACTGTATATGCAGATTTTAATGCTGATTATGATGTGAAATCAGAATTTAAAAAAGGTGTAATATACAATAAAGGTGTAATATACATTAAAGGGCTAATGTAAGCTCGATCCCGTTACGTCAACGAGACAGCCGCGTGCTGCTATTATTTTGGAAAATTTCTCGGCGAGTAAAAAAAGGTAGAAAGCTAAATTTGGCACCAGGACGATCTTAATTAAACAATTTGTGCTGAAGTATAATTACCCCGAAATTTAGATAAGAAGTAAAAAATTAAGCTATCTATTAAAAAAAAGAAGATTTTTCAACACGCATTACGCTAGTTAATTATAAAGCCATAAAATTCAGCAATGGACAATTAATTTTATCGGAGTTAACAATTTGTGAGAGGTAAATCAGTTGCAACCATTGGTCTGCCATTATCGCCGGCCATATCTCATCTTTATGGCTAACTACCGCCTAGCCTCCAACATTAAATCAAAACCTGCGATTTGTTATATGCAGCACATAAACTAGCCTCGCTGCAGGAGCGTATAAAACGCATCCTCCCTGGGTTTTTAATGACGTTCCACTCCAGTGATTATACAGTTTTCAGTGCACCGCCAGGTCCAATAAACCAAGCGTAAACAGACGTTATCTCGTCCATTTTGTAACAACTCTATCTGCAAAATGATTTCCATTATCTGCTAAACGTTTATTGAACCAATTTCAACTTTAAAATGATTTTTTATAAATGCGGCGGAAAAATTTTGTAAAAGAACGTTTCAAAATTGATAATGCTGCAGGAACAAGAATTAATTGGGTTATTGTTTTTTTTGCAGTAAAAGCTTTCTGATAACAGATAACAGCAGCTGTATTGTTGACGTTATGAAAGCACATTTTCCTCAATAGCTTGTATGGCTTACAAATTTCTTAAAATGTGATTAAAAATCTACATATATTAACGTTATGCACTTCCAAATTGCTTTGAAAATATTAAAGTAAACCCTGACCTCCTTTAAATTAAATTTCTTACTTTCAACGTATTTTGAAAATTTAAATGCTAATTTATTAAGTTTTTAACGCTAGTTACGATGGAGGACACACACACACACACACACACACACACACACACACACACACACATTTCATCGAATCGTCAAATGTGATATACAGTTGAGGATCGGTGCACATTTCAAGGTCCAGTGGAAATTCGCTAATAATATATACTACTAGCATTACCCGTCGCGGCTTCGCCCACGAAACTTAAACTGTTTCAGTAATGTAATAATTTAAAAACAAAAAATATATTAATAAAAGCGTGATCATCTAAACTCGTGATTATTTTACAGTGAATATGAAAAAATATTATAACCTGAATATGTTGATTTATTGTCTTCAAACGTGTTCCATTCGAATTTAAGAAAATCTGATCAAGAATATTTTTGTCTAATACAAACATTTATAGCTATTCTATATTTTTGTCCTTTTAGGGGATGAATTCGGGGGAAAATACTGAATTGCGTGTATCATAATTTGTGTTTTAAAATATTTTGTTTACTTTTAAGAAAAACCGATAAAAAATATTTTTCTCCAATGCAAACACCCTTTTTTCTCCCATGATAACTCTTTTTCCATTTTTATTCTTTTAGGGGATGAATTCAAAAAAATGTTGAAATATGTGTTTCATAGCATATTTCTAGAATATAAGATAAAAAAATATCTTTTCAATACATTCTTTACAATACATTCAATGCATTCAATAAATTCTTTCAATCTCTTTAGGGGATGCGTTTTGGAGAAAAGGTGAAAAATATATTTCATTACTTATACTTAAGAGTGACTATGTTACGTTTTAAGAAGGTCAGATGAAAAACATATTTTTTCCAATAAAAATTGTTGTACCTCATGTTTACCTCTTTAGGGGTTGCATACTGAAAAATCGTTTTTCAGTGCACCCCTTTTTTAGTGCATCTCGACAAAGGTACCCTGAAAATTTCAAGTCTCTAGCTATTATAATAGTATTGGTTGTACCATGATTATTAAACTTGGACTGGGTAAGTAGTTTAATGGAGTTAAAATCATTTTTTTGAAAAATCTTTTCTTAGTACGCGCTTACATATTAAAACGAAGGTATCCTCAAAATTTCAAGTCTCTAGGTTTTATAGTTTGGGCTGTACGTTGATCAGTCAGTCAGTCAGGACATTGCCTTTTATATATATAGATTTACAACATTTTTTTAAATAACACTCTTCTACCAATAATTTGTTATACTTTTTGAATCAGCTAGACTCTACTTAACAAGACCACATATTTTTCATACCTTTTGATTTACCATTTACAAGTTAGTGGTGCTTCAGGCTGACTGAGCTACACTTGAAGTACTCAATAAATTTGGACATAGTTTAAGCTAAAAATATTTTTAAGAGCTGTACTTTAGGTACCTAACTAATAAAATTAATGATTACAAATTGGATTTAATTTGGAGTGTAATTCCTAGTCGGTGAATTATATATTCACTTTTCGTTTATAAAATTTGTCGTTAAAAACGTTTCCCAGAAGTAATGAACAATAATTTAAGAAAAGTCAAAACAAGCTTAGAACTATTGACACTCGCTACACAGGTATTTATATATTTGTGGGTGGCTGCAAGATATAAATGAAATCGCACGAGCAAACGAACCCTTACAAATTTTACGATCACTAGAATGAAAGTCCTATCTTAAATATTGTCTTTGTTGGGTCTCCCCCTCTTTCTTTATTCTGACACCTCCAATTCCCCGACCTCGTGAACTTTCATTCCATCCTCCCCCCCCCCAGCCAGCAGAATGAATTCGGTTCAGGATACCATAAATTCACTTCCTTAGTTCCGCACCCCTCCCGCAGATCGCGGAATTACTATTTTACATGCTTTTCGATCTTGAATAAAACAGTATTGTAGAGTTGTACTGAAGGCTTAACACACACAAAGGCCTAGCAATACTAAAGGTCCGTCTTGCTGATGTGATAGGAGCGGAATTCACAAACGATATATTTCTTATTTTACTCTTTTTTGAAAATCTGATTTTACTATCAAAATCAGTTATTAAAAATTTTACACAGTTTAGCATTCAAATTTTTTGACTTAACGAAGTGCTTAAAGGTTTCAACTTTAAGCATATGCAAGATTTTTTCCATTCCATTTCGGTTAAAGATGGCGGCCTCTGATTTAAAAATGGCGAGTGTATGAAATTTTAATGAACTGCATTGGCTGATTGTTTTGAAATTTTGTATGAAGTTACCATGCATAACGCCTGAGAGATGTATGTGTAAGATTTTTTCCATTTACTTCCGTTTCAAGATGGCGGCTTCTGATTTAATGATGACGAGTGTTCGAGTGTGCGTGATTTTAATCAAACTCATTGGCTTATTGTTTTTTAATTTGTTACGAAGTCACTTTTATAAAACCCAAAAGACGTATATGTAAGATTTTTTGCATTCACTTCCGTTTCAAGATGAGAGTGTAGTTGCTGATTATTTCCTTTAATATAGGCTGAACGTATTATTTTTGTAGATTAGTTCATTTAAAGTCAATATATATAATTAACAATATTAACAATATATAACAATTAACAATAATTAACAATATATATATATTGTTAATTATTAAATTTGAGCTGCATTCTATTTTTATGTTTATATATTTTCTAGATGCAACAATAAATTATTTCCATAAATATATTATTTACGCATTTGGTAGACTCTTTAAAACTAAATTAACTATTAAAGTTTATTTTTAGACAGTTTTTTTGATTTTGTTTTTAATGATTTGCCTTCTATGTTTCATTATTCTTTACATTTTTTGGTGTTAAAGTTATATTCACTTTTTTTATTTATTAGTATCACAATTTATAAAATCTATTTAACTTTCAAACTCATTTTGTCACAAGCTTTAAATTATTTCATTATTGTATTTAGTATTTATTTCCTTTTATTTTTATAAATCTCAGTTTTGGTTGTTTATCTATGGCCTATATTTAACTCGCGTAATTTTCACTTCAGTTCGATAATCAGCTCTTATCACTATCTTATTTATGGTCCTATAGTCTATTAGTCAAACATATTTTACACAAATCCTGCACGTTGCAAATTTCAAAATGTTAAAATTAATGCCTTACACAAAGCTTTAAAACACATTTAACGCGCAAAACTTTGTTTATCGTCTAAATTGTTAAGCTACCCTAACTAAGCTAGGCTACAATTTTTGTCTAATCAAGCCAGGCTATTACAATTTTTGCTCCTAAACAAGCTAGGTGATTACAATTTTTGTCTCTAACCAAGTCATGCTATTACAATTTTTGTCCCTAACCAAGCTAGGTGATAACAATTTTTGTCCCTAAAGCAGCTAGGTTATTACAATTTGTGCCCCTAACCAAGGCGTGCTATTACAATTTTGTCCCTAAACAAGTTAGGCTATTATAATTGTTGTCCCTAACCAAGCTAGGTTATTACAATTTGTGTCCCTAACCAAGTCATACTATTACAATTTTTGTCCCTAGCCAAGCTAGGCTATTACAAATGTTGTCCCTAACCAAGCTAGGCTATTACAAATTTTGTTTCTAACGAAGCTAGGCTATTACAATTTTTGTCCCTAAACAAGTTAGGTTATTACAATTTGTGTCCCTGACCAAGTCATGCTATTACAATTTTTGTCCCTAGCCAAGCTAGGCTATTACAAATGTTGTCCCTAACCAAGCTAGGCTATTACAAATTTTGTTTCTAACGAAGCTAGGCTATTACAATTTTTGTCCCTAAACAAGTTAGGTTATTACAATTTGTGTCCCTGACCAAGTCATGCTATTACAATTTGTGTCCCTAACCAAGTCATACTATTACAATTTTTGTCCCTAGCCAAGCTAGGCTATTACAAATGTTGTCCCTAACCAAGCTAGGCTATTACACATTTTGTTTCTAACGAAGCTAGGCTATTACAATTTTTGTCCCTAAACAAGTTAGGTTATTACAATTTGTGTCCCTGACCAAGTCATGCTATTACAATTTTTGTTCCTAACCAAGCCAGGCTATTACAATTTTTGTTCCTAACCAAGCTAGGCGATTACAATTTTTGTTCCTTAACAAACAAGGCTATTACAATTTTTAGTATTTCTGACTTTTTGGGACTTTTACAAAAGTAATGATTTTAACAATTTCGTTGTTTTATTATGTGCTATATTATTTCCTTGAGAGATTTTTAACTGTCGAAAAGTTAAATTTATTACGATAAATGTAAGATAAATTACGATTATTAGCCATTTATTGCGGAACTATATTCTGACGTCCATTTTTACAAAGCAGCGACAGCTTTATATCCACCGCAATAACACTTGTTGCAAAGGTTAGCCTTTACGGAATACTTGTTTTATAACCAACAATTAATTTAAACAACCAACAGCCGAGTCGAGTTAGGTTCTAAAGTTCTTTTTATAAATAAAAAAAAATATTTTCTTTTCATTATTAATACCGCGCATTTAATCGTTGTCGCGATGAAAAAAACGTTTCCTACTTTCACACCGTAGACATTTTGAGGTTATGTTTGTCACTTTTATTTTCATTTTCTTTTTAACTTCCCATTGTCTCAATACTTTCATGTTTTGGGTTATTATTATTGGACATATAATATGTCGTTTTAGTGCAAAAAACCCAAATTGACAAAAGTTCCGAAAACTCAGTTTTGCCCAGTTTTTGTCCTTAACCAAGCTAGAGTATTACAATTTTTGTTCCTAAACAAGCTAGATTTTTATAAGTTTTTCTCCTAACCAAGGGAGGCTATTACAAAAGTTGTCCCTAACCAAGTTAGGCTAATATAAATTTTATCTTTGCTATTATTACCTCATGTTTCAAAAATTTTATGCTTTTCTTAAACAAATCTGAACTATTACCTTAATATATTTATTCAATATTTTTATAACATTAAACAATGTAATAGAATAACAATTTATAATCTTAAAGATTATTTTTAGTGTTTTGATCCCATAATACCACAAGCGATGTGTTTGTAGTTGCCTTAATATTTAATAGAATATGCTGGTTAGGCCTGATGCAACGTCTACTCAAAGTAACCTAACCTACACGTCAGCCCAGGCTTCAGAGTCGTCTTGGGGATCTACAAAGAACTCACACAGCATTTCTGATCACATTCGCTTAAAATTCTTGACACGTGGTTATGGGGGGTTTGTGGCTTCGGCGATTAATATTTTGTATCCAGCGATACTTCTCCCAAGGCGCTTCGCGGCAGCTGGAAAACTGATTTTCAAATCTTCACGTATTTTCTGCGATTCATCTGAAGTATTCAATGGCAGTGGATATAAAAGAAGAAATTCGTCAGAAAACATATGCTCTATTGTTAACGTTTTCCCCAAAATTTATGCAATTACCGATAATTTGCTGCGAATTTATAAATCATGTAGAAATAGTTTGCTATGAAAATATTTTTAGCCGAAATTTTATGATTTTCTTATGTTCCTAGAACATATTAAATATTTAACTCAATGTTAGCGAATTTACGTTGAAAAATGAGTTATCGGAGCAGCCATCATGGTAAGACCCAGATGCAGGACCTTGAAATGAGCGCCAATCCTGATCTCTAGATCTCTTCTTGAGGGTTTGTTAAAATTTCTGTCGATATGAATAAAAATAAATAAGTAAATAAATAAATGTATTCATCCCCTATAAGAATAAAAATGTAAAAAAGAGGTATAAATGTTTGCAAAGGGAAAAATATGTTTTGTCTGATTTTCTTAAAAGCAAAAAAAAATTCTAAAGAATAAATTATAAACACACATTCAGCATTTTCCAGCATGTTTGTATTGGGGAAAATTTTTTTTGTATTGGATTTTCTAAAAATGTAACAGAAATATTATACACCCACTAAAGTCTCAACATGGTTAGGCCTACATGATAAGTTTTTGGACAAGTTTGTATTCAATAAAACTAATCTTATTCCAGAATTTTTTTCATTCACTGTAAAATTAACCACAAATTTGGTGAATTAGATAATCATATCTTTATTAATATATTTTTTAATGTTTATAAATTATTACATAACTGAAACAGTCCGTTTCTTGCTCAACTGGCAATACCCGTTACTAAAGTAATACTGGTATAAAATTTATAAAGTTTAACGGGTTGTGGGTACGTTATGTAAATACAGTCTAGTTGTTGAAGATACACTAATGTTTGAAATTTTTATATTATAGTAGCAAAAAATTCAATATGCAATTCAAAAATTACCATATTATTATTTAAAAACTATGAATAATTTTAGAGTTAAAATACGTGTATTTGTAAGCGGAATTAATTTTTTTCATGTAGTTTAATATTAAATATATATTTACGATTATTTTTAATATTCTGTTAAAGTACAAAGAAACAATGTGTTGCATTTTACAGGTTTTTTTGAAAAATTGAATAGATTTTCTTATTTTATAATTCACCACTTCATACTGCCAAAACTAAGCTCTAAGGGAAATTTTGCTCTAAGTTGATTCTTAACTAACATTTAGAATTTTTTATTTGAAAAGTCGCAGTTATAGCAGAAGTCAATTGAAATAAGTTTTTATTGTCCACACATAAGTTGCATCACATTTATGACATTCTGAACTTACAAAACAGAAGAGAAAAAACAACAGACAACCTTGGACAACAACCCCCCCCCCTTAGAGAGCTGTGACACGCTAGTAATTATAAAACACTAATTATCGTAAAAATGTCATAAGAAGTGACAAGATAATCTAGTTAAGTGATTAAAACTGACTGTTAATGGCCGAGTGCAAGGTGGCTAGATTTAGTGTCAAGATGGCGTCTTGCTTATCAGCTGTTAAATTAGTAGCGAATTTCTATAGGAAAATAAGCTATTGGAGCGGCCATCATGGTAACACCTGGGACTTTGAAATGAGAGTAGATTCTGGCATTTAAAGGGTCGACAAAAATTATATATATATATATATATATATATATATATATAATAGATTTTGATAATATCGTAGACAAATTTATAAGCCAGAAAAATCCGTTAAATAATCTCAAAAATGGCGGCAATTTTTAAAGTATTAATAATTCATAAACTTTTTATATTATTTTAAAAAAATATTATTTCACAATTACATTGTCAAAAAACTACACAGATTAGCTTTTTGAATTTTCAAAACATGTTTAAATAAAAACGATCGTATTCTATCGGCGGTCAGGGTTCATATTTGTATTTTGAATGTTACCTAAAAGTCTAAAATGTTTATTTCAATAAATAAAATGGTAATGGAATGAGAATTCCAACAAAAAAAAACTAATATCCGTCATGTCAAAAAGACAGCTGAGTGTTCAATATGACAGCTACTTCAAAAGCAAATATTCTAGTTTAAGTTCGTTAATAAAACCATTTAGTTATTGAGTATAAATCTAACCAAACATCTGATTTCTGAAGTCAAACCCTTTATGGCCGCGGTTGACAAAACTTAGTATAAACATTCGCTTTCGCGTCACGCTTAATTGCGTAACGAATACGTTTTAACGTATACAATTGTTCTGGTATATATGCAGACTTGTAAACAGCTGATACCGCACAACAGCTGTTGTTTCAGTATCATTCAATTGAGGTTATGTTTACTGTATCTGTTAATTTAAAAAATATGTATTTTCTAAATTTGAGTAGTTAAATTATTTAATGAATGTGACCTATATCAATTTTTGAATCCCAGAACTACACATATTATATAAAAGTGAAAACGTTTATGGTTGCAGTTGACAAAGCATGGGTATAAACATTTGCTTTCGCGTCATGCTCAATTCCGTAAGCATACTAAACAGCACATGTAAATGAAGCGAAGGTTTTATTGTCAGCTTTGGCGAGGGGAATCAGTAGAAAAAAATTTGCCGAACAGAAGAAAGTAACGGAAATATGGAACGAACGAGGAAACGAATTTCATCTCTCTATTTCTGTTTCTTTCTTTTTTTCCTCCTTTAGATAAGAGTACGCGCATATTATGTGAAAACTTTTGTTGTAACCGTTTATAATACATTTGAAATTAATATAAACTTTTATAATAATTGTTGTTAATATTGCTAGTGTTTAACAACACAACATAAAACTTATTAGACTATAGTCTATCAGCTGTTCAATGAAATCAGCTGATCGTTACAAATCAATATTGAACAACTGATCGTTTACTATAAGTACTGTAAATAATATCTAAACTAGGTTCACTTTTTATGTATTTAAACAAAACAAGATACTTGTAAACATATTTTCAAACTAATTTTATGTTCAGAAAAGATATCATTAACAAAAGCTTGTCTTCTGTCGGTAACTACGCGAGTTCCACAAGTGTACTTTTTTTTTCTTTATATAAATAGACGTGACTGCTTCTAAACAGCTGATTTCGCACAACAGCTATTGCTTCAGTATCATTTCATTTGAGGTTATATTTGTTGTTGTTAATTCTAAAAATGTGTATTTTCTAAATTTGTGTAGTTAAAATATTTAATGTATTTGACCTATACCAATGTTCACTTCTGTCGGCCAGTCCTGCGACTGCCTACTTTTTTTTAATCGTTTGCATTTTAATAGTATTTCATTTATGTTAATTTTGAGAGATTATATTTGTTTTGCATAACTAAGGCGTAGCTCTACTGATTTCCATATAAATGTAAAATAGTAAGTTGAAAAACAAAGCCGTAAAGTTGTTATGAACATTTAATTATGCTCTTATTATCAATTATAAATTCTAAACGGAAAAGCAGTGTTTTTGTTCATTTGTTCTATCTACTGTTCTATAATACTCTGAATTTAAAAAATTACAGCTGATATAAAACATTTCTTTCATAAGTAATTATACTTTATGAATGGTTTTTAATGATTTAATGGAATATGAGTTATTGGAGCGGTCATCATTGTAAGACCTATACTCAGAATCTTTATTTATTCACGCACGCACGCACTTACACAAATATATATATATAAGTTTTATTTCAGCGATAAAGTTACGTGCTGCATTTGTTACCTTTGTTTTAGAGTAGCAAAAACACATAACCAATATTAAGTCCATCCCCCCCCCGGTTATTGTAAATAATTACTACAGTTATGTTAATAATTTCTCAACATTTCCTTGATGAATGCAAATCACACAATTGAGGACGGCCAGCAATGCGCTAATGTTTAATTCATCTCAGTGTATTAATTCTAACCGATGTCCAGGGCGGCGATCTGTACCGAAGTCATTAGCCCTTGGGTACCCCTGAGTAGCCCAGTGCCTGGTTGATTACAGTCGGCTTTAGTTGTTCTGCCTCCTTGACCACCACGTCATCAGAGACACAGTGTAACGTAAGATTGAAAAGTGATGTCCTGCAGGAGTCCTCTGGGAAGCCGGCTTAGCCTCATGGACACTGCCCATCTTAATTACATCTTGATGCTTTCTCTCTCGCACTTATTGTCTATATTACTACATTGATTAGGCCCTACATTTAGTGCGCTGGTGAGATTAGAATACGGGTCCAATTAATTTATAATTACAAAATCGTCAATTTTAGTTTGAAAGTGGCTTTAGGACAGGACAATAAAGGACAGTATTGCCTCTAATGTTCAACGAATGAGTTTTATTGGATTATTTCAAATCATTGAACTTTGTCAGAACCTTTAGAAAAGTTTTTGAACAAAATTTTCTCGTATACAACTATTAAACAGCTGATTTGCAGGAAAATAGCATTGGTGTTTTCACTGATTTTAACGAAAGTTCATTAGAAAAAAAAACTTTTTGAACAGCCATCGTACTATCACCCTGTCACGGCAATGTGATATATATATATATATATATATATATGTGTGTGTGTGTGTGTGTGTGTGTGTGTGTGTGTGTGTGTGTGTGTGTGTGTGTGTGTGTGTGTGTGTGTGTGTGTGTGTGTGTGTGTGTGTTATTACACTCTAGGGTTAGGAAAGACTTGATAATAGCTTGAATAAGTTTGTTGACATTTTAAATTGACGGTAATTTGAAATGTTTCAAAAATCTAATACTAAAAAAGATTTTTGAAAATTTAATTTAGCATTAATCAGCGTTAAAACGTAAACCACCATCCATCACGACAGCAAGACCGAAAAACATATTACACCTTGTGGACAAAATTACTGAAATAATGTTACGGGACAACAAGAAATATTTACTTATGCCCATTCATACTATGTTAGTAAAATTAGTAAATTTTTCCAACCTTACTAAAACAGTATACATGAAAATAAAGTAGATTCTTCAAATTTTCTTGTTTTTTCCGACTTTTCAACTTTTACAGCTGTTTTCTTCTTTAAACGACTTTTAACTTTAAAAACTAATCTGTTGTTAAAAATTAAAAATTAACAATAAATTATACTGCGATTTTGACCGATAATAGTAAAGAATTAGTAAGAAAAATTTAAAGTAGTGATCACGTTTTCACAGTTTCCCACCAAACTGTAATCAAAACTCTACAAAATATGTAATCACTTACCGTAATACGCATAATTATTTCAATTTTCGTAATTTTTTAAATTACCTATATTATTTTTTTGTTAACATAGAACTGACTCATTTTTTTAAAAACAGTTTGTAATTTATTCACAGCAAATTTCAATTAGAAAAATGAGCTGGGTCCCGTCTTGGTAAGACTCAGATCCAGGACCTTGAAATGAGCGAGATTCTATTCTCTGTTAGATATAAATGTATGCTAACACGCTTATTTAGGTTAAATCGAGGTTCGATTTGATTTAAACCTACCACAAAAATCGATTGCGTTAGTAGTCGGACATGTTATTAAACCAGCAAAATTTGTTCTAAAAATGGCGGAAAAAATATTTTAAAAATTCATAACCTTTTACCATGATCAGCATCGATGGGGGCAGTCAGAATTCATTTTCGTATTTTCAATGCAATACATATATTAGCTTGGAATTTCAAGCTACAGAATGGTGACAGTGAAATTAGAATTTCAAAAAAGGCGATGCAAAGAAAAATACTTTTGGAAATTTGCTTTAATCACGCACATCAGTTAGTTGCGTGTCACAATTATTTATTTAACAAATTTGAGAGCTTTTTAGATCGCACGTATTGAAGATTTTCCGTGTCTCAGTCTTTATAATATTTAGTCACTTCTCTTGTTCGCGTTGGAAGAGCTAAAATTTAAGAAAATTTGAAATCAAATCACTAAAACATCTGTGCAAAGTCGATCCGCCTGTTTTCCCGCAGTTTGAAGATAGTACATTCGAAAACCACTCTTTAATTTCAAACAGATCTATTAAAATTAAATTTATTTCAGCTTCCACAGTAATCTTTTTACACGAAATAAAGAGTATTCAAGAATTTCGGCATTTTGTTTGTGCATATCCAACATAATGTTAATAGTCAAAAAAAGTATTAAAACTAAAGATGTTATCTAGTTAGATGAAACGGGCTATAAGACCCGCCCATAACAATGTGATAATAACAGTTAATAGGTATGCAAAGAGGGTGTGGTTACCCTGCGCTCTTTAAAATAATTAAAACTTGTTTAACTAGGTTATATGTATATGAGCTATTCACACCTGATCGTGCTTCATCCCAAGCAGTTAATGCTGGATTTAACCCTTTTTGTCCCATGAACGAGGGCAATATTTTCTACTATATTTAATGACAGCAGGAATTTTATAGAATGTGTTTATATTATAAATTCTAAACGGAAACGCAGTGTTTCTATTCAGTTGTTCTATAGGCCTAATACTCGTAATGTAAAAAAATACAGCTGATAAAAACATTTCTTTCATAAGTAATTATTATTTCGTAAAAGTACTATTAGCCCTTCAAAAATAAAAAAAGTTACAATTTAATGACAAATTCGGTTTGAGCAGGGATTTCCCAACTTATTTGATACCCCACATGACCTATTCAGATTCAAAGTTAAAACTCAAAATGTAAGGGTTTCAACCCTTTGAAAGCTCTAAATTAAAAAAAAATTATAACTCGTGACATTTTCAGATTCAGCGTACAATAAGTTTGATATTCTAATTGTTCTGATCATTTTAAAATTGAAAATTTCAAAATTTATGGGCTTTTGACCTCTGAGTGCTCTAAAACTCTAAGTTTTTCAAATCAAATTACATGTTCAGATCCAGAGGAAAATGTCTTTTAAATTTTATACGCCACTTGAAATTACCGTTACGTAAGCCCTCTATAATTACTCTAGGCCCGGGACATTGAAATGAATGTAGATACTGACCTCTAAATCACTTTTTAAAGGGCCGTTACAAATTTTGTGAGTGTGTGTGTGTGTGTGTGTGTGTGTGTGTGTGTGTGTGTGTGTGTGTGTGTGTGTGTGTGTGTGTGTGTGTGTGGTGTGTGTGGTGTGGTGCGTGAGTGTGTGTATGTGTGTATGTGTGTGTGCGTGTGTGTGTGGTGGGGTGTTGCGTGCGTGCGTGCGTGTGTGTGTGTGTGTGTGTGTGTGTGTGTGTGTGTGTGTGTGTGTGTGTGTGTGTGTGTGTGTGTGTGTGTGTGTTTTAGCTCTCTTAATTTTGTAATAGTGATTCGATCCGATTCAAATACGAGGGTTGATCAAATATAAACGAGACTGATTTTCTAAAAACTTTTCCGTTGGACATTGAACTCTAAAGGGTGGGGTTTCAGGTAGCCTGGGAGGTTTGGGACGGGCGTAGACGGGCAATTTCCGTTCGGACCCTTCAGTATAAAACTATACAATGAGTGAGAGTGAAGTGCACGTTTCCGTGGAGCAGAGAATTATTATTAAGTTTTTGGCCAAGGAGGGGGTCAATCCGACTGAAATATTTCGTAGATTGACGGCTCAATACGGGGACAGGACCCTGTCAAGAGCTCGCGTTTTTGCTTGGCACAAGGAATTCGCCGAAGGACGGGAAGCAGTAGAAAACCTGAAGGCCTAATCACGATCGTCGGCCGGGAAGGTAATGGCCACTGTATTTTTCGACAATCAAGGCGCCTTTCACGTCGATTTCCTCCATCAACGACGCACAATAAATGCACAATATTATTGCGATGTTTTAGAGGCCGCAAAACAGTCTTTTCGTAGGAAAAGGAAATCTAAACTGGCGAGAAACGTCATTCTTCTTCACGATAATGCCCGACCACATCCGGCGAACGCTACGAGGCTTAAATTCGATCAAATTGGCTGGGAACCAATGGAACATCCCCCATACAGTCCAGACTTATCACCATGCGACTATCACCTGTTTGGGCCACTCAAAGAGGCGCTTGGAGGCCAGCGTTTCGAAGACGATTCTGCGGTGGAGACCTTCGTGCTCCAATGGCTCAATGAACGCCCGAGAACTTTTTGCGAAGATGGAATTAAAAAACTTCCAATCCGGTGGGAAAAATGTGTTACTCGTGCGGGAGACTATGTAGAAAAATAAGTTGTATCAAGAATAATTTGTAAGTAAGCAATACATTTTTAAAAAAATCAGTCTCGTTTATATTTGATCAACCCTCGTACTTGACATAAAAATCGAATTTATTCTTTGAAGCTCGAACGAGTTGTTACGCAGCAAAATACGTTTAACTATTTCAAAATGGCTGCCATTTAAATCTTTCAGAATCCGTTGATATTAACAAACTGAATATGACAGTGACAGAGTTCATTTTAGTACTTTCATTTTCTGTTTAATATGCTAATGCATTACGGAGAGTTTAATGATGTCAAGAAGGTGAAATAAATAAAAATTTAAAACAGGGCGAAATAAAAAAAATATTTTTTTTAGTTTGCCTTCATCACGTCAGCGGAAACAGCTGCGTGCAGTGATTATTGTTCTTCCGACTAAAATAGTAAAATTGAAAAGTAACGTAAAATACAAGATGCAAACTACCTGAGACACTAAATATTTCGCATATGTATTTTGAAAGGTCGAAATCAAATATTCATCCCACATTGCTTACGGATGAGGCATGACTTTTGTCTAAAGTGTTCGAATTTGGCAATGGACATCCGAAATAGTTTTACATATTCAGGAAAGGATACCTCGTATTTTACTCACTTATAAGTTATAAGTTATGATCGTCCTTGTGTGTTGGGTTCGAACTTTACATATCAATACGGTTCCGATATGTGAGGCCAGCCTTCACGGAATCCTACTGCTGGTCATTTCCTTGAAAATGTAACAAATGATAACAGTACTTTTTAATTCTTTAATATTCCAAGTGGAAAGACAATATGTAGATAGTGTTATTTGTTTGCATACGTTTTATTATGTATGTTGGCCATTTAGATGTTTGTTCATTTGCGTGCGTGCGTGTGTGTGTGTGTGTGTGTGTGTGTGTGTGTGTGTGTGTGTGTGTGTGTTTTATACTCAAAATGATGTTACAGTTACATTAGATTATATATACTAAAGGAAGGGATTATAAAACCCCAGGCACTGCGATCGACTGATCTAATGTGCAATTAATCCTCTGAAGTACTAGTTGAGCAGATTGGTGCCCTTAATAAGTTCTAACAGTCCACTGACTAGCTCATCCTGCTGGAGGTCCTTAGGGTTCTGGAAACAAAAAAAAAAGAGAGATCTTTAAATGTCATCGTCTATACAACATAGGAACTGAGTTACACGACCTAGCTCCGCTTACTAACACCTAAACAACCACACTAAAAATCCCTGTACTTCTCTCCCGGGCCTGAAAATGGCCGTGGCCTGCGAAACCTAATTCACTTCCGTCAGCCAAGACTCACTCCCGACTGTTTAGCAGTGCCCGCGTATCTCGGATCTCTTTTACACTAGCCTAAATCACTTCTGCCCAGGCACTATCACATCGCGTCTCCCGTTCAAAAAAGCTGCATTCTGATTGGTGCGTTCTTTCTTCCATTTTAACAATAAAATTCTGAGAAATTATGGTGACGCCAAAATTTATAGTATAAATACAAGTCGAAAACAGTTGTTTGACAGAAGATCGACGAAGACAATCCACTACACTACAACAACCTAGCAGCCTAACAGCACAGACACCACAACTTGCTCGGGAGGAAATAGAAGGGATCCGGCCAACAAGCAACAACCAGCGAAATTTTTTCACAGTCCTCGCTAGTCTACGGCCGACCTGGTGATCGCTCGGACTTCTACTTTCTCCCGCAGACTACAACGTAAAGACGGTTAGGGATTGATAAACTCAGATGCAGATCCCAGTCCATCCAGTCGGTCTGCTTCCTCAATTACCCTCAACCCCCTTATGCCCCGGAACCCAGAGAAAAGTAACTCGTTTTCTCAAGGACAGAGCACTGATGTTCTTCTGACACCCTAGACCAGCTTGGACTCACAAGTGCTTTGATTGTTGCTTGTACTATCGGTACAAATATGAATACGAGCCTTCTAGAAGGTGCGTTTCAAATTCTTCCGAACTCTGTCATTAATGGCCATTACTTCAGCCTGGAATACTGTCGCATACTGTCCGAGGGCAAGACCTTTCTTTGCCTTTGGTCTCAGGCAGTACACCTCAACACCAGTGACTGTCTTTGTTTTAGAACCATCTGTATACCTAGGTTTCTGGACTTTCCCAACACACAACCTTCCTCCCCAAAGGTCATCTTCACATCAAAGTGTCTAAAAACCATATGTTTGGCCATAGGATCAAACCCTATCATTAGAGGTCTGTAAACTTTCTGTGATTCTAACATGCCTCGACATTGAGAATAGCCAGATACCGCTGGTAATCCTGCAGCCTATACGCTGCTTTACGTGTCTCCCTCATGACTTATAGCTCAAATGGAGGATGCCTAGAACGATCTTCATAGAGCCCCGAGCCAACGTCTGAATGTTAGTCAAAGATTCTCTGCTCGGCCTTAGTCCAGCACACCACACAACAGCACTGTAGCACACCATTTATCTAATAATCCCAGTATAGATGTACATTATGCCTGGTCTCAGACCCCACGTTTTGCCAACCATTCTAATTGCCATCAATGACTTGGTGGCCTTTTCCATGATGCGTCCAAAATGAGCATTCCATGTTAATTTTGTGTCCAGCACCAAGCCTAGATATAGATTATCTCCCCAAAGAGCTTACCAATCTAACTAGGGTTTACTTTCTAGATACGGAGTAATTCTCTTCTTAGTACAACGAAACAGCTTATTTCGAGGTTTCCACATGGTTCAGTTGGGAATAAACAAGTATAAGTTCAGTTCACTAGTACATGAACATGATATATACAAGAACAAGTTCTTACTCGTATTTATTTAAATATTTGTACTTAAGTACATAGGAAACTATTTAACTTAATTGCTTTATTTAAATGAATCGATACATTAAAATTAATCTGTGTTATCCAACTCATTGAAATACAGTATATAATTCTTTTTGCCAAGGACAGTTATACCTGTAATCTTATATAATATTTTTTTACACAGTCAAACTGAACGGATACTTCAATGACTAACATAAATTACAAATACTGTTACAAATACTGTATCGCTGTTGTTATGACATACAAGTTCCAGGCATTAACTTCTTCCGTTGCTAAACAAATATTAAATAATGGCGTACATATTTTACGCAAATATTTTCATATTTTTAACAAAACATTTGATTCTTTAGCTATTTTTTTAAAAACATGATTATTGAAAACTTAAGTTCGTATAGCAAATTTTAAAAATTCGCGGCATGCAGCTGTGATGAAAACATATTTTTTAAAATATTTTTTTCTCACATTTTTCTAGATTTCTTTATTATTTTACTATTGTAACTGTGAATTTACTATTTTATACTTTCAAGAAACATTCAAAACGCAATTTTGAAACTGTAAAAATATTTTGTTTAACGAAATTGTCCAATCCATTATTAAAATCAGTATTTTGTTTTGACTTGGAATCAGATCAGCCCAAAATTGCGAACGCAAAAACGCTAATACAAACGCACACACACAAGCGCGCGCGTGCATACACAAAAGTCAAACTTTTAAGTACCTAGGTCTTGTCATAAAGGCCGCTCCAATAGCTCATTTTATAATGAAAATAGCGAATTATTTCAATTCAATGATGGTTGTTTCTTTCCTTGAGCGACTGCTTGAATTATTTCAAGCTGTGGCTAATCACAATGTTGTCCTTTCATTCCTGATCTTTTTATGTGTTATAAGCAGCTACATTTAAATAATTACTAACGCACTTACGTAAAATAAAACGTACAATTTTATACACAGTATGCTAATAATGCTTGAAAATTGATGAATGCTAATACTCCATTACGCGTGAAAAAAGATTGATAAAAACACAATTCCAAGATTTTCAAAAAGATGTTTTAGTAATAATAAATTTGTTTTATAAATATAATAATCGCGGCAAGCGTCTGCATCGCAATCGTGATAGAAGCAAATTTCTAAAAGTATTTTTTATTTTATTCTTTTTGAAATCCCGATTTCCCCATTAAAATAAGCGATAAAACCTTAATATTACGAATTTAAATTTTGACCCTCATCGTCTTAAAAAAAAGTAATAATTTCAACTGCAGTTAATAATTAAGAAATGCTAATATTTATGCAGTTTTTGACGCTTATTAAGACGGTAAAATTAGATTTTAAGACAAAAGAATTTGTAAATTTTAAAAGATTTGAATCGGTCACCATTTTGAAACTATTGAATGATTTTTTTTCTGATTAACGAAGTTGTTTTAAACTATTACCTCA
Source organism: Callitettix versicolor (assembly GCA_022606455.1). Classification (NCBI taxonomy): domain Eukaryota; kingdom Metazoa; phylum Arthropoda; class Insecta; order Hemiptera; family Cercopidae; genus Callitettix; species Callitettix versicolor. Next base: position 75,288,734 of record CM040188.1, on the reverse strand, counting down.
ATCAATTCTTGTGCCAAGTTTGAAGAATAAAATCGGACCAAAATTCGGACCGCGAGCGTGCTAAAAGACACACGCGCGCGCGCGCGCGCACACACACACACTGATGTAGAGGTCACGATCGGTACTCACTTCAAGGTCTCGTGTCTGGATCGTTGTTTTCCGCTTACGTAATTTTGCAATATTGTATCGAAAGAAATTTTATGAAGCAATAAATGTGTTAATACTATTAGAAACAAAATTATTTACAAAAGAAAAAAGAAATCATTATAATAATTTCATGGTAAATTACTATTATAAAACTAAACACATAATAACCAACACACAAGATTACAAATAATGTAATTACTTAAACGTATGATATCAGCTGATAGTATAATTAATTATAATAAGCATAAACACAACAACTGATTGTTGTGAAAACCAAATTTACATGTTTCCAAGTTATGAGCCTCTGCGATCACCATGAGCTGTGACGTGCTGTAAGCACTGTTTTGAAGCCTAATACTTCATTTCTGTATGCTAGTGCTAAAGGTATTTAGAAATATGTGAAATAGAGAGCAGATGTTTTCCAAAAATCCTTAAAAATTCATTAAAATGGAATCTTAAGTTCCACTTCAGATTTTAAATAAAACAAATAAGATTGAAAAAAATTTTGTAGAGTTTTTTATTGATCAAATATGAACATTTAAAAAAATATTCATTAAATTGTTTCTTTCACAAATTAAAATTTCAAGACTGATATAAGGGATCTCATTTAATATTTATTTTGTTTAAGAGCATAACGCTATTGTACTATTCCTGGGCGGGTTTAAATAAACACAAATTAAATTCAATGTAAAAATAAAGTACTGTAGTCTCTTTTAGAATTTTCCCTTATCGAAAATAAAAGAGTTGTCTCGTATTCCTGAGGGTCGGTACGAGAAAAACAACACAACTAAAGGATGTTATCTATTATTCACGGCCTTAAAGATGCGCTCCCCTCCCTCATCCCGTTTTTAAAATCACATGTATCGTTCCTCGGCGGCCATTTAAAATTTTAGTCCATTATCCGCGTTTCTCTCTTCGGGATATTCAATGAAGCGGAACGAAAATGTTTGAACATGAATATTACAGAACAGGAAAATAATACACACACGTTTTCACATTCAATAATTTTCCCCTTCCAAATTTTATATATACGAGGGCTATTCAGAAAGTAGATTACGTTTTTGGATAAAAAAAAAACTAAGTACAGGAAAAAAATTTTATTATATACATTTGAAAGAGGAACTAAAATACTATTTTTCGACATAATCGCCAAACAAATTTAGACATTTGTCATATCGGTGAACTAGCTTTGAAATTCCCGTGTCGTAGAATTCCGCCGCCTCTGACGCCAGCCAGTCAGTCACGCCCGCGCGGAGATCTTACGACAAAGATGGTGAATCATTTCTTGATCGCATCGTAACGGGAGATGAGACTTGGGTTAAGCACGTTACCTGTGAGACAAAACTACAGTCTATGGGTGGGGGCACACAAATTCCCCAAAAAACCGAGGAAATGTTTGCAAACCCTGTCAGCAAGGAAGATCATGGCGACCGTTTTTTGGGACAGGAAAGGTGTTCTTCTGGTTGACTTCCTAGAACGTGGAGCAACCATAAACTCAGAAAGGTATTGCCAAACATTACGAAACTTAAGACGAGCTATCCAGAACAAGCGGAGAGGAAAACTGAGTGCAAAAGTGTTGTTTTTGCACGACAATGCCCGCCCTCACACGGCAAATCGAACAAAGACGTCTTGACGGCCTTCAAGTGGGAGATTTCCCTCATCCACCCTACAGTCCGGACCTGGCACCTAGTGATTTCCACTTATTCCCGAAGATGAAGACTTGGCTTGCAACACAGCGCTTCGATGACGACGCAGATCTCCGCGCGGGCGTGACTGACTGGCTGGCGTCACAGGCGGCGGAATTCTACGACACGGGAATTTGAAAGCTAGTTCACCGATATGACAAATGTCTAAATTTGTTTGGCGATTATGTCGAAAAATAGTATTTCAGTTCCTCTTTCAAATGTATATAATAAAATTTTTTTCCTGTACTTAGTTTTTTTTTATACAAAAACGTAATCTACTTTCTGAATAGCCCTCGTATATATATATATATATATATACGCAGTGCTTTGTATTCCGCGAATGACCCTTTGTTGTATGAACTGTTGCCGGGAAAATGTTCAAAGAGTACACTTAGTGAATCAATGTACCAACAGCTGTGACAATGAGAGGACGCGTTCTTGAGTACCGTGAGTTTGTGTAAAGCTGTGTTTTAGTTCTGCGGCAACTTTCTTAAATTTGTGTAAATGGCAGATTTTAAAGAGCAAAAAATCTGCATCTAATTTTGCTTCATGCTTAAAAACACTGCTGCAAATACCCACTGCTTGCTTTTGAAAGCGTTTGTTGACAATGGTATGAGTCAAAGTAAAACTTTTTCTGGTACAATCGCTTCAAGGATGGACGAAGATGAGCGTTCAGGACGAATAACGATAAACAGAAAAACATGGCGGAAGTGCGAGAGGCTATTGTTGCAGATTGTAGACGAACATTCCGAAATGTTTGTGCCAACGTAGGAATGCCGTACGGGTCCGTGGAAAGCATCTTGTCAAATAATTTGGGCATGAGACGCATTGCTGCAAAATTTGTACCAAGACTGCTGAGCAGCGACCAAAAAGATCATCGCGTAGCTGTGTGCACTGAATTGAATATCGCAGCAAGAGATGGCCCCAACTTCATCTCCAATGTCGTAAACGATGATGAGACACGGGTTTACGGTTCATGACCTTAAAACTAAGCAGCAGTCGTCGCATTGGAAGTGGCCAAAAAGCACAAGTTCGCAGCAACGTTAAGTCCATTGTTGATTGTTTTTGGAATTTGTCCTCCCCTGGTCAAACTGTCAATGAAAAGTTTTATGGTGAAGTTTTGAAGCAGTTACGTGAAAGTATTGCCGCAAACTTTCAGAACAGTGGGAGAAGCTGCATTCTGCACCACGTCAACGCGCCTGCGTACACATCGTTAGGATTCGGAATTTTTGGGCTTCAAGAAACACAGTAGTGATTCCTCGCCATCCTATTCGTCTTGTTTGACACAATTCAGCAGATCCAGGCAGAATCACAAAACTTGCTTCAAACACTTACACTTGCAGAGTTCCAGGGATGCATAAAATCATGGGAAAATACTGTAATGGCTGTATCCATACCCAAACAAACTATTACGAAGGAGACGATGAAAACAAGTATTTATCGTAAGCAATTTTATTTTTAAGGGAAAATTTCCAGAAATTTTACAGTATCTCGTGTATAAAGGAATCATGACGAAAATTATAGTATTAAATATGAAATTAAAGAAATGTACGTTTCTTCTGTATTCAATTTGATAACTTTTTTCAGACTAAAGAGAGGACGAGAGGTCATCATTTGTGGCAGTAACTGCAGTATAAAACCTACGATCTTCAGTGCGCAGTAAAGAGACGCAGCAGATCAAAAGGTGTCTAGCCATCTGGAACACGCCAGAAATGTTTTGAGTTATGGTTCTGCATGTGTAACCACAATTTGACGAAAATTTCACTAACTGAATTTCAGAAATTAAACTGTTTTTCTAGGTTTTCGTCAGTAAATTCCAAACCGGCTATTTTTGTTGTTCCTGTTATAGTACTTAATAACGTGATTTTTTAAGAAAACGAACAAGTAAGTATCCTGTGAGCTTACAGACTGAGGAAATGTTAATATTTTTTGCTTTAAAATTTTTAACAATCTTCTTTTTGAAACTATAATTTCTCTATCGCAAACAGAGCATTTTAAACTGTCAAGTTGCGTTGAAAATTCGAAAATAAATCCCGACAGCTCTCAAATCAAATTTCTGAAATCAAATTCTGGATTTAAAAAATTCTCAATGGTAATTTACGCAGCTAAATGTTATGAAATAGCAACAATTTAAAACTGTTGATCGGATTTTATTGATTAACGAAATTGTTCAAGCCATTGATAAAATTAACTATTATATCAAGTTTGAACCAATACAAATATGCAGAATTTTTAACGAATCTCAAAAAATAATTTATAGTTCAGATTCGGAGATCGTTTCAAGGTTCCTGGTTTGGATCTTACCATGATGGCCGCTCCGGACCATTTCCAATGAAAATTGGCCAACAGTATAAATAAATATAAAGAACATCTGCTTTGTTAAAGTTTAACTTATGTTATTTACGTCATCCTTGAGGCCAAATAATCGTTAATATAAGACATTTCCTTGTTATGTAGCTTATTTGCCATTAGGTAACACACGCTAATAGACTGTAAACAGTGGCATAATACATAATAACACACCACTGGTAGTGCAATAAGTATATACATTGGAGTACTTGATAATTCTATACTTACACGAATACTGCAATTACCAACAACACAGAAAATGTCAAAGAGTTTTGATATTATGTACACGTTTCCTTCACATTTGTCATGTTAAGTGTCTATTCAACATGTTATAGTAGTAAGGAAAAATGTGTGTGAAGCAATAAATCCCCTGGCGTTTGAAAGTTAATTGGAAAATTATAATTCTTAGTTTCGTAGTATCGAAGGTGAAATTTCCCTTGATCGAAAAGGGAATAATAAAAAAAAGGTTCCAAAAGCATCCGCGGAAAATTAAAAATATTTACTAGTTAATATATGGGTAATTCTTTATATAGAAAAGTCAACTATCCTTTATCAGTGAACTAGTTTAGGCTTCACCGATTTGAAGTGACACAGGTGGTTTATCGAACAGATAAACTGTTAGTATCTAAAAATCGTTTTTTCAATCATCGTATTATTTTTATACTTCGTACTGCAAAAAATATATATTTATGAAAACACACACACGCGCGCGCACGCACGCACGCACGCACACACACGTTTACAATCTCACGGTCGTAGTTTTCGTTCGATTTCATTCAAACTTGACAAAAAACAAACTTAGAACAATAGCCTAGGCAGGTTCGTAACTAGCAAACCCGTTCAATAGTTTTACATCGGCACCAATTAAAAATTTTTTTTAAATGTTAACTATTTGTCACGCATTTTTTTTGAAAATCCGATTTTACCATTGTAATCAGCGTTGAAAACTGCATAAATTAAAATTTTGAATTTTTAAAATTTGTCGAAATTATGAAATTAAAAAATGTCGGCAGTGAGAGTTCGTTTTTGTATTTTAAAAGTAACATAAAAGTTTGAAATGCCAATACATGCGATCTTAATGCTGTCTATGATGATGAAATCGAAATCGAAATAATTATTAAGATAAAATAATTACTTTTTGTAATTCGCTTCCATCACTTCTGCTAGACAGCTGCGTGCCGCTATTTCTTCCGACCCTAACCTTTGTTATCCGCGGAAATTTCATGTACCTTAAACGTAATTTTGTGTTTTTCTGTTCATCACAAAACTTAAATTAAAATCCCAAAATGAATCTAGCGGCTATAACGCGGTTCAGGGCGACATTACTGTCAACACCCCCTCTCCAACCCCCTTGAACCCAGGATTAAATATTCAAAGTGATGTCTTTTTCAACGACACCGTGTTCGCAACATGCTTCTGTGTTATTCATTAAGTGTAATGTAGTTAAAGCAGATTAAGTATGAATACTTGATTAAACGCGGTCTGTCAACTTGCTTATTTCTATACTTGGCAATTCCAAAATGGCGCAGGTAAGTAATCGTTTTTAATGTTTCTAGATTGACTAAATAAAAAATGACAAAAACAACTATACACATTTTCACGTTCAATTCGCTTAGAAAATCTTATTTGAATGCTATTGTCAAAGTATGAAAAAATCGGATTAAGCTCGAATTTCGGTCAGTGAATAAGTACTATTTCCTTTCAACCGATTTGTAATTCTTTAACGGTAATTAAAAAAACGTATTTTGTAGTAAATTTTGATATAATTAAGTCAAACAGGCAAAACAAATTTGAAAATATTGTGAAAAAAAGGTACACGTTTGGAACTAGGTGAGTTATGGACAGAAGTGAAGCTTTCCTTAATGATATCGTTGCTGAATATAATTAGTTTCAAGATATGTTTACAAATATTTTGTTTTGTTTAAATAAATAAATATATAAATGCGTAAATCTTGCATAGATGCAATTTATTATAGCAACTGTAAAATATCAATTATTTTACATTAATTCGTAACAATCACCTTACTTCATTGAACAGCTGACAGGCTGTAATAAAATTCAGGTTATTTTGTTGAAAACAAGCAATATTGTAAACGGTTGCAACGTGCACGTGTTCGTCTACTAAAAAAATAGATTTTTATTGTTGTTATTTTAAGGCTAAAAGCACATTGAGGCTATTATCGCCTCCCTTAATGTAAGTGTGAGTGTAAAGTGTTAAGTCGTAAGTGTAGTGTTGTAAGTGTAAGTGTGTGTTAGACTCGGGTACCGCGAGGGACGTCTAAATCCTCTCAATAGATGCAGCTAGTCTGCACCCCCTGCGTGGAGGAAAAATAGAAGCAACACAAAGTTTTCATAAAATACGCATGAAAAAGTTATCGAAAAGCATGAAGAAAAAGAAAAATAGAGAGACGGGATTCGTTTGCTTGTTAGTTCCATAGTTACATTATTCCGGTCGGTAGACTATTTTTTACTCACTTCTCTCGCCAAAGCTAACATTAAAAGCTTCGCTTCAATAAGTACACTAGTAGTTCAAAAAACAGTTGACCTCGAAGTATATGCCTTATAAATTACTTGGTCACCGCTTCACTACAGTTCATTAAAATGTTATTTCTGCCACCGGTAATGGTAACATTTAGGAACCGTAATATATATATATATATATATATATATATATATGTGTGTGTGTGTGTGTGTGTGTGTGTGTGTGTGTGTGTGTGTGTGTGTGTGTGTGTGTGTGTGTGTGTGTGTGTGTGTGTGTGTGTGTGATCAGATTCTGTAATAATTCAAAAATAATTTTACCCAACCTTTCCTATATGAAATTTTGTTAAAATTATGTGCATATTCCTAAGACGCGACAAATTGATTGCTAACGATGCCAAACACTTCTTTTCTATTTGCGACATTGTAAATCAAAGCGTGATAGCGACAGTTCACGTTCCCGCCGCACACTTCTTGTGCAACCATGAACGTGCCGATTTTTTTTAAAGGAAATAATTTGGGCGTGCACAAAGACGCAGGAAACTTTCTCTTCCAAACAATGCCGGCTGTTCGTACCAAACTGTTACTATTTCTTATCTGTGCTTTCCATAAACTGTCAGAAAATCAGCGCCAGCGACAGTGTTGTGATCTAGGTAGCTGTGCGCATGTACTTAGCGATGTCTGCTTAGTAAATTTAAAGTGAACAATATTTATGGACAAGTTATAGTCTTGAACAAGGTGAGGATTATTATATTTGTCATTTCACTTTCCACTATACGAAATATAAAGAATTATGACGGTGGGAAAAAGTTATCTTGAGATTTTGATCGATCAATCGAAAATTGTTGAGTTAAAAAATAATGTTTGCTTGGAATGTCTGCCAGTATGTGTTGTTTTACACCTGGAGACTTAACTTGACTTATTTTGGTTAAAATATTGATTCCGTAATTGCTTGGAACTAGTGTAAACATTTTAAAGTGGCAGCTACACAAATCTTGAAAAAATACCCTTTATGCAAAAGTGATTTCAGTATTATAACCAGCGTTAAAAGTGCAAAAACTACCACTTTAGTAGTAAAATTTTAGTGAAAACACAAAAGTAAATCTGACGCAATAATTTTAAATAGGAAATAGTAATTTAATTTCATTTTAAACCTGATTACGAATGTAAATTAAGCTTTTTTTTTACAAAAAAAGTTTTTAATTTCAAGGAAATTTATTTATTTTTTTAAATATTTGAAGTATAAAAAATGTATTTTTATCGAAAAACAATAGATTTTGGTAAACCTTTACGTTTTCGGATTCAAAAAAGGAGGTTTTACTTGGATGTATGATTGCGCGCGCGCGCGCGCGTGTGTGTTTGTGTGTGTGTGTGTGTGTGTGTGTGTGTGTGTGTGTGTGTGTGTGTATGTGTGTGTTTGTGTTTGTTTGTGTATGTTTATGTGTTTGTGTGTGTGTGTGTGTGTGTGTGTGTGTGTGTGTGTGTGTGTATTTATACGTCTGTGTGTGTGTGTGTGTTTGTGTATGTATATGTGTTTGTGTGTGTATATGTGTTTGTTTGTGTGTGTGTGTTTGTGTGTGTATTTGTGTATTTATACGTGTGTGTGTGTGTGTGTGTATGTGTTTGTGTATGTATATGTGTTTGTTTATGTGTGTGTGTGTGTGTGTGTGTGTGTGTGTGTGTGTGTGTGTGTTTGTGTATGTGTGTGTTGTGTGTTTATGTACTTATATGTGTTTGTTTGTGTGTGTGTGTATTTGTGTATTTATACGTGTGTGTGTGTGTGTGTGTGTGTGTGTGTGTGTGTGTGTGTGTGTGTGTGTGTGTGTGTGTGTTTGCGTACGTGTTTGTCCACTCGTGTGCACTCTGCACATAAATGGAAACTGAACTAAAAGACTGATTTTCATGAAATTTGGCATAAGGTTTTGACCATATTTTGGGACCATTTTTTAATTGTTTAAAATAGAAAGTTTTTAGGAAGGTTTGGTTTCTTTTTGCAAAAAACACTACTAAAACTCGAATTTTCTCAAAACAATCTCTAAAAATTTTAACAAATTTTGCTCATATACATAGTTTATAAGTACCCAAACAAAACAAATGAGTGCTATATTTTAAACATTCAGGTCAGAGAACTTTCACAAAACCGGTTCATTATAATTTGTACATTTTTTTGAAATTACTGATTTCTTAAATTAAGTTCGTTATTGCAAATGATTTACAGTTCGGGAATAAACCTGAGGAGAACACTTTGCTGGCGAAAAATTCTGATTGAGTTATGAATCTCTTGATGTGAGAAAGTTTGAGCAAATTATGATGATCTGATCTTGATGAAAATGTTGTTTTGTTCCGAAACATTTTCTGACTATAATTGAACGTTTGTGCAATGATTATAATTTTTATTGAACATTTTAAAAACGTTGGCATATTCATAAGTTATACTTTTTGGAAATTTGTTTCCATCACGTAAGCGAGACAGCTGCGTGCAGTGATTATTTTATAATAGACTAATTGACTCTGCCTTTGATTGCTACGCCGTACCAACATTCGCCTTGCCTCCCATTTACGTTCTACTGAAATCATGTGTAGTGATGTACTTTATGAAGCAACTGTCTGTACTAACCGTTTTTGCCCGTGTGGGGGGGAGAAATAATAATTTACACATTATTATACTCTAAACATTATTTTGAGTACATATGTTGCTATCGCTAGATTTGAGTTTTTTACCTCAACTTTACAAAAGCCAGAATGTAAATAAATAAAATTATCAAAACAGCGCTACCTGTCGGGATTTAATTCAAATCAGTCTCTAAACACAGTAGTCGGGGGAATATAATTGTTTATCTTTTCAGTAGCGAGTAATTTTTATTGTATATGCAAACGATCAGAGCAAGTTTTGTTTTAGTAAAAAATCTATTTCAATTTCAATTTATCTTTGGTTGTTAGTAATTTATGGAGAAATTATGTCCCTTGCCTTCACTTTATAAAAGTCAGAATGTAATTAAATCCAATTGTCAAAACAAGAGCACTACCTACCGGATTTAATTTAAAACACTCTAAACACAGAAATGATGGAAAATTACTTTTTATGGAAAGAGATTAGGGGTGGAATCACTCTCTAAATACTGCTTGCACTAATGAGAACATACTGTGAAATTTTCAGCGGAAACCTCTTCAGTAGTTTTTGCTTCTATAGAGGACACACATACAAACTTTGCCTCTTATATGTGTAGATAAGTAGTACTAATATTGTAAAGGATATATATATATATATATATGATATTTGAAATAATTATAATTATCTCATAAAAATATATAGGATTATAAATATTTTTTATTAGTTTTTCATTATAATATGTTCAGATGTAGTTGGTCAAACATGTAATAATAATTAGCTATAGTTCGGAAAATCACATAATATTACGTCAAAGTGAATACAGGTCTAAATTAAAGTATAATCCCAGTGTTATGAACATACGTAGCCTTTTACAGCCATTTTAGAATTTTTTCAATTAGAGTTTTTCCTGTAGGATAATTTCTTCAATTGTAAACAGTGTTTTAAGTCCTTATAAAATATGATATGTTATTAATTCTCGAGATATATTGCAATTTGTAAACAACAACGACGAATTTTAGACATGTAAATTTGTGTTTTCTCCGTAACAAATATAGTTTTGGTAGATTTTTCGAATGCGATTTTATTCAATGTGGCGTTTAGTAAGCATGTTTTAAGTCCTCATACATCATTTTGTGTTTTTGTTCTCAAGATACATTATAGAAATATGTGTACGGTACATTATTCATAACATAGAAAATATTATGTGTAAAACTATGTCTATAATAGCTGTAACATAATGTTATGTCATAATATTATAGCATGTCATAACATGTTATAGCATAACATTATGCCTATAACATAATGTGTTATGTTTATAATAACTATTTATTTAAAGATATAATGAGTACGAATTGTTAAAGTTAAATATTCGCAAGTTTCCACAGTGTTCCTGGATTTTTTAACTATTCTGATTATATATGACGTTTTGGTAATACAAAAAAATTTTCTTTAATAAACAATAATTTATTCATTAAAATTTATGCAAATCAGTTAAGATGCTTTAGAATTTACATATTTTCCTTCGCTGGTTTATCGGCGTTTTTCGAGTCAAATAGCAAAGAATGCGTTTTCGTTGTGGCAGAAAATAAATTGTCATGAAATTCTACACCATTTATTTAAACTTTTTAAATTTGTGTTTCAGTGTAAAAATGCTTGTGCAAGCATGGTTGCGGGTGACTTTGTTTCTGCTGCTATTGTTTCTGCTTGTCAACACCAACTTCACTCCTTACACCATGTTCGAATCCGTCATCCGTCACTTCCGCCGCGTCAGAGCAATGGTGGACGAAGAGTGTCCACAACGACCTCTGTTGGTAGAGTACGATTTCATAGTTATCGGTTCCGGTCCGGCCGGAAGTGTGATGGCTAACAGACTGATAGAAGTCCCAGACTGGACGGTTCTCCTGCTGGAAGCGGGTCGTCATGAAATGTTCTTCACTGACATGCCCCTCATTGTCAGTTACTTCCAGTTTACAGATTACAACTGGGGTTACTTGATGGACAAACAAGATGGCATTTGTCTCGGAATGAAAGGCCATCGGTGCACTCTTCCGTGCGGAAAAGGCCTTGGAGGATCGAGCTTGATTAATTATATGCTGTATACCAGAGGATTTAAGAAAGACTATGACGGTTGGGAAAAGTTAGGAAACAAAGGTTGGGGTTTTAAAGATGTTCTTCCTTATTTTTTGAAATCAGAAAATATAAAAATACCCGAATACAAAGAATCACTTCACCATTCGTACGGTGGATACCTAAATGTGGAACGAATCCCACACGAGACTGAACTACAAAGCGCTTTTCTACGTTCAGCAACGGATAAGAATTTAACCATCGTTGACTATAGCGATCCACAGGTTAAAGTAGGTTTTTCCAAGCCGCAGTGTACCATGAGGTATGGGAAAAGAGTGAGCGCGAACAAAGCGTTCTTGAAACCGGTGGCTGCCGAGAAAAATTTGCACATCAGTACTGAATCCAGAGTGACTAAGATCTTAATCGATGCCAAGACACGTAAAGCATACGGAGTTGAATTTGTTAAAAATTTTAAAAAACGCATAGCTCTATCACAGAAGGAAATAATCTTATCAGCTGGCGCTATCAACTCACCTCAACTCCTCATGTTGTCAGGCATCGGACCGAAGGTTCATCTGAAAGAAATGGGAATACCGTTAGTGCGTGATCTACCGGTAGGCGATAATTTTCAAGATCACGTAACTATGTCGGGTTTGACAGTTATAGTTAACGGTACTGTTGGCGTAATGGAGCACAGAGTACTGAAAGAGCTACCGAAACATTTTACAAATTGGTTCTTCAGAGGTAAAGGTCCTTGCACAGTTCCGGGCGGTGTGCAAGGTTTAGGATACGTGAAGACCAAACTAAATAAAGACAAGGAAGGTTATCCTGACGTGGAGTATATATTTGCTGCAGGTTCTCTCAACTCGGATGAAAGCGGTTCAGTGAGAAAAGGCCTCGGAATTAAGGACGACATTTACTATAAAGTGTTTAAACCGATAAGTGACAAAGACGCGTGGAGTATCCGGCCTATGGTGTTGTACCCGAAGAGTAAAGGAAGTATAAGGTTGAAGGATAAAAATCCTTGGCATCATCCGCGTATAATCGGTAATTACTTGTCGAATCCTGCCGATCTTAAAGTTTTAATCGAAGGAATCAAAATGGCCGTCGAACTAAGCGAAACAAAAGCGTTCAAAGCGTTAGGATCAAAATTACACACAACTCCGGTCCCGGGTTGTGAGGCCTTCAAATTCGGAACGGATCCCTATTGGAACTGCAGCGTACGCCATCTGACCACCAGCCTTCATCATTATTCCGGCACTTGCAAAATGGGTCCGAAGACAGATAAGACGGCCGTAGTGGATGCTGAACTCAAAGTGCACGGGGTGAAGAGCCTCCGCGTGGTCGACGCTTCGGTAATGCCTACCATTCCTGGCGGACATACGATGGCGCCCACCTACATGATAGCGGAGAAAGCGGCGGATTTGGTAAAGGAATTCTGGTTGTTACAAAGTTCTCAAAAGAATACTACGAAAGTTGCGTCAAAGAAATAAGTTGTATCAAAAGTGTAGTACATAATTCTTATGTTTCGCTGATTTTCTGTCAATATAACACATCCGTAGCGTTTATACTTTAAATTATATTAATACACTTACTAAAACATTAAGGAAATGTTGCTGTTTAATTTATGGCGCTTTTCCACGGGAAAATAAGCTATTGAAGAAGTACAATCTTGGTCCGATACCACTCAAATTTTGTGTATGTCAATTAATGTTAACATTATTACAATATTACATGTAGTTAATAAAGAATTACATTAAAATGTTGGGCGCACGTCCTTTTGTTACAAGTATTTGTGAAAAAACTTTTACTTGGACGTTCGTTCAGGTTTTCTTCAAAGTTTTATCGTTGAAAATCTAAAATTACACCTAAAGTGACGAAGCAAGTATGTCATACTTAGTCAGTATTTTAAAACTATAATTTTAAAGTTTTGGTCTGATTTGATATTTGCATTGATAATAGCTCGGAAAATTTCCAGTGAAAATACAGTTAAAAAATATATCAATTTTTACTTGCCTTTTTTGAAAGTCTAGTTGCATTAACACCACTCTAATCAGAGTCAAAACTACATTAACATTGTCTAAATTAACACTGTAAGTTTTTAATAAATAAAAAAAGTAAGTACACATTTATTTTAACTTGAATTTTGCGATAAAATATGATTGTAAAAATAGTTATATAATGCGTTTTGGAAAAAATGCAACTTCTTGAACTAAAGTTTGATATTTTCTTATCACAATGATCACTTATCTCGTGTTATTGAATGATACTAGTTTTTAGGCTATTCAAGCACAGCTAGATATGCGATTATTATAAAATGGTATCCATACAAACTTTACAATATATGTTACCCCCCCCCAAGGGGCGCATTATTTACGCTGTTGTAAACCAATAGGCTAAGTTTTTCCAACTGGTTACCAGACTAGAATAGCGTGATCACTGTTATCTGAGAATTTTCCGTAAAAATACATTATTCTAAATATTACGGTGAAAAACATATTGTGGGGACTCAGAAATTGTCGCCGTAACAATTTTTTGAAAACTGCTTGTTGTATCTAATAAAATGGAGATTTCGAAAATTACGTTCTTTGCATGAAATATTAGATTTATAATGCTATAAAACGTAAGATTCATCACTGAATAGTACAAATATTACGTAAGTTATACTTCTTTATTTTTATAAACATTTCATAGTTTTGTTAAACTTTGCTTTTCTTTCACTAAAATTTGTAAAACATTTTTCATTTTGAGGTGTGCATACGATTTATTTCAGTTCAAAGGTCTTTTTGTTTCACGACTCATTCCTTGTGACGACCAACAGGTTCCTTGTCCCTTGTTTCATAATTAATAAATTTCCAATAAAACAATAGAAATTTTAGAAAATGACTAAAGAACCTACCTAAAACGCTTTATTCCTTGCCCCTTAGTAGTAACACAAAATATAAAAATGCAAAAACTACGGAAATTTCGAAAAAAAAATCGAAAACAAAAGTGACCCGCATAACCTCAAAATTAGTACCGCGAGAAAAAAGGTAACATATTTTGATCACAAAAACGATTAATTAAATAGGTAAAACAGCAGATTTTTTTGAAGATTTAACAACGAAACATGGTTTTGTACGTTTATTGTACATTCTTAATGTGGGTTTAAAAATATATGTTTTTTTATTGTTTAAACACAATTTTTATTATTATAATTAAAAATTGTTTAAACTTATCTTTAGTGTTAGTAGCTTATGAAAAAATTAAGTCTATGGTCTTCACTTTTTAAAAGTCAGATGATTAAGTCCAATTATCAAAACAACAACACTACCTATCGGATTTAAATCAAACCATTGCCTTAACACAGTAGCCGGTGGAAAATAGGCCTAACTTTTTACAGAAAGGGGTACGGCAGTGAAACCACTCTCTGAACACTCCTGGAACTAATAAGAACAAACTGTGAAATTTTCAGCGAAACCGGTTTAGTAGTTTTTGCGCCTATAGAAGATACATACGTACATTGCCTTTTTTATATTACATTTTATTTTAACAAATTCACCACCTTCAAATCGGATAAACAGCCAGGTGCGGTGACTATTCTTGAATAATACGCCTTTACACTCCCCCCCACCCCTCTTGCTTTGTTATACTGTGTTCGCTAATGTAAAACTCCCCCTACAGAAATACTATTAAAACAAACTGTCTGTAAGTACTGTACAACATCTAACAACGTGTTTCTACGATATAAACGATTAACGTTATCGTGTTTTCAATATACATATGTAATGCAGCCGGCAGCCGGCAGGGAACGGGAGCCGTGTATTCCAAGACTCATGGCACCCCAGAGGCCGCCCGTGCTGCCATGATCACACTGCCTTTTCTATATCTTCTTTAGCCGAGCAAACACTATCTCCCCAGAGGTTGCGCACGTATTTTATAATGGGGAAACGTTTTAACGCCGGTAAGTTGTTCGTGCCAGCAACCCACACTTCCCGAGCTGTCTGTATCCAGGTAGCGGCGAATTTGTCTCTCCTGGGGGGGAAAGGATCCTGGCAATAAACACCTCCTACAGGAGATTAACGGCAACACTGCGGACAGCAGATTTAATACGGGCAAGAATCAAAGGTAATCGATTTAACCGCATTTACCTTTCCCTGTGGTGGTTTATGCGCGTTTTGATGTGGGATTAAGGTGAATATTCGAGGGGGTAAGCAGGTTCGTTCCAGAGGAGATACTGAACATGCCTGGTAGTGCAGCGACCAATCAGCTGTTCACAAGGAAACGTAAAATTAAATATGAAGCACTGGCCGACGTCATTTTCGTACAGTATTTTCATAAAAATTAAAAAATGAAAAGTGCTAATTAGTGCAGATTTTAACAGTGTTTGAAGTGGCGAATAATAATGTCAAAAACGTGTAAGACTTGAACCAGAATTGTGAACAAATTTAAGTAATGTTGTTGGATAACAAACTGCTTACCGATTTTTGCGTCTAGTTTACCAAATCGGACAATATACCTATATCTTTGCGTTGGTTTTCGTCCTAACTGAAGTTGAACTGGATGAAACCAACACTAGTCTGCGCCTTTCCATGACCCAAATGAAAATTATTTTAACACATTGTTTTACCGGCCTTTTTTATTTTTAATTCTCAAAATCAAAATTACACTCGTACACTTGGATCAAACTCAAACGTTTCAACATTCACCGGCTTATCCTTTTGTTGCTAAAGGCCGTGGAGACATCTTGGAGAAAACAACCACTGTTGGTGAACACTTTAGAACTGCTCAACCGAAGTCAATAAGAGGTTATCTTTGCACAACCGGTTTCACTCAACTGATTATTCAGACTCATATAACCTAAAATCCAAATAAGGCAGAAATGTCATATACCACATTTTTAGACCAGGGTTAAATGTAATTGAGTTCAAACGGCAGTTTAATTAAATATTTATTGGCCAAATATATAGTTATATTTTGCGGACACACACACACACACACACACACACACTACATGGGACGAATCAGCATACGGACTTTGGACACACCAACTCATAAGCAACATCCAGGAATGGTCCACTAGAAAGCAAGGAGAGGTGGACTTCTTCGTCACACATGTCCTAACTGGACACGGCTGCTTTACAGCGTGCTTCGTCGGCTAGAAACAGACTCGACGAAGACAGGATAAACCTGCAAACACATTTGCGAAGCAACATTACACCGAAAATCTGGTTGAGACAATTACTTCAGAGCCAACTGGAAGGTCATTGCAGGATTCGCCGCAGTGGTCATGAAGTGGCCGAGGATTGAAGATCAAGAAAGAAGAGCCAACGCTATAGACGGATAGGTGGACAGTCAATAATGCGATGTAATTCCTGGCGGTGGTTCCGCGGGTGGTTTGTAGAAGGGAAAGGTGGTTTTTTGTAGGTAGCAATAAGAATAGTATAACTTGATATTGTCCCATACTGTGAAGAGTGACGGTACCGGTACCCTACCCAAGTAGTCTAAAAAAACAATTTTCCACCATTTTTGGCATCACAAAAAAAGGAAACACACACACACACAAGTACGAGTATATTTAAAGGCCTATTTAAGAGCCAAGCTCTGTAGTGTGTGTGTGTGTGTGTGTGTGTGTGTGTGTGTGTGTGTGTGTGTGTGTGTGTGTGTGTGTGTGTGTTTGTGTGTCCTTATAACTGCAATATAAATTTTTACAATTATATCATTAAATGTCGTCAGTGAAGCAGGTACAAAGCCAAAAATGTTGACTGACACTAGAACACACAATTTAGTTCGACAATTATTTAAAATGTAACGGCGATAAAAATAAAGGGTAATTGACTTGAAAATCCTTCGATATTTAACTCCAAAAACGTAAAATTGATGACAGGAAATTTATGAATGAATGTTTTTTTATTTTATTGCGACCTTTGTAGATTATTTCTTGGATATTTAGTTACGGCAACTTCTCCGGCCTTAACTTCCTAATACAATCAAGGTTTGGGGAGCATTAAAGGTCAGCAACCGTCACTTCCCAGTTCTTTATTTTCGTGATTTCAGATGCTTACTCTGCTAATCTCTTTGCAATATTTCCCTTTCTGTTGACTCCTTTTTGTTGTGGGGTGAAGGAAGCTAAGGGAAATGAGCGCTTCCCGTACAGAGCTTGTTATGCATAGAGCATGGAGCTTAGTGTCAGGCTAAGATACACTGGGGAGTTATTAGGAATCATAGGGCTCCGTTTGACACATCATC